>CM059578.1:35069320-36269320 GCA_030386875.1 Morinoia aosen | reverse complement strand
CATGTTCAAGGTTTCTGTGAACTAGCTCAGAAGGTCATTGATGAAGCGTGCTCTCCGCCTATATTGTGCGCTGCTGATGTGAAGGAGTTCTTCATCAAATTTTATGTGACTTGCAGGACTTATCAAAGCATTAAGCACATCAATAAAGCCTCAGGGAGCAGTAATCCAAGTGATAAAATAAAGAAAACCACACATCAATTAAATGTTACAATAAGACTTGGTTTTGGAAAAATATAGCTTCAATTCTTTTCGTTGCTCGTTATTTATTTCTTTGTAATGAACAGCATTGGTGCACGATTGTATACATGTTCGTATTGCTCTTTCTTAAGAATTGTGTATTAAATTTCTCTTAATTTGTCAGCTAATTCCGTAATTCCTTTTCGCTTCACTTTCGTTCCGCCGTATTGTATTGAATTGAGCGCAGCGATATTCATGTTACAAAGTATCTGCGGTCGTGTAAAAGACTGTCAATTTGTTGCATATGATGCTGAAGAGTGTCAATGATAAGATTGTCACGCATGGACGGAAGGTAGAAACTCAATCAGAATTAAATACAAGTATGTAAATTTGCTTAGAGGAAGGACGGAATAATTTACCGTACACTTGTGGTATTTCTCCTAATTGTAGAAGTCTGAGTGACTAAGAAAGAAACAAGCAGGTTAACATTGAAATTATTGCTGGTGTTATTATTAGTTCTTTCTATTATTGGCAGTTCATTTATTCTTAATCTATTCGCTGACTTATTGCAATTCTCGTGCAATGTGTGTGTTTGAACAAATAGTAATTCCATATTAGTGATCATAATATATATTTTTTGATTCATTATTTACGATCTGCTGAACTTATTATCGTTGTATATGTTGCCCCAGAAGTAACCGATCCTTTTAATTTGCTGATAAAAAAATACTATGAATGCTAGGATTTTGAAACTCATTTTCTTCTAAAGATAAACAACAGATGGTTTATGAAAGCTACGATTTGAAAACAGGACTCTTTAAGTGATAGCCACGGCCGTTTTTACAATTTGAACTTTTTTCTTTATCGTTTCAATAACGCTCCATCGCGCATTACAAGAGAGTTACGCTATTTCATGAAAAGTTTATTAAGTTAGTGTAAATTTGTTGATTTTGTTACATAACTCGTGACGAGTCCCACAAGAAAACCTCGCTTAGGGAACAAATTTGGAGAACGAGGGGTCAAGTGAAGCATGATAAATTGTGGGTTTGAAACCGAAGCAAAGCGAGAGTAGCTTTCTAGTTGCTGAGTTAATAAAGTAGCACGTTATATGTAAGCATAAACATATTTTTTATTCGAAGAAATAAGAATTAACATCATAGTGTTTATAGCTCTACTTTCATCAACCAATTAAAAGGTCAATTAATTTTGGGCCGCCCACATTTCACTTTCTCTCGCTATGGACAATGTTTCATTTAATTTTCTGGTGTCAATTTTCGTCACAGAAATCCCCGTTAGCTCTCATCGATAACCGACGCCTTTATTTCCTGGTGTAAGGAGCCAACTATTGAATCTGTGGGAATTAGCTCAAACACAGAAAAAGATGTAAATATATGTTTGATTTTGTTACGGACTATCTTTTTTCGGTTCGCTGGTGTCTTTTTTCAGCATCTGTTACTTTCTTTGTCCGCTTTTATCATATTTCAATAACATTCTTCAATCCTGCTGTTTCTGTGCGTGATGTGTGAGGACGTATCTCGTCCTTTGATTCCCCATTCCCTTAATAATTGCACACTAAATGGCTTCTTCTGCTGTCCTTTCTTGGGACCGCCTTTCACGTGGTATGAGAGGCTTAAACTAACTCGGTATCTAATCGTCGTGGTGTAACATATTACGCACTCTTCAAAGATGCGTATTATATGAGAATTATGTTGACTACTCATGTTACATGGAGATGTTTGTTTACTTTTGTCTAGTTTTACTATTTGTTTTCGATGAGTTGCTGAACGTAGCTTGTTATAGGAAATAATAAGTACTCATACTTTCTTTTAGGAGCAATCAACTAAGTTGAACTGGTGTTCTTCTATTGGAGAAAGAATAGTATTTATTAGTAAACTAAACTTGAATTATATCCATGTATTTAGTTTCATGATAAAGCGTTACTGCCATCCATTAGTAGAAAATATAGAGTGCACTTTTACCTTCCTAAATGTAAATATTTCATTTAATCTGCGTCGGAATTTTGTTACCGAAAATATGTGTCATGTCGATGACCCTAACTCACGAGTCTCTAAATCACCAAAGCTCGTGTTGACGAATATTGTTGGTTTGGAATCATGGACATTAATTCTCGAATTTTTGGATCAAACATTGATATACTATACCCTCAAAAAACACGTAAATGATAGCTTTTGTAAGTTATGCAGGTACAGATGTAGAAATGTCTTTTTGAATGCTCGTTAAAATATGATTCAGAGCAAACAAACTTATTACGATGAAGTATTCATTGAATAAATAATACAGCCCCAGCGTTTTAGATTTACTTATATTTCTATTCCAATCGTATTTGACTAGGTAAAAGTTATGAGCAAACAAAGAACAGCTGGAAACGCCAGAATCAGCGCAGTCGAGGTATTGTACGTCTGGCAGAAAGTGTACACGAAATAGCCCAATCAGCGGCCGGCTATTGTGACGTTACACTTAGCCAAAGCATGACGTCACGCTGCCAAAAGCGGTCGTGCCAACCCCGCTATTTGAAACTACTTCTCTTCTCTGTACTGTGCATGTAATTACGGAGAGAAATTTCAGGCCAAAATGACTGTTTGGAGAAATATGAAGAAATACAATGAGGGGGATACAAGTCTAGTCATAACCAAGGTAGATCTGGTTGAAAAATCGGTAATTAATCACAAGTAGAAAGAATCGGTAATCAATCACATGAATGAAATATACGAAAGGAGTGGAAAACGACAATGAAATATTTGTTCTCATTGACTACTTTTTTTCTATTTCAAGGTCATTATTTTCCTTCAATGAAATCTCAACTGTTTGCGCAAGTACGTTTTCCCTACCTCTCGCCTAACTAGTTCCAGAATACATTAAGGAATAAAATATATCTGTCGGGACAGTGCGCGCCTGCTTTCACTGTGCCAAGCATTGCTTTCGTTCGGCTTCGATCATCTTTTATGGTGATCGATAACGCGGTCGATGGCGTGCTAGCGCGGTAATTTCTAGTCCTGAGTTCGAGTCTCGCGAACTCCTCGTACATTTATTTCATTTGAAAAACCATGTGGAAGCAGTAGCTTCCTGTACCAGATTCATTAACTGTTTCTGGGGGTGACTAGACTTTGAACTCTCGATACATAAGGGAATAAAATGTATCTGTCGGGACAGTGCGCGCTTGCTTTCACTGTGCCAAGCATTGCTTTCGTTCGGCTTCGATCATCTTTTAGGGTGGTCGATGGCGTGTTAGCGTGGTAATTTCTAGTCCTGAGTTCGAGTCTCGCAAACTCCTCGTACATCTGTTTAATTTTGTGCTACAAATACAAAATTAAAGAACAAATGTAAAGTGAATCTATATAAAATTCCACACATCATGTGAAAATTTCAGAAACATCCGTCGGATAATGACGGACAGTTTTTTTGCCTGAACGGTCACCTATGGTGAATTTACTTCAAAAATAGAGAAATTTGCGGACGATTTCATATGGCCGGGTGGCATAGACCCCAGTCTCGCGAATTTCTACACCGCCTACTCCTCTCCCTCCACCTCCGAGCAGCTACAGCACTACCTCCGAGCAGCTACAGCAATGTTAGGTTAGGTTAATTAAGGTTAGGTTAAGTTAACTCAAGTTGGGTTAAGTAGGTTAGGTTAAGTTAGGTTAGGTTGGGTCAGGTTAGGCCAAGTTCAGTTAGTTTAAGGTCAAGATAAAAAAGTTTGAAAATGCCTGTTCTTGAGTGCCGAGATGGAGGGTCGAATGGCCAAACACCAGCGGTCGTTGTCATAACTTATTATAAAGATTTAATGCAGGGTAACTTCGTTATTCCACTGTACTATCCACTTACTAAGTACTTGTGGTGTTTATAATGCAGTGATTAATAATAACTGTTTAACGAACAGATGGGTTAATAAACCTCACTAGTACTACATAGTTAAATAATTGGTGCGAATGGCAACTTGATGTAGCAACACGGAGGTGGAGGGAAAGGGGGTGGGCAGTGTGGAAATTTGCGAGACTGGAGTCTATGCGGCCGGGTAATTTGGAACATCGCATCCGTCTATAGGGTAGCTGCACAGACCATATACTAGAAAATCCGCAACTTATCACTAAGCGAGTTTGAAATCCGGCCGCGATGACGTAGGTGCCAATTGGCCAATGAGGAGCCAAGAAATTGTGACGTCGCGAAAAATCGGCAGGAGACTCTGTTTGAATCTGAAAGCAGTTGTGACAGAGGTGTGACTAAGATTGGTGCAGAAATGGCCCCGTACGTACGCTTTAAAAAGTGTTTGATGAAAAATTGTGGAAATGATAACCGTCAATGTCCTGATTTGTCGTTTTTCCTATTTCCAAAAGGAAATTACGACGAGTGGATGGCAGCATGTGGTGATGTAATGTTGATGGATCAGAGATCCAAAAGGCAAGAGAGGGCTTATGTGTGTGCCAACACTTCTCTCGTACAGACTATAACTTCATTTTGTCTCCATTCAGAAATGCGAGAAAATTATTGAAATCTTTAGCAGTTTAAAAAAAAATGTGGAAGACCAAGATAATGTAAAACTTTCAGTTGTTTCGTTTATTCCAAGTTAACGGAGTAAATCAAAGTTTCAACAATTATGATTTTCCTTATACCCTTGATTTTGAAAAATTAATGGCTGTTGGATTGACGTATAATAGCTGTGAGTTAGGAGTAGAAATTTTATGGGCTTCAAATTTTTATCAAAAATATAGTAAGAAATATTGTTGGTAGCTTTAGCTGAAAAAATCATGCCGTAAACACCCCAAAAATTTAATTTACATTAAGAAAAATGAATACTATCCTTTTCATGCAAGATTTAGTTGCAAATTCTATTCTAGAAGTAATTATTCAATAGATAAATTAATGCTGATTTAAATTGTCTCAAATTGGCTATAATTTTGTATTGCCAGTAAGGCAGTAACTACTTGTATTCAAATTTGATTAGTATTTATTTTTGCATAAGTGATGGTTAAACACTTTTAAACATCCTTTGTTTTTTATTCAAGTTTTTTCAATTTGCTTGCAACTTATAAGATACTCTAAAATAATTTATTTGTGGCTATTGTGTGAAGTAATCATTGTGATATCTTGATTGCACTCAATGAGCATGAATGATCCATTTCAACTAATTTGGTTTGCTTTTTAAGATTTACAGTTATTTTTTAATCGCACATTGCCTTTAGAAAAGAAACATCATGCACTTCTGTACTTTAGTAGGAAAATAGTAGCATACCTACTCTGACTTTACACAGCTTTAAAATGAATGATTAGGTTTTGAATAAGTCAGCTTTCGATCCTGCATCTAGTCACTTTCAAAGGTGATCTTTATTACTATCAACAGTGATCAGACAGGGTTGTTCATAAAGTTAGCCTTGTAGAGTTGGCCACCAAAGGTGACCATACAAAGTTTACATAGTTTACATATGGTTCTTCTTGTTTAATTCAAGGTCCAGAAACATGATCAATGGGTCTTTCTTGAAAAAAATTTTCAGAGTAGGCTACATGGAATCTCAATTGTTATGAACTTCAATTTCAAATAGAAATTTTACTAAAATTGAGTGAATAAACATTTAGTTAAATGGAATAAAGCTTATTGAGATCAAAAGCATTCATATTGAGAGTGGGGAATTTAAAAATTAATAATAATAATAATAAATTGAAATTTCATAAGGATCAGTACAACAGTTTACATGATACAGGGGCTAGAAGCTGGGTACTGGGTTGATTTACTTGAATAAAAGTTCATAAGTCATATGGTTAATTTTACAATGAAGGGGTGAAATGAACATATTTATTGCATCTCAAAAGCTGTGTTTTGAAAATGGTATGGGTACTCCAGAAGCCAACATATCCTGAGCCATACATAGAATATGCATTCAGTGAATAATCTACAGGTATTGCTAGATAATTTTTGAAATTTTCCAATAATCCTTTTCCCTGTAAGTTATTGATATTAAGATCAACAAAGGCTCTGTCACTCTCTGTAGAAATTTCATTCTACTTTCAGTTGGAGCAGAAATGATTTGTCAACAGAAATAGGGAACATAATTCAAGTTCCACTATAAACTTCAGTTCTGCGCAAAAGGTGTGTTCGTCCAAAAATGCTGAAGATTTGGAATATATATACCTTTCTTCCAATTGGATATTCAGAATTCTGTTCCTGTTTATTAAAAAATGTTTATTACATGTTTAAGGAGACCATTTTCAATTTTCGACGTTAAAAAGTGATGGAGCTTATGTTGCTTGTAAAAATACAAAAAAATTCAAATATATGGATTGAAATTTTTCTTATTGCAAAAAAACTAAAGTTTTGCAGCATGAAAATGTGTTTAGAATTTAACTTCGCACATGTGAACCAAATTTTTAGCACAAAACCCTTGGCACAAAAAAGGTGAAGGCACACAAACGTGTTCGGATTGAACAAGTAGATGCTTAGCTTGGTGTAAAAGTCTGCATTAACCTGTATGTTGGAAAGAATGGGCCTAAGTGTCAAATTTTTTATCATGGTAGTTCTGTAAGCCAACTCTTGTTAGCTGTGTGCTGTAAACATTTAGTGGGAATCGACACATGTAGAGAGGGAATGAGAATAATTGTAGATTAGGTCAGCAGTGTGATAGGGGAGTTAAAAATTCCATTGAATACTCTGTCCCTGGATTGTACATAGCAAGTATGAGAAGGAGAGGGAGACCTTTTTGAATGTGTTGGAGCGGTATGGAGAGAATGTGTGTTATGCCAGATGTGCGCAAGATGATTGTGGTATGATTTGTCTGGCTGGACTGGTTCAGGATTGTAATTTAATTTTTGTAGATGCTTCAAAAAATTTTCTTATACATGGCTGGAGTTTGAGAAACTGACTACATTGAGATAGTCATCTAGAGTGGGTTGTAGTGACCTGTCATACCTGAGGGTTGCATATCCCCAAATTACATATCTCCATTATCAAACATTTTCCACTACTGAACAAAATGCGGCCAGTCTGGTCCCCACGGGTAATTCGTGACACCATGTCGGGACAGTTGAAAGCACCTTATGAAATGAGTCTAATGTAAATTTGCGTTGAGAACAGGACCTAAATGACATTTGTTTGTGGGGATTAATATTGAATGGTACTTATCTTTATGAGAATATTACTCATTCCATTTTACTTTCCCTGTGAAACTATGTTATGGTGATGGAGCCTTAAACTGACTTATTTTCTCCTAAAGAATTACTAGGTGATGCCATGACGTAGAAGTTCAGGAAAAATTAAGGTTGTTGTAAATATCACTCATTGTGTAGTGTGCTTCAATTTCATTTGAGATGCCATATCACTGTTCCCAATTTATTCCCTTATTTTTCCATCAGCTGCTGGCACTGAACCTCCTGCTCTTGGTGCTGCAAGCCTTGGCACTTCTGATGAAAGGCCTGCCCTACCTCTTGTTGCAATGCCTGGTGCTGCAACGCATGCCTCTCCTAACAAAAGTAGGTTAACAATTTGAATGATGATTCCCCAATCCAATCGAGGAATATTTAAATGAAAAAAAAAGAATGTTGACATTGTTAGCGGGTGTCGAATTAGGGAAAAGAATAATGGTCTCTCAATTACCAGAGGACTTTAAGAAAAATGCAGGAGAATAACCAAAAGCGTTCAGGTATATTTATAACAGAAACATATAAACGGCGTAAATTACACAGGGAGGAAGACAGAATGAAGACTAGTGGTAAAAAGAACGTAAGGAAAATCAGGAAACGCAACGATAATAGTTAGGAGAGCCCTAGAAATGGAGCGTGGGCGGGAAACACAGGGGTTTTTACACATCAGCTAAAAGCAAAAGACAACACAGGTAACTAAAAATAATGACAGTCTGCTTCCTAAGGCCGAAATAACGCAAGAAGAACACTAATTAACAGAAATGACAATTGACGGATAAGGCAAAGTATACAACGAAATATAAAATGGAATAATAGAAATAATATTCAAATAGGAAGTAAAATAATTGAAGTAAATAATTTGGTTGAATTTCGCATATTGACCGATACACACGGGTTTTGATAAACAAGTAACTAAGAATATTATGAACGTTTCCACTTCAAAAGCAAGGCACGTTCAAATAGATTAATGAAAATGAGAATTTAGTTCAACAATTCTGGATAACCATGAATGAAGTTTATTCGCAGAATTTCACCGAAGTTTATTTACTAACTAACCAAGCAAGTCACGTACAAAAGAACAGAATCCTATATCTACTGTACAAACGGAACTTGGCTGAGCACACATATGTACATAATCCACTTACCTCAGCCACAGTTCCTACATACCGAAATTTATTCGGGTAATTTAGTCCGGTTTAATTTATTCAAGTTTATTTATTCGATTTAGATTATTCACTTTTAGTTGGTCCCTTGGTGATTTTAGGAATAATCATTACTGGAAAAAACAAAAAAATAGGGTTAAATACACGTTCAAAAGCAGGTGTCCCAGCGTCACATCCTCACGAGTCAACAAGTAGCCACCAAATGACACGTCACGAGCAAGGTACTCCACAGATAGGTTGAGGTTTAACCTATTTTAAAGTGCGCACGGTAAAAACATTAAGTTTATTGTATTGAAATTTTTGAAAAAGTCAAGGCCACTTGAAGAAATATTTTTCCCATTTGAAAATTGAAGCCCATAAGCTCAATTTACACCTATATAGACAGTGCATGGCTGTCACTTATGAAGCCTTAGGGTGCGTTCACACTACGAGCGGAGCGAGCGGAGCGGAGCGGAGCGGCAATAATGTTTGTACAGGTTTGAATGCAGAAACGCTTGGCTGTTCACACGACAAGCGGAGCGGAGCGGCGCGGCGCGGAGCGGAGCTGAGCGGCACGCTCGGGAAATTCGTTGGGATTTTTTGACGCTCGAGTCGAGCGTTTCTCCTCGGCTCCGCCTTTGGATCGTCATATCTTGCAGGGGTAGAATTGTCGTTTGAGTTAAAAAAATCTAGTATATAACGATTTATTTGTACAACTTATCATATAAATCATATAACAATTATAACTGATAGTGTAACATGTAATATTTTAGTGTAATTTCACCCTTTTGGGTTCATTAATCATTTATTTCTATTTTCTTCTGCTTTCTCTGATAAGTTATTTTATTATTGCTTCAGTTTAAGGAATTTATTTTGCTTTTCTCGTGATGTAGTTTCATCTTTCTTGTGATGCTGTGTATTTTATTATATGATCTTTATTAAAGTATAATTATGTACGATTTTTGAATAAAGCTTTCATTTTTTCCGTAAAATGGGAGAAAAAGGAGGCCGTATGATGATGAGGAGGACTCAATGAGTGTCAAATACACAATAGGTTGCAAAATTTTATGAGCTTGGGTGATTTTTTCCAATACTAACGGAAAGCATATCAGTGTTTCGAGAACTATTTGGTCAGGACAAGTCAAGATTTGTCAGTATTTTTCACTTAGGTTTCTCTGGCACAACCCTGAATTTCTGAAGGGAATTACTTTACGTTCACTCACGTTTAAGCCACCACAAGACTTTTGTTCGTACTGGCCTACGAAAACCTGTAGTAATATGTGATACAGCCATATGGAAAGACTTTAAATTTGCTTAAACTACTTTGCTTTACATGTATCCTCAATAAAAATTTGTGAATTGCTGAACTGCAAATTTATCTAATCTCGTTGGAAATTTTTCTTTCTATAAGGGATTGTAGTACATCAAAAGTTGCCGGCTTCATCCGTAAATACTCGTAGAATTGTGATTCATCTCTCCTCAGTGCTTCGAAGAGATTGTGGTATTCTCCATAGCGATCTCTCCTCCTTTTGATGGGATGGATCCAGTGTTTCCGTTTTGCCGTCGAGCAACAGAAGCGCATTCACGGAACGCTCCATAGCGACTGATGCTTGTGTAGGTCGCTCTGCTCAGCTCACATGTGAACACACGCGCCGCGCCGCTCCGCTCCGTGCCGCGATGCTCCGCGCCGCTCCGCTCGCTCCGCTCGTAGTGTGAACGCATCCTTAGGGTACACAAAGAAAGGGTAGTACATTTCCAAATACTTTTGAGAATGGTATTCACGCATGTTTTAAAGTGTGTTGCATTTATCCAGGAAATGGATGCTACACAATTCTCTATTACACTCAATGAAACATAGCAAAGAAAATTTTTTTGTAGGGAAAAAACTTCAGCATTGAATTGGAAATTATTTAATACATAATACAGGAGTCAAAATGTTACTAGCAATCTTTTTCCATGAACATTTAGTGTTGAATTAAGAAAAATAATTGAAATCTTCAGAAATGTTGTTACCAAGACAAAAGTTAATTAATATGATCCGAATTACAATCCTGTGGTAACTCAGGAGCTTCATGAATGAGAAATACCTAGTGCAGTGTTTGTGTTGACAGGTTAGTCTTGGTTGACAAAAATAGGTTTTGTATTCATTTAATTAAATGAGCTCTTCCAGTTTTTGACGAGCCTCCTCTGTACCCCAGTGTTTAATTACTTATGTACCCTTACAGTGAAGCACAACTTTAATTTCCCTATAGGCCTTGCCTATTTTACATTATGAAAAATCACTTACAAATGATGATTTGCCAATAAGTGGGGTAAAACTTCTGTCTCCATTGGAAGTAGTATCCCATGAAAGAAAATGTCAGTGCCTGAGCTGATGGTGAGGTGGGCTTTCTTTTTTGATTGTACTTACATGTTTTCTTTGCATACTAGATGCTTCCTTCCACTTGCTCTGTGAAATTATGTTATGGGGTGGAACCTTAAACCGCCTTCTCTACTAATGAGTAAGAATTGAATGACATGAAGTAGAAGTTCTGGAATTCTCTTATTTATTCCCTTATTTCTCCATCAGCTGCTGGCACTGTACCTCCTGCTCTTGGTGCTACGAGACCTGCCACTCCTCGCACCTCGAGAACTGCCACTCCTGGAACTTCAAGGGCTGCCACTCCTGCCGCCTCGAGACCTGCCACTCCTGGCACCTCAAGGCATGCCACTCCTGGCACCTCAAGGCTTGCCGCTCCTGGCACCTCAAGGCCTGCCACTCCTGGCACCTCAAGGCTTGCCGCTCCTGGCACCTCAAGGCCTGCGACACCTGGCACCTCAAGGCCTGCCACCAGTGATTCCAGCAAACAATGCTGCTCATCTTCGTGGAGGGAAACGATACAGGTTAGTCGTGTTGAAATAACCAACGTTCGGACTTCATTGAAGTGTGTTTGAATAATTGTAGCAAGATAGATTTTTCATGTTACAAGCCAAAATTGGACAGCGTTGGATGAGAGCTAGCAGCAAAAGCTCGATAGATTGCTGAAAAGTTATCACATACGCATTATTCTAAGACACAGCAGCATTTGTATAATTATTGTGAGAACTACCTTCTGTCATTTCCATCAGTGTCAATACCATTTTCACTTTCATTCATTTACCTCTCTGATCATTCCACTTCTCGATTGAATGCATCTATCATGAAATTATATAATTATCTTTGGGTAAAAAATATAATTAAGTTGTGATTCTCGTAGCATATTTCTGAACTATACTTAATTTCTTGTCCCCTTGGAATTGAATTAATGCATACTTTTAGGTATTGCTTCTCTGCACAATGCATCCAAGCACAATGCATCAATGCTTCATTGAATAGAAGGGAGGGCTCGCGGTACTCGCTGACTTTCTTGGGTACTGAACAGGGCTATCCTATCTCTCATTGGTACTCACTTTATACCGTTCGGTGTGTTTGAACTCATTCATAGTTTAATACTAGAAACCTTGGAAAAAGAATACTGACCAGAACAGTGATTCCAATCCATGTAGATTAAATGTGGCATATTTTTTAATTAGATGTGTTGTGTTCAAAACCTAAACTTTTAATCACCTTAAAGTTTGATTTATGTTTACAATTGATACTTTCTACAAGTTGGGAAAGTAAATATAATATACAATCTAATTTTCGTCAATTTATTGCAGAATTCGTGTGGCAAAAGAAGCAGTTCTTTGTTGGAAGACACAGGTCCTCCAGTGGTACCTTGTAAGCGTCGGTTGTTCGCTTCTCCTTCTGGAACGACAATTGCCCTTGAAAACAGCAGACCAGCTCCTGAGAGAAAACTTAAGAAAAGGCTCAGAAGAAAGTCAAAGGTACTGTACAAGCGGTTAAACACCGATAATTTCCTGAGAAGTGTAAGGGGCAGACTTGGTCCTTATCTCAGTGCATTTGTCAAGCACAAATTAAGGGGCAAGAGATCATACACCATGTATCACAAGTGGCTCGCTGTGAACATTCTTGTAAGCTCATCAGAGACCCACCATCAACTGGTGAGGAGCTTGATCCATTACCCTCACTTTCGACTGTGCGTGCATTGATGAAACAATTCCAAGTACGTCCTGGTACAAGTGCTAAAAGTGTGTCCATGTTGAAAATGAAGGTAAAACCCGTCAGGGCTAGAGAAAAACTTTGTTTCCTTCTAGTGGATGAGATGTCGCTCCGGAAAGGGTTGAGACCATCCACGGTGGCCAACGCAAGAAAATGGCCACATCCGTGTTTTGTGTTATGGCCTCTGGAATTGCAAAAAAGTGGAAACACCCATTTGGCTTTTATTTTACAGCTTCGGCAATGCCATCTTCATGCATAAAAGACCTTTTACAGGAGTCAATTGCTGCGATGGAATGTTAAGACTTCACTGTTCTGGGCATAACAAGCGACCAAGGCAGCAATTTGCAAAAAGCATTCAACGACATGGGCTGTACACCAACTAATCCTGTTGTTGAGTTTGCCGACAAGAAATATTTCGTTTTCAAACATCCCCCCATTTGATCAAAAATGCTCGCAACTTTCTCTACAATGGTGATTTGAGATTTCCTTCCCTAGATTGTTCAGCTTCTTGGACGCATATTCAGAAGCTCTTTGAAATGGAGCAAAACAGAAGTATTAAATGTGTTCCCCGTTTATCGCATCATCATGTCTACAATTTGAAGTTCTCACAAAAAATGAAAGTAAAACTTGCAACTCAAGTATTGTCCAATGCAACATCTGCTGCCCTAGGCTTTTATGTTGCAACCGATTCCATTCCTTCAACGTCATCAGCAACCAGCATGTTCTGCAAGAAACTCAACGACTTGTTTGATATATTGAATTCTCAATCTCCTGCTGACCGAGTCCCTCTCAGAAAACCCCTGACTTCATGTTCTCCTTCGATAACAACCTTGCAGGAATACATCCCTTGGTTGAAGGAGTTGCAAGCGCTAAATCCAAATCGGAAATGCTCCTTCATTGATGGGTGGATTCAGTCCATAAATGTTGTGCTTATGTTGAGAGAAAAACTTCCGCCAGATGTTCTGCCATACATCTGTGTCCGCAATCTTTGTCAAGATGAGTTGGAAAAATTCTTTGGGAAAAATGCGCCAAAAGCAGAAGTTCCCTATCCCTCAAGATTTCATCAACTCTCACTGTGAAGTATCAACAGCATTTCTTCTTACAGCGCCAATGAAGAGCAACGTTGAAGTGGGTGAAGACGACGTTGACATGGATACGTGGAACATTGTTGAAGAGGTATGCGAGCAGCTTATTTATTGCTAACCTATGTCCAGCGTGAAAAATTGCTATTCAAAACCTTCGTAGATATTTCAAAGCCGCACACTTCTATATTGGAAATTGATATATGTGAAACGGTAGAGTTTTTGAAACTCTTATCTAACACGGTTGTATTCTCATCTTTTTTAGATTCCTGAGGGGTTGCCCGAGAACATTCTTATTTCCTTTGAAGAAATTGAGGCAGCCACAACTTTTTCGGAGACTACGATTGCTGGAGGAATGTTCCAGTCCATGGAGGTGGATGGAGCTGTCACCTACTTCAGCGGTTACATAGCTCATAAGGTCAATCAGTTCCACATCAACTTGAAAGGTTCCTCTGTATCCTCTTGTGACGCTTGTTCTCAAATACTAACAAGGCAAGATCTGAACTTGCACATGTTCACTACCTTGAAAGAATATGTAGAATCGTGTGACCAGTCGCTTATCTACTGCAGCAAGGAGTTCATTGACCTGATTATTTTGTACGAGAGTATTTTTGTATTGCTTTCACAATTATCGGCACGTATCAGGATTTCGTAAACTAGTCTGTAAGTTCTTAGATTTGTGTCAGCATCACTGTAATTTCTGCTGTGTTCAGGTCACCGACAAGTTGAAACAATTTTTTGCCGTGTGTGGAACGCTTCAATGCACAAGACACGTGAACAGACTTATGTCCTCCAAAAGTTCTACTGAAAAACTGAAGAAAATTGTACATGAGTAATATTACCATCTGGTAGCAAGTTAGGTATATTTTTTGATTGACCTAAGTATATTTTATTGTTAATGTATTAATTTTGTTCATAAGCTTAGATCGCTACAATATTTCTGCAGTGCGTCATGGTAGGAGGCTCATTTACTGTTACTAGCTCGTAATTTATCCAAATGATTGCTCTTCTTGCACTGCAATGTCAACCGTGACAGTGCAAGCTTTCAACAGACGCAGGTAATGGATTTAATGTCTCATATCTATATTTTTGTTTCTTAGCACACGCTTGTGCACATAGTGAGAGTTTTAATTGCACCAGATCTGCATGCGTCGTTCATTGCTTTGTATACATAAGCATTTTTACCCCGCTATTATTTAGCGTATACACTCACTACTGGTATGTTGTAACTGGAAAATGTAATGAAAAGCCATTCCGACGGCTCTGCTTAGGCTTCAGTTATTAGCTCACCTAGCCACCTTAGTACTGTAGTTCACTTCTGAAACTAGTTAATACTGTGTGTTGAGCCTCGTCCAAAAACTGGATGCTTGTAAACCCTAATCCAAAGTGTGTGCGTGGCGGTCTTGTGGATTCTCCTTCCTCAATATTCTCCATTATTGTTACGAAACAACGTTTGCGCCCCTCAGGTGGATACAGCTATTATATCTACGGGAATTAGAGCTCTCAAGGAAAAAATGTGAGGTACTGTGCTGATAGTTAGGTAAGCTTTCTCTCTGTTGAAATAAAATGTTCGTAGTTTTGTCTAGGACCATCTCTTTTCGGTCCACTACTGTCATGTTTTTCAATACCTCTAACTTTCTTCATCAACTTTTATCTTGTTTCATAACCTTCCTTCTTAACTTTCCTTGCGCACGGGATCCTGTGCCGGAACTCACCTTGTACATAGATTCAGCGTTCCCTCAACTCCATACTATATGGTGCCTTCATCCTTCCTCACTTTGAACCTCTTTGTTGTGGTATGTGGTAAAAGGAGGCTAACACTAATATTTAATCAATCAAGCAACGTACACACGAATCATTCATCAATGAACGTAACATTAAAAAACATTACGTTAACGTAAACTTCATCCCATTCCTCCTATGTAACTATTAGGGTAATCTTTACGTATAATTAATTTAAATAACATCGCTACATATTATTGGCAGTTTTTTTATCGCTCAAATAACTTTATTTCTTGATTATCGTATTGTTTCTACTAGTGAGAGAATCTGATATTGAATAGTTTAAAAAGAATATGAACCCTTTCCGAAAACTTTTAATATACGGCACCAACGTTTCATCACATATAGCACTTTAGTCTAATGTAAATGCGCCTTAGTCTTTATAAATGAATTGCAAATATGTACATGAATGCGCATTCACATGTGTGTATAGAGAATGAAATAATAAAAAGTGTTGTCAATGTAACCGCAATTCACTTTTTTGGCTTTCACTATCCTTACTACGCCCAGAAACGTTTATAACTTGAGCACGAAAATTAGACTTACAATCCAAACGAGTATCACAGTAAAGCCTGGAGACGCAGCCAATTGGATGCTTTGGCCGTGATGACGTCAGCGGCCAGTCGTGACTGCTGGCTGCTGATTGGTTAGCGTGCGTGCGTATGTCTGTCTAGACCGGGCTTGGGGTCCACCGTAGTTTTGATGTTCTTATGTAAATGTCCTGTGGTAGCTGTTCCCACTTAGTTCCGACTTTTTAATGCTCATATACCATGGTGAGCAGCATTTGAGGTTCCACATTTTCTTTGGGCAGAGCTTTTTTTATAGCGACGGTACGGTATGACTGTACAGGAATCGGAGTTCGTCAGCTCATTCGCCAGCCGGGTCGCACCCACGTCAAAGTTGCTCCAGTCTGTGTGCGTGTGTTGCAGCGTCCGTGTGCGTGAAGAGTGCGTCATGTACACTGGTCCAGAGTTTCGCTCATTGCCAGAAGTCGCTGAATCGTCTAACCATAATGAGCTTAAAAGATTTCGCAATGAAGTTAAATTATGCACTTGCTCACCAAAAATTGCCAATGGTGATTTAGAAGTGGGCATGCTGAGTGTGAACTTATCTGCAATATGGAAGGAGTTCAATTACCCGATCGTTTTACATTGCTGCCTTTCGCAGCGAACGGTAAAGATCAAGAAAATGTAACGAGCATTGAAATTGCGATTCAAAGCCGCACAGAGTTAGACTGGATAAATGAATTCTCGCAGAAAAATTTTAGCTGGACTAGGCAAAACGAGAAGGAAGCGACTATTAAACATACTGATATGCAGGGTGCGTACAGGCATGGAGAAGCATGGAAAGTAGTTGAATTTCGGAAATAAAATTCAAGGCCTCGAAAGTAGTGGAATTTTGAAAATGGTCATTGAAAGTCATGAAATTTTAGGGCAGACAGCGCTATCAACACTACCTGGATCAAAAGAAGGAAGAGGCAGAGAAGCAGAAGAAGGGAGAGAAGAGGAAGAGAGAACTGGATGAAGTGGAGAACCTGAAGACAAAACGGAAGAGGATGGAGGAGAGTCTGCAAGCGCTGGTGGAGGATGCTGACAGCTTTGCACGGAAGGCAGAGGACAAGAATGATTTGCGCCTACTGGCAAAGTCAAATGCATTGAGGAAATCAGCCAAAGACAAGCAAGAACAACTCAAGGGGCTGAATGCGGAAATTAATGACAAACTTAATGCACTGGAAAATGCATAGCAGATGCTATTGAACTGTCCAGCATGACTGTTTGGTGTTGTGATGATCATTTACACATTTATGAAAACAAGACCTGCAAGTAATGATGAATGTTCTGTGAAGTTTATGACTGAAATACATTTATTGTGCTGCAATTTAACTTTGTGTGACATTATTTTGGGCAGAGAGAGGTAGTGAAAATGTGATTTGGTTGGCATAAAAAGTCATGAAAAAGTAGTGGAATTTTGAACCTCAGAGCCTGTACGCACCCTGGATATGGGAAATAATTTTTTCACTAAAATCTTAAAAGCCAGTTAATCAAATTTCTTTGGCGGAAATACGCGTGAAAGGCCTCTTATAGAACGCTCCAGCACTTGAAAACTTTAATTTAACTCATATTATAAAGAGCGTGTTAGAATACTTTTATTTAATTGAAATTAAAAAGAGTCTGTTCATTTCTCGAATTAATTGTATATTTATAATAAAAACTAAAGAGATTTGCACTGCTAACTATACGTCGTGACATGCGAACGATGCATTATGACATACGGTAGAATCGCAGTAACTGATCTCATTTGGTTTAACTCATAATATAATGTCATTTAAGACGGCTGTGACTTTAAGGGTAGAGTGAAACAGAGTATTTTAATCCATTGCTGAATGATACTTCTATGGGAAACCTATAAAACTTGACCTCATTGTCAGAACTCGTTCTATCGTCGAACTATAATGAGTTACCAGATATCGCAATGCAGTTCATTTATGCACTTGCTTTAGTTGCTTACAAAAAATTGCCAGTCGTGATTTAGAAATGACCTTGTACAGTGCAGGCTTATGTGCAACATGGAAGGTGTTGAATTACCCGATGGTTTTAAATTCCTGCCTTTGCCGGCGAACGGTCAAGATCAGGAAAATGTAATGAGCATTGATGTAGCTATTAAAAGCCACACCGAGTTTAACAACTGGTGAAATGAATTCTCGCAGAAAAATAATGTTAGCTGGACTATGGAGAGAGGAGAAAGAAAGCGCAAGAATCAATTGGAACTCTACTACGTTTGTCACCATGCGGTGCGGAAGCACAAAGGAGTTAAAATAACCAATACCAAGTAAGTACTTCATTTTAAACAAATCTTTATTGTCTAATCGTACATATATTGAATAACATGCTTCTATATTGAATTGTGCTCGCAGTTTCTAGAGAGCGCTCCCTGTTTTTTATACCTGCATGTATACTTACGTGTGACACGGACTTCTTACTGTAGTTGAAAGTTAGAAATAGGTAAATAAGCGTGTAAACAAGTGATAATAAAATACTAGGCAAGTTTTTTCATACAATCAGTTAAGTGCAATCATTTAAATTTAGCTCGGTTAATTAAACTTTGACATATATTGTTTAGGATGACTCAAGTTTGGTTTGTTTGAACCTAGTTACTTATTATGTTCAGTTATTCGTTTGAATGTTTCAATTACTAGGATTTCCATTTATTGTTTTCATAAATTTTTGGCTGTTAGGAAAAAACTCGCTCCTATTTTATTTCAAATATCTTTTATGCACGAAACATGGTTGAATATAAAAAGTAATTCAACATAAAAAAGTTTTGCATTGTTAAAGTCATTTGCTTTAAGCATATTATATATTACTAGCAGTAATTATTTGTGAACGATCTGAAGAACATAAATAACTACTGTCAAACTGAACTACACCCATGAAAAATAAATATTTCATCGTTTTGGCAGAACCTAACTAAGTCTTCATTATATTTGTCAATGCAAACGAACTAATCGAAGCGTGGTGAAACTTTTTTGTCGTCGAAATAGGACGGATCACTGGCATATATTTTTCACTATTTTTGCTTTATTCAATAGACACTTCTGAGTTTAAAAATTACTATGGTTCTCGTACAAAAATACTTGTGATACTAAAGTATCAAGGTTTATGTGAAGTATTATAAATATTTAATTTCTTCACATTTAAAGGAGCTTACACTGTTTGCTTGAATATATCAGTATAGCTAATTTTTATTTCAGTTGTCCGGCACGATTAAGAGCGGTCATCAGCACTGAAGGATCGACACCTCACCCCTGCCGTATCACCTTCACTGGCCGCCACAACCATTCGCGCTCCTCCGCTGCTATCCTGAGCGAGTTCAGTATGTCAGAAAGCACCAAGGAAGAGTTTTACTCCTACTTTGAGCAAGGTGAGAATGAATCATTTTTAACTCATAATTTACTACTTTAAAGCATGATTTTACCTGAGAAGTAGAAGTATGAATACTATCCTAATTTTACAAGTATCGATATTACAGTTGTGGCACTATGGTACGTTTATTCAGGCATGTTCCTCAACTAAATCTAAGCCGTTACTTCTGGTATCCGTAACCGTACAACAATAAGGTTATAAATGTCACCCCCTCCCTTTTCATTAATTGCAAGTCCAGAAAAAAATGTTAGTTAAATTTACGGCCCAGTTGTTTAGTATTACAATATGCAATAAGTTGTTTGTTATGGGTTATTTGACTCAATATATCTGGTAAAATTGACACTTTGATGCATGTCTTATAATACCTAGCGTATAGCATTCCTTACTTTTTACAATTTATATATCATTAAGTTGGGTGGATTATTTCTGATGAAATGGAAAAGAATGACGAACGTTTGAAAAATTAGTGAATTTAATTCAGTCGAAAAATGTGTTTTCTGTGGCTATTTAGAGATTCAGTTATGCCAATATTGTCTTATTCTACTTGAAATGTGTGTATTTGTAAATAAATATATTATTTAGCTCTTATTTTTGACGGTGAAGTTACATTGAAGTTAATAATGAGTTGTTCGTTTCTTACGTCTCATTATAGAGAACCAAATTCATGAAAACTGTGAACAAACACTAAATATATACCAATATGAGCCAAAATTTTACAGGCATGTTTGGTGCCCAAGCTCGACGCCATCACCAACTGAAGCATAATTTTCAAAGTGACATTGCGCTGCTGGCAGACAGGAGATTAAACCCTACATTAAACTCTGTAGTTATTCTGAGGGCGAGGTGGATGGCACAGAACCACGGTAACTTCGACGACATGTCCGTCTTGGAAGCTATGCAGCGAACCAAGAATAAAATGCCACAGCATCTCATTAATTTTGCTGAGACTTCTGGTGGATATGTTGCCGTTCTTGTCACCGATTTCATGTATAGAGTTCACAAAGAGATGCAATCAGCCAGCGAGGTGGTGTTTGTGGACACGACTAGCCACGTGGACAAGACCAACTGCTCACTCACCATTCTTGTCTGCTCGAGCGCAGCTGGGGGCCTTCCTCTCGGGGTCATACTGTCCTCAACACAAAGTAAAGAAGATTATGTCAAAGGTATGTGTTTTAATTTGCAATTGAAATTACATTATGAAATTACCACCATTAACACCTATAACTAACAAATGACTAAAAACTTGCTGATTAAGATATTTTAGTCAAATTTGTAGCTTTACTTTTTTTTTACTGTATGCCCCCCTTTAAAAATGTTTTACAGGTTTCAGTCTTCTCCAAGACATGCTGAGTGACGTTGCGTTCAACGGAAAACTGCACCCTGAGTGTTTCATCACTGATGACAGTGACGCTGAGAGAGGAGCACTGCGCGGGGTGTGGCCTCATAGTAAATTGTTCCTCTGCGTCTTCCACGTCCTGCAGGCCGCATGGCGCTGGTTGTGGAATGCCAAAAATTGTATTGCCAAGGAGCACCGCAAACCGCTGATTTCAGTTCTGAAAAAGCTGGTCTACGCTGAGTCCATTAGTTCCTTCGACCACATATGGTCCGAATTCCTGGATTCAGAACTGTCACGAAATAACTTCAAATGTACCGAGTAAGTAACTGCTTCCAAAATCCTTGAAGTTATAACGCACAGACAAAAATTTGATGTAGCTGCACAAAAAACATGAGTGTAACATAATAACATAAATTTAGTATTTAGTTGTGGTATATCAAAATCTGTATTGGTTTCAGATACTTCAGATCAGCGGTGGAACGAAGGGAAGAGTGGAGTTTACCTTGGAGGTGTGGCTCGCTACTGCGTGGTCACAACACCAACAACATGTGTGAGAGCATGATGATGGTGATCAAGGATATTGTCCTCAACAGGTATTGTACTGCTGATGCAGTTTGTAAAAGTTACCTTTTATCGAAGGCATTGGCTGAATAGGGAGATGGTAGCCTAATCATCATCGACCTCATTTGGCTGCATTTGTGATTGTAGTTGCTGCCAGAAATTGACTGAAATAAAGGTTCCGTCAGCTTTTTAGCAATAACAATGAAATTTATGAATGTTACATTTCTTATCGAATAATTCCCTATGATTGAAAAATTAAAACATGTAATAAATCAAGACCTACCAAAGTCAATACAAAAATAAAGTACAGCGGTGAGGATTAATTAAATTAATTTTCTATCAGCGTAGCTATATTTGTCAAAATTAAAAAATAATGCTTACAATGGTGAAACGAAGATGTAACTTATACATACATTAAATCTTGAAAATATTGAAAGCTTGTGTGTTTTATAGTAAATTTATTTAACCCCGTTTATAAGAGTGAGACAACTTTAAATACTCAATTTTATGTGTTAAGAGTCAGAAATGATTAGTGCCCATATATTTTAGATTTAGATTTGAGCACGATTTCAATCTAAATAATTGATAATTGTAATTTTTGAGAGTGACATTAATTAATAATAGTAATTATTTAAATATTTGTGTACATAAATAAGGCCCACAACGGAGCACAGCTGTTGCTGGTGATGGCAGATGTGTACGACAGTTACCTTCGTTTGCGTCTGTCAGATGTCATCCTCAAAAAAGACAATTCTTCCAAAACTGCCACCAGCACCATTCCTCTGTCAGCTGTTACCCATAATGGAGGAGCAGTTTATACAGTTGATTCTGCTTTACAAGCGGGCATTCAGTATACAGTGGACCTATCCATCGGCACGTGCAGCTGCATCAGTGGGAATACAGGCAGCGTGTGCAAACATCAACTTGCAGCGTCTCAGTACAGCGCAGTCCGACTTCGACACAGCTTTACACCTGCACTACTGCTGAGAAGCAACACTTGTACAAGGTGATACACGGTGACAAAGCAATGCCAACATCGACTTTTTTCGATGGTTTGTTTGCAGATGCGCCTGCTAATGCAGCATCGGATGTTAGTGAGCAAATGGAGACATGCGACCGAAAAGACAGACCTGTTGATACAGAAGAAATCGTCGGAACCTCTACACAGACACTGAATAACTCTCAATCAATTGACGAGAGAATTGATGACTTTACAAGCATGTTCAATAAGGAATTGAAGCGAACTCAGAGCCCCTGCATGCTCGGCGCCCTTGACGTTTTCGAAAAGAGGATGAAAGCCTGTAGGAATCCTGCGCAAATGTCAACTTTCCTTCGCACTGCAGGTTGTACCCTTTTTAAAGGATCAGGGGCATTCAGGAAAAAAATTCCATGTCAGCCAACGAGCATTGCCAGGCGCCAAACAGGACAACCAAGAGGAAAAGCTGCCTTATTGAAAGGCAAAATAGTAAAGCGAAAAAGGAATTTATCCCTAAATATAGACAGAAATGTGCCAAACGCTAAAATTCATTGATGTCTCGTAGAACGCAACAATGCTTTCAAAAGTATTCTTTCATATGTTTCTTAGAGGTTTGTTTAGACGTTTGTTCAATAATAAAGCAATGGTAATAATTTTTACTGCAAAATGCCAATCGTAAAAATTCTATACCTCTGTCAATTGATGAAATACAACGTTTCTCATCGAAACTTTGCATCTTCTAAATTGATAGATGTAAAGAGTTTTAACGATTGACATTTTGCAGTAAAAAATGAATGAATTATTTTTCATTTAAACACCGGAAGAACTGAAAATATTTCATAAAGTTAAGTAGTTGAAAAAGCGATCGCAACTAAATTTATAATAAATAATGAGAGCATATGTATCACATATAGAATTGGCTATTAAATTTATCGAACGCTAAAATTCATTGATGTCTCATAGAGAGCAACAATGCTTTAAAAAAGTATTCTTTCATATGTTTCTTAAAAGTATTTGTTAAGAAGTTTGTACAATAATAAAACAATGATAATATTTTTTACTACAAAATGCCAATCGTTGAAATTCTATACCTCTGTCAATCTATTAAATGCAACGTTTCTCATCGAAACGTTGCATTTTATAGATTGACAGATATATAGAATTTTAACGATCGACATTTTGCAGTAAAAAATGATGCATGAATTCTTTTGCATTTAAAATCCAGAAGAAATGAAAATGTTTCGTAAAGTTGAGAATTTGAAAAAGCGATCGCAACTAAGTTTATTATAATTCATGAGAGCATGTATCACAATAGAAATAAATATTAATACATGCAAATGTCTTTCATTTATATTGTGTTTTTCATACGTTATGTAAGAAATTCTGAAAAAGAAGTAAAATATCGTCTAATATATCATTGGTGTCACGTAAAGACACAAAGAAAAGAACTACATTGGTAGCATTGAATAGTGTGGCCACAAGCATTAATATTAATTTAAAAACTATCTTCTCGCCTGAGCAACTGAAAAAAGGCGGTATTAATGAGCATCATACTTGTATGTCATATATGACAGGGGAAGGGGGACCATTTCCAGAGGGAAACTAAAAAGGTGAAACATTTCTTCTGAAATTTATAACATTCGTTCTTGTGTTAGCGTCAAATTCTCTTCATCGGCAATGATAGCTTCAAGGTTCCTTTACTTTGCACTGTACGACCAAAATAGTATGATATTAAACGAGAGGGAAGTGACAAGTAAATATGCTGATATGAGGACATAAAATTCCTCACTGAAATTTTTTAAGTAAATTAATCAAATTTATTAGGCGGAAAGATACACGAAAAGCAGCTACAGAAAGCTGCAGCACTTGAATACCTGAATTCAATTCAAAATATATAGAACGTGTTCGAACACTTTTATTGAATTGATATTAAAAAGAGTCTGTTAATTTATCGAATTACCTGCGTATTTATAACATAGACCGAAGAGATTTGCATTGATAAAACTACAGCGTGAAGCACGAACAGTACATTATGATCTACGTTAGAATCGCAGTAACTGTGCTGTTATTTGGTCTAACTCATTATACAATACGTGTCGCTTAAGACGGCTGTGACTTTTACGTGTAAATTGAAACTTATAGTATTTTATTCCATAATTAAACGATACTTTTATGGCAAAAAATACCGTATTTGTTTGCACTCAATTATGTTACACACCGACGTGTGGCAACTGTTGAAGTGGGCGTGGTTCTTGGTCACGTGACAAGCCGTTCACGTACACAAGACTCGCACACGCACACAGACTGGAGCAACTTTGACGTGGGTGCAGCCGGGTCGCGCTGATGTCAGTAGCTGGCAGATACCCCCACTTTGTCACCGCCCCCACCCCCACCACCACCACCCATGCAGCACAGACGCCAATGGCGCCAGATCTACAGAAATGTTAGGTTAGGGTAATTTAGGGTAGGTTAAGTTAACTTAAGTTAGGTTAAGTAGGTTAGGTTAATTAGGTAAGGTTGGATTAGGTTAGGCCAAGTTCAGTTAGTAAGGTTAAGTTAGAAAAGTTCGAAAATGCATATTCTTGAGTGCCGAGATGGAGGGTCGAAGGCCAAATACCAGCGGTCGTTGTCATAACTTATTATAATGATTTAATGAAGATTAACTTTGGTTTTCCGCTGTACTATCCACTTTTTATATATTCGTAGTGTTTATAATGCAGTGATTAATAATAACGGTATAACGAACACCCTGGTTAATTAACCTCAGTAGTACTAGATAGTTCAATAATTGGCGCGAATGGCAACTTTTCGTAGCAACATGGAGATGGAGGGAGAGGGGTGGGCGGCATCCAAATATGGCGCATCGGCCAGCTATTGACACTAGCGCAGCCGGGTCGCACAGGGTCCAATCTCGCGAATTTCTACACCGCCCAACCCTCTCCCTCCGCCTCCAAGCAGCTACAGCACCACCTCCAAACAGCTACAGAAAAGTCAGGTTAAATTAATTTAGGTTAGGTTAAGTTAAGTTATGTTAAGAGGTTAGGTTGGGTTAGGTTAGGCCAAGTTCAGTTAGTTTAAGGTTAACTTAAAAAGTTTAAAAATGCCTGTTTTCGCGTGCCGAGATGGAGGGCCGAATAGCCAAACACCAGCGGTCGTTGTCAAAACTTCCTCTAATGATTTAATACAGGTTAACTTTGACATTCCGCTCAAGTATCCACTTACTAAGTACTTGTAGTGTTTATAATGCAGTGATTAATAATAACTGTATAACAAACAGATAGGTTCATAAACCTCAGAATTACTACGTAGTTAAATAATTGGCGCGAATGCCAACTTGATGTAGCAACACCGAGGTGGAGGGAGAGGGCTGGCGGGGTAGAAATCCTGCGAGATTGGAGTCTGTGCAGCCGGGTCTCATTCGGGCACCCCATGGCTGCGAAGTGCTGACCCTATCTACCTATCTAGGTGGCTAATTTCACGCGTTGCCCAATAACGTTCCTTTTGTTTTGGTAGCCGTTGTATGACAATCGTTTTCTTATTTCTGGCTCATGTACACACTTTTGTTTCACCATTATTAGCATGGAAATATCGTAAATGCAATTTTACTTGACCGTTGTGCTGTAGTATCTGTAACTTGATATTCCTTCCAGGTTGTAAGGATAATCTTTCATCGTTAATATAACCCAATATGCCTCCTTATTTACCATTGAAACTTTTGTTTTAGGTAAAACCATTACATTCTCTCTCGTGAATCCAGCAGTCTAAAGTATTTTTAATACAGCTGTTCGAGATTAGATGTACTAATATTTTAGATTAAATATTTTGGTTGACATTATTCACTCATGCAAGTTTTCTCGCTTCCAATCTATTAATCAAGCGGACTTCGATTAATTCTACTGACGTGTATTACACACTATATCCATGTGATTGTCAGAGTTACTTGGTCGCTTCAGTGTCGTTGCACTGTCATGTCTTGTAGCAGATGACGCGTTTGAGCACATGTAGAACACGTCCCCCCAAAATACCATTCTCATCACGCGAACAGAACGGCATCTCAGTATTTATAGAGTATCATGGCAGCCTCCATCACTCTGTTGCGTATCTTAGTAATATATTCACGAGTACTATACTCGTATATGTATCACAAAGCTGTTAGTTCTAAGAGGATTACGTGCATTGTGAATGAAACTTTTCAACCTCTGAGTAATTGGTGGGTTGAGAAATTTTTCCAGAACATAGAATTTAGCTTAGCAGATGTAAAATCAATGTGTATTTTCAGTTTTCAAACGTTTTTAGTTTTATTTAAACATGTGCTATTTTATTTCAAAAGTTGAGGCTACACACATACATACAGACAGAGATGCGTACACAGACAAACATGTATAAACCTAAAAAAGAAAGAAAATAATCTAACCTAGAAATCTATTTCGATTGATATACTGAACCTACGGTTTCAGCTGGTCCTTAGCCCTTGGGATGTAGCCCTTCCCTGCAAGACAGGGGAGTAGTAAGCAGCCAACCAATCAGGGCACAATTCACCCCAATTAGCTTATAATTGAAATTATTTAAGAAACAATTTCAAAAAGATTTATTCATTGGTGAATTTTTGACTTTTTAATAACCAGAAATCAGTTACACAAACGACCAAGTATCTTTTAGATGTGAATTTCAATTTTCTTAATCTAACCGTATGTAACATATGAAATAAATTTTACTCCTTTCAGGAACATTTCAGAAAACCATTTTTTAGTTCAACGGTTCAACAGTTTCTCGTCTCTAAGTATTCTCTAACGATATTAATCTGTTTTTAATATCAGCACTATCATCCTCCAATTTCGGCGATGACTGTTTCAATTTTTCTATTTCATTTGTATGTATGATTGTTTCTCTATCCTGTTCATGGAGATTATTTCTAAAAGTTTCAATGTATGAACTCATGTCGTTGAATACTCTCTCGAGATTTGCGTAGTCTAATTTCATACTTTGTATTTCTTCTTCCAACCTCTTAATCTCATTTTTCAAAAAGTCTGTATGTTCTAAAGTACCTGTTCGAATAACCTCTATTTTTTTCTCAGATATTCTACTATGTTCATCGAAATTTGCCATAATTTCACTGAGTTTTTCTTGAAAACCTGTAGTATTCTCATCTGTAGATGCTTGGATAGAGTCACTTCTGAACTGATAATTTTCATTGATAAGATTTTCTCTTACCTCTATATATTTTTTTAGATGAAGCCTCAAATTTTCCAAAACTTCGTCAACATATTTTTTATTCGTAGCGTCAAATTCTTCGATTGGAAAAGAAATATTTGCAAGTCTTCTATTATTTAAATCGAAATTTTGATCTTCATCAAGATATTTAAAACCTTTTCCAGGAGGTCCTCGTTGTAAAGATAAAAATGATTTTTTTCCTTGTTGTCCAAAAATATTTACGCCTATCGTTTTTTATACATAGAATTTTCAATTCTCTAAATTTTCTCTAACTCTCATAGATATCAAATTGTTTACTCGGTCACTCAAACTTTCCACTTCCTGGTTTAATTTTACATTTTTATCAGTTTCATTCTGAAGCATTAATTTGAACTGACTGATTTCATTCTGATTTGAAATAATGTCTCGTGAAAACTCCTGGAAAAGACTTTCTACATCACTCAAGTTCTTAGCTAGTTCTTCTATTTTTCTTAATGGGACTGACTCTGCTCGTAATTCCATTATAATTTTGTTAAGATCGTTGAATTTTTCTTCGCTGGATGAGGTTATGGTTGACTCTAAATTTTTCAGCTTATTGTCAACTTCAACAAACGAGAGTGCTAAGGCTACTATTCTTTCCATAACAAAAAGGTTTCTATCACTTAAATCGGTTAGATGTGCCTCTAAGCTTTTACTTTTTTCTCCAACAGTATTGTTCAGTGTTGATTCTAAACTCTTCAGCTTTTGTTCAATTTGATCATTAAGTGATGTCTGCAAGCTCATTTCTTTTTCATTCACAACATTAATTATACTAATTTCTTGTTCTTCAACTTTATTACTTATTAATAAGTTCTTTGAATCAATTTGATCATTAATTTTACTTTCTAAAGTCTTCAGTTTTTCATCCATTTGATTTTGTATAACTGACTCTTGATTCTTAAAATTCTCTTGAATCTCAGGAATTTTAACATCAATCAAATTGGTTATCTTAGAGTCCACAACCTCAAATTTAGCTTCAACTCCTTTAATCTGATCGGTTAATGCTGACTCTTTAACTAACAGCTTTTCGTCAATTCTAGTTTCAATACCTGACTCTAGACTCTTCAATTTGTCCCCAATCTCTGGAATTTTTACGTCTGTTAGGTTGATTATGTTTGAATCAATATTTTCAAATTTAGCATCAATTTCATCAATTTTCTTCATCAATGTTGAGTCTATGCTTGATAGTCGTTCATCATTTGAAACAATTTTTGGTTCAAGAGCAACGAACTTTTCAGATAAATCATAAATTAACGTCTCTAAGAATTTAACGATTGAGTCTACATCAGAAAATTTCACTTGTAAATCTGTTTTCAGAGTTACATATTTCTCATCATACTCGTTTATAATTGATTCCAATTCAGTTCTTTCATTTTTGAGAGCTTCAATTGTGTCTTTCAATGACTCTATATTAGAATCTTCAATTAAACTTTTTATTTGCTCTACATTCTGCAAAAGTCCTTCAGAATTATTTTCACTATTTTTATGTTCATGATTTTCTTTACAGGAAGGTAAAAAGACCAACTTTGCTGCATATTTCCACAAGACATTTTTTAAAGAAAATAAATTAACTGTAGTTTATTTTCTAAAAACTAGTTGGGATTTTATACAGATCGAAAAGAATTGCATGAAAGCTTTCATTTTCTAAACGCTTCAGCATTTCTAGACATAAATGTCCACAAATTACATCACCTATTTTCTGGATTTTGTAAGTAGAGAAAATTATATCAACACGATCTGTTAAGTAGTCTTTAAATTCAATTGGATAAATCAAACCATAACTGTCAAAGTAATAACATATGTTATCTTTCTTATGCCAACAAGTCCAATGCGTTCCTAATCCTTTTTCAGTGTCTAAATTTAGGATTCCGCATTCCGTTTCTAAAGGGTGTTTAGGTAAAGTATCTCTCATGTAAATACCTCGAAAATTCGGAATTTTCAATATATTTATGTAGTATTCTAAATCATGGTTAGATAATGGTTTGTTAGGTATTACTTCTTTGGTGGTTTCAAGTAGAGACCCTTTCCACAAGGTTTTTTTTTCTCGGAGTTATCCGTATACCTGAACCTTTTTTACTTTCCATTGCTTCATTGTGCCTTTTAGTTTCTGACAAGAGTTTATAATCAGCTTTTTTCTTATTGACTGCATGGTAGGGTTACCGTGTTGGCTGATGCCAGCTCCCTCGGAGTCGGTGTGGCCCTTGAGGTCGATGGCTGCATTGTTGAGGATGCAACTTGGCTCCGAAAAGAGTCAGACAATTTTCATATCAATGTGGCTGAGTTGGAGGCGGTTGTGCGAGGTATAATTTGGCGATTGCTTCGGGTTTTAAAACTTTCACGGTCGCCAGTGATTCAAGGAAAGTCGTCACATGGATGGAAAACATTGTCAATGGCCGCAATCGTGTTCGCACGAAGGGATCGCTCGGAGATGCTCGTGAAGCGATGTCTTGGTGGTGATCCATGAGTCGATTGCTGAGCATGGTCTGGTCGTGTCTGTTCGCTTCGTTTCGACGATCGAGAACAAAGCCGATCAGATGACCAGGGTGACCAAGAGGTGGCTTAATTACCGCGACGCTGGTGAAGCCGTAGCAGACGTGCCTGCTGTGCTTGCCACTGAAGAGTCTCGAGAATGCCATTTGGGCAGCTCATCTGCCGCATCATTTGGGCATCGATCGGACGTTTTACTTGCTTCATCAGATCCGTAGTGATCTGTCGCGAGAGCAGGTGAAGCGTGAGCTGGCTGGATGCGAGGCCTGTCAGCGGATCGATCCCGCGCTGCGGGAGGAGAATTTCGTGGAGCGAGGGGGTCTTTCTGTGGCGGAGAGCAGGCGCCGGGTTGCGGTTGACGTAACCCATTACGGTGCCAAGCTCTACTTGTCTATGGTTGACTGTGGACCCTCGCGGTTCGCCATCTGGTGACGGTTGCTGAATGAGTCAGCAGCGAGCATCGTCGCTCATTTACGTGAGGTCGTAATTGAGCGAGGGCCGTGTAACGAATTGTTGTTGGACAATTCGAGGGCGTTTCGATCAGCGATTATTGAGCTGTTTGCTGATGAGTGGGGGATTTCTCTGCGATTCCGTGCCGCCTACGCCCCAAGTGCCAACGGGATCGTTGAGAGAAATCACCGGACGATCAAGATGATCTTCGCTAGGGGAGGTACCTCTCCTGAGGAGGCCACATTTTGGTACAATGTGACGCCTTAAAAGGAAACTGAGGCTGGCTCGGTCCCGTCAAGCGGTATTTTCATGTCTCGCTGGCGAGTGCCATTTGATGTCAATCTCCGAGTGATTGATGACTGCGAGAACAACAGCTTTGCTGTTGGTGACGAGGTGTGGGTGAAACCCACACTGCCCTCTCGCACGAAACAGTGGACGTCAGGTAAGGTCACCAGCGTCGTGTCTAAGCACGTGGTGTGCGTAGACGGCATGCCTAGGCATGTGCACGACGTTAGGAAACGACGGTTTGGTGGTGAGTGGGGCAGGGTTCCTGAGAACCATGGTGGTGTTGCTGGCGCCGCGGCCGGACCACCAATGGTCTTCGGCGGAGGGGGCAACTGCAGTGCAACTCCCTTTGCGTTGCTGGAGGGAGTTGAAGTTGACGCCTTAAGGGGAACATCCCGGTTTTTCAATTTTTTTTCGTACGATTCGTTTGGAAATTAGCCAGTATATGTATTTTGTGAAAGTAAACTTTTTTTTCACTCGTGTCATTTTTTCGTTTAAGGCCTTAGTTTTTTTTGACGATAAATGATTTTTTGGTATATTTATATTGATAATTTAAAATGGGACTCGTCCTCGAGTTTTGATGCTAGAACAAAACCAAGGACAGTTTTAGAATCCCTGGATCATTTCTAACAAAATCAATTGTTGTTTTTTCAAATTCAAATTTTTATAATTTTTTTCCAATTTTTTTCAACTTTCTCAAATCAACAATTTTTTGGGTTTAGAGCTATATATTTTTTCGAAGAATTCGAATTTGAAAAAAAAACCTTTTGAGTTTGTTAGAAATGTTTCAAGGATTCTAAAACTGTCTTTGGTTTTGTTCAAGCATCAAAACTCATTAAGGAGTCCCATTTTGAATGTTGAAAGTTATTTTTTATGGGTGTAAGCCATGATATTTTTGGTTGAAGTGTAATATAATGAACAATTTATGTAATTGAAAGAAGTTTCAATTTTTTTCGAAAATTTCCATACATAACTTCATATTCACACTGTGAAGTGTGATTTACAAAAAAAAAATATTTTTCATCTATATGAAATTTTTTATTTTCAGTCTGATTCTTTTGAAATTTGACTATGATATGTAACCTTCGAAAAGAAACAATTTTTTCTATTCATTTTTTTGATTTAGGCATGAGTTTTTGAAAAAAATTGACATGTTGGTTTTCAGGTATTGATATTTCACTGGTATAGATATTTCAAGATGTATCTCCTCATTCAGTTTTGATGCTAGACCAAAAACAAAGACAGTTTTAGAATTCTTGGAACATTCCTAACTAACTCAAATGTTTTTTTTTCCATTTCCCATTTGTTCTCTTTTTATATGGGTAGAAAAATGAAGGGGAGTAAAATTTATAATTTTCGAGCGCATTTCAACCCCAAAACCACCAACAAAAACATGAAAAATAACAATCGGAGTGACAGGGGCCTGGGAAGTTCTTAAACAAGGTGCCCGTTAAGCCGGCGGCGGATCGCGAGTCGACTGATGAATGATGATTGCCCGGAAGAGGGCGACGAGCTAGACGCTGTTGGCAGTGCTGCTGAGGAGCATCGGGGGCAGCCTCAGGCATTGTGGTGGTCCCGCCTTGAGCGACGGCGTCCCACATACTTGAATTAGTACGAGTGCTAGGCACGAAGCAACGTTTTTCGTGAGAAATTGTGGGAGATGTGTTTTTTGCCGCCGTGAGAGATGCTGCAACGGTGTTAGGGTGCCTGCACACCAAAAGACTGACAGCGAGAAAGCAAACGAGAGAGAAAGATGTCAGGCGAGATCTATCACACACCAGAAGACTGTAAGTTAGCTTCTAAATTTCACGGAGAGAGGTCTATAACAAAAACAAGCGGTACAAGCATGTGTTTGTAACGTTAAGTTTTGTTCCTACTTCGTCCCATTGCTCTGAAACATGTAATCTGTCACTGTGCTTTCGATTTTTTGAGCTTCAAAGGCACAGTACAGCATAAACTTCCGATATTAGGAGTTCAGTCTATGCTGGAGAAATTGTGCAGCCCACCTCTTCCGTCGACATCTCTCTGCGCACTGCCAGACGCAGCGCTGCGGCGCTGCCACTCAGAGCTGCCAGTCAACTTTTTCCAAAATCCCCACACTGACCCCTGAAATTTCCCCAGATCGGGAAGAAATTCCCCAGGTATTGCCAAAAGGGATAAATATGATATTTATGTTTATCTTAAATACATTTTCAGGTTTATTCACAATTTTTATCATCAATTCCAGCACGAAAGTCATGAGATCTTAATTTTTTCAACCTTTTCAGTCAATCTTGGTCTCTTTGATTGACAGCTCCCCTTAATTCTTAGGTCAGTGATTAAACTTTGTTCAGAACCCCACTTGGCATACTTTGCATTATTTCTTGCCAATCACTGCTTAGCAAGGAGGTGCTCGGCAGTTTCTGGTCTTAAGGAATTATTAGTTTTTTTATTCAGTTAAGTAGAGAAAGTACTTTTTAACAAATGGAGACGAAAGCACAATCGAGACAAAGCATTATATATGGAAGAATGCCAAATTAGGGTTACCCAAGCCATCTTTGATTTCCCCTAATGATTTCCAATACTGAGGAATTAAGCATTCCCTTACTGATAGGTCAGCTGCAATAAGAACCACACGCTGTCTATCTTATTTATATGAGCTTCATCAACAAGCGAGGGAAGTGCCACTTAATTTATTGGTCATCATTACGCGTTTCCGGCTTGAAAAATTGTGCGATGTCAACTTTCGTCTTCATAAGCCCATAACTTTTTATGTTTTTCGGATTCCTACCTTTTCAATAGGGCAGACTTGTTCACACTTTTGAACATAATATATCAGCACCTACGACTGGCACGATTTCGATCTTTACCTTTCTGTAGCCAATCTTTGAATTCGGAATCGTTCAACCAATCATCTCTGAATATTTAACTGTACCACATTTTTTAGGTGATTCTATGTTGTTTAACTACAAGCAGATAAAGTAATAAGGACAAAACACCGCTATCGGTAGCGCTAGTACCACAGGCGTACACTAGAAAAGACATTTAGCACCTCAGCAGTAATAACGAGTGACAGAGCCAGACGCTGCATCAGGCGCTGTAATTGTTCCACTGCGCGCTTCGTTCGGATCTCGTAAAAACTTGTATTGTTCAACCATGATGCGTTCAAGAAACTGACTCAGGCCTCCTGTACTGAAAATTTGATCAATTTCTAGTTTGTATTTTAGTTAGTTTAGTTGTTACTTGTTAGAAGCAAATATTATTAAAGCAATTTTAGTTATTGCATACACTATATTGTGAAACACCCCAAATTCCCTAGATATTGCCCGTTTTCGTTTCGAATTCCCTAAATCCCCAGGCATGACCGAATTCCCAAGATCTGGGGAAAATTCCCAAGGTGTGGCAGCCCTGCCGCCACTGCCAGAGGCTTCACAATGCAGCTTTCAAGCGTGAAACCATCTTCGAGACGCTTTCTCGCTTCAGCCAATCTTCAGTCTTTCTCGCTCGCTCACTTGCTTGCTTGTGGTGTGTGCACTCCCATAGGAATCCATGTTAATCAATTCAAGCTCGCTCGTTTTCTCGCTGTCAGTCTTTTGGTGTGCAGGCCCCCTCAGCTCCGGATGAGCGAGACGATGATCTTGCCGCCTCTGCCGGACGGCTGCGAGCGGCGACGGCAGTGTGCTTAGATAGCGGTATAGTGAAGACGTAGATTACGTTCCTGGTTTCGAGTTGCCCCTCTACTTATTATCGTGAGGCTGTGATTGAGCTGTCTAGTTTGCGAAGAAACTAGAGTTAGTGCAGTGAGAAAGCTGCGAAGTTGTCCGAGGTGTCTCCGACAATGGTTAGGAGTGATCTTCTTGCTCCTAGGGAGGTGACGGCTAAACCTCTGAACAGTCGTACAGTTGGGCGAGCGTCACACCTGGTGGTACGGGTCTCCATGAGCGAGGATGACTGTGAGGAAGGAAAAGCCCCCTCCAGACCTTGCATTACCATGTTGCCTCTGGACGTTGGAGTGGCGCTGCAAAAGAACCGCTGATGACCAGACTGGCTTGTGGGAAAGCCCGCACTGCCATGGCATTCAGTTGCTCAAGAGCTCTGAGAGGGGAAGGATGCTTGCGAGCTATACGCGGGAGCTACTCACTCCCGCGTATAGCTCTGGGCTGCCAGTGAGAATTTTATCAAAACCCCAGCATACGCTAGAAAAAAAAACAGATTGCTGCTTAAAACCCCAGATTCGCTAAAATGAAGTAATTTGCTTACCTTTGTAGTCGTATTACTCTGAATCAGTTGCTGCCGTCAAACATATCGCGTTGCTCCGTAATTTCTCATTCTGCCTCTCCAAATATCGGTGACTTATTGCTCCGATTTCCATATCGCGTATTAATTCTTTTCGTGGTTGCCAAGTAGTACAATCATTGTTGCTCCTCGAAATTAATTGTTTTGCCAAAATTCTACCTCTTGCAGTTTCTGCTTTCAAAAAACTGGTTTGTTTCGTTTTAACACTATTCATGACTGAAAAAATTCGTTCAACCGAAGCAGACGAATGTGGCAGAATAGTTAGACTTGTCATAAAAGCAGACAAGAGGCCAAATTTTGAATTTTGAAAACCGTCCTTGATTTCTTTTAGTTTGTTCCAGTATCTGGGAGGATTTTATAAAATAACAATTACTATGTAGGTGCTTTCAATAATTATGTGTTTCATGTATCACAGTAACAGGTACTGCATAAATGGTACTTGAACATTTAAATTGTTCGATATTTTTTGCTGGCAGTAAACAGACGTCACTTAGATTTCGACAGAATGCAGATGCAACAGGAATATAATAGCAACTAATGCACCCAATTTCAATTAAACGAATTTGATAATTTAACACCATAATTTTCATTGCATCAAGCGCCGAAAAAAATTACTATATGTAAAAACCTTCAATTTGTTACCTCTGCATGGTAACCCGAGATTTTTGCCAATTTTTTGATAAAAACCCCAAAACCTTAGGCCACAGCTAAAAACCCAAGATCTGGGGTTAAAACCCCAGCTTTGGCAGCCCTGGTATAGTTCGTCAGTCATCGCGGAGCGCGCCACCGACACGACCTTCCGCAATGCTTGCTGCTCTCACACTGACTCCCGTCGCCCTACGACAGCAATCAGGAACGCTCAGCTTCTTGGTGGGCATGAAAAATCGGCTTCTCAAGCGGTCGGAGAGCTATCTACAGCTCGTCTAAGCGGCATCAAGCAACATGGTAATGCAAGGTCTGGAGGGGGCTTAAGTCCGAGTGCTGGTAGGCGTGCTACCGTCTCACTCACGACTTTTTTTCGACTTAAGACCACACAACTACAGAAAGAAAATCTGAAGATCATTTTGATCAGAGTCATGAAATTTTTCAATAAATGTTATGACAATTCTGGTTTTCCTATTGTCACTAATTATAGATTAGATTATATGTTAGTTTGAGCCTCCCTAACCGCAACAAAAATAGAGCGTATCGAAGAGAGGAAGGAAGAAGGCACCATTTAGTGTGGAGATAAGAAAATGAGGAATCTATGCTGAAGGGGCATAGAAACAGTAAGATGAGAAAGAAATTCATGAAATAAGATAAAAGTTGAAAAAGAAAGCCAGAGGTGCTGAAAAACAGGACAGTAGTGAACCGAAAAAAGGCGGTCCTTAATTAATAAAACGAAAAAAAAAATTATTTCAACAAAAAGAAGGCCCCCCTAACTCTCAGCTCGGGCCCTCACAAATTATAATAAGGCATGTCCAACCAACACTGCTACTCGGTATTTTCAGAAGCTCGGAACAAAATTTTTTAGTGCAGATCCTTACGTTATTTTCTGAATATAACAAATCAATGCGAGGCGTTGACATGTTAAATAAGCAAGAGTCTGTTCGCGGAAAAAATGGTCATCTACATTTTCGCAATTGCTTAACAAAGCCACAGTGTATGCATGAAAAATGTTCTAACCCACAAGACGTTGCGCTCTTCGCGGGTGGAAAACTAAAATAATTTTCAGTTGGTGTGACGTCGTACGTCATGATGCATACTATAAGTTTCACACTAAGTAATGAACAATGATCAAGTAATTCATGCAATAAAGTTTCATGTTTAGGGAAAAAAGAAATTATCAAGATAAAATTATTATTATACAAATATTTTCCGCAATTTGGTTATCATGCAATATGAAGGAACAATGGTTTTCAATATGTTAATGATATTTGAGGTTCTGATGTTAGATATACAAACTTTTTCCAGGATGCGACTTTTCTCTCCTATATACTGGGTGGCTCATAAAGAAGGCACGTATCTAAAATTTCACAGTCATACAACTAAAGATGGTAAAGAGTTTTGATTAATTCAGAAAAAGAGAAAGCAAGAAGAAATTTCCAACTTTAGTTGACGATTTGTACCGAGCAACAATACTCGTTGCAACCAACTGAATTGATACATCGGTTCGTGTGGCCTGTGGTTTGCCACAACATTGTCTGTTGTCCCAGTTTCTCTGAATTTCAATTCCAGTTTTTTTGTGCAGTTCTTCTGAAGACTTCTTTCAATACCATCAATATACCTGTAATCCTCTGACTGCAGTTACCGAACAATTACATCGGAAGTAAAGTTCCACAATTTTTGCTCGATGTTCCATAAATGCGTAGCGATTCATTTTGAAGCGTGGATTTCATGCATCTTTTGTGCAATACCTTGTGATTATCGATAGATTTGTCTCGCTGGTAGAAAACTTTAAAATTTTCTCATTTATTCTGCATTGACCTAATCTCTTATGGTATTATAGCTCTCATAGTTTTAAGAAGATACCTTACTTGCGGGTTCCTATGTAGTAATCAGATGAACAACAGCCAACATCCATAAAATGGGGCGGAATTCTTTAGACGCAAAATAAGTGAAAATCAACAATTTGAAAAATAGGGTACCAATAAACAGCCTAAGTCGGGTAATTGTAAAGGATCCCCCACTTCAATTAGGTGGTCGCAGTTGACAATCCACTTCTCTAGCCAATGTCCCAGCTTGTTGAGCACAGGAAATTCATTGAAATGTTCTGTGGTGAATAGCAGTTTTTCTCGCGACTGTATTCCATTACTCTGCTCCGTACACGTGACTGACGTGAGGCCGCTAGTTCAGACCCAGTACAGTGTTGCCAGATGCAGGGAAATTTCCCTGCTTTCGGGAAATTTTGGGTCCCAAAGGGAAAAAGGGAAAAAACTTTGAAAACCGCATGAAAACAGGGAAATTTTGCTATATGGCTTCGTTTTCAAGTAAAATTATATCTAAGTGATCAGCCACTTAGCATTTTGTGCTAAGCTACTCATTATTTATATTTTTAACTCCTATCGGACATGTTCAAACTTTGATACACGTATTGTACGCGTACATACAGACTTGGAACAGTCAGAGGCACCACTGCGTCGCAGCCGCTCGGCGCCAGTACAACTTCACGTATTCACGCTTTACAGAGTCGCAGATCCTTACCAACACAGTTGCATAAGTCATTGTAATGACTGTAGTGAGAGGCAATTGAAGCGACGCGCTTCAGCATTGCTGAATTTTTTGAAATGAATTAATGTAATATGTACAGCGGTGGCAATGAAACGCCAACATCATAAGTAATACGTAAACGTTTAATTCATACTCAAAAGTACCTAGAGCTGTGGGAAACTGGAATGAAATTCAAAGGGTGGCTCAGCTAAAATAAAAAGGAATAGAATATTTCCGTAGTAAAGTATATGATGTAAGTAGATGGAAAAGCTGGCAAATCAGAGATTAAAAACCATGCGGGAAGGAAAAATAAAAAATATAGAAATTAGAAAAAACCACAAGTTCTTTGGATACGCACAGTGGCAGTAAATGAAGAAAAAATACAAAAGTAGAAGAAGGTGAAATTAGACTTGTTCAATTCCTATACGAGCATAATCTTCCGCATTCTAATGTTGAACATTTAGTCCCAGTTGTGAAAGCAGCTTGTCCTGATTCGGAGATTGCGGTAAACTTCAAATGTGGTAGAATTAAGTGTGTTGCAATTGCGATGAATGTTTTAGGAGGATAAGTGAGTGATAATATTAATGAGCTCTTGAAGAATCCTTATTTTTCACTGATAATTGATGAATTAACATATAAACGATACAAAGTATTTGGCATTGGTGGCAAGGGTTGTTACAAAAGATGTTGTTAAAGATTCATTTGTGACTATCATCACACTCATTGGTGCTAAAGCAACATGCTTGCGTGGAAAAATCAAAGAGATATTCACTAAAATAGGTATTTTCTATAAAAGTAATATGATTGTATGTATGTACGTATGTATGTTTTAAGAGTCTACAAAACAGGGAAATTTTTAGTCAAAAAGGGAAATTTTGAGACCAAAAACAGGGAAATTTAGGTTAGACCATCTGGCAACCCTGACCCAGTATTTCCGACTAGCTTTGTCGGGAGGTTGTAAAGTGTTGATTGTCTTCTTCATTTCACGACGTAGAAGTTTAGACTGCGAGGACCAGTGGCAGTAGAATGTTGCTGCCTTTAGCGTTTTTTCGTGCAGCCGGAAGCGCATAAATTTCGCAACTATTATAAATTTTGCATATCAGAAATATCAGTTCTAATTATGCTTGTATTCAATTTCTTGAATGTATTTTAGTAAGTCCAAAAAATAAAGAAACCATACTCACCGGATCGTTCTCCTACGAAATTTAAAACCCCATCCGCATTAATGCGTCTGATTCTTAAAATGAAGATCAAGGTGAAAATCGCTGTACGTGAGATAATCTTTTTATTAACAAAATTAACTAAGCCTAAATGAATAAAATTGATCGTTTGGGACTCAACGTTTCATGATCAGTAAAAGTTCTGCGACAAAAAAACAAATATGAGTAAATGAAAGAGCAACACACGAAAGAAAACTATAACATACAAAAATTGTTATAGAGATAAAACTCTAATAATAAAACTAATAACGACGTGAATACTTAATTTACACGAGACACTTATACACACTCGAACTTCGGCTTCCTACATATATATGTATATATATTGGCTTGACAGCCACTTCCCTTTCCGGACGTTTAACAATGCACCTAGCCTCCTGCGAGCCTGCGGTCCAATAATACACATAAAATAGAACTCACCCGCGAAAACCTCGTCACCGACAGAAAAATCATTTATAGAGAATCAGATCATAACAAACTCCAAATAGTTGATGCAATTCTCATTTAAAACAAAAACCCGTTCATCTATAACCAAAACACTGGAACCGTCCGCACCCTAAAACTTCACACATAGTTTTGACCACCACTGCACGCTCCGTTTTCACCAACTTCCTCAACAGTCTCGCCATTTGCCAACATCTACTAACATGACTGTACAGCATCCTTCCTCGTTGGAACTCAAACCAAAAGTGCTCACTCCTGAAGCAGCAGCCGTCGAACCCATTCCACTTATCTTGCTGCAAAACCTATAATTTTAGCCTGATGATGTCTGAAGGACGAAACGCGTCGCGCAAATTATTGATAAATCTTTAGGAGAAATTGTTCAGCTTCGCAACTAATGAACAGCAACAATATGAGTGAACTGGAGAAAATATACAAATCATCAACAAAAACAATGGAATATTTTTAAAGAATATGTGTGGGTATATGTATATTTATATGTATACTTACACCAACTTGTTCACCTACTTATTTATAATAAATATATGTACACTATGAACAAGGAACACGCCTAACACGCCAGTGTAAAAACGCACCACCTTATAAGTTCCACCTTGGAAATGGGATGTTATGGCCTTTATTTTTTTATAGGAATCTCTCATGTTCTTGTTCCTGTGATTGGGTGTCAGGAAGATGAGGGGATGAGAGAGGAGGGTGGTAGTTGTTCCTTGATGCGTGAAGTTGAGTAACCCAAACTGTTCGATTGGAGATTGTTCGTGATTTGGGGTTTTGACTTCCCGCCCGTGGGGGAAAGACCAATCCATCCACTCGTTGAAACCACAATACAATAACAAAGTAAATAATAAAGTGGATTGTTTTTGGCTCTTCGTCATAAATGACTCGAAATTTTCCAAAAGTGTATTTTGGTTCTGGATGATATCCAAGTGATAAAAGTTCGGAACTCTTGAATCGAGAAATTTGTCTATTGGCACTCTTTGATGGAAATGTTAGTTGTTGGAAAAGCGCATGGTCAAATAACTGCAGAATATTCCAAATTCTCTAGGTATGGTTGCGAAGCGAAATGTTGATTGGAGGAATGTCAGCCTGATGGTGTTGTGTAATTGATGAAATTCGGTCTATGCGAATTGTATAGGTGATAAATCTGAGGGCTCTGTTCTGAACATTTTGCAGCTTGGAGATGGCAGTTGGAAACATCGTATGAAGAGGGATAACTGGATAAATGAGTGCAGATCTAACGAATGCTAGTTTTTTAGAACATGGGAAGTGAAAAATTTTCATTTGCTCTCGAATTGGTTGATCTGATGAATGGCATGTCTGGTTTGTTTTTAACTATTACGTGCAGTAATGATGTTGGTCTGCAATGTTGAATGTGGTGCTGAGATGTGTTTGGTTTTGACAGAAAGGTCGTGATAGCAAGTTTTAATTCGTCCAGAAAATATCCAGCTGAAATGGCTTGATAGAAGATGTAGCTTAGGTAATGCTTCATATTTTCTGGAAGATTTTTGATCCGAACGGTTGCTATTTCTGTGGGTGCTGGAGCTGGTTGCTGGAATGCTCTCGCTTTTCTAGTGCATCCATCTAATGTTATTGGTTCAAATAGCAGGTGGTGAAATCTGCTCATGTCGCCTGTATTGTATGGAAATATTTTGGTATGGTTGGTTGAAACGTGTGATCCTGCTCTGTAGCTTAAGTTTGCCTTCTGAGCTGAAGGACGCGTGTGTATAGGTGTAGTTTAGGGCTAAATGTAGGAATGTATTGCATCGTGTTCTCGAGCTCAGTTTAAAGAAGTCTAACTTCTTTTCTTTTTTTTTGCCTCGTTTCTGGTACGGTTCTGTATCTAGTGGTGGGTATGATGCTATTCGGAATTCCTATTACTTCTACTGTCCAGTCATCTTGAAAGTAGCTTATTTCTTCTGAGGTAGGATTTTCTTCCTCGCGTACTTTGATATTTGCAAAAGTTTCTCTGTATTTTTTTTTTAATTTGCCGAATGGAAAGATTTTCTGGGCATAATTAGAATTTGCAGCGGGCTAGCGGAAATGGTTGCCAATCGCCATCACTATAACATGGTCCGTCCGATCGAGGATTTAGACCTGGTTTGAGTACTATGTTACGGTATGCGTAGTGATTCATTAGAACTATATCTGGTGTTGTGCTAAAGTTTGGTGTAATGAAGGTAGGGAAATATGGTCCAATGTGCATGCATTTGCCCAGAGTCATGAGTCACAGTTATGCATATACCTCCGGTATATGCATAACTGTGTCCAAGGTTTGAGTGTTAGGCGTTGAGACCTGCGATCAAATAGACTGGGTGATTCAAGTTTAATATTCTCTTGTAGTCTATGTAATTTATGCAATTAGTTCTCGGAGCATTGTAAGATGTTTGCTATTCTTATGGGTCCTTGAGCTGTATCGTTATTGCAATCATGTCAGATTTAAAGTTGTCTACAAGTCTGAATGTTATGTTTTTTTGCAATGGCTTCTCCAGCATTTTGTTCTGCTATTACGTTTATTGTAAAAGTGTTGTTGTTGAATATTTTGATTTGGTGCCCGTGACTAAAAATTCATTTATTAGATCGATATTTGGGAAGATTTTGCTATAGATGTTGGAAAGTGCTATTTTATATGCGTTCCAGTTCCTCAAATTGTGCTGAACGATCGTTCGTTTATTTTGTCGCTCCCCTTCGGTTAATATCCATCCTCGGTCGTGAAACTGTTCCATGGGTTACGTTTTTGATTTCTTTGTTGAGATAGTAGTTGAGTGTTTAGGTAGTCTGATGAATTTTTCGTGATTTAGAGCTTGAATATTTGGTCCTGCTAACTTTTGTCGCTCATTTGTTACCATGTCCATGATTTTCCTTGAGTCGGTGTCTTGAACCGAGAATTTCAGTGCAAATTTTTTTTTGTCGAGCTCATTCATCAACCACCTTAGGGTAGGGTTCAGAGGGTTCAGATTGACTGTTTATCACTGGCATTATTATAGATTTGTATTGGAATGGGTCTTGGTTCTGAGTGTGCTTTTTCTCTTTCTGGAAGTTCTCCGTGGTCGCTGAATTTTCGTTTAACCCGAGGATCTGTTGGTGGTTCTAAATCTTATAGTTCTTGGTCAGTCAAAAGCGGCTCTGATGGTGTCTCGAGCTGCGTTAGGGAGTTAATCTTGCTCGAAGTGTTTGGTTGGATTTTTGGTCTGATTGATAGGTCTTCCTCAACTTCTGATTCCATTTCCTCTCCGGAGTCAGTTTCTGAGTGTCACTGTTTGCTAATTCTTCGCTCTGTTCGTCCATGTGGAATTCCTGATTTGGTGTGTGCGAGTAGAAAAAAAATAACACGGCCTCGAGTCTCGCTCATCGAATTTTGCATCGATATTGTAGTTGATTTTAGGTTCGTTGAGAGTAGTGCTGCAAATCCTTTTCCTGCCAGGCTTGCTATATGTGCTTCTAGTTTCAGGGTTGGCAGTTTGAATTGAATGTTATTTGTCAGGGTGAGGCTGTCTTTGGGTATTGCTGATTCTTTGATTGCGGTAATGGCGATTTGAGAGCATGTTTATTTATTTTTTTTTTTGTTCATGTTTTGTGACTCGGTCTTCTTTGTCTTTTGTTGCTTTCTTCCAAACAGGGCAGCCAGCTGCAAGGGTTCTGTGAGGACATGCACAGTTTAAAAACTTTTTGTAGTCATTTTGGCATTGTGTATACAAGTGGCCAGAATCTCCACATTCCGAGCAGACTGAGATATTACTTATGTATTGGTGGGTTGCGTGGCTTTCTATTTTTTTAGCATTCATATCATATGAGGTGTGTGAATTTTTCTTGACAGTTTTGGGGTGTTATCTTTGTGTTGAAATCAAGAATCAGTCTCATTACTTTTTGAGTAATATGGTTAAAGCCTTTGAATTTTTCGTTTAATTTTAGCAGGTAGTTTTTCTCCGATGTATCTGTCAATTTGGCGTACAAAGATGAATCTTTTTGCTCTGAAATCCGGTGGTATTATGGGTTGTAGATTGATTTTCCCGAGTGCCTCGTGTGCTTTTGTTGATGTAAGTTTGTCTACTGTTCCTGGGTCGTCGGTAACTGCGTAGAATCCTTGTCTGGAGTCTGTAAGTCGAATCAGTGGTGCTTCCACTTCTTTAAAAGCTGTTTGGAATACGGATGGCCGTTCTACATTTAGTTTTGGGTCAATTCGTTTGAGTTGGCGCCGGTAGCGCTAGAGTCAACAGCTGGCAGATGCCCCCACTCTATCACCCCCACCCACCACCCATGCAGTACAGACGCCAATAGCGCCAGATCTACAGAAATGTTAGGTTAGGGTAATTTAGGGTAGGTTAAGTTAACTTAAGTTAGGTTAAGTAGGTTGGTTAAGTTAGGTAAGGTTGGGTTAGGTTAGGCCAAGTTCAGTTAGTTTAAGGTTAAGTTGAAAAAGTTTTAAAATGCCTATTCTTGAGTGCCGAGATGGAGGGTCGAATGGCCAAACATCAGTGATCGTTGTCATAACTTATTATAATGATTTAATGCAGGTTAACTTTGGTATTCCGGTCTACTATCCCCTTACTAAGTACTTGTAGTGTTTACAATGCAGTTATTAATAATAACTGTACAATGAACAGCTAGGTTAATAAACCTCAGTAATACTACATAGTTAAATAATTGGCGCGAATGGCAACTTTTAGAAGCAACAAGAAGGTGGAGGGAGAGGGGTGGGCGGCGTCTAAATCTGGCGCATCACCCAGCTGTTGACACTAGCGCGACCCGGTAGGTGGTTGAAATGTTGAGCTTCAGGTAGTGATTGCATGGGTGGACCGGTTTGAGAAAATTCCCTTGGATGGCAGGTGGACCCGCTCGACCAAGGGAGCATCCCCAGTGCGGCGAGTTGGGACATACGTTCGAGCTGTGTCAATACAAGAGAAAATAAAAACACGAAATAAAAGCTCTCTCACCTCCCAGGGGCGAACGCCCCCAGCCCCGCTCCACAAGACCAACCAAATCGTTCGAACCTTAATTAGTACACGTTGTCCTCCTGGGCACCAAAACTGGCCAAGGTCACTCTCTAAGCAAAGCCGAATATATGCACAGGAAGTCGCAATGCTGTTACAATCACGGTGGCCATGAGGTAACTGCGCAAGCCTCGATGCTGAGGAGGTAAGAGAGAAATGGTAGAGTTTGGCACTGAGTGTGCCGAGAAAAACAGAATAGAAAGGGAGATGAATAGTAGAAGACAAAGGACACAACTCGCGTGCATGACTAGGTTCGTTTTATTCTGTTCATGTTAGGTGGTTAATTACATTATGAAGAAAAAAAACCTGTCGAGGCTTTGTTGAGTGTTGTGAGGTTGTGCTGTGTTTGGAATGTTTCTTTGGTATCACCGACAGCAAAACACGCCGCCGTTGTGTAAATGTTATATTGTGTGTTGTATTGTTAAGTTCTGCTCTTACTATTGATTAAATTTCATGGTAATAATGTGATGGGAGGGGGTCTTGGGGTCCCAGTTGCCCGCCCTTCCTAAAAATGAAGCCCAGGCGTACCGGCGCTGGTTCCCCAAGAAAAACTAAATAGAAAAAAATTTTAAATCGTTATGTTAAACATCTTAGGCCTGGTCTCTTGTAAATATTGGGGTTGGAGGAGGCCCCAGAGCGTAGCCTTGAACTCCTGAACCACGCATGTGGTCTGTCACAGTAGCCTGAAACCAGGTTTTCGAACACTTCAGGTGAATTGTCTTGTATGTGCTACCAGGTTTTGTTTGTTTGATTATGTAACTATTCATGGGTTGGAGACGACATTGCTGATGTAGTGATTGAGATGTTATTCGATCGGATCTAGAGACATTTGCGATGAAACGAGTGACGGCATTTTGTACTCTGTAGTTTTTTGAGTCAGTCAGTAGTAAGTGTGTGCAACGGGATGGCCGGGTATAGTAACGCTGACCTAACGTATGCTTAGTAGAGTTTTCTTTTAATCTTGGTGATTAGCTGTCTGAATCTGAAAAGTTTGGATAGATTTGCTCTTGCTATTGCCTTTCTTAATACAACCTGAGATGTGTAGCCCCTTGTTGAAAAGTTTAAGCCTAAAACTTTGCCCTATGTTTGGTACGGAATATGCTCTTCGTCAATATGGACCTTGTCTGATTTTGATCTTGCTATCGGTACTATTGTAAATTTTTGAGTATTAGTCTTTATTTTCCATTTGTTTTCGAACTGGTTGATGTTGATTGCTACTTCAGTGTTTTTTGCTATGTCCCTGATATTGCTGGAACGAATTGCGACTATTTGAGTGATGTCATCTGCATATGCTATGTATTCTGAGTTTGGAACTGGATCTGGTAATTCATGTGTATAAAAGTTGAAGAGAGGGGGGAAAGGCACGAACCCTGCGTTACGCCGGCCTCTAGCTCGAAAAGGGGACCTGTGATGCCACCTATCCTGACTGCTGCAGCTCTGTCTGTTATGAAGTCGCGAAGTGTTCATGTAAGAGATGAATGAAGGTTTAGATTGCCTATATTGTATTTAAGGCCTACATGCCAGACCTTATCGAAGGCTTTAGCCACGTCTTGGAGGACAACATCGATCCTGCATTTGTCTGATTGGTGGTTGACTATGGTTTCATGGAAAATAGCAAGTACCGTATGTGTCCCGTGATCTGCCTTGAATCCGTGCTGTCTTTAGTTTAGTTTATTTCGCTGTATTAAATGGCATGTAAGGCTTTTATTAAGAATTTTCTCAAATAGTTTTGCTTGAATGTCAAGTAGTAAAAAATAGGGTGGGAATTTTTTACTTCATGGTGGGAGGATCCAGCTTTGGGTAGAAAAATCATTGCTGCTCTCTTTACACTGTCCGGAAAGTAATCAGTTGATAGGGAATGGTTAAAGATGTTAGTACGGTAAACATGTTCAATGGTAGATTCTTTAAGCGGTTGAAAGTTATTCCTGTCGGTCCGGGGGCCTTTTATTTGAATGTGCGAAGAGTACTGATGACTTCTTGTGTGGTAATATGTGGGCATTGCAGTGGATCTAGTCTGTTAGAGTCGCCTGTGTGGAATGGTATTGTTAGTGTGATTAGCTATCTAGATGGAACGAATATGGATATCTGATTTAATGCTGCTTTGCATATTAGTTGAGTGTTAAAGCTTGTTGACTGGGCTTGATGCCTGGAATAGTCCTGTGAGCTAAGGTGGGAATGTGCTTGTTTGCCGTCGTTTGAATTACTGATGTCCAGTCCTCTATTGCCTTTTCTATTTCCTCTAGAGTAGGATGTGAATCTATAAATTATGTGCCGTCGTAAGTCAACGCTGTATTCCTTCCAGTTGGCTCAATGAAAACATTTCCTAGGTTGTATGGGAATTTGTATTGGGTTTGCAGAAATTTTTATAATTACTGGTATATGGTTAGGTGGAGTCGAGGGTCCAGCTTTAGGATATGTGGTCATGTTTGCCTTACTTTTCTGTAACATAATGTCGAAAGAATGGCCGGACATGAGAACAAATGTCTGCCCTTAAAGGGTGTGTGGGTTTCTGCCTCTAGTGTTTGAAATGTTGTAATCTAAAACAGGATGCCGCGCGTTAAGGTCACCTATCATATAGGTGGGGTGGTTTCTTCTGAAGAGGGTTTTTAATTAAGTCAATTATGTTAAGATATTGCGTTCTAGGGGGTGTGTACATAGTGGCTATTTTGATTGGTCCTTGCAGTGTTTCCAATGTTACGGCGATCATATCTGAATAAAAATTGTCAATTAGTCTGTATTTAATGTTTTTCTGATTCCTATTGCTGTATTGCGACAGTAAAAACGTTATAGTTGAAAATTTTGAATAATTGTTCTATTGTTACTGCTGTTTCGTTAAGGAGGATGATATCTGAATCAAATTGGTTGTATATGTTCGAGAGGGTGATTTTCTTATTGTTCCACGTTCTTACGTTGTGCTGCAATATTGTCAGTGAATGCATTGCTAACCCAGGTAGCAATGAAGTTCCTCTGAATATTCGCTAAGCATCAACCTGAACATCCCCGAATGTCCCTAGTGAATATTCGCCTCACTTCCTAATTTACAATATCCCCGGGATCTTCATGTTGAATATTCATATATATCCCAATGGATACTAAACATCGTATATCTTCACAAATGTAACTTCAAGAATATACATCACCGAATATTCTGGAATGTAGGGATTTGAATATCGAAGTTCTTACCTATACGAATATTACTGAGTGCTCATTGATGAGTATTCGTGTGAATCCACTACAGATATTCAATATCGAGTTAGAAGTCCATGTATATTCATTCGCGAATATTCTAGGACATTCCATATAGAACGTCGTTAGAATTTCATATATAACTTTCATGAGTATTCACTACCTACACTACACTACTACATACCTTGACTTATTAAATATGATACATGATACATTTTTCGCAGACAAGACGTTATTAAGCCTCGAATTCGTGTCCATTTGTAAACCATATTTCTCAGATCGAGCTCTCTGTTTAGCGCAGTTGAAACCCATCGCTTTACGTCATGAATGCTACTTTGATGAATGTTATCCCTCCTTCCAGCTCCACTCCCAGGGTAAATGTCATTGAAAGAATGTTTACCTAGAAAGCGTTGCTAAAAGTGTCATATATTTTCATCCTCCACTGACCGCATTATCGGTGAGAGCATGTGTGCATGAAAACTCTTTGTTTGCTGAGTAGTAGCGTTACCTCCAGTCCCACTCCCTGGTTAATTGTCACTGAGGAGACTTTTCACCGTGAGGGCTGAGCTAAAAGTGGGGCAATACCTTTACGAACGAGAACAATATTGAATTCTTTAAAATTAAAGACTGCGAACACGAAAATATCAACTTACTTGAATATAAGCAATGCAGAAATTCGGCAAATGCAATTAACGGCCTCCGATATTGTAGTCTGATGGACTTCCCCCACTGAATGCTTAAAAATTGTTGAAGGTCTTGACTTTACACGTACGAGTGTAAAGTGACTTTGAAGTTCCTCGGTGTAGATTGCGAGTCACTATCTGAAACGTTCAATCACAAATTATTGTCATGATTTATCATTTACAAATTATAATAAAAAATTCACTTAGCAAACATGCAAACGTGTCAAACATACGTAGTACAACTTGTGCTGTGATTACACAGCGCTGCTGTTCTCAAATGGTTTGCTGGAGAGAGAAGTTTATTTCAGAAGGCTTTCCAATGCACGATCAAGGCTCTCACTAACAACATCAACTGATGCTGATATTCCATGAGGGCCTTGTGTCGTACCTTCTGCGGCAATCGTTGAGAGTTTTTTAACGAGGTACTGTCACAAAGTGCATTCATTAGATAATTAATTTGAATAAATTCAAAAATGCAATACTAAATTCGTATGTATTTTATGAAAATGAAAATAATGATTTCTAAACAAAAATGAGTGCACCTCGTCCTATCATCCTCGACAAGCAATTAATCCCCCTGGGAATAGATTATGAGTTAGTTTAAGCCTCCCTAACCACTTACAGTGGATGTGATCCCAAGAGAGGAAAGTAGAAAGCAGCATTTAGTATGGAATTAAGCTAACAGGAAATATATGCACGAGGTTTGTCCCCACACCTTGAGCATAGAAACAGGAAGATCGAAAGAAGTTACTGAAACCAGATAAACGTTGAAAAATAAAGTAATAGGTGCTGAATAAATGACAGCCATGAACCAAAAAAAAAGGTTCGTAAAGAAATACAAACCTATTTTATTTCAACTAAAGGAAGACCTACCTAACCTTCAGCTTGGGCCCAGACATCTTCTACCCTGGGAGGGCTAATTCCCATAGATACGATAGTAGTATCCCCCTGAGGGACCGGCATTCATAATTTAACATTTCAAATTAGCCAGTCATAAAGTTTTCATCTTCAAAATATTTTATTACTCTCCTCATTACTCTTCATTACTTAGTACTTTATCGGAATTGTATTAAATTTCATACTCCAATGGTTCCGAAGTTTCAAGCATAAATGTTTTGCTACGGGTTTTTGTCGTGCTAGGTAAAACAACTTCAGTGAAGGCAGGCGCAGAAGTAGTATCAGTGGAAGCAGGAATTAAGGTACCACAGGCAGAGGGGGCATGTTTAGCAGGCAAGGAGATGGCAGATGGCACGGAGGTTGAAGCTACAACTTCCAACATCGCTGTGTTGACACTACTTTGTTCTCTTTCATGATTACCACTGCCAGAAATACTTCAAGCTTTTCGTTCATTTTCCGATGACAGTCGATCTTTAGTATGAGCTAAATTACTACCAATTAAAGCTGAAATGGTTTTCGACTGCTCATCACGTCCGATGATGTCCTTCTTCACGACTTCTGAAAAGCGAATATCTTGATGAAGAATTTAATCATGACATTTTCGGAACCGACGATGCTGGTAGATAAATGTCAACTGAACTCATTTGATATTCCATACCATCTCTACAAAAAAAAGAATTAAATGTTCTAAGACGTCTTTCCAACACAGAGAAAACACTATAAGCACTGTCTCCAGCTCATCGATACAGCCCACCCATGTCTGCTCGGGGACTGACGCACTATCCGTTGTCTCTAATTGGGTTAAATGTGGAAGCAATACATATAGCTTCGTCCCATTAAGATAAATTCCTAGATACTAAATTTTACCCTACTTAGCCCCAGAAATATGTCTACCCGGGCGTGACGGACAGGTACACACACAACTTCACACTGAAAACAAATTTGTCATATTGACTAAGCCGGTTTAGGCATATTCATAAATTCTTAAATTGACTATTTCTTGAGTTCAATCAATCAAAACAGTCATGTATACTAATATTTGTTCAACAAAAGCCACTCGATTTTAAAGTCAGTGTTGCTAATTTCCAAGTGGTATCTACTTCAATGGCAATGCAATATCATTGAAGGCCAAGAAATAAAAGTAGGCCAAGCACGGTTTACCTAACCTAATAACCGCAGTTGCAAGGGTGATCAAATCTCTTGGAAATTTTATATGGACAAGGTATGACTATCCTCAATCTGGAGGCAAGGTTGTGCTTTTCTTATTCAGACGTTAGAATAGATTTTAACTGTGAATCTTCATAATATATGAGTTAATTTACAACTGCAGTTGTTAGGTTACGTAAACTGCGTTTGGCCTATTTCTGTTTTTGGCCTTCAATTATTGTGGTAAATAAAGAATTTGGCAAATTATACTAAAATATTGCATCAATTTGCTGGCCGTTTTGACTACATTCATTCAATCAAGCCTGAAAGCTTACGCTGCAGTAACTAAATAAATAGTTTAAATAAACGATTTAGTTGAATCAACTAAACACATAACTGCATCAAACATACATTGCTACTCAATCATATTGAAAATGCAGATAAAAATATTGCCGGTCCTGGAGTGACAAAATTGTTTAGTCAAATTTCCTAAATTTATTAATTAAATATGACAAAATTGTTCTGTCTGCGTAAGCACGATAAAAACAATGCATATTTTTTGCATTCCAAGCGGACTGTAACTATTTGTTCCATGAATACTGATGTCAGAAGAATTTAAAGAAATATATTATGGTAGATAATAAAGTTGTTTCGACTATTTTTAATTCCCACAAAATTCGAGAATGTATTGTTTTCAGCGTGTGTGTCTTGTTGTTTGCGTATCTTTCCATCAAGCCCAAACACGCTTTTTATTGAGTGCTCAATACTGCCAAATGTGGTAACAATGAGACAAAGCTATTGTTACCACTTATGTTACCGTCACACGTGACGAACAGAGCGTCACGTCCATAATTCAGTCACGGGTTAGCTGTATGAATTGAAATGACATTGCCTCTAGTTCAACTTATTAAGTGCGGTATAAATTATCTAGTTCAACCGTCACACATTTATACCTCACTATAACACTAGAATTCTTCGGTCTGCAAGTATGCGCGGAATGTATTTGATGTTGACTATGCCATAACTGTTGAATCATTGCAAAGCATTTAAATTGGGTAGAATATAGTTAGATGCCAAACGTATGACTATAATATGAACTACATTTCAGTGCAAATAATGTAGAGGTCTAAATATATACAGTAACGCTGATGAAATGTTAAGTACCTGCGATGCAAAGTGAGACCAAAATATCAGTAATGCTATTCATGATTTTGAGTACGATATATATTTCTAGAAAACTCTAAAAATATTCGTTCGCTATCAGCGTAAATGAATTTACCCAAATGACCCATCGTTGCAAAAATAGAAAATGTTATTTTATTTAGCTGCATTCAAAATACATCAAATGTATTAGTTTGAAGGTTGTGAAATGAAAGCGCTACCCCTTAAACCATTTCATGTAAATTCCAGAGAACTACGAATATTCTCAGATAACATTTAATAGCTGCCTTTTTTCTCAAATAAAATTGTTATAATAATTCATTAACATACCCTACTGAGTTCTTAGTTACTTCTACATCGGCGGTTCACCTACCAAGGATGCACATGCAGATTTGTTTAGTACAGAACGGCCGTTTCTTTCCACTACGGCCCTGCAAGCTGAGCTGTAAAGCCACGTCTCTGGTGAGTACTCGGTTCATTATATTATTCATCAAGCTGCTCAGGTGGGTTCCTCCGAAGTTTGAAAGGATGTTCATGAATATTTTCCTCTCGGAATCCACCAGTAAAACTTCTTCAGTACGATCAAAATCAGTCATTGATTTAATCGGAAGTTTAGGAAGCCTTTGGCTTACATATGATGATTCTTGTTCATTTGGCATCTAAGATTTCTTGAAAGCACGCAGCGCATCTCTCATATTTGTCACTTCCTTATGGTGTGTTGTCATTCCTGCAATTAGTAACTCTATTTTTGTTGATGTCTTCTGTCCGTGCTCAATAATGACTGATTTAATATTTTTAAGCTCAGTTGTTGTTTTTGATGCAAGGAGATTGGTGTTATCATCTTTCGCGTTTATGCTTGAAATTTTAGCGGTCCGTCTCTTCGTAGCGTGAGCTGAATTAAGGAGATGAGGGATGCACCAGTAAAAAGTCTTGGCATTTATTTAATTTTGCACAATTCGTTGCTATGATTGCAGGTATTTTAATTCTAACAAAAATTTTACTGTTAATGTCAGCTTTTATCTGTGGATGAGAATAATTGTGCACACTGATCATATGTGAAAAGGCCTGAAACGCATGGCTTCTTACAGCAAGATGGTATGCAGCATTGTAGAACAAATGCTTTATAAATATTTTACCATGAGTTTCATGAACTTTGGAGTCAACATATTTTATAGTTGAACCATTTCATCGCTAAAATTTACAAAGCATAAGAAATCAACTAACATGTCTAATTTTCACTGAATTGAAACATGCTGTTAACGCAAATGTTTCATTTTATGCGAATAATATATGTTCCATTGAATAGCCTACTTCGCCTCTCACAGGATCATTTTAAAAATTGAGTATATTTCAAAAAGTAACTGTAAAACTAATTTCCTGAAGCAATATTAGAATAGTAACAAAACACAGCAGGAGGAAAAAAATGAATGAAACAGTTATGCAGATACAGTATAGTTGTTTATCAGTTCATTCGAAAGAAATCTGATCGATTATCTGATCACGAAATTTCCTCATGATGAAAAGTAATGTTTCAAGATCAACTACTGCAATTTATGGCAAAGAAAGATTTTGAAATTTTCCAAGCTGTTCAATGATTTGTAACCAATCCTTATTCAAAACCTTCTTACGTCGTGTAGAAGTATTTAGAGGATTATAACATGGTGGCCTTCATGGCATCCGTAATTGTCTGGTTCCTATTATATATGCTACAATTTGATTGTTAAAGCAAGGCATTTGTGTCAAATGACATAATTTCTAAAAAAAGACATGATTGCATTCCTAACATTCCACAAAAACTCATTTATTTGTATTGTTTGAAAACATAATGTTCAAGAGAGTAATTCAAAACTAATATATGTATGTACTTACGTGCATCGGTAGCCTTTTGTTTGTTCCCTAGGAGGCTCTGGAAAGGTCTCAAAATAGCATTTCTTTAAAGCAGCTCAGAGGGACAATATTTTTATTACACCAACCACACAATTTGTCTTGCAGTGCAGGATTCTGAGCTTCAAACTCTTTTGATTCCTCAATGATGGAAATTTCTTCTTGGGTGGTGGAATTACTGTAATCTTCTTCATTGCCAATAGCAGGAGGCAAGCGCTCATCATTTGTGTTCTGAAAAAATTCATCAATACTTTCACCAGAATAAGATTCTTTGATGTTGCTAACAGCTTTCAATACAGTTGAATCACTGTCATCAATTACGGATTTGTCATCACCACTTTCAGCCATCTCTTGCCTCTTCACTAAAGCTGCACTCTGAACATCATTATTATTGCCACCACTCACTTGTCCGTCAAAACATGGTTCTTCTGCATTGACTTCGGAGATATTTTCTTAAAATTCACTGGATTATTGAATTCACTATCAGAGCAAGGCTCAACATATCTGATACTCTTTTCAAACTTTGCATTCTCATAATTAATCAAATAATAATTTTTATAAAGAGCCATATTTGGTTATAAAACTGATAGTACTTAGACCACTGAAGAAGAAATAGATGTAAATTTCATGAACCTTCATTTCATATCTACTATCAATCATATATATGTTAATAATTCCATTATGGAAACATGCTCTTTGAATATCTTAAAATACAGCTTTGTGGTCAGACAAATTACCAAGGATTCATTCTTATGAAGTTAATAGTTGAAATATATCTTTGAAGTTTCATCTACAAATCAAAATCTACAAAATTCATTTTGTTTCCTCTTCACATTTGAACAAAATACCTTAAGAGAGTGGCACTTGTTTTATAAATATAGACAAAAGACAAGTAGGCCACACCTAAAGCTGGGTAGTATTGCTAGTGTAAAGCTGTCAACAGAATTATTAAATTATTTTCTATTTTTTGTAGTAGAACGAAACAAAATGAGTAGAGTATTTAAAATAGGTTGCTAACATACCTTCCATATATGAGTACTCAATACAATGTACACTTCAAACAGTTCACATATATTTTTTGCTTAAGTAACTAACACAAAATTAGCATACATACTTCATCCTAAATCATATAAATGCACGTTTCATGCAACAGCCCCAGCTAGGGAGGTCCCATATAGGCAAAATGCTTTACCCCGGTGTAGACAAGCTATAAATTACTACAGCTTAAAATAATGCACTCAATATATCACTTTCACGTTAATTTACCCTAGTTCAATAAAGTTCATCCCGAATTGATAGCACATTGGAACGCGCCCAAGGACACCCACGCCTCACGATGGCATCTAATTAACTGAAGCGGCTAGTAACGTTAAACCGTCGTATGATCGATTCAAAACTACGACCAAAAGAGTACAGAAAAAACGAACTCTTTACTCAAACGCTCGCCAATCTCAGTCAACAAAACATCATGAATAAGCAATATTTGCAAATAACAAAACTGATATGGCATTCAAATTTTCTACTCTCTCTATTTATATCTAATGTACAAATGAACTTTTGAGAAGTGCAGCGTGACACTGGCAACGACTTAAGTTCTAACCTTCGTTTTTTTCTGGTTTCGAACGCGTTGCGTAACGCACATTCAGGGATTTCTTATTTCGTTTCATTTACCTCTCGATCATTGATATGAAATGTTTTGTAAATGCCCAAAATAAGGTTGATCTTTTTTTGAACTTCTTCAGTGAAACTTCTTGGATAAACTTCTTAATTAACTTCTTAGATAAACTGTGAAAATCATTAAAACGTACCAAAATTCGGCGCTTTAGAGTATTTGCATCAAATTTGTGCAAACGTAGCATATTCGACAGCAATGGATAGTTGAATACTCATCTAATGATAATTTGATTTTGCATAATCCTTTTATTCTTTTATTTCACGCGCTGTGAATCGATTGAATGAGGATGTTTAGAACTTTCTGGAATATTCATAGAATATTCATTAATGAATATTCATGGCATATTCATTATTGAATATTCATAAATATCGGTAATATCCAAAATTCGGAGTCGAATGTCCCCGGATATACTGAAACGGGTGCATTGAAGCTAAATATCCTCGAATATTCCAGAATATTCGATTTCGGAAACTAGATATTCCGGCACTTGAGAGGATAAAGTGAATATTCAGTAACATCCCCCGGAGCTTTATGTGCTACAGGGGAAGGGTTGGATTTTTTTGCTGTACTTGTGGAGTGTTTGGGTAGTCGTAAAAATTTGTCGTGGTTGAAGATATGTATTTCGATGCCTGTGAGTTTTAGTCTTTCTGATCTGAAAATTTCAAGTATTTTTCTCGAGTCTGCACCTTGAACTCTAAATTTTAAAGCAAAGTCCCTCTTTGCTAGTTCGTTGATGTACCATTTTTGTGTTGGGTTGGGAGGAATATGCAGTTTGTCGCTAGCGCTGCGGTAAATTTGAATTGTTACTGGTCTGGTTTCTGAGTGTTCTGTTTCTCTTTGAGTTGGTGGAAATTGATGACTGATCTTCCTCTTAAGGGGAATATCTTGAGCCAAATTGGGCCCCGGCGGCTCCCCCCACTGAAATTTTTTTTTTGTTGAAAAAGGCTCCTTAGGGGATGGGTTAATGTGCCATGAAATTTTATTGCCCTACGGACTCTAAAACCCTCCCCCCAGGGGGATGAAAAGGGGACCGAAAATGATGAATTTGAGGCCTAATTTTGATAAAAATAGAATAAATTTGAAAAAAGCCGAATTTTAGTTTGTTAGAAATGTTCCAAAAACTGTCTTTGTTTTTGTTCTAGCATCACAACTGAAGGAGGAGTTTCAATCTGAAATATCAATAAAACCATATCAAAAAACACATTTTTCATCACAAAAAAATAATAAGACCTAAATAAAAGAAATAACACGAGTAAAAAAGGTTTATTTTCACAAAAGACATATACTGTCCAATTTTCAAACAAATCGGACGGAAAAATTGATAAAGTCTGATCATGGTGATTACTGAAATAAAATGTATTATTTTTATTTACTCATAAGTACGATATTTCTTATATGTCTACTTGAAATTCACAAGGAAAATGCTGCTCATTGTTCGTACATCGAAATAGAACATGGAAACTGCATTCATGTACACAAATTTTCATTATATTCAAATTCAATAGACATAGTTTGTTTTTGAGCTCTAGTGAAAAGTTGACTTTTTTACATTCAAAACGGAACTCGTCCTCAAGTTTTGATGCTAGAACAAATCCAAAGACAGTTTTAGAATCCTTGGAACATTTCTAACAAACTCAAATTCGGCTTTTTTCCAAATTCGAATTTTTTTAAAAGATAAATAGCTCTGAACCCCCCAAAAAATTTTGGGTTTAGAAATTTGGAAAAAAATCGACAAAATTTTGAAACTTTTCAAATTGGAAAAAAAGCAAATTTCAGTTTGTTAGAAATGTTTCAAGGATTCTAAAACTGGTTTTGGTTTTGTTCTAGCAACGAAACTCGATGACGAGTCTCGTTTTGAAATATCCAAAAAAATATACCGAAATACTCTTTTTTCGTCAAAAAAAAAATAAAAACTAAGGCATAAATCGAAAAAGGGACACGAGTAAAAAAGGTTTCCTTTCACGAAATACATATACTGACCAATTTTCAAACAAATCGGACGGAAAAAATTGATGAAGTCTGATCATGGTGATTACTGAAATAAAATGTATTATTTTTATGTACTCATAAGTACGATATTTTTTAGATCTTTACTTGAAATTCACAAGAAAAATGCTGCTCATTGTTCGTACATCGAAATAGATCATGGAAACTGCATTCATGTACAAAAAATTTTCGTTATTTTCAAATTCAATAGACAGTTCGTTTTCGGGATGTAGTGAAAAATTTTCCTTTTTTACCATTCAAAACGCTACTTCTCCTCGAGTTTTGATGCTAGAACAAATCCAAAGTCAGTTTTAGAATCCTTGAAACATTTCTAACAAACTAAAATTCGGCTTTTTTTTCAAATTCGAATTTTTTGAAGAAATATATAGCTCTAAACCCAAAAAATTGTTGCTGATTTTTGAAATTTCAAAAATTTTTGAAAAAAATAGAAAAAATTTGAATTTGAAAAAAGGCCGAATTTTAGTTTGTTAGAAATGTTCCAAGAGTTCTAAAACTGTCTTTGTTTTTGTTCTGGCATCAAAACTGAAGGAGGAGTAGCAATCTGAAATATCAATAAAAATTTACCAAAAATCACATTTTTCCTCAAAAAAAAATAATGCCTAAATCGAAAAGATTACAGGAGTAAAAAAGGTTTACTTTCACAAAAGACATATACTGGCCAATTTTCAAGGCAAGATCTCGAGATATTCCCCTTAATTCGTGGGTCTGTTGGTGGTTCAGGATCTGTTTCTGCCGCCGTCGGTGTTGGATCATGTGCCAGTTCAACATGGTTAAAGGCCTGTTGACACGGTCAGTGAGTGAGCGCTTAAGCACTGAAGAGAGGCTCAAGCCCCGCCCATTTTCTCTCGTTTCAGACTGAATGGCGCACTATACGACATTGAGAAGGTTGGTCTTCATCGAGTTATGCACAGGGTTGCCAACTGGCATATTTCACTGCCAAATTTGGTCATTTTTGGCAGTGAAAAATCATTTTGGCAATGAAAAATTACAATTTGGCATTAGGCATTGAAAATAATGGAATTTGGCAGTGGAAGCTATTTTTGGCATTCAACTAGTAATGAAAGGAGTCACTTTGCCATTTTTACCTATTGAGCAAACGGATTGGCGCCTTTTTGGACATAGTGAGCATGGAGAGCTGCAACGTAATACGTATTATCGAAGATCGAAAGAGTCTTGTTCAATCTTCGATCAACGTGTTCGTAAATCAACGGTTGGCCGGTTGCCGCGCAGCCACCTTCGGCGGCCCTTTCCGGGCCACAGTTCACTTCGCAGGTGCGTGAGGGTCAGTAATTGTTGTGGTTTTTATTTTGTGTCAGTGCTGTCGTTATGTTCAGCTATTGAAAGCTAAACTCGTCATTATGTCGAAGTGGAATAAGTCCTATGACTCGGGACGTACCTACAGGGTGGTATGGAAGAAAGAGTTTCCATGGCTGACATAAGTCAAAGATGGTACTCAGACTGCTTTTTGTAAGGTATATTCTAAGAATATGCACCCCAGAAAAACTACGATTATGCTGCATGCTGACAGGAAAGAACACAAAACAAGGGCTTCCGTAGTTAGCTCTGAATGTGAGATCTAACATTTTTCTGAGAGCCGCGAGAACTCAGGGACCTAGGGATGAAGTGAAGAAAGATGAGTTAGAACTCGCATTGGTCATCAGCTGTCACAGTTCAGTGTCTGCTACAGATCATCAATATTTTGTGCGAAGTAATTAAGAATAATTCCGCCAGAAGTAAATTAGAGAACATGCGGCTTTACCGAACTAAGTGTTCGATGTTAGTTACGAAGGAGATATCACCAGCGCTTGAAAAAGAACTACGGGATAAAATTGCCAAAGTTAAAAAATAATGCTTGATGATCGACAAGTCGACTGATGTATCAAGTGACAAGAACTTGTGTGTTTGCGTTCGATACTATGATAGAGTCCTCAAAATATCGTAATTTTGCTGTTGGGGCTTGTGCCTGTACTAGAAACAACAGGTGAAGCTTTGTTTCACGCAACTACATCACTACTTGAGAAGAATAACATGGCTTTGAAAGACTGTATTGGCTATTGCAGTGATGGTGCTAGCAATGTGACAGGAGGACACAATTCTCTCTTGTCGCATTAAAAACGAATCTCTCAATTACATAAAAATGGGGTGTACGTGTCGCAGTTTAGAGCGTTGTATTCAGAACTAATATCCAAAAGGCATCTTCAGCACTTTGTATTCAGTGAAAGATGTCTTTTGGATATTATTGTTGGAAATATTTTGTGAAACGCTCATTATTTTTATTGTAGTGTTTGTATCATGGGATAAATTTTTGTTCATTTTAATTCTAAAATTTAAAAACACCCTAAAAACTTGTACATTGACTTTAATTTCATCATATTTTATATAATTATTCAAAACTTAAATGCACATGAAAGGATAAACTTGTAAAAGTTTTTCACAGAAATATTTTAGGGGTATCTTTGTTATATTTACCAACGTTCGTGACTTTTTGGCAGTAAAGCGCTGGATTTGGCAGTGAAGCTCGAGCAATTTGGCAATAGGTCACTCGCAGGATCTGGCAACCCTGGTTATGCTAGGCTTTCCAGTACATGGAGCTAGGATATATGGAGGGAGCATAGCGCACTCCGATCGGGCTCAATTTGGCTGTAAAAGTTGAAAGACTCGGGCAGTGTGAATGCCCGACACGTCACAATTCTGAGCCAACCACAGGCGCTTGGCTGAAGTTGGCTCCTCCCACCTCCTCTACCACTCCCCTCCCAATTTCCGAAGCAAGATTAGTACCACACCACAAGTCAAAGGGTGAGGTATGCGTGCAAGTCGCTCCAATTTGTTATAATCAAGGGCCTGTAATCTTCTTAGTTTTCAACTCTTAATGTACCTTTGCTAGAAATTTTGATATTATTAAGTGTCCTCAAGTGAGGAAACCAATTTATTATCTTTCGGAGTCTTAGAATCCCAAATTAATGATTAGAGATTAACTCAACAGCTGGAAGAGCATTCAGCGAGCGTGTCCGCACTCTACGTAGTCAGTAGGTAACTGGCTTCCGTACTGACGTCAGACTTGCGAGACGGCTATTGGTTACCACAGACAGAGGAGAAATCTCAAAAACTGGTTCTGTTCACAGACGGCTACGCTCCCTCCATATATCCTAGTTGCATGTGCCAGTATCTTTTTACATGCTGGACGTGTAGGGTGTGTCGTCTCTGCTCCCTGCCTACACGTTCTCTTGGAAAATGGTGTTCAGCTGCCTAAAAAGGACTTTTTTTAAGCCAACGCTTCGCCCACATTTTCCTCATTTGTTAATGTTTCTTCTATATAGCCGCGACAACTGATAGAGATTGAAAGCACCATTGCCTGTCGCAGAGCCACCTTCGTACGTTTTGAGCAGACTGAGGATTTGACAAGAAGCAGTGCTGCACCACTGCCATGGTCCGTGTCGACACACTGACTCGACCAAGTACATTACTTAGCTCGTGGTGAAGCGCTCACCCACTGACCGTGTCAACAGGCCTTAATGGCTTGCTGAGTTATTTGAGAATAGGTCCTCGGTATCACCGAAGGGCTCTCCTCCTCCTCGTGTTCGCTCTCACTGTTTGATTCGTCCACAGAATGCATGCTCGAACTTGATGGTTCTGACTGTTGTTCCTGTTGCATTTGAAATTCACTGTCTGAATTCTTGTAGAAAAAGTTGAAGATGGATTTTGAGTCTGTTCTCCAATTTAGCATCGATACCATAGTTCAGTTGGAGGTTTCTAGAGAGAAGGCAGCCGAAGCTCCCTTCTCCGTCTAGACTGGCGATATGGGCTTCGAGGATGAGTATGAGTAGCTTAATCTGTATGTTGATGGTAAGGGTAGGTGTGTGCTTTTGAATTGTTGATTCTTTTATTGCGGTCCTTGCTATTTGTGAGTAGGTTTGCTGAGTTCTTTCACTTTCCTGTTGGGTGAGTCTCTGTTCCTTTTCCTTAATTGCGTTTTTTCTTGTGGGGCAGCTGGCAACATGAGTTCTGTGGGCTTCTCTACAGTTTAAGCACTTCCTGTACTCGTTTTTGCACTGGGTATAAGTGTGTCCTACGTCTCCACATTCTGAACAAACTGTTATGGTGGCGGGGCATTGATGAGTGGCATGTTCTTCGATCTTGAAACATTTGAGGCATATTAAGAGGTGGGTAATTTTTTCTGCTTGGCATTGATGTGATGTTATCTTGATGTTGAACATTAGAAATCTGTCGTGCTGCACTCTTTGGGCTATGGTAGTGTCTGTTGTTACTATTTTAATGACATGGCTCCCAGGGGGACTATGTGAGGGCCTGAGCTAAAGGTTAGGTAGGCTTCCTTTTTGTTGTAACAAAATAGGTTTTTGTTTTGTTACGGACCATCTTTTTTCGGTTTACTGCTGTCCTGTTTTTCAGCACCTACTACTTTCTTCTTCAACTTTTTTCTTGTTTCATGAACTTCTTTCCTAACTTACTTTTTCTGTGCACCTCGTGCATAGATTCCGCGTTCCCTCAACTCTATACTAAATGGTGCCTTCCTCTTTCCTCTCTTGGAACATCTTTGTCGTGATTAAGGGAGGCTAAAACTTTCTTATATAACCCTGGAACACTGAACGTGGGTATAGATTACCCGTGGTAGGTGACGTCATTCGTGTTCCACCCTCTTCCCAAGGAAGTTGGATACATGGAACCGGCATCGCTATCTTTTGCCAGTCAAGCGAGTGAAGCCACTTCTGCCGTCACAAGCCCCGCCTACCCGGCATTAGGTCCCTGTGTGGAGGTGGTGTTGCAGTGGAGGGGTAGCACCACCTCCATCATCAGCGACTGAAGACCGCGCTGTTAAATGGCAGACTTGCGCTACTCTGCGCTATACGTTTTTTTCTTAGGCATATATTTCAATTGCATCCTCGCTGAATGATAAAGAAACTCATATTGAGGAAACTCGTCCTTGACCGCAGCGTGGATAGCGGCGCCCTGTCACGCTGAGTGTCTGACACGCACTGAGCCCACGACTGAGCCCCATCTCCGTGTGTGTGCCCGTATACCCTACAGCTACCGAAAATTGGCTTCACTTTAGAGCGCTGATGCCGCCTCCATTCTTAAACCTCCTTGCCTCTTCCTCACAAGCCAGCGCGCTGGGACTCCGTATAGCTTCATTCTACCCTATGGGTTTATAGGGGGAAGTCGCGTCGCTCCACTCTTCTGCCTGGATTTTGCGCTACAGACGTGTTTGGGTACCGTTTACCCACGTTCAGTGATAAGTGTATATAGAAAAATCTTTCTTTTCAGGCTATATATCTTTCTTTTCAGGCTGTAAACGCTATTTAGGGATTTCCAAAGTTCAGTGTAGTGACACAATGACAAAACCAAGACGAAACCTTAGTGATTTTTAAATTTCGGAAGTGCTTCTTGCCTCAGACAATGAGAGTGAAATTGACTGTAATGAAGCATTGAAATTGACTGTATGATAGTGACCTTGACAAAGAATATGTGCCTAGTCGTCAGGAAATGATAGAAAATCCTGACAGTGACTCAGAAGAAGACGTCCCACGCCGCCGCATAGAAACAAAGGCAGATGGTCAGAAGAGGAAGAGGCCTAGGCATCTTCACCATCTCACCTGATAACATCGCCACCCCCTCACTGGCCTTGCCACCCCTACTCCTGGCCCTAGTGGCTACTCTATATAATAAATATAAACATACAACTAAGATTTTGAGTGCGGATGTGTGATAAAGTGTTTATGTTATGTAAGAAAAGTATGATAAGCCATTTCAATAAGTACTTCTAAAAAGTGGGAAGTTTCAACATCAATGACAGGAGGTTGCAAGGGATAGACACCGGTGGAGATGCTTGGTGTGGGCGATCATCAGGCTAAGCCTTTATTGTATCTTAGTAGCCTTTTATACACAGTTTCAATGGGTTTTATAAGCAAAAAACACATTATATTCCAAAATTTGGCATTTCTGGTGCACCAAATAAAGGGTGTTTTTCCTACTCTCTTCTCTACAGCTCCCGCATTGCCTGTGCATTGATGACCCCCTGGGAGGATAGCCTGAAATCCTTGGAAGCGTTTGGGAGCATCTGAGCGATTTTTATGGGAGGGTTTCTTTTTGCTTATTTTTTTTGCAAAAACATTCAAAATTTTTCACTTTTTTACATTCCTTTCTTTTTGCTTTTTAATTTAGGTTTCTTAAAGTAAGTTTTCTAATTTAATAGTTTCATTACTAAGTAAGATGAATATATTTAGTGTGTACGGGATAGGATTAATAAATTTGTATATATACTATTTTTCTTTAATTTTCCAAAATCGGGTATAAACTACCCACGTTCAGTGGCCGTGTAACAGGGAAACAGGTTCAGTGTTCCAGGGATAATAATAATAATTTGATGACATGGGTGTAGTCCTTGATTTTGATTATTTCGGCAATTTTGAACCAGGGTTGGAGTCTTAGAATTTCCTGTTGTATTTCGGTTGGTTGTTTCTCTCCTACGTAACTGTCTATCTGTCTGATAAAGGTTGAACGTTTAGCTCTGAGGTCCCGAGGTATCACAGTCTGTAAGTTGATGCGTTTGAAAACTTCCTGAGCATTGGTTGCAGTGAGCTTGTCAACTGCATTTGGATCATACGTGACGGCGTAGAAGCCGAGTCTATTGTCTGTGAGTCTTATGAGAGGGGCTTCAAGTTCAGAGAAAGCTGCACTGAAAACACTGTGGCGTTGAACTTCGTGTTTTGGGTCAATCCTTTTTAATTGAACTATGTAGATGATTGTTTTTTGTTTTTTGTAGAATTGTGATGAGGTGCTTATGCTATTGTCCGGAAGTGTAGGAGTTGGATGTCCGGTTTGGGAGGGTCCCCTTGGCTGGCGGGTAGACCCACCAGGCCAAGAGGGCCTCCCCCGTGAGGCAGGATTAGACATACACACGAGTTACGGTCCAGAAATATGAAAAAAATGCGAGAAAAAAGCGAAAAAAGAGAAAGTCTCTCACCTCCCCAGGGCTAAGCCCCGAGGCTCCCAAGCACCCAAACAAAGTAAGGCTTAGCGATGAAAAAAAAAATCTCACTCAACTCCACTACTACAAAGACACCAAGGCAAGACGAAGAACCCTTCCAGAAGAGCTGATAATTTCCGCGCACAGCGGAATACCGTCACCATGAGTCACCTCCTCACGTACACGAACAAGTTCTACTTGCATCGATTCATTTTTACGGTATACCTGATAAAACATGAAAATTTTGATGGGTAACTATAACATAAAAATTATTCTTCCTATTTTTCTCCTGGATTATAAATTGGTGTCAGCCTTCCTTATCACAACATAGATATTCAAAGAGAAGAAAGATAAAGACACCATTGAGATTATTGTTACAGGAGCGTGACATCTATGCACAAGGTGTGTTCCCACATAGGATTCCGCGTATAGCAACAGTAAGTCGAGAAGTGTAGCAAACAAGTTTAAAGTAGAAAGAATGACAGAAGTGATAGGAAACAGGACAGCAGCGAACCAAGAAAAGATGGGACAAGATAAATAACATTATTTCACCAACGGGTAATGACTGACTGTCAACGACGGTACGACCAAGCATTGAATTTTCAAAAAGCATGAAAATTTTAATGTTGAAAAATTTCGTCGATATGTTTCGCTCAAAGTTTCCAAAAACGCTGAAACTTTTCAACAACTTCAATGCTCGGTTGTACATCAGTAAAAATTAATTATTCGATCAGAAATTATTTTCAAATTATAGAAATGACCGACCGTCAATGACGGAAAATAACTGACTGCCAAAGACGAGTAATGACTGACCGTCACAGACGGTACTACCAAGCATTGAAGTGTTCAAAATTGTCAGCCCTTTTGGAAACACTAAGGCCATCCGCCCACTGAGGCGATGCGATAGATGAGACGTCGCACGAAAACCGAGCTCACCTTATCGCACGCGACGCATTGCATCAGTACCGTTTACTGAAGCAACTCGTATCGCATGAGAACCCAATAAACATATTGCATCTGTCAACAACTCGAGCCCTGCTTTGCAGCGCTCAACTGCTAATGAGCTGCGTGGTGGGAAATTTTATGTATACAAATTCTAGTGACCGTAATGCTCTGCTCTGTAATCCCCTTTGCATAACATATCCTGGAAGTTTCTGCCATTGTACAGCACATCACTCAAATCATGCAGCGCCGATCGTTCCTGAATAAGGCATATCAATTTTTCACTTGTGTCAATTTACAGTTGGGAGTCCAAGAAAGAAAAACTAAGCTCGTACGTGATATCCAACTGCCAGACAAGCTCAGGCCTCGAATTCGTTGGTCATTACTATCTGCAAGCGGTATGGATGCCAAGCAGCGCCATATTTTTGTGTCGCACTTCCCGCAGCATTCCCAGGTAGCAAGAAATTATTAGGCCAATATTGGGTTGATAATTATTTATTGACCTGATATTGGAATCTTGGATTAAAATAATAGGCTAATAACAAGACAATATCGAAAAAAGATATATTTATTTATGATATCAACTTGTTATTGGGACAATGTAGTAAATAGTTTTATTTCTAATAGTAAACTAACAGTGTGTATATATATATGTACGATATTCTCATAAGTGGAAACTATCGCATAATAATTATAAATCTCGCAATTTAATAAAATTTGTTAAAACATAAATTATTATTGCCCAAATATTGGGTTGATATTGTACGCCAATAATACGGAGTAGTTTGTTTAAAATGTACCAATAAAGTTGATGAATAGTTATTGCAGTCATTAATGAGTGCAGATATATTTGACCGATATCAAGAAATGTGAATACGCTACAATAATATGTATATTCAGAATTACTGTAATCACAGGTTCACAGTTCTTGTTTTTTCAGTCGTCCAATGAGTTTCGAAGGTCTAATTTTTTCAAAAAATATGCTAAAATCGTTTGTCATATGTTACTATAGCAATAAATGTCTATATATCGAATCAAGATCATATAAAGTAATTTATATAGATGATATAAATGACTTAATTTCGTAACGAAGGTATTGAGTAGGCCTATTCCTACCATATAACCCATTTTGCATGCATCATTCATTAAGTAAAGCGCTTTCGTTCAATTTTTCAATCACGCATATATATGCTGCTTAGATAAACGTATATATGCTGCTGAGTACAGGTTGCCCGACCACTGATACGTACGTGCAACACAAAATTTGGACTACGATGACAAAGTGGTTTGTAATCATGGATTTTAGATAAATTTTGAATTCAGTTTATTTCATAGTCTTGTAGGTGTGTACATCGGATAACATAGGTATCAGAACTATATACATTTCTTGTCTTTGAACCCTTCTGAATGTTAATGCGATATTAGAAATTAATTATTGAGCCTCAGTGTTGTTTAAGGAAACACCTCAATATCAAGTCAATAGTGACACAGTAATTAGCTGATACTGGGTTAAAAATAAATTATTATTGGGACAATATATTCTACCAATAACCACTTGATGTCAGAAAATAAGTATTGGCCTGTAGTACCCTACCTTAGTTACCCCTCAAACTCAGTTCTATTCCATTTGTGTTCAGTAATACAAATATGTGTAAATGTAAAATTATACAAGAAAAAAGTGCTAAGATGTGCATAGCGTATTACCAATACCAACTGCCGGCGAAGTACGAGTATATTACTAAGGTCGTTACTTCACTCGCCGCGAGCGGAACTCAATTGCTAAAGCAGCAACAACTCCAGGCCTCACAGGCCATTATTTTTAGAAGGAGCACTTCAATATCAAGTCCATAATGTCAGAATAATTAGCTAATATTGGCTTAGTGAAATTATCATTATCGGGGCCTTATGTTTTACAAATATCAACCTTTCAGGAATTGAGTATTAAGCCAATGTTATTGTAGGGAACACTTCATTATCAAGTCAATATTGACACAATAATTAGTTGATATTGGGTTGATGATAATATTGTTATTGGGCCAATATATTTTTCTAATATCAACCGAATTTTTCAAAATAAAGTATTGCCCCAATGTTCATTTTGAATTTCCGGTCAATAATGAGACTATATTGGCTCAATATTAGGTCAATACATTTTGCTACCTGGGTTGCATAGAAAAATCTTACTCATTTCAATTGCCATGTAGAGTGACTAATTAATGTCTATTTTAGTTATTTGTGGGTTTTGAAACTTTTATGAATTATTTTTCCACAATGGTTCATGTTTCGTACCAATTATCGCTAATATATGAGGAAAACCACTTTATACATAGTCCACCTCACGCTGTCGCCCTAGCATGCATTACTTTAATGTTAATGAGAAAAATTGCTCGCATATATGTAAAAGTTTTGCTTTTGGCTCTGTCGCTGTTTTTTAATGTCATAAATTCCACTGATGAATGTATTCTAACTTTGTTATAACTCGGTTTTGTATTTTTCAGATAGTTGATGATGACCAAAAAATTTGTCGAAACGTTCTTTTTATTATTGTAATATTTTTTAAAGAAATATGATTTCTATTAAAGCGATTTTCTTCCATCTTGTATTCATCGTTAAATTTTTTGCAGTCTCATAAATAGTTCTTATTATTTATTGTTATATTCATCCATAATGAAACCAAAATGACGTTATGACAACCTGCACAGAAGCTAGTGACCATCGCCTCGTCGCACGAAAAATACAACATGCAACATTTTGGTGCGACAGACAAATGAGGAGGAATGAAGGCAAGAGTCGCATCGCCTCAGTTGGCGGGAAGCTAGGCAACACAGAGCTATTCCTACGGTGCTGCGAACGAACCGTGCGATTTCGCAAGGCGTCGCACCAATCGCTTCGCGTCTGTGAAGGCCTAAGTGAAAAATTGACCGAAAACCGTAAGGCCATCATCCCCTTATGTTTTGAGAGAAACTCGAATAAAATGATTGTTATAAATGCTTTCATTTGCTCTCGGAATTCCACTTGAGAATTGGAAAACAAACAATTTATTTACCTCAAGTTTTATTGTTAGTTTCAGACTGATTGGCCCTAGAAAAACTCGAAAAACAACTTGCGGATTGTTTTTTTTCTTAAACGAATTTCTTAATAATTTTATTGGATTTTTTAGGAATTTCTGGTCAAAGGATTACATTTTCCTGATGTGCGACCGTTTATTGAGGTTGCCAAATCCTCCATGGATTCTGAAAACATTGAGTGAAATGTTTAGAAAATATCGTAAGGTTATACGTCTAAAATTTCGTATAATAGAAATTTTAGATAGGTAAATATTGAATTTAATGTTGTCAACAACTTTTATAATTTCTTTACGAAATTTGGGTAATTGGAGACACTTTAAGACGTTTTACACGAATAGCGTTGTGCTCGCATATGCTTAGTTTTCGAGATATAACATAAATAACGTTCAGGTAAGAATAGCATTAGGAATCTAAAAACCAGGAACACTGCTAGTGCCCAATTGAAAATCGAGGACGTCGCGCCAATGTGTTATGGCCGAGCAAGGGATAATTCAAGAGACGTATCGCCGGTTAATCATCTCCGCATCATAGGCGAAATGTCCACTTAAGGACGAAATTTTTGGCCCAGGGACATCGGCGGCCAACTGCGATGATCGACCATTCTACGTCTTTGATCGTCTCCGGCATGTCTAATTTCGCCGGCGATATGTACATGATACGCGGCTGGCCATCCTTGAATTCTGCTTTAAAAAAAAACTATCGGCCACGCACAGCCGAGAGTTTTTGAAAGCAGAATTCAAGGATGACCGGCTGCTTAAATATATTTATAGATACAAATATATATAGGTATTTATAAAATATATATATATATACATTTCTGAGTCATTCAGTAGCGATAATATTGGTTGTGCGCTACCGAGAGTTTTTTAATCGCCAAATTGAAGGATTTTCAAGCTCAAATCATAATATATTAATAGGGAAAATGTATTGATGTATTAGTAGTAGTGGCCGAGAGCAGGCCTCGGAGTGGCCGAGTGCACAGAGCGCTTGCGTTCTATGCTTCCCGGGTTCGAGCCCTGTGAGCGGCAGTTTGCGTGAAAAAAAACTGATGCGGCAAATCCGGGTCGTTGCCTGCAATGTGGTCACTGTCCTCAAGGAATGTTACCTGAGCACTAAACAAGAGGAAAAATGAGGCCTAAAGCTCGGGCGTGACTAGGGGCCTGGGGAACCCCTATCATGCACATTCCCTGTAAAGTATCATGACAATGATGCTCGCCACCCTCTACTTAAAAAGAGGAAAAGGCTTGGTATATACCTAGAGTTTATGGGCAATTTCTGGTAACGGCGAATACCCTAAGCTGAAATGCCGTAAACCAGAGACTCACTGTATATATATATCTATAAAACTGCAAATATATAACATATTTGACGGCTGCTCTCCAGGTTGACAATGTCGCTGATCGTAGCCGAGCTTTTAAAAGTAAATCCTTTATTCAAAGAATTTCGAAGAAAGAATTAAAATGGTAGTTAGTGGAAGGACACTGGAAATTCATTTGACCAAAGCGCGTCTACAAACCTTGTGCACAGGCACAAAATTGGAAAAATTTATGAAAGATAAAAATTGGAGAAAAAAGTAAAAGGTGATGAAAAAGGACACCAGCGAACTGGGAAAAGATGTTCCGTTACAAGAAAAAACAGTTTATTCCAATTAAGACACAGGCCATTGGATTTTAAAACGCTTCAACTTGAAGATCCTTAGTTGATAAACATATTTGAGTGGGTGTCACAATATCCGTGTTGCTTTTCGAACAAAAGTGACAGAAAATCATGAAAATGTATTCCCCCTGTTGAATTATTTTGAGGTTTTCGATGCATAAACACTAAATATACATGCACCTACATATGTATATCTCTATCGATTCATGAATAATGCAACAGACGCATTGATGAAAAAATTTTTTTTAGTCCTTACTTTCACTGAAGTATGAAAGCAGCCTTTAGCGATATCGGGGAAAAGATTATTAATCAATAAACGATCTGAATACCTTTATTATGGAAATGTTTATAAAATGACAGCATTCCATTAAAATCGCAAAGGATATTTCCAAATTTGGATCGCTAAACAACTCAAACAAACACACAAAGCACTGTGGTCGGTAAAATTGAAGTACAGGGTTATATAGCTAGTGTTCACTGTACATGAATAATAATTGTTACAGAAACCAAACAAACAATTTTGGATGAAAAATGCAGAACTATGTAATATTTTTCCTGCTCGTTGTATTGAGTCTTTTGACCAGTCCAGAACAAATATAAAATGAATAAACTTTACGTTTGTTGTTAAGTATAGCCTTACAATATATTCAAAATAAGAAAAAGCCTAACTTAATACAAATAATTTTTAATCTCCGGAAAGCTATTCTACTCACATAAAAAAAAGAGTTCTGCAAATACAAAGTAGAAAACTACAATCCACAAGATATTAAAAACATTATACGCTGTCCGCATTTTATATTTCTAATGTATCGGCATTACAGAAGGCTCAGAACACGTGGCATTACTTTTCACTTCATTAATTGCCCTAATTAGATTAGTATTAATTGGAAAATTAGATTAAGTGAAGCACTGCATGCGTCAAACCAAGCACAGTTTCATTCTTCAAACTGTTTTTTTTGTGAGGTTTTGGCCGAATTTAATATGCTGAAGAAACGTTCAAAGGAACCGTTTGAAAATAGAAACACCCACAAATTTGAAATGACAATTTTAAGATATGGATAACATTACAGCCCACTGTCATTTTTACGGCTAAGCTACGTTACCCGGTAATTAATGGCCGAAATGTCTGGTGTCAGTTGAAGAGTAAAAAGCACAATTAGGCTGAGCGCAATTTTGCTGCATAGTATGCTCTGAAGCTGAGCACACTAAGCTTAGAAGTTCTCGTATTCAAACATCAGAGCTCAAGTAGGCTAAGCGACACTACGGCATACTTCGAACGATGATAGATCTTGCCTCACTTGACTGTGTCTAGTAGGACAAGCGCATTTATTTATAAAATGTGAAGACAAGCGCACTTATTTAGAAAATGTGAAGACGCCGAGTACAATGAAAACGGCGATGTAATGTTGAATTCAATCTCTAAATGCATTTCACTGGCTGCGTAAATTTTTGAGAAATTAGGTTTGGATGATTTCAGTAACAACTTTTAATTTAGTGTGTGTTACATCATACTTGAAGGTTAGCACGTTATCAAAAATTATTGCGGCTTTTGTGTATTTCCTAGTCATTTATCATTTTAATTTTATTTTGTGCCGTAACTTTATACAATTATGAGCAATGAAAGGTGTTTCTACGGTTGCATAAGAATCTTTATTTTGATTTCCATATCGATTTAGAAATTATTCAAGTCTGCAAAAGTGGCGCTATATATAGATACTGAATTGAGCACATCAGTATCGAAGTAATTTTTTGAAAAATATCTCTAAAATGTGCCACCGTGGATAAAAAGTTTACATTTTCTGGGGCATTAAGTTCAAACTATCGTACTTTACTGTTCTTGTTTGTGAAAATGCTGAATTAAAGGCTCATTTTGAGCATCTTTTATTGCTAAATTTTCCCTTCGTAGTAAGAAACGGTGGCGGGATCGTATGAGATCTACCGTCTGTTTTCTGGTATAGTTTGAAATATCCCGTAAAATGAAATAAATTATTAAAGATGAAGATTATTTGGTTAATGATGAATAAAACATTTAATAGAAAAATTTGTTACAAAATGGCTATTCTGTTATTATGCGGTTACTCTGTAATCAAATCTCACATCGTTTAATTAAGAAAGAAGTGAGTTGATCCTCGTGTTTTCTCATAAGTTTCCAACAGTATTGGAGGATCATTTTCAAGATTTTTTCTCTTATTAAGAGACAACTGAATTCTCATTGGAAATTACTTTGTAAAAACCTCTTGCAAATATTGTGTTTTTTCCCTTTTGAAACATACTTTCAGGAAATATAATTTCAATCTTATGCACTATAAAATAACATCATATCGTAGATGCTTTTCAATTATTATTTAAAAAGATATTGAGACCAAGAAATACATAAGAAAAGGAGGTTTGTAGATGTTAAAACTACGGTATACATCATACTATACCGGCACCGAAACGACTATCATCTCTACGGGAAGTAGAACGCCGAAGTAGAAAGCGTACGGGGCCTCGGTAAAGGTAAAGGTAAGTCGTTTTTTGTTGAGGTGATGTACAGTTTTATTATGTTATCTTTTTGGCTTCAATGGCGTCATTTTTTGTACGGCTCCAAAATCTCTTCAAGAACTATTTTTTTCCTTTATTTCTTGACTTCCTGTTTTGTACACATTATATCCTGCGTTCGGAAGTATAAATTTACGTGAATTCCCCGTGCATGTAATTGTATTTTATAGTCCTTTTATTTGCAATTTTTTTGAAACACTTTTTTAGTATTAAAATAAGGTCCAACTATTTTGTTGTGTAAAATAATTTTGTATGATTTGCATTCACGTTAGAATGATCAGCATTTCAGAAATCCGATGGGCAATAAGTTTTAGAGTCAATTTTCGAACGCCCCAAAATAAAAACTTTGTTTGTAACTAATTATGACATTGAAACAAACAAGTGTTCATTTACCAATTAAGGCTGTTCATGAACTTCATCATAAAGCCGAAAGTTCCCTACAGTCAGTATCTGCGTATTGCTTTAATGTACAGTACCTCACTTTGAATTAGTTTCAGCACTATAATTTCAGTTAAAGAATATCAGGCATTAGCGACCCATATTACTGCAATCGTCATCGACCTGTGTTAAATAAACTCTTTCGCTATTTATTGTTCATCATTTTCATAATTATTCGCTTTTACGTGATTCTGGCTTGGAGATTGAATATGAAATTGAAAGCAACTTGTCACATTGAGATTATTAGATTCACTGTATTAGTAGCTAATTTCGCGCGAATGTCGCGCTCTATAAGAAAAATTGTACTATACGAAGCAAATAAAAGGTATAAGACACAGGTTTACTCGGCCTCAGGAAAAACCAGCCAATGCCAAAAATGCACCTGAAGAGTCAGCAGATAACTTAACCAACGATTGTCCAAGACAATTTTGTTTTTGTCGAAAATATACCTTGTACCTTGTTCTCTCAGAACAAGGAGTGCAGTATGACAATCATTACTTGCTAGAGAGCAAGACGTAGGGTATAGTGGCTATTGATGGTGCATATGTCTATTTAAATTGATGATATTTTTGTACACTACCATCAACGACGCTAGTTCTGCGTTTGAATCCACGTTACACTGTCTGTACCATGAACCAAATAAAATAATGACCTCTGTTGCTCACCGCATCCTTCACACAGAGTTGCCGTACTTCATTTAACACGCGCGTGGGGTCTGAAGAGGGAGTAATTAAATTGAAACGAGCATGGTTGAACGATATTTACTCAACTTGCTTACCCTATTGAAAATCGAGGACGGTGCACCGGTGGAATATGAGTTGAAACATGGACGATTTGAGGTTGGTGTATCGTCTATTTAAGGGTCAAATGTCCAGTCTCCGCGACCATACTGCGCCCTTAATACGTCCATACTGCGACCAACTTTGGTCGGTGAACAGCTTCAAATCAACTTCAAAACACCTCTAAAACCAACTTAGGCCGATGAATGGTTTCAAATCAATCTCAACCCAACTCTACATCCAATGAATCGCTCGCTTCGCAACCTTAATCAACTCCAAATCACGGGTGGCCACCTCTACGCAATCGCTTAAAAAACGCTCCCAGCTGCCAGTGTATGACGTCACGAACATATATACATATGGTTGTGACGTCATACACTGGCAGCTGGGAGCGTTTCTTATCCATCGTACAGAGATCACCTGTGATTCTGATTTTGCTAGGGTGAAGAAGCAACAATATTAACATACCATGCTCACCGCACACCAATATTAAATATCATCTACCCTTATTTAGGATATATGAATCAATTGCGCAACCTTAACCAACACATTTACGTAGATATTTGGTAGCAACGATCAGATATTTGGTATAACCACCCCCCACCCACACACACACACAAATATGTACCTGAAAACATTGTTGATCACCTTCGAGAACGTCCTTCAATTCAGAGGTTGCTGAAGACGGACGAGGGACATTCAGGTTTGGTTTCCACATTTTGTTGCTTTTACATTGCCTTCACTACCAGCCCCACCACAATGATGAATCGTCATAAATATCAATTGACCGAGGTGGTGAAGCTAATTGTTGGGCCATCTCTCGTTCCTCGTCAACAAGAAGAATCGCCATTTTCCCCAGAAGTCACGGGTCCGAACTCAAATACAAGCGAAATTTTAGAAGAAAACGACTCTTTGTGCGTTCCAGCGTCATTTTCTTATGAGGCTTCCGTTAGAGTAGCCAATGCAGCATACAACCGTCTTTCCTTTTAACCGTTGCACATAAATGTAAAATGCTGTCTTTTTATTTGAAATTCGGATCGGAACGTTAAAAAATATTTATAAAATCCTGTCATAAAATTATTGATGAGGCGATGTATTGGTATCGGTCATTTTTACTGGTGTTGGTAAAATCCGGCCGATACTTTCCAATAACGCGTATTTTATCATAAAAATGAAGGTCATAAATCATGGAGGTAAAAGTATGATCAAATAAAGAGCCTAATCTTACCTAGTAAATTAGTTAACTAACTGTTGAATTACAGTGTTTAATAAGGCCCGCTGACTGAATTTACTTCTTCGACTTCCCGATGAGGCACGTACGGTCAGTAAGTGAAAGCTATGTAACATGAATTGTGGAAAACAGAAGCGACATATAATTATTATACTTAAACAACAAAACAGGCGAACCAAAATCAAACCAATTTTGTAAATAAAGTTGAAGGTGTATTTTAAAGTTTTTGAAATTTAATGCAGAAAAAGCTTAAAATTCGATTTTTATTTATCTTGTAAATCGTCAAATACTACAAAGCGATTAATTTTATTTTAATTTCAGCATATGAATCCCCGTACAGTAGGAATATAGCATTTTTCTTTAATTTACGATGCTTGAAAAATTCACGAACAATCTTATAGTTAGTTGCGCGTGTTTGGATCTTTTTGGTGTCGGGGCCTATCGAATATTAATGTTTTTTTTCGCCGAAGTATGTATTTTGGTGTGGAAAACACAAACATGCTAACTATTTTGTGGATAAATTATTGTTTGGTCCACTTTTGGAACTACACCTTTTTCACTTCAAATTAATCTAAGTCACGTTCAAATTAATCCGAGTAAAGTTCAAATTAATCCGAGTCAAGTTCAAGTTAATCCAAGTCAAGTTCAAATTGATCCAAGTCAAGTTCAAATTATTCCATGTCAAGTTCAAATTAATCCAAGTCAAGTCACCGATACTTTTACAATTTTATTAAAATAATATCATTAAAAGCCCAATATGAGTAATGCAATAAAATTATTAACTAATGTATCTAATAATATAACAATATTAACAACAAAGTTTTCGATTAGGAATAATAGATCTGCTCTAGCTTTGTAAACTATATTGTTGCAATAAAATAACAAAACGAAATCCTTGCAATAGATGTTTCAAACCGTATTGCAAAGTAATGTAGACTAGTTGTAATAGCAAATGTTTTCAAAAGTAGACCTAAAAAATAATTTCTCCGCAATATGGTTATCATTTTCATGTTTTTCACACCAAAATACATACTTTGAAGAAAAGAAAACATTAAAATTCGATAGGATCCGAAACCGGAGAGATGCGCTAACACGCAACCAACTATAAGATTGTTCGTGATTTTTTTCAAACATCTTAAAATAGAAGAAAAATGCAAGATTTGTGATGAACGGCGATTTGCATGCTAAATTGAAATAAAATAATTAGCTTTGTAATATTTTACGACCTACAAGCTCACTTAAAATAGAATTTTCAGTTATTTTTATGTTTAATTTATAAAAACTTCAAAATGCGATTTCAACTATATATGATAGGTTTAATTTTTGTTAGCTAAAAATGTTTTAGTTGTGAAAGTATAATAATTTTATGTTCCCACTGTGTATAACTATTTATGCCACAAAGTTTTGACACAGACCGTCCGTGACATCGGAAATTCAACGTAATAAATTCACTTAAACGGGCCTGATTAAACGATGTAATTCAACATTTAGCTAATTTACTTGGTATGAATAGGCTCTTTAGTTGATTATACTTTTCTTTAAACGAATTATGACCTTATTTTCACGATAAAGTACGTATTGTTGGAAAGTATCGATGAAATATCGGCCAGATTTTGCCGCTACCGATATATCTGTACATCACTAGCCTACGATCACGCAACGTTTGCTAGTAGGAAGCTCCTCAATTCAAAATATAATTCAACTCTAACTCATCAATAATGCTAATGTTCATCAGGTGATTAAGGAGTTTTATTCGGTCAGTATTTACATTAATGCGTTCACGGATATCACGACCTCTGTTTCAAAGAATCACTAAAAGCGCTCATATAAGAACGCTTTACACGAATGACATTTTGCTCGCTGATACGTAATTTTCAAGCTATAACATGAATTACGTTCAGGTTAAATTAGCATTATATATTCGGCTGCATCGTACCTGCATTCTTGAAATACGCCCGGTATTTTGGCGGTAACCATCAGTGTCAGTATGGCTAAGTTAAGTTATTTTAGGTTAGTTTATTCAGCTAATCTAACGTTACCTAATCTAATTTAAGGGAAGCATTTCCGGGTCATCTGCAGTCCAAAAGTCGATTCTCCCGATTTTTTTTATTGCTTTAAATGAGATTGAGATATGTCCCCGAATGTCTGTGAAAATATCAGGAACGTATCCCAGAGCTAACGTCCCCTCCGGGGGGGGGGGGGGGAGAGCATCCCCCTTACGGACGGTTTTTTTTTTCATTTTTGAACCTAGAGCAATGAAATTTGGTATACTGATAGGAAATGCAATTTAAAATCATTTATCTTTCATGACAAAATGCGATTTTCTTGAAAAGAAAATGGGAAATCATAGAAAACGACATTTCTTTTTTGGGGGGGGTTTCTAAATGCTTTTTCTCTGATAGTTTTTGAGCTACAGTAAAGATTTTGGTATCATTGGATGCAGAGTAACGTGGACATCCCAAAAACTTGAATGCTTTTCCTCAAATCTCCAATATACAAATTTAAAAAATTAAAAGAAATAAAAATCAAAATATTTTCAAGCAAATTCAAATTTATGACGTCATAACTTTGAAAAAAGAATGAATTTTGAAAAACTTCTCAATACATTGTAAAGCCCTTGTTTTTCTGCATCCAATGATACCAAAATCATCACTGTAGCTCAAAAACTGTAGAAGGAGTAGTAAAAATAGGTTTTATAAAAAAAATAAGGTATCAAGACGTTTTTCGCTAAGGCTTCGAAATTTACAAAGCTAGAGCAATGCGGTTTGTTGCATTTGAAAGTGACATATGTGCTCTATCTAAATTACAGAGGACTTTCCAAAATTTTTTCTGTAAAGATTTCCGTAGACTTTTTTACCCTAAAATTAAAACATTTGCTCTGACCCTTACAATGAAAAATTCATAAAAATTCTGATTGAAATGATTCAAAAAAGTCCTCTGTAATTTAGATAGAGCACACGTTTGACTTTCAAATGCAACAAACCGCATTGCTCTAGCTTTGTAAATTAAAAAGCCTTAGCAAATAATATATGTATATATATAATTTTTGTTTTTTCCAAATAATTCATTTTCTATGGCCTTATGAAAATTTTTTCCTAAACAAAAGTTGTTACAAATGTGGAGATCTAGTAGTCTGCAAATTTTCATAGACGTAAGTCCAATAGAAAAAAGTTTCAGTTTTTTGGGAACGCTTCCCTTAACCTAGCATCACGTCATGCTGTATTACATCATATTTACGTGTCCGTTTCTCCGCTTTTATATACAAAGTTCCTATAACTTCACAGGTTAATAACCCAAACATTATGCATCAGTGAGCAAAATATCATTCATTTAAAACGTTCTTAAATGTGTTCCTTTGGAGATTCTTTGAAAGAGAATTCTTAATTTCCGCGAACGAATTTAAGTAGATATTGATGTTTTTTTCTTTAAACATCGTTATTCCGTAATTTTATAACGCAGCTCGTCAGTTATTTATTGTAGTTAAATTTTCTTACTAATAAATTGAAAACTAGTGATGTACAGATAATAGAAAAAGGCTGATACCGAAACTATCGGTACATCTAAATTGAAAATATTGCATATTGTTTCTTGTCAAAGGTTTCTAAAGTGGAATTATACTGCAACTTATAAGTTTGAAGCTAAATTGTGTTAACACTTACTGTAAAATAAGAAAGGAATTAATAGTGAATAAACACATCATTACTATTCATTACAATTCATTCACACTAAAAAATTATCCAGACGACAAGGTTGAAGGCACTTGTTGTCTCAATCGTCACCTTCATCGGCGCTTGACAACATGCCATACCGGCATAACGTCTTCAATGGAATAAGAAACTCACTTGAGAGCGAACACCTTATACCTTTTCAGAGCAAAAATTGTTTCAAAAATAAGATACACTCCAACGTACTACACACTTGCACTGAAATACATTCTGACATTGCTTGAAACTTATTAAATGAGTCAGAAACCAGCACCACATCTGAGACGCACAACTTCCACAACACAATTCGAATAACTGCCGCCGCCCGGCCGCCGTGAAACTTCGAAAGAGCTTGACATCTTGCCGACGCGCGCGAGCAGTGTTGCCATCTCTAACTCGAGTGCAGATGAAATTTTTGGCTAAGATGAATAACAGGATTGTATTATTTAATGAAAACTGTAATAAATTATTAAATTGCATTTAAATACCTTATTACATTATAAATATCCGCAAGTTAAAGTTTTAGGTAAATTTACCAATTTTTTAGCTGACAGCTTTGACTAACAAGTATTCCTCGGCAGCTACCAACTGTAATTTTCATGGCAAATGAATTTTGCTGTCTGAGAGTGCTCAAGAATGTTGGCATGTACGATTTTCCATAAGAATGTTTTTTATCTTTCATTTGAGAGTAATTTGAACTCAATAGGTGAATCATTTCAAAAGTTACGAGTGGTAGACTGAAATCTAAAGTTGCACTCAAGAAATTCTAAAGAAATTTCTGTAGTTTCCAGAAGACCGTTCCCATACCGTCTCCGCTGCAGCCTGACAGTATTATGTCCTATGAAAAGTTTAACTTTTTAAGCTATTAGTGTCTTAAAAATTTATAATCATCGGCTTATTCAATGTATTCATCGTATTTTGATTTTTATCGTAGGTATCTCTCACTATTTCGAGACGGTATCTAAATAATAAATCGATGAACAGTTGTTCTCTTATTAAACTATTGCATTTCTTTTAATATTGTTATCATTGTCACAATTTACTTCTGTTTGTAGGCTATTACGTGTAGTTTTTCATCCGCGTATTCTTTAAGATTTTTGTCTATAATGGATCTGTCCAAATTGTGCGAGCATTGAATTAATTTTCGATTTATCTGCAAGCCTTTTTTAAAATGAGCCAAGAGCTTGAAACGTTCATATGAATTCGTTTTTAAAATGAATCTTCTCTATCGCCTGCTTTACGGACTGTTTTTTCTTGTATGAGATTTGCTCATATAATTGCTCTGCCAATTATACATATTTTATTAGGCTTGATTGGAATAAAACATCCCCTCAGGGGGATACAACTATTGTATATGTGGGAGTTAGCGCTCCCAGGGGAAAAATGTGAGGGCCCGAGCTGAGAGTTAGGTAGGGCTTCTTTTTGTTGAAATAAAATGATTTTATTGGGTAAAGGACCACCTTTATTCGATTCACTACTGCACGGTTTTAACGCACCTCGGACTTTTTTCCTCAAATTTTATCTTATTTCATGAACTTCTTTCTCATCTTACTCTCATATTCTGCTTAGATTCCTCATTCTCTTATCTCCATACTGAATGGTGCCTTCCTCCTTCCTCTCCGATACGCTCTATTTGTTTTGCGGTTAGAGAGGCTTTAACAAACTTATAATCTAATCTGGAATAAAACATCCTATTCATAAAGGCCTGAATATATTAATTTTTATCTCAGTGTGAAAGGTTTTATAATTAGTAAAGCAAAAATGTAAAATTTCAGAATAGCTTTTTATATTTATTTCATTATTATTTTGTTCGTTTCATTTCAAAATTAAGAGGTTATTTAACATAGATAAATTTTAGTTGCTTGAGGGCATGAGAAACAAGTGCCAGAAAAACACGGTATCAGCGATTCTGAGCCAGATGGCCGTCCTTGGCCAAGTCAACCTCGAATCGCTACTAGATACCGCGAGTTAAAGACGGTGTATGGACGGGAGGCCGCGGATGGCAGTGCCGATCATAACATGCTCGTAAATTGGGCGGTGTACCGTTGTTTTATCGGTCGGATGGCCGAATGACCAATAAATCGCGGATAATAAGCCCTGTCAACCATATTCCACCGGTGCACCGTCCTCGATTTTTAATAGGGTACAAGGTGCTTATTTTGTGTGTCTAATATAGAAAATAAACAAATGAGGCAAAATCTCAGCAGCGAACTAAAAAAATGATTGATCTTTACTAATTCAATTGTGTAGAATACATCTTCAAAAATCCATTTGAAAAGTTCTATGTGAACTACATAGGCAGCCACTCGATGAAAGTCTAATGAAAAAGATCAAAACCGCAAAGAAACATAGAAATCCAATGTGATTAATTCCTTACAGCAGTAACTAGGGTTGGCGAAACAGTTTATCTATGACATGTCATACTAAAAAAAAATATACCTTTGATCAAGCGCAAACTTATACTAAAGGTTACAATGGTTACGACTCGAAATTCAAAGCAAATCAACATGAGATTAGCAGTGCATACACCAGCATGACACAGCGTAAACTTCTATATTTAGCAGTAAAACCATAACACCACCCAGCTCAAAGTCTTCTGAAATAAACGCTGCAATTTAAGCCTATGAAAACAATTAAAACGCTCAGTGAATGAACCGATTGTTTTCGTATGACCCCCAGGAAATATTGAATCATATAAATAGACAGAGGGTGAATCACCAAGGTAGGCAAATAGAAATTTCTATCACGCAGTGTAGTTTAATTTGAAAGACATGGGCCGAATCAAAATCCAAAAAATATACTCGTTATGGTTTCTACATCGACCAAAAAAAAGTTATGAAAAAGAACCGGCAACCTTTACTGAGTGTCCAGTCTATAATCCTCTTAAAACCTAGTGCAAGTAGCATCAAGGTAGAATTTAACCATACAAATTAATTAGTGACCCAATACAAGTACTTAACTGTATTCTTCTGTATATTAACACGCAGTGTGAACTCATCATTCATGGAGAAGATTTTCAACACAAAAACATATCTACACGCTACAAGAAATATTATGGGAAACTCTAACTCATATAAATTGAAATATTCAAAGAAAATTTGTGGTATGTTCTTTGAGTAGGTAAAGGTTTTAATTAGATCAAAAAAATTGGTAGTACCTCAAAGAACAAATTTCATATTATCTTATAAGTTTGAAGCTACATTTCCATAACAACTCCGACTTCACACAGCAAGTGGATGGGTACCATGCAATATATACGTGTACTCCAGAAATCTACGCACAAACATGTTACCATGCAACAATCATCCGTAAGCATATAAAAGTCAGGAAAGAAGTTCCAACATGATAAAAATTCAAAAAGGAAGTATTAATGATTATAAAAAGATATCAGTGAACAAAAAATAAATGGTCTCGAACAAAGCAAATCAAACGAACACATTATTTTGACACAACAAATCCCACCCTATCTTCAGATTGAGCCTTTACATTCTCCTTCTGGGAGCACTACTTCCCATACATTGTAGTTTCACCTTTTCAAAAACATTTGGGAAAGAAAATGAGTGATTCCATAGAAGCAAATGATGTCGTTATTACTAGATGTAATATAGGTTCCCTAGTGTCTCTTTTAAGCGACTAATTCAGGCCGAAACTCTCGTGGTTCAAATATCAACTTACAAAAAAATCAATCTTTCATTCAATAATCAACACACATGCCATCTTAACCGCATTTCCTTTTTCACTTCGCATTTTTCACATGAAAGGTAGATTATTGTCCTATTTTTGCCTTTCTACCCACAGAGATTATCCCAAGAGATTAATTATGATGAAACCATCAAGTATAGGCACGTAACGAAGAATTCACGTTCAGGCACATTTTTAATCCTACAAACAGAAAAAGTGTTGGGATGAAAGATCACGAAGAAGGTAAATGTGAGATTAAAACAATACATAGTATCAGTAGACCTCCGAAAGCTTAACATTTAGAATCCGGTAGAAAGTGTAGCCAACTAACAACAGAGATAAAATAAAAAATCTCAAAATATGGTTCTTAACAACACCAAAAACACGGTATTTCACCAAAAATAAGGCTTACCTAACCATCAACTCGGCCCTAATATTGTCTCCCTACGAGCGCTACTTCTTACAGATACAAAATTTATATTCCCCTGTGGATCTTGAAATTATTTTATATGCAACTATTTCAATACATCCTATACACAGCAGAGAACTACGAACCCAAGTCCATGTAAAATGAAATGATTTTATAAGAACTTGATGATACGCCAATCATTTGTTTGAAAATAATCACGTAGCTTTATAATATATGTTTCTAAATAATGAGTATTCGATTTATATACCACCAGAGGTCTTGTTCTGTGCACAAATTTGAAACTGAATTAATGTACTGTTGAAGTCAACTAATAATATGGTTTAGATTATGGATTTCTTTAACATAATATCAAGAGACGCATACATAATTTCTGAGAGGGCACGGGAGCTCTATTTTTCGATTTGTCCCATGACAAGTAAAAACTTAGTTAACTGGCGACTTTCACACAATGACCCATTTGACCATTGAAAACCGGATTGGGGCTTTTGCTTGAGTCGGAGTAGTCGAAAGTGTGGGAGTAGTTGCTTTTGACGTTTTTGTGACCGCTGATTCAGCGCTCAAGATATCTGCTGGCATCCTGTTCTGATGACCTGGAAGTCGGAAAGATTGATTCATACAAAGTTACATGAGAAAAGGAATTTATTTTTATTGTGAAGAATTTCATGACACACACATCACCCATGAGAAGTAAGTCTATTCGGAGTCGAAAATACCGCGAAAAAGGGGAGTAGTGTGCATTGAGTTCAAACATAATCGACTTCTAAGATTATTTTCGTGATAAGTATATTACCGAAATGAACATATAACATAGAATATCATGAAGTGGTTTCTAGATAAAAAGGTAACCCGGTGGCATGACTCCAGTCTCGCGAATTTCTACACCGCCCACCCCTCTCCCTCCACCTCCGAGCAGCTACAGCAATGTTAGGTTAGGGTAATTAAGGTTAGGTCAAGTTAACTCAAGTTGGGTTAAGTAGGTTAGGTTAAGTTAAGTTAGGTTGGGTAATGTTAGGCCAAGTTCAGTTAGTTTAAGGTTAAGTTAAAAAAGTTTGAAAATGCCTGTTCTTGCGTGCCGAGATGGAGGGTCGAATGGCTAAACACCAGCGGTCGTTGTCATAACTTATTCTAATGATTTAATGCAGGTTAACTTTGGTATTCCGCGGTACTATCCACTCAGAATGTAATTGTAGTGTTTATAATGCAGTGATAAATAATAACTGTATAACGAACAGATATGTTAATAAACCTCACTAGTACTACATAGTTAAATAATTGGAGCGAATGGCAACATGATGTAGCAACACGGAGGGGGAGGGAGAGGGATGGGCGGTGTAGAAATTCGCGAGACTGGAGTCTGTGCAACCCGGTGACAGTCTAAATTGATGTTTCCAATAGGGCGATTCTTCGAGAATTTAATTCGTAGAATAAAAGGAAGAACCAGAGTAAAAACGAACATTACATTGAATGCAAACGTTTCGGAATTAAAATTCCATCATCAGTGCAGGAGCAAGAGAGAAAAAAAAATGAATTTTATATTTTAAAGCAAAAATCATATCTATTCCACAAAATTCCCTAAATGTCTAAAAGGCCTAAATTTTTCTATTCATACTCAAACAAGTGCATACTCCTAATTCACACAAACACACATGTACACGCTAATTCAGATACAACAGCGAAACACACATTGCATACACACACACACACACACACACACACAGAATTATGTCATTAGGTGGAGGCAATTGATAACTTTACGGCACTAATGTCTTTATTGAGGCTAGGTGTAAGGGTGAATATGAAAAGGGACTTTAGAATTCTTAGGTCATGCTCACTATTAGCTCGGCATAAAGTTGAAAAATTTGTAGTTTTGAATGAATGATTTGAATGTTCACAGTGATCCCTAATTGCTGATTGGGGTGGGGTGGTTAGTGCACGACCGGTTCTGTGAGATATTCATGCGTGTTGGCTATGACTGATGAATATTATTGTTGGAGTTTGGTACTACCAACGTAAGACTGCATGCAGCAGTCACACTTACAAAAATAGACACAGCCACTCCACAGGCACTCATACAATCGTTCCTTCCTGCTAAAAAAAGATGCAATCTTAAAACTATTTCTATAAAACACTCTGACGTCGACCGTTGTAAAAAACCTACTGACCAACGATACTACCTCCTTCTTCAGCTCTGCGTTCAAATAACCCAAGAATGGTCAGAGTAGTTCATAGCAAGACCAGTGAATGTTGGCTTCCAATACACAGAGGTAATAAGTTTTGAATTTGACTTTTATAAGAGATTGTCTAGGAATGGGATCTGATAATTTTATTCTACTTCAATCGTAAATTTAATATTAGGATGAGATGTGTTAATATACTGAAAGAAACTATTGGCTGCCATTTCAAAGCGAAATAAAACAAATGTATCGTCCAGATACCTTCGGTAAAATAATGGCTTAAACTCCGGAGGACATAGGTTCAAAAAATGTTTTTCCAAGTGGGCTAGAAAGGAGTTCGCTATTAAAGGAGAGAGGTTAGATCCCATTGCAAGTCCGTCAATTTGCTTTTACGTTTTACCATTATATACAAAATACGAATCTTTCAGTGCTACTTCAAGTCATACGCAGATGTACCGCTGAGACCTATTTTATCTGCATGCAATACCCACAACTGTAAACTGTGTGCGAACTTAGTTCCTATTCTATCCCCATTTCGTAATAGTGAATATACAGTAGAAAATTCGTTTGAATTTATTCGCGATTTGTCGACTGTTCTCAACATAGATAACCTCTTCATGTGTAGTTGTGATGTGGAGTCTATGTACACTAATGTTCCACTGGATGAGGCAATTAATGTATTGCTGGATCGAATTTTTCAAGATAACCGAACCATCCTGCGTTACGATAGACCACAACTCAACTGTTTACTTGAACTAGCACTGAAAGATTCGTATTTTGTATTTAATGGTAAAACGTAGAAGCAAATTGACGGACTTGCAATGGGATCTAACCTCTCTCCTTTAAGATGGTCCTCCGGAAAAAAATATTTTTTGATCCGATTGGTCTGAAATTTGGTCAGTATATGTATTTTTGCAAGACAAACATATTTGAATCGCAAAATTTTTTGATTTAGGCCTTAGTTTTTCCGAAAAAATTGAAAAATTAGTTTTTCAGGTCATTTTTATACCTATTTCATAGGTATAGAAGTCATTGAGTTTTTATGCTGAAACTAATTCAAAGACAGTTTTGGAATCCTTGGAACATTTCTAACAAAGATATATTCAGGGATTTTGCTTTTTTTTTATATGCGAATTTTACCAATATCTCATATATACCGAAATTTTTGGATTTGAGCTATGATACAAAATATTAAAATGGAAAAATGGAAAAAGTGGCAATATAGCTTTGTTAGAAATGTTCTAAGGATTCCAAAATTGTCTTTGTTTCTTCCTAGCATAAAAACTCAATGACTTCTATTCATTTGAATTTTGAAAATACACCTTTTCTCAGTTTATAACCACATTCTTTCAAAATGTACCGACGAACTGCAAATTTAACAACGACGAACCATTGAATATAACAGGGAATAGACATATAGAGACAGTGTCGCAAAAAATAGCAACAATATCAAACTATAGCGACACCAAGCAAAATGGATGACAGGGAAACTATACATTAAAACAAGTAAACAATATGTTGTGACAGAGTAGGTTTATTGTAACAACGTTCAGAAAGGATAACAATTTTACAAAAAAATAGTAACGTGCGCAAATATTATTGTAACAAATTTACAATTTCTGACACAATTATTTATAAGCAAAATAAATAGTTAAGTGGCCATATAGTGTAGTACATAATGCATTTTGAAACTTTGATTACAAAATTATTTATAAGTACAATAAAGAATGAACATCATATGAATCACACGTGAACCGGCCACGTCAGAGTTGTTCTGGAAAATTCCGTTACTTCCCGGTCAGCGAATATTGCATCTTCCACTGCCCGGGAAGTAATGGAATATAGTCCTACATGTACACCTTTTCTCGTTTTATAACCACATTCTTTCAAAATGTACCGACGAACTGCAAATTCACCGACGACGAACCATTGAATATAACAGGGAATATAAATATAAAGACAGTGTCGCAAAAAATAACAACTACGACAAATTATAGCGACACCAGGCAAAATTAATGACAGTGAAACTATTTATCAGAACAAAAAATAATGTGTAGTGACAGAGTCGGTTTATTGTAACAACGTTCAAAAAGGATAACAATTACACAAAAAATAGTAACGAACGTGTATATTATTGTAACAAATTAACAATTTCTAACAGAGTTTTTTATAAGTAAAATAAACAGTAAAATAGCATATAGCGTAGTACACAATGCATGTTCAAACTATGCATACAAAATAATCGATAATTACAATAAAGAATGAACATCATATGTATCACACGTGAACCGGCCACGTCAGAGTTGTTCTGGAAAATTCCAGTACATACTTCCCGGTCAGATATTAGATCATCCATTGACCGGAAAGTAATGGAATGTACATACTGTATGTAGTCCCATATGTATTATTATCGTATGGCATTGATGCTCCCGAAAGTGAAAATATCGAATGTCGAAATCCCGAATATCCGAATCCCAAAAATCAAAATCCCGAATGTTGTAATCAGGGTTGCCAACTGGCATGTACAGTATGTATTTCATTGCCGAATATGTTCGGGAATTAGATATTCGAGATTTTGATTTCTGGGATTTTGACATCCGGGATTTCAAGGTGAACCCAATATTTTCAATTTTTTTAATATGTAAATGTAAAAAAAAGATTTCTCTCGTCAATAGGGTTTAAAAGATGTTGGTACATCTTATGACTCTTCGTTACTATTTTTTGCATCTGTTACAATATTTAGAACCTGTGATACTGGCTATTTGAAGCATTGTTACAAGATTTGACTATTTGTTAAAGAAAATGATCGTCTGTTGCAACATTCTGAGAGTGTCATACAATTTGAAGCAACGTTACATTTATTTGTCTCTGTCACTACATTTTGCATCTGTTATCAATTTTGCAGCATCGTCACTAGATTTGTACTGGATGTTGTGTACAGAAAACTTACAGGCTATCCTGTAATCGTTTTACAATTAATTAAATTTAAGCTTGTTTCCTCGTGAACTTAAAATTAAGGAATAAAATTAAATTAACATTTAACTTATAAGTAAAACTTAATCTCAGAATATTAACTTTAAAATTGATGTAGCAAAAACTTATTACTTTAATATATAAAAATTTCAAAACCCAGCTCTAGGCTCGTCTTTGGATTTTGAACTGTAGTTTACCATCCTGAATACAGCCAATTGAATACAACATTTGAGCCAAACTGCACTGACCTCTCAAATTTTCTCGAGGCCGATTCAGATCGCCTCTAGCCATTCACCTCACACCTTCAACTTTATAACTGAGCCTACCCAGCCTCCGTCGGTTTCATCTGCCGTCGCATCCCCGACGGAACCTCCCGTGCTGCCAACGCAGGGAAGCCAGTGGGTTTTCCTTCGCTTCGCTACGCTGCGCTTCTCCTCCGTCGAGGAATGAACGGCCGGAGGATGAGAGGCTGAGGCGCCTTACCTGCTGCTGACCGCTCCGCTCACCATCCACTTGCCTGACTCCGCTTCCCGGCACATCCTGATGCTCACGAGCTCATTGGAGGTTGGTGAACTATTAGTTCAATAACCAATTACTTGCCATGCCGTGAGCTGGGTGGTTAGGACGACGTTTCCCCATGCATTCTTAAAACTTATAACTTATAACTTACCTTAAAAAACTTATAACTTATAACTTACCTTAAAAAACTTATAACTTACCTTAAAAATCTTATAACTTATAACTTACCTTAAAAAACTTATAACTTATAACTTACCTTAAAAAACTTATAAGCTTATTACCTAAAAACTTATTTTACAACGATAAACCGTACTAAACCTAAGACTAAACACTATATCGTAACTAACTGCAACTAACTCCACAGAGCACGGGTGCTTGCTTCCTACGACGGCAGTCAGAGATCGCAAGTGGACCGCCCGCCTGTCTCCCAGAAGACCGGCTCTGAAGGACTCTTACCTTTGTTGCCCTTAGTTTTAGTGCTTTGATCTTGTTTAAATGTCGTTCTGACATTTGAGGTAATAAATTACGGTAAATTTTCCCATTACGGAACTCCGCATATTTCAATATTCTATATATAACATTAATCAATCCCTTTTTTTTCTATATGTTGTTATATTTGAGCCGCTGATATTAGTTTTTATTCGCTGTTGTATGATTGTGCAAACTGTTGCTATATTGTTTTGACGTGTGGTTATAAAACGAGAAAAGGTGTATTATTGTCGGGTGGCATTCAGACTCCCGAAAGTCAAAATTCCGAATGTCGAAATCCCGTATATCTAAATCCAAAAAATCAAAATCCCGATTGTTGTAATCAGAGTTACCAAATGGCATGTACAGTGTTTCACTGCCAAATATGGTCGGAAATTAGATATTAGAGATTTTGACTGCTGGAATTTTGATATTCGGGATTTCAAGGTGAACCCATTATTTTCAGTGTTTTTAATATGGAAGTATAGAAAAAATGATTTCTCTCGTTAATAGGCGTTTAAAAGATGTTGTTACATCTTATGACTTTTCGTTACTATTTTTTGCATCTGTTACATTATTTTGAACCTGTGATACTGGCCATATTGATTTGATTATTTATTGTTACAAGATTTGATTATTTATTACAGAATATGAACGTCTGTTGCAACATTTTGAGAGTGGTATACGATTTGCAGCAATGTTATATTTATTTGTCTCTGTCACTACATTTTGCATATGTTATCAATTTTTCAGCTTCGTCACTGAATTTATACTGTGTTGCTATATTTTGAGCCGCTGTTATTAGTTTTTATTCGGTGTTATATGATTGTGCAAATTGTTACTATATTGTTTTGACGTGTGGTTATAAAACGAGAAAAAATGTAAGTGATTTTACAGTATTGGATAATAACAAAATTTTTTGTTGAAGTGTAATATAATGGAAAATTTATGTAATTGAATGCTGTTTTCATTTTTATTTCAAGAATCTCCATGCATAACATCATATTCACACTGTGAATTGTAATTAACAAAAGAAAAAAATAAATCTAATTTTTACTAATTTCACAAAATTATGAAATATTTTGTTTTCAGTCTGATTTTTATGAAATTTGACTAGTTAATGTAACTTTTGAAAAGAAACAATTTCTTTCATACATTTTTTTGATTCAGGCCTTAGTTTTTGAAAATTTTTGACACACTGGTTTTTAGTCCACTTGTATTGATATTTCAAACGAATAAACTTATTGAGTTTTCATGCTAAAACAAAAACAAGGACAGTTTTAGAATCCCTGGAACATATCTAACAAAAGTATTTTTGCAAATTTTCCATTTCTTCTTTCGTTTTCTTTTTATATGGGGTCGAAATGGGTCAAAAATTTCAAGATTTTGGTCCCCTGGGGGGAGATCCATTGTTCGCAGCGCCATAAAATTTTAGGACTGAATAGTTCACCACCTAAGGGTCCTTTTCCAACAAAAACATGAAAAATGACCATCGGAGAGAAAAGGGGCCTCGGAGGACCCCCTTAATAGCGAACTCCTTTCTAGCCCATTTGGAAGAACATTTTTTGAACCTATGTCCTCCGGAGTTTAAGCCATTATTTTACCGAAGGTATCTGGACGATACATTTGTTTTATTTCGCTCCGAAATGGCAGCCAATAGTTTCTTTCAGTATATTAACACATCTCATCCCAATATTATATTTACGTTGGAAAGAGAACAAAATGATCAGATCCTATTCCTAGACGTTCTCATAAAAAAGTCAAATTCAAAACTTATTACTTCTGTGTATAGGAAGCCAACATTCACTGGTCTTGCTATGAACTATTTCAGTTGTGTATTTAAAGGGTATATAAAATCATGTACTTACTGTTTACTTCATCGTGCGTACCGCATATCCAGTACGTTTGAAATATTTCATTTTGAAATTGAGTACAGTGTAAAATTATTGGTCAACAACAAATATACGAAATCACTCATTCAGAATTGTGTAAAAAGATTTTTAGATAGTAAACTTTGTCCCTCTCCTGCAACCTTGAGCGTACCAAAGTAAATTTTGTATGTCGAGTTACCATTCATGGGTTATTCGAAAGCAGAGCTGAAGAAGGAAGTAGTATCGTTGGTCTGTAGGTATTTTACAACGGTCGGCGTCAGAGTGTTTTATAGAAATAATTTTAAGATTGCATCCTTTTTTAGCAGGAAGGAACGATTGGATGAGTGCCTGTGGAGTGGCTGTGTCTATTTTTATAAGTGTGACTGCTGCATGCAGTCTTACGTTGGTAGTACCAAACTCCAACAATAATATTCATCAGTCATAGCCAACACGCATGAATATCTCACAGAACCGGTCGTGCACTAACCACCCCACCCCAATCAGCAATTAGGGATCACTGTGAACATTCAAATCATTCATTCAAAACTACAAATTTTTCAACTTTATGCCGAGCTAATAGTGAGCATGACCTAAGAATTCTAGAGTCCCTTTTCATATTCACCCATAAACCTAACTTCAATAAAGACATTAGTGCCGTAAAGTTATCAATTGCCTCCACCCACTGACGTAATTCTGTGTGTGTGTGTGAATGTGTGTGTGTGTGAGTGTGTTTCGCTGTTGTATCTGAATTATCGTGTACATGTGTGTTTGTGTGAATTAGGAGTATGCCATTGTTTGATTATGAATGGGAAAAATTAGGCTTTTTAGACATGTAGAGAATTTTGAGGAATATACACGATTTTTGTTTTAAAATAGACAATTCATATTTTTCTCTCTCATGTGACAGCACTGATGATGGAATTTTAATTCCGAAACGTTTGCATTCAATGTTATGTTCGTTTTTATTCTGGTTCTTCTTTTTATTCTCAGTCTAAATTTATACTGAAACTCATCCCTTGCGTGATGAGGTGCAGGTAACAGGCAAGTATGTTTTTAACGCATGGATTATATCAATTTTTCCTCCAAACACTTCATTTGCAAGGTGTTACAGCTCAATATTAGTTTGCTGCAGCTATGTTGGTACACTCTAGGATGTGCGAACTCACAAGCTAGATCGAGTATTGAGAAAAAACTACAACTCAGGAAGCTTTATAACCACGACAGCAAGCTATATGAACTGAGCAAAATTACGTTCTCACAACAGTTTCTCTTCTCTACATACTTATCTTACCTCACTTGACTTGTAGTAAGTAATGAAACATACGCTGATTCTCAGAACCATTTCCTGTTGTTGACGAAAGAGTAAATGTAGCCAAACAGTGCGTTTGAATGACAAAGTACATTTGTTTGTCAATTCGTTGTTTCATTTAACAACCGCACTCTGAGATTTTGCAGATAACCCCACACCATTTGCCTACTCAATAACGAGAACAGCGCGCATCAAAACAAAAAAGTAATTTAACATGATTGTTGTCTGCATTTGCCCACATCTTCCATGAGCAAACTTTTGCATCAATATCATGAATATCCAAAAGAATCAGTGCAATTTATTATCGTTCTTTCCGTACGATTGCGATGATCAGTCAGCGCTCAAAACAGCCAGTTCAATATTTTTCTAAATACTTTCTTTGTTCATGACAGTGAGTATCTGACCTTCTCGACTAACCGCTGAAAACCAATTTATTTTTTTTAGCACAAGGGTGACACCGAAAAGGATGAAACTACAGAGACAAGTGAAAAGCAAGAATCCATGTGGATATAGAGACTTAAATCTCCAATGATACTGGAAAATATGTACGCCTTTGTAAATGAAGGATTAAATGACGATTGAAATGTTACCCCGCTCAAGGAACGAGCGGCTGCAACAGGCCACCTGTTTTAAAAGTTTGTGAAAGCGTACTGGTAAAAGGCCCCATGTTTTATCAATCACAGAAATTAGTTGTAAGTTTTTTAAAGTGTAGGTAACCAACTATACGCACTTATTGTCCTTGGCACATGCATTCATATGCCTGCAAGCTACTGTTCGAGTACAACCGCTCTTCTTTTCCATAACATCGTGGGAATCAGACGTTGAGTCTTGAAATTCGACTGATGCTTACACAGAAAAATCTCTGTTATCTTGAAGCATTGATCTTAAAATGGGTAAACTTTCGAGAAATTTAGAAAGTTGTCTTCCCTAATTTGGAATAAAAGCGAAACACCTTCAGAAATCACCCATGAATCGAAAATGTGTGAACACAAGGCATCAAACTTCTAATAAGCTCACCACTATGACTTGATCGAGTAAACATAAAATAAGCAAAAAATTATAAAGTGAGAATTGAAATAATTTGAAGAACCAAATAATAGTGTACAAAACCGACCTAACTGCAACCAAAATAGAATTTATTGTTGAAACAGCTGAAAATGTATTCAAGTTTTGTTTCAAATATATTTTAAACGGTAGCATTTAATAAATGAGCCGCTATTTCGAAAAGTCATAACAAATTCAACCTAATTTCATGATACAGATCTACCATATAATCATACCGATTCCACATAACGTTCTAGATGGAGTTGGGGAGACACCCCATCTCTCAACAGGTGCTGCGCTGGGTGTAGTTGGAGCACGGGCAAAATATTCATTCATAGAAGTGCTGTCGTATTGGGCAGTAACTTCGGCCGCTGCGTTATCATCTGGATAAAGTGACTTATATTACTGAAAACACATTTTAATGGGAAGTAGTACAGTTGACGAGAAATAAGTAACAAATTAGAGACCCCGACAAAGTAATATAAAAAATATATATATGAACATTTGGGGCAAATGTTTTATCAGCGACTGTGATTGGAGTGCGTGATCAGAGAAATAAGTTTCCCATGTATGTCGACGGATCGTTAAAGCGAGGAAAAGCATGCGGCTCGGAATCAGGAATAGAAACACCAATATTTTGCTCTACAATCAGTGATAGAAACGCTAATTCTTCTAAATATTTATAAGTCATAAATATTTTGGGCATGAAAGTCAGATTAAGGCTCCGTACCCACAAGAAAGGAGCTAAAAAAGAGTAATCACGATGGAATCATCGGGTATGATTACGAACACGAGGAACTTATGCACAAGTGTGTTCCTACAAAAGTCTCTCTGCGCAAAGAAAATATGCCAGGTTGGAATTTCAAAGATAAAAGTTAAAGAAAAAGTTAGTAGGTGCTGCAGAAAAGGAAAGCAGTCAACAGAAAAAAATTTCTTGTTGAAAGCAAACGCACTATTTCGCCAAAAAAGAATTCCCTAACCATAAGCTCAGGCTCGTACATTCTCCCGTTGGAAGCGTCATAGGTTCAACAGGTGTATCGTTCTGAGGGTTTAAGCTGAGAAAAGACGAAGAAAGTGCCGAGAAAGACACAGAGAGGCTTGATGCAAGGTTTGCGAAAGGATGTTCTATGATCTTCTAATTTACTATGGTGGCATGGATGCAATTTTACTTGCAGTTAATATTAACGTGCTTGTTCAAATGATAAATTTAAAAAAAGGGCTCAAAGGTTACCAATATGCCATTTTTTTACGAACGTCGAAGCGTTAATAGCTGATTCTACAAGTAATGATTAGCTGCGAATAGTTTACTTGGGAAGGATATGAAGTAAATCCAATAAATTTAAAATTTTGGGAGCTTATCGTTTCGATATCTGTAGCCCAAGTACTAATGATGAAATAGTGTATGAAGCGGAAACATTAGTGACAAGCCCACATCCTGCTTCGTGAGGACGAAAAGCTATGTAATGAGGTGTGTAAAATGGGTTAAATGATATGCATGAAGTTTAAGCGGTAGTAATAAAGCCAGAGTGAGGACCATGACAAATGATTAACCACTGCATTCATATATTCTTGAGGTGAAATGATGCAGAAATAATGTGACTTACTGAACAAATGTTTGAAGAATGACAATTTATATTAATTAAGACAACAGAAGTTACCTGTTATACGCTTAGTAAACGGATCGAACACAAAGAGAACTAAAGGAAAGAATGGCGAAAGAGTACTCCAGAGCTTCTATGCGTGGAGAGATTTTTATGCGACAGAATTTCATGTGAAAAAAACATATGTAGATAGATGACCGTTGCTAGAGCTCGAAGTGTAATCTGAGGAACAAGGTGATGTGGGTTATGAAGGCCGAATATAAATCTTTTCATCACCAAATGCGATCACATTTGAGATCGATGTTTTGAGAGCGGAATATGATCCTAAGGGTGATCTATGGTAAATATGACTGGGGTCACACCTACTGGTCTCTAGACATTATAGGTGCAATGCAATCCAACACAACATAAATTTAGTAAGGAAGCGTTACGCTGTAAGCGGATGACACAAAACAACCCACAGCAACCCAAGCTTTATCTGTTTGACTAAGAAAACACTGGCCGAACGGAACTGTACGAACTGAACAGCAGCCGATATAAGGCGAGCCTCAGATGCAGCTCATATTTCAAGAAGTGAGAGACATGAGAGTTTGAGAGTATGCAGCTAATGGGCTGGCAAGTTTTACTCCTAATAATATGCTTAACCAGTACTCTTTCAAATACAGCCATATATGGCAAACCTAATAAAAAACGACCATTTCTATTGCCTCTTAATATTTCGTTCGTATACAATGACTCAACATTCGAAGGGAAGGAAGTGAAATGGAAAATAAAATTTTTCATACTCAAGGTACGTAGTGTAATATTTTTGTATCATATATATTTAAACTAAACACATTTTTGACTCGTGTTCATCAGCTTTTCCAAATTCAAGTTCATTTACACAATGGAGAACATTCTAATAGGTTTTCCAACTGCCAATATCATATTTAAACTTTGCGCAACTATCGTGCAATTAGATCCAATTTACCTTTAATTTTAGCGCATGTCTTATATTTTGAAAACTCTTTAAAACCCAACTTTGTGCTTTTTACGTAAACGAATATGACAAATGTACCAGCAAGCCTGGAAATGTGTTTTTTTTGCAATTCGTACACGTGAGAGCAACAGGGATCAGTTTAAAACAAGAATGTGAAAGCCCAATGCAATACCCTGAATCAAGAACAAGTTCAAACACAAAATTTTCCTCATCGGTTGCATAGCCTGACTATAGAAGCACATCGTTGAAAGAAGTGGTCACTTCAAACCCGAATCGCATCAGAATGTTAGAAGGCCCTGTAGCCAATGGCACAAAGAAATAAGCGAACTCTCTAGCTCATGGACGCAAAAAAATTAGACGGCCGTACAATGGGAACTTCAGTGATGAGAAAGAGGAAATATTAGGGGTATCAAAATATAGTACTCACAGATTCAAACTCCCTACGAGTGCCATGAAACCACTTACGTGAACCAAGAGAGTGTTGCGTAAGAGAAACAAAAACACATGGGGTATGATTGCGCCAAGGTAACCCAGACGCCTGAAGTCACTCATGGAATGAAAACCAAGCTGACAAACGCTGGTAGTGGAAAAACAATCAGAAGAGAGATCCGCTTACAAAAAATGTTCGGCAGTGCAGCAACTTTAGAGCCACTGATGACTTGACAGAGGATTAAATTTATTACTCCCTACCGCATTTCGGTGGGGAAAACGCCAGCACGTGTTTCTGAAACAGATTATTATGACATCGCCAGCACAATAGTGACACATTTCTACGGTTAAGTGAGGGCTGGGGCAGCCATATCCTGGTATTTTTCCTGGCCCATTAACAACATTCATTAACATTACTGCAAAGGAATGCGTCATCATCTCATGCTGTAGGCTTTTCTCTGGAGTGGCTAATGCCCTGTTTTAAATTTCTGAGACAGTAGTGAAACTATTCAAATGGCCCCGGCTCTAAGACTGTCACATCTCCAATAGTCTCCACAGTCGCGACACCTGAATATATCATTGAACCAATGTGGTCATTGGTGGAGAAAAGTTTGTGCAGCTGCTCCAAAGGAAGAATGCTACTCTCTTAGAGTATATTATGTTTATTAGCAACCACCGTTCAAAATTTCCGATATGAGCTTCTTAACGCTGCAGATCACAAGATCTAACATATATTTTCACTCAACGCCATCACAATTTTTTCGCAAAGTATGAAAAACGTGAACCAAATTGCTCACTTGCAATACTAAAACATGTTGAAACCTTTCATGTAGCACCTTGAATGTATATGTGTATAATACTGATAATGTTACAGTGCTCTTGCGTAAGAATGTATTTAGACAGCACTATGCGTTGAGAACTGAGCTCATGGTTCTTGTGGATCTCTGCTCGTAGTTCTCGGGCTTGGCTGGAGTCCACTCCACCGCTACCCTTCGTAATGTAAACGTGTGTCCTGCTGTGTGTACTGATTATACAAACTCCAAGAGTCTCGTCTTCTTAACCTACGTCCATTAGGTTATGGGCACAGTAAACCTTCCGATGAAGCAATATCAAGTGAGGTTATCTTAAGTCCCGAAGCGAAAAACAGCCCGGGACAGCGAGAACAGAAGTTGGTGATTTGTTAGTGCTGTGTGAGACAGAAACGGTGAAAGAGAAAGAAACATGGCAGGCTCCGTAAGTGAAAGTGCAAAGAACTGCCTCACGGCTCTTAATGATAAAAACTATCCTACGTGGAAGCTGCAAATGAAGATGATTCTGATGAAGGAAAAACTGTGGAACTTGGTTCGAGGAACGGAAACCATGCCACAGACTACGGACGAGACTGCTCGAAGAAAATTTGAAGAAAGACGTGACAGTGCACTTGCAACAATTGTGCTTGGTGTCGAAACAAGTCAACTTTATTTGTTGGGTGATCCTACTGACCCTGTGCAACTATGGCATAAGATTGAAGATACATTCCAGAAGAAAACTTGGTCTAACAAGTTCAGACTACGCAAAAGACTCTACAACATGAAACTAAAAGAAGACCAAGACTTACAAACTCATCTCAAAGCATTTGTCGAAATATTTGAGTCCTTGAGTGTGATTGATGACGCAGTTGATGAAGAAAGTCGTGTAATAATCTTGCTGTCGTCACTTCCCGACCATTTCTCCACACTGGTGACTGCACTGGAAGCTCATGAAAAACTACCGTCATGGGATATTGTGACAGAGCGTCTTCTGAATGAAGAAGCAAAACTGAAAAACCAAAGTGCTTCAGACTTCAGTGAAAAATCCCTTGTGACCTCCAAATTGAAAAACTCACGATGCTTCGAATGCGGAAAATTGGGACACCTACGTACCAAGTGCTGGATCTATCAAGAAAAATTGAAGAAAGAAGATGGGAACCACACAGAAAACCAAAACAATTTTGTAGCAGGTAAAACAAATTATATCGGTGCATTGTCTGTGATAAATATCAATAATTGTTGGGTAATTGATTCCGGTGCAACAGCACACATGTGTAATAATAGGAATGATTTTTCTTGTATGAATGAGCTATCTAGCCCAATTAACATTGAAGTTGGTGATGGTAGAAACTTGCAAGGTGTTGGTGTAGGTGATGTTGAAGTTATGGTGTTGTTGCCTAAAGGTCGAGTAGATACCTGTGTTGTTAAGAATGTCTTGTATGTACCTGGTTTAGCTTACAATTTACTTTCCGTGCCTCAGATTACAGAAAGTGGAAACTCAGTTTACTTTGACGAAAGCTCATGTAAGATTGTAAATAAAGACGATGAATTAATTGCCTTAGGCAGTAAAGTAGGAAAATTGTATAAACTTAATTGCACCCTTAATTCAGCCGCTAAATGCATGAACGTTTCCTCTGATGAAATTCTGTGGCATAAACGATTTTGTCATCTAGGATTCAATAATCTTAAGAAATTAGGCACTAAGAATCTTGTTAGAGGTTTTGATTGTTCTGTGAGTGGAGATAACATTTTTTGTGAAAACTGTTGTGATGGTAAAAATCATAGGCTTCCGTTCCCCAAAACAAATCACAAAAGGAAACGCCAACCCTTAGAACTTATCCACAGTGATGTGTGTGGCCAGCTTAATCCCATATCACTTGGGAGTGGAAGGTATTTTGTAACCTTCATAGATGACCACTCCAGATATACTTGGGTGTACATTATCAAACATAAGAGTGATGTTTTCAAAGTGTTTCAGGAGTTCAAATCCTTGGTAGAAAATCACTATGATCACAAAATTAAAATTCTGCGCTCCGATAACGGTGGGGAATACATCTCTAATGACTTTGAACAATTCCTAAAAGGGGAAGGAATTATCCATGAAAAAACTGTGCCTAAGACACCTGAACAAAATGGAGTTGCAGAAAGAATGAATAGAACTCTTCTTGACTCTGTCAGAGCTATGCTGTCTGGTTCCAAGTTACCAAAATCATTCTGGGGTGAAGCTATATCAACTGCCGTGTATGTCAAAAATAGGAGCCCTGCTAGTGCATTGAATGATATGACCCCTTATCAGGCCCTTAATGGACACAAGCCCAACGTACAGCACCTCAAAACCTTTGGCTGCAGTGCGTACGCTCATGTCCCCAAAGATGAGAGGGAAAAACTTGATCCAAAATCTAAACCGTGTGTTCTTGTAGGATATGGAAGTGGATCCAAGGGATATCGTCTGTATGACATAAACAGTAGAAGGATATTTTTGAGTAGAGACGTTATGTTCAATGAATCTCAGCAGATGCCAATTGAGAAGGAGCCTTCAGAAGTAAATGATGGTAATTTTTCTCTTCTTCCTCAGGATCCAGAACCAGAAGACTCTGAGGGAGGGGTGGAGCATAGACAGTCAGATGCTGGGATGGAGGGAGTGCAGCCTAGACAATCAGCCAGATATCGACGGGCTCCTGATAGGTTTGGTGAATGGGTGTATTTAATGAAAAATGAGCTTGATATACCATCTTGTGTTCAAGAAGCACTCAGTGGACCAGAAGCAAAACTATGGGAAACAGCTATGGAGAATGAGATGGAGTCTATAAATCAAAACAGAGTATGGTCCCTTGTAGAGTGTCCTAATGACAAAAAACCTATCAAATCAAAGTGGATCTTTAAAAGAAAAACCGGACCCGACGGAAGCATTTGCTCGTACAAAGCTCGCCTTGTGGCTCAGGGCTACTCACAAAAATATGGCATCGACTACGACGAGACCTTCAGTCCCGTGGTTCGATTTGAGTCTGTCAGGACAGTACTAGCTTTGGCTGCCAAATGCAACATGCAAGTCCATCACATGGACGTTGCAACAGCCTTCCTTAATGGAGAACTGATTGAAGAACTATATCTGGTTCAACCTGACGGTTTTATTGTCAAAGGCAAAGAAAATCTGGTGTGTAAACTACAAAAATCGCTCTACGGACTAAAACAAGCTCCTAAGTGTTGGAATACTACACTAGATAGCTATTTGAAGAAATTGGGTTTTGTACAATCTAAGAGTGATGCTTGTATATACACTCGTGTTCAAGATAAGAAACTGTGTATTGTGGCGGTGTATGTAGACGATCTAATAATTGCTACTGAGTCTGGTGATGAAATAAATCAAATAAAGTTGAGCCTTTCTACCCAATACAAAATGAAGGACCTTGGTGTGCTGAGTTACTTCCTAGGTGTAAGTGTTGTACAATTTAAAAACAATGTCTTCTTGAATCAAACTGCCTACACTGAGGCTCTGTTGTCAAAATTTGGCTTTGATAATTGTAAACCTGTTGCAACTCCCGCCGATGTAAACGTAAATCCGATATGCTCCCCAAATGATGTCGAATTTGACCCTGCCACTTATCAAAGTGCTGTAGGTAGCCTTTTGTATTTGTCAACCAGAACTCGACCTGACATTGCATTCGCAGTGAATAATGTTGCTAAATACAGCTCCAAGCCTCTTGAACAGCATTGGATGTGTGTTAAGAGAATATTCAGGTACCTGAGAGGCACCTCTAAACTAGGTCTCTTGTATAGCAAATGTTCTGATACTTGCATTGGTTATTCAGATGCTGACTGGGCTGGTGATAAAAATGACCGAAAGTCTACCTCTGGTTACTGTTTCACCCTCAGTAATTCGGTAATTACGTGGAGATCTAACAAACAAACTTGTGTAGCCCTCTCAACTGCAGAAGCCGAATACGTTGCTCTTGCCGGTGCGGCTCAAGAGGCTGTCTGGTTAAAGCACTTACTCAGTGATCTAAATTTTGGGACTATGGAACCAATGGTTATAAACGAAGACAACCAGTCAGCCATCTGTCTTGCCAACAATCCCAAATATCATGGGAGGAGCAAGCACATCGATATTAAGTTTCACTATGTACGGGATCTTGTAAGTAACAAAGATATAGACGTAGTGTATTGCCCTACCGACGAAATGCTCGCCGACATATTCACCAAGAACCTGCCGATAGAAAAGTTCTCTAGACTAAGAACGAAGTTAGGAATGGTCTCATCTGACACACATTCAATGTGAGAAGGAGTGTTGAAACCTTTCATGTAGCACCTTGAATGTATATGTGTATAATACTGATAATGTTACAGTGCTCTTGCGTAAGAATGTATTTAGACAGCACTATGCGTTGAGAACTGAGCTCATGGTTCTTGTGGATCTCTGCTCGTAGTTCTCGGGCTTGGCTGGAGTCCACTCCACCGCTACCCTTCGTAATGTAAACGTGTGTCCTGCTGTGTGTACTGATTATACAAACTCCAAGAGTCTCGTCTTCTTAACCTACGTCCATTAAAACATTCGTATAAAGGCATACCTATTTCATGGAGAACTCTTGATGGAATAAGGAATGAGAGTGCCATGATGAGAGTTAGTTGTCCCGCCTCTGCGTTGTCATCGAAAAAGAATTTAAATTAATAAATCAAATGAGAATGGACTAAGATATTTCCAGTGAAGGTTGTTCAAAGACTAACCTCTTTCGCAGAACCAAACGCTACATTTTTGCACCTTGCGATTTAAAATGAACGGTATTAAAACGCTATTATCAAGGGCCTTTGCAGTTAGTTCTAACTTTAGCAATCTTCATAAGGAGTTTACTTTTCTAAAAAGGTTTTTCCATTCCAACGGTTTCTCAATACAACTTTTTGAGACTACCCTGAGGAATTTTTTCAATCGAATGTACCACCAAACTTCGGCTGTTGTTACTGTGGAGAAGAGGGATTTGTGTTGTATCCTCCCTTTTTTCGGTCAGCAATCGGAAAAAATGAAGAAAGAATTGTACGTACTTTTATCGAAATATTTCACCCATGTTAACTTTCATTTTGTGCTTCTAAATAAATTTCGAATTGGTTTCTTTTTCAACTACAAAGATAAACTTTCGAAAGGTATGCTCTCTTCTGTAATTTATCAACACAGTTGCGCACAGTGTGCGTCGGAGTATGTGGGTTCTACCACTAGAGCCTTACATATTCGCATTGCAGAGCATGCCAGCAGAAGTTATCGCACTAACCGTCCTCTTGCTGCTCCTTCTCACTCAGCCATACGAATCCATGCTGAGAGTTGTAACCTTCCTATAAAATTAGAGGACTTTAACATTTTAGCAGCTACTTCAAACCCCGTTGATTTGCGCATTATTGAATCTATTTTTATTTTACAACGAAAGCCTTTTTTAAATGACTCCCAATCCGCTTTTCCTTTGCAAATAGTTTAGGAATTTGATTTTTTTTTAGTTATCCTTTTTAAAGTTTTATTGTTTTCTTGATATTGTCAATGTGTAAATATATTATTTTTTTTCCAGAGAATTTTGTTGAGAATGTCTCTTTGAGTCGAAACGTTCAATTTTACCAGTAAAGCTTTTAATATAAAATGCTAAGTTTCAAAGCCTTATTCCTCGCTATTATTTTCTTAGTTCAAACGCTACATCAAATAAGCAGGCAGTATGCTGGTCATTACATTCTAAATCTGCATGAATATATTTGATTTATGTCGTCTCGACTTTTTATGTTTCGGTTATTAAGGAAAAACAACTTAGAGGAGTTCTGAACATGCCTCTGTATCACAGTGTGTGGTGTAATATTTTCTTTGTATCGAACATTTAAATTTCACTAAAAAACGAAGCAAATAATAATTCCATAATTCGATGGGCCAGAAAGTTACCATAATTAAATGTGCCATTGGCTACAAAGTCTTCTAACATTCTGACGAAATCGGGTTTAGGTGATAACTTCTCTCAACGAGTTGCTTCTTTAGTTTTGCCCAATCAACGAATGAAGCGAATTTTGTGTTCGTACTTGTTATTGTTGATTATTAAGGGCATTGCATCGGGTTGCCGCATCACTGTTGTAAACTGCTCATTGCTGCTTCCACGTTAACAAATAAACGAACTCATATTTCTAGTCTTACATGAACATTGAGGGAATTCCATAGTGTTGCGACCGAGATAAATGGAGCAAAATAATGAATCGACCGGTAAATGTAACCTCTCTGCTTTGACTAGCCATGTTTAGGGAGCACCAGACCGAAACAAGTCGTAATTATGAAAAAGCTATGAAAAGAGACGTGCAATAAATTATAGCAACAAACTATATCAACTTCCAAACTATAAAAGTATATCAAATTAGTGTTAGCTCATATTGTGTTAAATTAGGAGTGTCAAAACAAAACTGCACATTAAAAAAACATATTTCATTTGAAAAGAGCAGTATACACAATAGAACGAGAATACGAAATAACGAAGGAGATAAAATAAAGCAGATTACTGAAAATAAAAGATGAAGAAACAAAGCAGTCGAAAAAGTTAAAAAATAGTAAGTCGAACGCAGAAATCGAAACAGTCAGCGAGAAATGCGATAAAATAGAGAAAAAACTAATGAAAAAGTTCAGTTATAAAAATTGTTTTGAAAATTTAATATTATTGAAGACATCCTTCTCATAACCTAAAATCAAATCAGAACCTAAAATCAAAACTTCGTCCAGATGAATAAAAAAAATTGAAAAGTTGTAAAAAACGACGCGACAAAGAAGGAAACTGGCAAACCAGAAATGAAATGATTAAAAATTAATCCACCTATGTATTCAACAAACAATTCGTAACAAATTCTTCACAATTAAAAAAACATAAATAATGTAAAAATAATGTAAGTGGCCAAATAATGTAAGGAAATATAGTGAAAAAGACTGCCAAGCATCACGAAGTCAACTAAATGAATGAAATCTGTAGGATAGTCTCACTCAAATGAATGAACGGATTAAAATGAAAGCCTAATACGTAAACCCTCTACTTCACCGATAAAACGATGACATTATAAAACAAGCATAAAAATAAACTCTGAGTTAACTTTGTATTACTTCATTGGATTTCATCAACCTCATGACACAATATGAACGGTGTGTGGTTCAAGTCCCACATGATGAATGAAATAACTGTATAATATAGAAAACTATGTAGTCTATTAAGATAACATCATTCTAGTACGAAGACAATTTGTAATGTAAAAAATAGAAAATATCGATGTCAACTGCTGTCATTGAAGAAGAAGAAAAAATATGGTAACAAGTGCATTTGCGATTTGGTCAGAAGGAATCGGCATGTTCTTATTTCTTAACTAGATTGCTTCGAAATGTTTGAGCGAGCGTGCAGAGGGCACTACAGAAAAATCAGGCAAAAATAGCGGACGCAATGCCATATGCACAACGAGTGTGTCCTTGCATTATTTCAATCGTAACTGCATACCAAACGTTTCGAGAAAAATAGGTGCATAAATATTGAGTACAGTTGCACTGCTCTTGTGTACTGCCGCTGGTAGCCTCCTAACCATGGAGCTCGGATATATGGAGGGAGCATAGCTTATTCCGATCGGGCTCAATTAGGCTGCAAAAGTTGAAAGACTCGGGCACTGTCAGTGTCAAGGCCTGACACGTCACAATTCTGAGCCAACCACAGACGCTTGGCTGAAGTTGGTTCCACCCACCTTCCCTACAACCCCTCCACTCATTTTCCAAAGCAAGATTAGTACCACACCACAAGTCAAAGGGTGAGGTGCGCGTGCAAGTCGCTCTAATTTGTTATGATCAAGGGCCTGTAATCTTCATAGTTTTCAACCCTTAATGTATCTTTTCTAGTAATTTTGATATTATTAAGTGTCCTCAAGTGAGGAAGCACAATTTATTATCTTTCGGAGTCTTAGAATCCCAAATTACCGATTAACGATTATGCGATTAACTCAACAGCTAGAAGAGCATTCAGCGAGCGCGTGCGCACTCTATCATAGTCAGTTGGTAACTGACCGTGGAGGGAGTATATATGGAGGGAGCATTGCCGTCTGTGAAGAGAACCAGTTTTTGAGATTTCTCCTATGTTTGTGGTAACCAATAGCCGTCTCGCAAGTGTGACGTCAGCACGGACGTCAGTTGCCTACTGGCTACGCTAAAGCGCGCACACGCTCGCTGAATGCTCTTCCAGCTATTGAGTTAATCGTCAATCATTAATTTGGGATTCTAAGACTCCGACAGATAATAAATTGTGTTCCCTCACTTGAGGACACTTAATAATATCAAAATTACTAGGAAAGATACATTAAGAGTTTAAAACTATAAAGATTACAGGCCCTTGATTATAACAAATTAGAGCGACTTGCACGCACACCTCACCCTCTGACTTGTGGTGAGGTACTAATCTCAGGGTTTCCACGCGAGGCGACTCTAATTACCCTAGCTGAAGGGTGTTGAATACCCCAGATTACCCTAAAACAGCTAATCCTGACCTATGATCTATTAATCAACTAAAAGGTAAATGGACTGGTTTCCAGAGCTCTGTCAGTATGAATAAGTCCTGTGTTACATACTGCATGAGCGTCAGGAGGGAAATCCAGTCGAACGACGTTAGAATGCTGGTTTGATATCCAGACGATATCATGTACAAGATGTTTGCCCAAAACCTGTCGAATTAATTTTGATGCCCGCTGTTTTCCAAGGCGCCCTCCCTTTTTTTCTGCGACTCCTGATCTGGGAACATTGTTTTCATCAAACTAAAAGAGGCTCGCTCACACAATGAGATAGGCGGTGCTTAGCTAAAAATGCACCAACTTGCAGTTCCACTTTACGAGCACGATTTTCGAGAGGATCATTGGATAGCACGTAACTGGCAATTGATGGTTTTTTGCCGCCATGGATCGTTGTTTGTGTCGCTGACAGTACTCGTATGTGACGCCTGATCTTCGATTTCCCACAAGTAATACAGGTTCGACAAACCTTGCAATATTCCACATCCTTTTGCTCTGTTGATTTTGAGAACTTGGCGAACCATCCCTCAAACCCAGGTTCAGATGTCAACGAATCTTTAAATTTCTGCTGGTAGCTTCTAGCTTTCAAGTGGAGCTTTCCTTTTTTCGAGGTGGTGTCGTTGGCTCTTGCTCACTCGGTGCGCGATCATCTGCTTGCTGCAAGAAATGTAATAATATGTGTAATTATCCCTAGTACAATTATTTATTTTTTATTTAATTTTGCATCCGTTCACGCACTTCAGCCATTCTTTCCACATGCTCTATCTAACCTAACACTTTGATCCACTCTCTGCCATGACTTTCTGGCTTCCCTCACACATGACCTTCGTCATATCTTTTCATAACGGATTTAATCCAATCTTGCTACACCACATGTGCTTCTCAGAGACTTCGTTGCAATCATATTCACTTATCAACTCATAAAGTTGATCGTAAAGTTATCAAATTTCTTCATTTCCTGAAGGGCGGGTGAGGAAATTCAGAGGTTTTTGGAAAAAACTACCTTGCCTTTATTATATGCATAAACTTTCCTCAACACTCAGTTGTAGAACCCAAAGGGCTTCAATTTTGGTTGACGGAATTCTAGGCATGATCGCAGCTATATCAAATTCTACGCCAGTGTTACTGCGCCTAGGAAAGACAGTGAGAATACAAACATATATTGCAAGTTTTAAGTCGACAACTGTACTCTTTTGTTTATATGAATTTTTGTAACTAATTTTATAGCTTCTTCCTTTCGCGTTTAGCACTTTATGTAACCCGAAGTGTCAAAGAACCCTGTCTAAATTTTTTTGTTTGCATCGCTACAATAACATGCTTCTTTGGCGTGCAACATGGCTAAGAAGTAGGACGCCTTCCATCTAATTAGCTGGCAAAATACCGGCGCTGTGAGGTAACTCTGCTGTTAATTCAATGACTATCACAAGAATGAATCTATTATATATTTATACGATAAAATATATTAGCTGTGGAATTTAACAATTCAACAAACATACCTGTCAATATTCTGTTGAAGCTTATAACCACTAGCGCAACCAGAATAGGACAGTTACTTTCGTCGACTGGCTGTTGCTGACACCGATCGAATTTTTATTAGCAAAATGCAACTCAGAATCATTTGTCAAAACGCAGTGGACAAGAGATATTACGGCTTCGTATCTTGACGCCGTCTTTCGTGAGCGATACCTGATGACATTCAAATATGCGACACTAACCGCAGCAGCAGTGCAGTTTTGTGAACACTAAATTCTGACCCGTTTCATTACATTTCGTTCAAGTAGTAACCAGTAGGGTGCTTGCATATTGGCTTTCAATTTTCTAATTTTCGTAGATTAGGCGGTCACTTCCTTCACGGAGCTCTGATTACCCTAGATTTGCCCATATTTTTCATTACCCTAAACATTACCCTAGGGTACCCCTGATTACCCTAAACTGGGGTAATTACCCTGCTCGTGTAAACACTGACTAATCTTGCTTTGGAAAATGAGGTGGGGTTGTAGGGAAGGTGGGTGGAGCCAACTTCGGCCAAGCGTCTGTGGTTGGCTCAGAATTGTGACGTGTCGGGCATTGAGAGTGCCCGAGTCTTTCAACTTCTGCAGCCAAATTGAGACCGAGCGGAGTGCGCTATGCTCCCTCCATATATCCTCGCTCCATGTAACTGACGTCCGTGCTGACGTCACACTTGCGAGACGGCTATTGGTTACCACAGACATACGAGAAATCTCAAAATCTGGTTCTCTTCACAGTCGCCAATGCTCCCTCCATAATATACTCCCTCCACGCTCCTAACTAGCGTCCAAGCTTGAGCTGTGCGTTCACACGTACGTACATCTTTGGCCACTCGGGCTGCACCCACGTCAAACTCGCACATTCTGTGTGCGTGAGCGACTCCGTGGACGTGTACGACTCGTCACCAGGGCTGCCACTGAGGTTTTTCTCTTTCCCCCAGATTTCCGGTAAAAATTCCCCCATTTTCGTCAAAAATCCGCCAAAATTAAGGAAAAAAATATTAAGGCATATATTAAATAAAAACTGACATTACCTAATGTATATTAAATCCAAATGTAATTTCGTCATTTTCATTGACAGCTTGTGAGCTATATCGCTGTAGGGGTAAATTGTTTTACCCACAGGTAAGAAATTATACTCACTTGAGGAAAGGTCGTGTTGGTAAAAGTTTTCTACAAGAGTAAGCTCACTTATGGTAATTCCTCTGGATTTCTTGGATGGCTCTCCTACGATATCAGCGTTGGTACTTGCAACATTCATGTTTCTCTTATGTTGCACTCAACATTGTTTTGTTTTAATTTTACAAAGAAATATTGCAGCACTTACATTACCTATAGTTGGGATTACGATTTCATATCAGACGAGTTTTAATTCGGTGGGACCGAGTCAATCATTTCTTAATGACTGCGTACAGAACTTTCGTTTCGTAGAACATGATTCGGTTCAGTAAGCCATTGGAAAAAATTATCAGCATTCTAAAGCAGGAATAATAATTATAAAGTAATGAAATCATTCTATAAATAGCATTAATCACTAAAATGAACCTATTTGTCGTCTTTGTAAAGTTTTGCTCGTTAAAACGTTAAGTTAATATTCAAAGTTGAAGAACTAATTGCTGAAAAGCATGTAACAGAGTTAGTCTCTGTAACGCATATAAGTCATGAAAAGACATAAAAATAAAACGTTAATATTGAAAGTTACTGATTGAAACCTAGGCGTGCCGCACATTTTTAACATCTCTTAATTCCGAACCACACAAGTATTCAATCTACAAGAACTCCTGCTTCTGCCTCTTTTGCAGAAGAAAATGCAATAAAAATATCTGAATTTCCAAATAACATATAGGAATAATTACCACATAATTCAAGTTAATGGAAAGAATGTCGATCAAAAAGTACTCGCTCAGAGGAAGGAAGCTAGCAACCGTCACGGTCACTGTTTGCCTTTTTATTCCTTTTATAGAGCGAACTCTCGATACTTAGCTCTGTGAGCTGTGAGAATTAGAGTAATGTTACTGTTCATTGTTCCGATGTGAATCTCGTTGCTAGTCTAATGAGTTCGATCCTCGTTCAAACTTCGTTATATCGCCTTTTATTCATAGTTAAAAGGGGGTATTTCCTGTTCTGCATCATAATTTCTTCATCCAAATGAGCATACGTCCACTTGTAATTCAAAATTATCCCTGCTATACATTTTTTTCATAGGAAATAATTGCTGGCCGAATTCCCCAAAATTTTATGGTTTTTGCGAAAGTTTCCCCCATTCCCCTAGACTACGAGTGTTTCCCCCAGATCTAGGGGAAATCCCCCATCAGTGGCAGCCCTGCTCGTCACCACCACCACCAAGAATCACTACCATGCGCACTTCAACAGCTTCCTCTCGTCGCTGTGTAACAGAACTCTAGTGCGAGCATTTAAGGCCAAAATACACGCACGCTTTTATCACCGTCACCGATCATCATGAGCGGCATTAAGGCCCGCCCACCAGTAAGCAGTGAGCGTGAACGGTCACTGCCGAGCCTATACACGCGCGCTCTTCACCGTCACCGTTCATTGTAATTGACGCTGATGAGGGAAAATATTCAACATGCTTGATATGCCGGTGACGGTCATAAGGATCGGTGCCGCTCAAGAAATTAGGGTCATTTTGGCTCACAGTAGGTGGGGCTTAGCTGCATTGGGTGGGGCTAAGCGACTCTCATAAGGATCGGTGACGGTGATGAGCGTTCGTGTATTCGGGCCTTTAATATTGTACAGCTCGGCAATATAAGTATCATTTATAAACGGAATAAAATACTCTGTGTTTCATTTTACTCTCAAAAGTCACAGCCATTTTGAACGGCACATATTATATAAAGAACTATGCCAAATAACAGCAGTTACTGCGATATTACCTACATATGTCGTAATGTATTCTTCGTTATGTCACAATGCATTGTTAACAATGCAAATCTCATTTAGTATCTAATAATAATTGGCTGATTCGAGCAATTAGCAAGTGCTTTACGAAATCAATTCAATAAAAAATATTCTGAAGCGTTTTGTCAGTTGCCTTTCATGCATATAAAATGTTGCCAAATGAATTCGATTACTTTACTTAGAAATTTTTCTAACAAATTTTATGAGCTCATATCATTATATTAACTTGTTACCTCTCTCTCGTTTAATATATTACTATTTTGGTCGCAAAGTGCAAAACAAAGGAACCTCTATTCTCACATTGGTGATAGAGCTCGACGCCAACACACCAAGTAATAAATGTTATGGACTTCATCACAAATATGCACTTTTTCCGTTCGCGTCAGGAAATTATGTACAGCCTCTGTACACACTTCTTCCCCAATCATTTACAATATAAATGTATAATGCTTTATCAATACCGAATTCTTCACAATTGCGCTCGCAATAATGAGATAATTTCAAAATGAATATTAATGCGTGTTGCCACATTATTCAAGCTTATAAGCACGCGCACAATCAGAACAGGACAGTGACTTTCGTTGGCTGGCTGTTGCTGACACCGATCGAGTGTTTTATACTTTTATTAGCGAAATGCAACTCAGAATCATTTGTCAAAACAGAGTGGAGAAGAGATGTTATGGCTTCGTATCTTGACGCCGTCTTTCGTGAGCGATACCTGATGACATTCAAATGTGCTACATTAATTACAGCAGCAGTGCAGTTTTGTGAACACTAAATTCTGACTCGTTTCATTGCATTTCGTTCAAGTGGTGACCAGTAGGGTGCATGAATATTGGCTTTTAATTTTCTATTCGTAGATTAGGAGGGCACTTCCTTCACGGAGCTCTGATTACCCTAAATTTGGCCGTATTCTTCATTACCCTAAAAATTACCATAAGGAACCCCTGATTACCCTAAATTGGGGTAATTACCCTGCTCGTGGAAACACTGCGGGCACAGGGCTTCCACGAGTGTGAAAGTTCCTACCCTAAAACTTTGTTGAAGATCAACCTAAAAATGCATAAATTACCCTAAAATATCAAATAAGCCCATTGGTGGTATTATATGAAAATATTCAATGTTTCAATGTTTATATGTGTAGAAATGGCACAACATCAGGGTTTATGCGGATATTAGAAAATGAAATTCTCTGCTTTTACGGAGTCACATGTGTCACGATACGGGCAACATTTTATATTGTTTTCACTATAGTTTACCTTCTTTGTTTGATACCCTAATTACAGGCTCTGCTCAATGAGCAAAAAGTATGAGGTTACAAAGTAAGTAACTCTACTCATGACTAGCAGAGAGAAGCAAAGGCATAGTAAGAGAAAATGAACGACAAAGTAATACTCGAAGCATTTATTTATGGAACACAACACAAACACAGGTTCACCATTTTTTGCGCAAACAAATTGGGGGAATTTAGATGTGAAATATGTACACATAAACCCTAATTCTCGGTGTAATTGCATAGAACGGGGCAAAGAATAAAATGCACTAAATGATGAATAATGCCTTTCCCAAAATTTTCGCAATCAGTACACTCAATTGGCGCGAATTTAACTGAGTGTAGGGATAATTTACGTTAAGTAAGGCGAAGCAGAAGTTACTCAAGGTTCAAAGTTAGCCCCATTGAATTACAAATAAGAGCCTCGTAACAATTAAGAATCTCAGAATATGGCCTGATTATTTTTAACAGGAGCCTACAATCCCTTCATGTTAAAAAAGCCAAAAGCCTACAGTCGAATACTTGTAGCTCCTCCAAGAATCGGAGTCGTACGTTGGTAAGCCCTTGTGGGAAGAATAATGGAAGAACCTCGATTTCTATCTTACAAGCTATTTTATTGACTCCCAATATCTGTATATCCACCAAGCCAACCTTTCTTCGAGGAAGTTGAAAATTCATTTTTCCAACAGAGAAGCCACAGAATGTGTAAATCCCATACCGTTAGTCGTGTCAGAGCAGAACCCTACAATGTCGCTCAATTTAATATTTTTAGCATTGAAATATTTTATAAGTGCTATCCTTTTTTTCAACATCACCAGAGGCCCTCTTAATTGCACTCTCACTCCAGTATTGCACCATGAATCCGAGCTGTTTAGCTTTACTGCGATCAGTTGATTCATAAATTATTACAGTATATTAACTTCATTAAGGACAACGACAAGATCACTTAGTAGACGTTTACCGAAACATTGTCTAATAATGATTGAAGCTCTTGGTTTCCCTAAGCTTACTTTCTGTAAGAAACATTTGTTTCAGTAGTTTTTTTGCAATGAGTCACTTAACGAAATAGGCAAATTATGCTCAGAAAGATAGGTACATGTCCGTAATTCAATTTTTATAGGTGACTTGTCAATTGGATCGTGTGATAAAATGAACAAAGTTATGGTTTGTGTTTTTCTTCTTTACACTGAGAGATTTTTATAGCGTTGACTGTTAGCATGAAGAATAATCTCAGATTTACCAAACTAATGGGAGCTGAGTATATAGTACAGTATGCTATATCTTTAGTTGAGGTAGAAGACATACGTTTCTAGCCAGCCTCGAAACAGTTATTCGCATCTCCATCCTTCCTCCCATTTTTGTGAGTAGGACTTAACAGACGATACAATTTTGCTTTTATTCATAGGTGGTGCAGCAGCTTCACCGGACACAGAATCTATTCAATCGTAGCAATTATACTGAGACGCAAGCAACCAAATATTTTGTCACAATGCAGTACTGCATCTGACAGCATGTTGCACAGTTTATTCCACTCGACTGAAACAAAACTACCTACCCTCGGCTCGGGCAGTGTCGTTTTTCCCACGTTATGTAGCTGTTCAATTCCAGTAAACGGCGTTGACCGATGTGATACATCTACGAGTTAGTTATGTAAGGCTAGAAAATATAAAATTTCAACCATTATATCAAGTTGCCTATCACTTTAATTATTGTCATTACTTATACTAAACACCGGCGCGCCGTTTTAGAGAACCCATCTAAGATCCTTCGCAAATTACCCTGACAAAAAGGGTAATTTCTAAACTATAAGACGTACAATCTTGAAATTAGTACCAAATTAATGGGCGTGACGAGTACAACATACTTATGTAATTAAAAAAATTTTTACGCCCCTAGCGGGGGGCAGGAAGCAGGGCTTTCGTGGCCCGGCAATGGTCGGCCGATTTTCTTTTTGAGGCTCATTTTGAGTGCGTTATAATTCCTGAACTATTGCACCTAAAAACTTGAAATTAGTCTCATTGTAAAGATCGATTTATTCTACAAGCCTGAGTGTAAAATAAAACTATCATACGCTCCCTGGGGAGGCATGGATAGATGTTTTCCGACCCTCTGAATGGTCGGCCAATTTTCTCTTTGAGGCTCATTTTGAGTGCGTTATAATTCCTGAACTATTGCACCTAAAAATTTGAAATTGATATCATTATAAAGATCGATTCATTCTCCAAGCCTGAGTGTATAATAAAACTGTCATACGCTCCCTGGGGAGGCATGGATAGATGTTTTCCGACCCTCTGAATGGTCGGCCGATTTTCTCTTTGAGGCTCATTTTGAGTGCGTTATAATTCCTGAACTATTGCACCTAAAAACTTGAAATTAGTCTCATTGTAAAGATCGATTTATTCTCCAAGCCTGAGTGTAAAATAAAACTATCATACGCTTCCTGGGGAGGCATGGATAGATGTTTTCCGACCCTCTGAATGGTCGGCCAATTTTCTCTTTGAGGCTCATTTTGAGTGCGTTATAATTCCTGAACTATTGTACCTAAAAATTTGAAATTGATATCATTATAAAGATCGATTCATTCTCCAAGCCTGAGTGTATAATAAAACTGTCATACGCTCCCTGGGAGATGACAGAGAGCAAGGTTTCTCCGCCTTCTCCTAGCCTTATAATCCGCGCTGCCGAAGGCCGCACTCACCTAAGTTATGACGTGCTGTTTGAATGCTGCTCCATAGCCTTGTCGTTCTAGGCACACTCACCCCAACATCGTAGGTCTTCGAATCCCGGAGGAGACGATTTTTTTTCTCAGTTGTAGAATAATCATTTTCATGTGTCTTACTCATGTAGACTATTTCTACGTAATCCCTCTCATTTGTTGTTAAATATGGTTCACCAATAAAATACATTAGAGGTGTCCGAACTGAAATTAATGCAGTTTCAAGGTTTGAAGACTTTTATAGCGTGATAGTTTTGTGCATCTAGTGATAGTTTTCTTGTTCTCTTCTACACATAGGCCTACCTATACGTACAAAAGTGTTCAAGTGAACATACAACTGTGGAATTTGTATCAATTTCCGAAGCATATGCATTCAGTGAAGTAATAATAAATCCCTCTGTTGTGCTGTGCCTGTTTATTAAAAAATGAGAAGAAACTCAACAAAGTAATCCCTCTAATTCCAGAAATCTAACGTATTCCCAAAGTTTGCATCATTATAGTGATTTCGCTTTCTGGACTTAGATAAGGGCAATCAAATCTGCAATCGACATTTCGAGATTATGTACTGATTTGAAAATTCCTGCAATACTTCGTTATTCAAAACCTAATGCGAATGTTTGGTATTCTGGGATCTCCGAAATGAGAGGGATTACGTAGAAGAAAATTATGATAATTTTTTTCCAATTTTTTTTATTAATTTTCGTATTGAAATTTAGCGATATATTTGATAATATGTTGATGATTGAAGAAGTGAACAAATTTCTTATACTATTCTAATGATTATCATTATTTATTAGTTAAGCCATGCCCAAAGTACCCCAAAGTGTAAGGAATGATACTTTCATGAATGAATTCTCAGAATATGACTCTGGGGACGGAAATCTGTACAATACTTATTGTGGGAAAACTGTTCGTTTATCGTGAAACATAATATGAGTATACACTGTTATTGTCCAAATATTGGCTGAGACTTCATAGTTATCAAAAACGAAGATAATCCTTTTGGTTCAGCATAAAGTTAACTAAAATTACCCATTTTCATCTCCGATAAAATCACAGAAAGCTAGTAGCTCACTATGACTAAGTTCCCTTCCGTCAAGGTTTCGCGGGTTCGAATCCCATCGCTGCGCGGGGATTTTAGCATGGCATCCAGTGAATATTTTCATGTTTTCTTCATTAGCAGCAAATGAGTGATATTTTAAATATTGAAGACTATCGTAAAGAATCATTACTTTACGGTTCAATATTTGATATATCGCACTATATCCAACTAACTGAAGCCCTTCATTCAGCAGTCGCATATTTCTTGCATATAAATGAGAGTACTGTGCATACGACACTCCGCAATCGCATATATCTAACCTGAAGCCGCATATTTTAAGCTCTGACAATTTCACATACGCGTCCATATAGGCATGTGCATATTGGCACAGCTCTAATTATAAGCACTAGTCCACCCCCCTTAATCTGAAATAAAAAAGAGGGCGAAATGAGAGATAGGCCGTAAGAAAAAAAAATACAATCTCTCGAGAGTTGATGAGGCCGCGTGAACACGGCCCGTCAAAATATATAGGGCTGGAGCTTGTATCACAGATACGCTCATGACACGCTACAGGCTGGCTTCGGACAGACCGACGGACGGACGGACGCGGCATCTATTATAGTATAGATTATTAGGTTTCCTCAAAGCGTTACTGCAGAAATAGAAAGTTAGTATCCAGTTCTTAGTTGGAAAAGTTATGCCGATACAAAATACGCCAATACACGCGCGCCCCAACGAGTGTGTTCTCAACTATCCGCAGTTTTGGGCAGCTGCGCCGCAACAAGTTGCGGCCGCAATTGCGATCGCAACTTTTTCTGTTGCGGTTGCAACCGGTTGCGCCGCAATCATTTTTGGAAAGTTGCGAACCTGTTGCGATCGCAACAATTTTCGACGTGTCAGGCCACAACTCACAACCGCATCACGATGTCAATTAAATTTGCAAAATAACTTCAATAAAGTTCAATACGCGTTTAATTCTCGTTTGAAACTAAACCGTACAGGGTACAACCCATCTGGCAACTTTTTATTATTAGCATTAGGCGATACAGTGATACACATACACTTTGCTTACAGTATATAAGTATATTTTAATGTAACCCATTATATAACATATGTTATTAGGAATGATGTGAGTTGTCAGTGTAGAATTATGTGTTATACGGCAAATTTACATAGCTAGATTCTGCGATTTGCCAATGTTCTTCAAATCGACGATTTTAGCTTGGCGTCCTCTCTGCATCCACATTTTAAGCTAAAATGGCTGAACGAAGTGCAAAGCGTGGAGGTAATAACAACAAACTAATCGCCCATCTTAATGACAGATCGGAAAACGGTATTTCAGCTTAGGGGAGCAGTGCCGAGGACGTAGATGACGAAAATGACTTCTTCAACGTCGTAATGAAATCGGATGAGATGGAAAAAACGAAGAGAAATTCGTTGAAACAAGTCGATGATTGGCTGAAACATTTTTGAAAGGCAACGTTGATCGTCATTACAGTGCATAGACATTGTCACATCGAGATCACGAACCAGTATTAAAATCATAGGAGTGGAATAACAAAAAGCAGAGGAATATCATATATTACAGGAGCATATGCATGGTTTTTCTTTATGCGTCATATAGGCAATACAAATGTTCTACACTTTTCTGGTTTCTAATATTTTTGCTATATATACGGAACTCCTATCAAAATATAGCTAGTAGCTAAGTACCTTCTCATTATTATTAGAAAAAAATGAAATTCATTTTATTTTAGGGTGTCACAAGAAAGCGAAGTGAATCGGACACACTCCAGCACTTGTTGCCCTTGTTTCCTGTCGTAAGAAATTTAACCAGGGAAATTTTCAGCTTCATATCTCGTCTTTTACTGGTCGCGCATTTCATTCAGTTTTGTGCTGGGCGTCAGGTTGTGCAGCGGTCACTGGTATAGCGTGCAGCGGTCACTGGTATAGCGTGCAGGGGTCACTGGTATCGCGTGCAGCGGTCAATGTTGTAAGGGCATTATGTAGGTGAGCTCTACTTTACAATAACAAATATTTTTCTTGTTTCATGAACTTCTTCCTTAGCTTAATGTTTCTATGCACCTTGTGCAATGTGCATAGATTCCGCGTTCCTTCAACTACATACTAAATGATGCCTTCATCCTTCCTCTTTTTGAACATCTTTGTTGTGGTAAAGGGAGGCTAAAACTTTCTTATATAATGATAGTAATGCTTCCATAAGATAAACCGAGCTCGCGTCTCGTAGGTACTTGTGAATCAGACTTCTATGACGATTTTCAAATTTTCGTGTCAGCTTGTTTGCTTTTGTGCTTTTCCACCGGACTTATTGCGGAAATTTAGCTTTCGCTCATCTTATGGTGCCTTATGAGGTGAGTAGAGGTGTGAGTGGTGCCTTTCTGTAGAGGGGTGAGTGGTTTCTCGCTGTAGAGGTGTAAGTGGTGCCTTTCTGTATAGGGGTGAGTGGTGTCTCGCTGTAGAGGGGTGAGTGGTGCCTCGCTGTAGAGGGGTGAGTGGCGCCATAAGGCACCACTCACACCTCTACTCACCCCATAAGGCACCATAAGATGAGCGAAAGCTAAATTTCCGCAAAAAGCAAAAAGCAAACAAGCTGACACGAAAATTTGAAAATCGTCATAGAAGTCTGATTCACAAGTACCTACGAGACGCGAGCTCGGTTTATCTTATGGAAGCATTACTATTATTATATAAGAAAGGCCTCCCTTTACCACAACAAAGATGTTCAAAAAGAGGAAGGATGAAGGCATCATTTAGTATGTAGTTGAAGGAACGCGGAATCTATGCACATTGCACAAGGTGCATAGAAACATTAAGCTAAGGAAGAAGTTCATGAAACAAGAAAAATATTTGTTATTGTAAAGTAGAGCTCACCTACATAATGCCCTTACAACATTGACCGCTGCACGCGATACCAGTGACCCCTGCACGCTATACCAGTGACCGCTGCACGCTATACCAGTGACCGCTGCACAACCTGACGCCCAGCACAAAACTGAATGAAATGCGCGACCAGTAAAAGACGAGATATGAAGCTGAAAATTTCCCTGGTTAAATTTCTTACGACAGGAAACAAGGGCAACAAGTGCTGGAGTGTGTCCGATTCACTTCGCTTTCTTGTGACACCCTAAAATAAAATGAATTTCATTTTTTACTAATAATAATGAGAAGGTACTTAGCTACTAGCTATATTTTGATAGGAGTTCCGTATATATAGCAAAAATATTAGAAACCAGAAAAGTGTAGAACATTTGTATTGCCTATATGACGCATAAAGAAAAACCATGCATATGCTCCTGTAATATATGATATTCCTCTGCTTTTTGTTATTCCACTCCTATGATTTTAATACTGGTTCGTGATCTCGATGTGACAATGTCTATGCACTCTAATGACGATCAACGTTGCCTTTCAAAAATGTTTCAGCCAATCATCGACTTGTTTCAACGAATTTCTCTTCGTTTTTTCCATCTCATCCGATTTCATTACGACGTTGAAGAAGTCATTTTCGTCATCTACGTCCTCGGCACTGCTCCCCTAAGCTGAAATACCGTTTTCCGATCTGTCATTAAGATGGGCGATTAGTTTGTTGTTATTACCTCCACGCTTTGCACTTCGTTCAGCCATTTTAGCTTAAAATGTGGATGCAGAGAGGACGCCAAGCTAAAATCGTCGATTTGAAGAACATTGGCAAATCGCAGAATCTAGCTATGTAAATTTGCCGTATAACACATAATTCTACACTGACAACTCACATCATTCCTAATAACATATGTTATATAATGGGTTACATTAAAATATACTTATATACTGTAAGCAAAGTGTATGTGTATCACTGTATCGCCTAATGCTAATAATAAAAAGTTGCCAGATGGGTTGTACCCTGTACGGTTTAGTTTCAAACGAGAATTAAACGCGTATTGAACTTTATTGAAGTTATTTTGCAAATTTAATTGACATCGTGATGCGGTTGTGAGTTGTGGCCTGACACGTCGAAAATTGTTGCGATCGCAACAGGTTCGCAACTTTCCAAAAATTATTGCGGCGCAACCGGTTGCAACCGCAACAGAAAAAGTTGCGATCGCAATTGCGGCCGCAACTTGTTGCGGCGCAGCTGCCCAAAACTGCGGATAGTTGAGAACACACTCGTTGGGGCGCGCGTGTATTGGCGTATTTTGTATCGGCATAACTTTTCCAACTAAGAACTGGATACTAACTTTCTATTTCTGCAGTAACGCTTTGAGGAAACCTAATAATCTATACTATAATAGGAGCCGCGTCCGTCCGTCCGTCGGTCTGTCCGAAGCCAGCCTGTAGCGTGTCATGAGCGTATCTGTGATACAAGCTCCAGCCCTATATATTTTGACGGGCCGTGTTCACGCGGCCTCATCAACTCTCGAGAGATTGTATTTTTTTTTTCTTACGGCCTATCTCTCATTTCGCCCTCTTTTTTATTTCAGATTAAGGGGGGTGGACTAGTGCTTATAATTAGAGCTGTGCCAATATGCACATGCCTATATGGACGCGTATGTGAAATTGTCAGAGCTTAAAATATGCGGCTTCAGGTTAGATATATGCGATTGCGGAGTGTCGTATGCACAGTACTCTCATTTATATGCAAGCAATATGCGACTGCTGAATGAAGGGCTTCAGTTAGTTGGATATAGTGCGATATATCAAATATTGAACCGTAAAGTAATGATTCTTTACGATAGTCTTCAATATTTAAAATATCACTCATTTGCTGCTAATGAAGAAAACATGAAAATATTCACTGGATGCCATGCTAAAATCCCCGCGCAGCGATGGGATTCGAACCCGCGAAACCTTGACGGAAGGGAACTTAGTCATAGTGAGCTACTAGCTTTCTGTGATTTTATCGGAGATGAAAATGGTTAATTTTAGTTAACTTTATGCTGAACCAAAAGGATTATCTTCGTTTTTGATAACTATGAAGTCTCAGCCAATATTTGGACAATAACAGTGTATACTCATATTATGTTTCACGATAAACGAACAGTTTTCCCACAATAAGTATTGTACAGATTTCCGTCCCCAGAGTCATATTCTGAGAATTCATTCATGAAAGTATCATTCCTTACACTTTGGGGTACTTTGGGCATGGCTTAACTAATAAATAATGATAATCATTAGAATAGTATAAGAAATTTGTTCACTTCTTCAATCATCAACATATTATCAAATATATCGCTAAATTTCAATACGAAAATTAATAAAAAAATTGGAAAAAAATTATCATAATTTTCTTCTACGTAATCCCTCTCATTTCGGAGATCCCAGAATACCAAACATTCGCATTAGGTTTTGAATAACGAAGTATTGCAGGAATTTTCAAATCAGTACATAATCTCTAAATGTCGATTGCAGATTTGATTGCCCTTATCTAAGTCCAGAAAGCGAAATCACTATAATGATGCAAACTTTGGGAATACGTTAGATTTCTGGAATTAGAGGGATTACTTTGTTGAGTTTCTTCTCATTTTTTAATAAACAGGCACAGCACAACAGAGGGATTTATTATTACTTCACTGAATGCATATGCTTCGGAAATTGATACAAATTCCACAGTTGTATGTTCACTTGAACACTTTTGTACGTATAGGTAGGCCTATGTGTAGAAGAGAACAAGAAAACTATCACTAGATGCACAAAACTATCACGCTATAAAAGTCTTCAAAACTTGAAACTGCATTAATTTCAGTTCGGACACCTCTAATGTATTTTATTGGTGAACCATATTTAACAACAAATGAGAGGGATTACGTAGAAAAAGTCTACATGAGTAAGACACATGAAAATGATTATTCTACAACTGAGAAAAAAAATCGTCTCCTCCGGGATTCGAAGACCTACGATGTTGGGGTGAGTGTGCCTAGAACGACAAGGCTATGGAGCAGCATTCAAACAGCACGTCATAACTTAGGTGAGTGCGGCCTTCGGCAGCGCGGATTATAAGGCTAGGAGAAGGCGGAGAAACCTTGCTCTCTGTCATCTCCCAGGGAGCGTATGACAGTTTTATTATACACTCAGGCTTGGAGAATGAATCGATCTATATAATGATATCAATTTCAAATTTTTAGGTACAATAGTTCAGGAATTATAACGCACTCAAAATGAGCCTCAAAGAGAAAATTGGCCGACCATTCAGAGGGTCGGAAAACATCTATCCATGCCTCCCCAGGAAGCGTATGATAGTTTTATTTTACACTCAGGCTTGGAGAATAAATCGATCTTTACAATGAGACTAATTTCAAGTTTTTAGGTGCAATAGTTCAGGAATTATAACGCACTCAAAATGAGCCTCAAAGAGAAAATCGGCCGACCATTCAGAGGGTCGGAAAACATCTATCCATGCCTCCCCAGGGAGCGTATGACAGTTTTATTATACACTCAGGCTTGGAGAATGAATCGATCTTTATAATGATATCAATTTCAAATTTTTAGGTGCAATAGTTCAGGAATTATCCCGCACTCAAAATGAGCCTCAAAGAGAAAATTGGCCGACCATTCAGAGGGTCGGAAAACATCTATCCATGCCTCCCCAGGAAGCGTATGATAGTTTTATTTTACACTCAGGCTTGGAGAATAAATCGATCTTTACAATGAGACTAATTTCAAGTTTTTAGGTGCAATAGTTCAGGAATTATAACGCACTCAAAATGAGCCTCAAAGAGAAAATCGGCCGACCATTCAGAGGGTCGGAAAACATCTATCCATGCCTCCCCAGGGAGCGTATGACAGTTTTATTATACACTCAGGCTTGGAGAATGAATCGATCTTTATAATGATATCAATTTCAAATTTTTTGGTGCAATAGTTCAGGAATTATAACGCACTCAAAATGAACCTCAAAGAGAAAATTGGCCGACCATTCAGAGGGTCGGAAAACATCTATCCATGCCTCCCCAGGGAGCGTATGATAGTTTTATTTTACACTCAGGCTTGTAGAATAAATCGATCTTTACAATGAGACTAATTTCAAGTTTTTAGGTGCAATAGTTCAGGAATTATAACGCACTCAAAATGAGCCTCAAAAAGAAAATCGGCCGACCATTGCCGGGCCACGAAAGCCCTGCTTCCTGCCCCCGCTAGGGGCGTAAAAATTTTTTTAATTACATAAGTATGTTGTACTCGTCACGCCCATTAATTTGGTACTAATTTCAAGATTGTACGTCTTATAGTTTAGAAATTACCCTTTTTGTCAGGGTAATTTGCGAAGGATCTTAGATGGGTTCTCTAAAACGGCGCGCCGGTATACTAAACCAAGATATTATTTATGCAGCAAATCTGGCAAAATTATACAGAAGAGAGATGTGAGAGATATGCAGCGATGTGCACAGCAATTTGCGCCGTATCGTAGCATGCAATAAAGACAACATTAATAGCAAGTTCTGACAAGTTTCAAGTTTGTTCCAAATATGGCTCATATTGAACATTTTCATAAATGCTCAGGTAGCGTACTTCCGCAATGTACCTTACACAAGGAATATGAGGTACTTAGGAGCAAACTTGACATTGGTAATGAAAACAGGCAATTACCCATACAATTTTGCTGTGCTACCCCGACAGAAGTCGAATTACCATAAAACCATGGAATTTCGCTTTACCCTGAACTCTACCCTAGACAACACCTGATTACCCTAAAATAGGGTATTTTACCCTAAAGTGGAAGCACTGCCGCATACCCTACAGCTACCGAAAATTAGCTTCACTTTAGAGCACTGATGCCGCCTCCATTCCATTAAAGCTCCTTGAACAAAACCCTACCCTAGAAGAAATAGACGACCATATAGATAAATGGACAGTCGATGTACAAAGATTTTCTGATTGGATCATACCCACCATTAGATACAGAACAGTACCAGGCATAAGGTAAAATCATGAAATATGACTCCTTCAAATTCAACTGGAAGATACGACGAAATATATTCAGACAGTTGGTCCTAACCAACACCTATACACACGAGTCCTTCAGCTCAGAAGGCAAATAAACCTAAGTTACAGAACGGCGCACAACCAAACATGGATCAGAATCGTCAAGAACCTAAATATAGAAAAAGATCCCAAAAAATTCTGGTCGACAACCATAAGAATGAGCGGAAACAACACGAAACAATTGACCCCATACGTACTACACGAGGGAATTCAGCTGGATATCCCGGAAGTATAAGAATCACACTTCAGACAACACTGGCAACAGATATTCACAGATGAAGATAATGAAAACTTTTATCACGACCACATTCACCATATAGATTATAGAATCACACGTTTCAACCAACCCCACCGAAATAGTTCCATACAATACAGGCGACATGAGCAGATTTCACCACCTGCGATTTCCACCAATATTAGATGAATTAAAAAAAAACAGCGAGAACATTCAAACAACGAGCTCCAGGACCCACTAAAATAACAACCGTTCAGGTAAAAAATCTCTTAGAAAACATGAAACAATACCTAATCTATATTTTTGATCAAGCCATTTCAGCAGGATATTTTCCGGACAAACTAAAAGTAGCAATGATCTTTTTACCAAAACCAAACACATCTCAGCACGACGTACAAAATTACAGACCGATATCATTTCTGGACGTACAAGGTAAAGTACTCGACAAAATATTTAACAAGTGACTTTATGAGGAATTATTAGTACAGGACAAATTCCACCCAAAACAACATGGATTCCGAAGGGGACGTGGAACGCATACAGCATTAGCAACATTACATGAATCATTGGTTATTCATCTGGCAAGCAAACACAAGGTCGACATAGTTATGAGGGACATTCCCAAAGCATTCGACAAAGTCTGGACAGTGGGCCTTAAGTATAAAATTATGCTGTTAAACCTCCCTTCAATATTCACAAAAACATTGTGCGACTTGCTAACTGACAGATCAGCAAAAATTCGCATTGGCAACTACGGTGGACCACAATTTGACCTACAAACTGGAGTCCCCCAGGTTTCCTGTCTCTCTCCAACTCTGTTTGCATACTACACTCATGATATCTCAAATCCCATCCCATAATGCGATTTTGACAGTTTCGCAGATTACATCACACAAATAATAGCAGTTCCCAGCAATGGTAATTATTTAGCCCTCACCACTGCACGAGCTATAAAACAGATAAACACATTCGAAAACAACTGGAAAATTAGGACAAACATTAGAAAATTCACAATACTTCCTATCAGCAGACGGAAAAAAGGTGATATAGTTGAGGATACTTACTACCCCTAGCAGTAAAAGGAAGGTTTTAGGAATGAACATAACTACAACAGGATACAAGTCTCACGTAGAAGCAAGGCAACATATAGCAAGAGGACACCTACAAAATCTATAAGGATTCTCTCACTTATCTAATGCAAACAAGAGCAAACTGTACTAAGCAATAGTTAGAGCAACAATAATATATCCAATCATTCCACTGCACACCATATCTAAAACTGCAATGTCCAAAGTACAAAAGATACAGAATAGAGTTTTGAGATTCATAACCAGAACAGTATGGTCAGACTGCATGCAGGACATCCGAATCACTTCACAGGCATTGCAACATCCCACCCATCAACGTTGTATTACATCACCAAGCCAACAAAATATGGTCACAACTCCAACAGCTAGAACCACACCTGTACGATTCCCTTACCCTACAACCAGAAACAATATCAAACCAACATCCACAATTCAAAAGTTACAAACTTCAAGCTCCCCTAAAAGAACCACCGCCCATTTTCTGCAGAACAAGAAATATCTTAACATAACTGTCAATACTACTTTCTGAGAGAGCCAATTGTTTAACGAACATTTCAACCAAATGATATAAGCTGAAGATATCTAATCAAAGCCACAAAGCCTTGATGGGTAATTGAGTTTGCAATGGCAATACCACGATAATAGACAAAACAACTCACAAAATAACTAGTCACGCACGCGAGCTGTGCCTTACATCCTTCTACTATCCTTTTCCTTTCTTCGGCACACCCTGTGCCAAACTCTTATTTTTTTTCTCTCTCTTATCCTCCTGGGTATCGACGCGCGCACGGAAAGTTCGTCCGCCGCACTCGATAGAATAGAACAAAGAACTTCGGTGAACTACTACCCAAATCTCTCAAGGACTATTTCGACATTGATGCAACATTCCCCGAACGTGATTCAACTGCAGTCTTAACCTTTTATTATGAAATAATGACAGACTAACCACACAACCAACTTCACCAGAACAAAACTCCATAGAAGAAACAATGGACACACAAGTTGAAGCATGTGCAGACGCCGAACTAAGATAGAGAAGGAGAATAAGTACGAAATGGAGAATGCAACAACACTAATAGACAACAAACACAGCATTCGTATCAAACTATATAGAAATTCCAAGATCGGTCTCCAATCCCAGAAGAACCAAATGCTGACTGGTATATATCAAAACTAAACAAGGACAATGACAAAGAACTCAAATTTGCAGTTCAGGAAATAAAATCAGGAACATTACTTGAATACATTTATTCTAAACGAGTTGATTCACCAGAATCAAAATTAACATAATACCACATGAACAATTTATATTATTCCCAAGACAACAATTAATAATCACAGCTATCAAAAAACTTAAAAAATTCCTTCAGTAAAATGAAGCTACGCAAACTAACAATGATAAAACATAACGTTCAGTCTTGGAAAACTGACAAAATATCCCTAGCAAACATTTACAACCAAAGTTGACCCAGAGATTATTCTCATTGAAGATCACAGCTTGACATGGGACAACCACTTGAAAATATTCAACTACAACATTTTATGTAAACAAGAATGATGAACCACGCGCAGGAGTAGGGATAGCAATAAAAAAATCATTCCATTTAAACTGCACGACAACTTTCACTCAGACATGCCAGCGGTTACAGCTGAATCACTCTAAGGTCCGATAACAATAGGCACAACATACAGCCCACCAAGAATAGATTATCTCCATTTCGCAGACTTCCATACAATATTCAATAGACAAGCCCGGCACACTTCGTAAGAGATATTAACGCTGCACACAGAACCATAGGGTACACATACAGCAACAACAGAGGAAAGCACTCCAACTATTTGATCGAAAGACAGAAAAGCAATCATATTAGACCTTTTTTTCCCACGCTGATGACTCTTTAAAAGTTCTACCTCACCGGACATCGTACTGCAAAACCCACAAGCCTTCCACAACATACATCACAAACCCGGACCAATTACACGATCTGATCACATGCCTATCATAGCTACTATAACAGCATTCCCAATACATCACGATTAAACCAAGGCAACAATTCCATAGAGCAGATTGAAAAAAAATATAGACAAAAACTCCCGTAATTCCCGACCTGCAAGATAATCCAACCCTATAAGAACTTTATGACCATATGAATAAATAGACCAAACACGTCCAGGAACCCTCACAAATTGCAATACCAACAATAACCCACAGAACAATTCCTGGCGTTAAACCCACCCAAGAGACCTCAAGCATGCAAGTAAGATACCAACACGTAATTGTATACATACGCAACAACGTACCCTCTAGAGAACTACACAAAACTTAGATATAAGAAGAGAATTGCAAATCATCCATGAAAATAACTACACGCAAGTATGAGACTCACTAATACAAAAAATAGACTTACAAAAAGACCCTACAATGTTCTGATATCAGTAAAAAGAATGATCGGCTCAAATGACAAACAAAAAAATACCATACTTGCCGCACAATTGCCGGGAACTACATTCACCTGAAGAAAAAGAACCAATTTTTAGGCAATATTGGATGATCATATTTTCAGAGCTGGATGAAGATTTTGACCCTGACCATGTAAACTAAATTAATGAGCACATGAAAAATATAGCGCACTAAATTACACCATTCCGTACTGGGAACTCAAACAGTTTAGACCCTGCTCAGTTTCTACCAATTACCTTAGATTAACTTAATCAAAGTTTAAGATCGTTAAGCAGAAAGCCCCCGGGCCAACAGGTGTCACCACATTACAAATAAACAAATTACCGTAGAATATGCCCAAATATATCATGTACATAATTAACAACTATTTCTGCAGGACATTTCCCTCATAGTCTGAAACATGCCATCACGATATTTATTCCTACACCCTTCCCATCTCAAAAGCAGGTTCAAAAGTACAGACCCGTCTCCTTATTAGATATACAGGGCAAGCTTTTGGACAATATTCTGTATAATTGACTCACCAGCCATATGGCTATTCATAAACTGAACAGTAATAGAACACGGTTTCAGGAAGGACAGAGGAACACGTACATCACTGGCAACATTCACAGAAACAATATCCATAAACCTAGCCAACAAACACAATATAGACGTTGTAGGTCGTGATGTCACCTAAGCATTTGGCATAGTTTGACACACAGGCTTGATATACAAACTTAATCTGACATCCACTCACTATTTCTACGTATACTAGCAGGCTACTCGACCGATAGAACAGCATCAATTAGAATGACGAACTACATAGGCCCTCAAATCACATTAGAAACCGGAGTACAAGGAGTATGCCTATCAGCAACACTATCCAGTTTCTACACACACGATATCCTTCCACAGTTACCTAACACTGACTACATTTGTTTTGCAGACGATATAACCTAGATTTCATCAGGCCGATATTCGCCAGGATTTGCAGCCCACCAAGCCGAGCACGCAAACTAACAAATTGAACCAATTTGAAAGTAAATGGAGAATCTCAGACTCAATAAAGTCAAAATTTTTCTCGTAAATCCATAAAATACAGCAGACATATTTATTGATAACCAATACTTTTCATCCACAAATAGTTGAGTGCTAGGCCTAAATTTTTCAACCCACGGATTTTCAGCTCAAATTAACCAAAGACATGCAATAGTATATGACAACCTCAATAAATTTTACAAACTTAAGCATCTATCTATCGAAAGCAAAAAAAAATATTTATAGCTTTTGTAAGACCAGCCATCAAATACCCAGCCATTCCACTCCACACAATGTCTCATACGGCCATTTCCGAACTGCAGAAAGTACCGAAAAAAGCCCGGAGATTTTTAACCCACGCAAGCCTTGTGGACAGAATTGCATCTAGAACACCGCGCGAACAATTCGACATTCCTCTAATCAACATCTTGCTCCAAAATCACGCCCGTAAAATCTGGGATAATCTACAGTTATTAGAACACGTCTTATTCCATCAACCAACTTTTCCACTGGATAGTGCCAAGAGCCAAAACTCTCGATTCAAGAGCTCCGATATTCTCGCATTAGGACCCTCACCTGAACACAAATACACGTAACCAAAGCCAACAGCGATATGGGGAAGACCGGACTAATTTCACTTATTTACTTTGTTTTATATTTACGATGTTGACGAGAGAATGGAACGGTCTTCCCCCTACGGGTGGGTAGTCAAAACCCCAAACCAGGATACAAATTAGGATTCAACATAATAGGACACAACTTCTCAACCCAGGCTTACCTATCATCAATAAATAAAGTAAACGCAAACCTTCCTTTCACATATCATTAGACCTCCAGTCACATACAACAGAGCGCAGAATAGATTCCTGTCACCAAAATTACCCAGGATATGTCCTGTAGGCTGGACGTTTCTTGTTTATTGTGTATATAAATAAGGAAGAAAGAAATCCATATATATATATATATATATATATATCTATATATATATACCCGTATGTGCTTAAACATATATGGTTATGTCGAGGGAACAGCGACTCTCTGCTATAGGTTACATTATAAAATTTCTATTGTTTTTCAATAATTTGTTTGCTTTTATCCTCCATTTCTCTAATCTTAATTATTGTTCACTGGTTGTGAAGCTAAAAATTTCTCCTTTAGTCATGTCGTTATAGTGGCGTGACGTTTGTCGTCCTTCGGACATCTTCAAGCTAAAATAAAGAATTTGCAGCTGTATGATTCGAATGCTCGTGCCGTGGCCGCTGCTTACAGTGTGCAGTATGGTTTGAGTTCGAACGTAGAAGGATGCTGTACAGTCATGGTAATGATTTTTGCAAATGGCGAGACAGTTGAGGAAGGTTGGTGAAATCGGTGCGTACAGTTCTGGTCAAAACTATGTGTGGAGTTTTAGGGTGCGGACAGTTCCAGTCTTTCGGTTATTGATGAACGGGTTTTTGTTTTGGATGAGAATTGCTTCGAATATTTGGAATCTGTTATGATCTGATTCTCTATAAAAGATTTTTGTGTTGGTGACGAGGTTTTCGCGGTTGAGTTCTATTTTATGTGGATTGTTTGTGTATTTTTGGAACGCCGGAGGCTAAGTGCATTGTTAAACGTCTACAGAGGGAAGTGGTTGTGATGCCAGGGTACGAACGATTGTGAGGTTCACAGTCCTCATGAGTGCGAATGAATTCGTACATGACATTAGTGTGTTTCATAGTAGGAGGTGGCGAATTGTGATTGTTCTTGGAGATTAGGCTGGTGATCTTAGGACATTTGTAATAAATATAACTTGTTATTTTTAATTTAGGTTATAACATTTTTGTGGTTTTTCAGGATTTGGTTCAATATTCTTTCGTCTGTTATATATGCAGTGGATTACTGGTTTTGATAATACGCTTTGTGGACCTTTTTTTGTTCACTGTTTGCTTCACGTTTAGACAAGTAATTTTTGAGGATGTTATCGAAAAGGGTATTGGCGAATCCGTTGTTGATAAATGCTCGTTCAAGTCTTAGAATGTTCTCATGTAAAAGCTGCCAATTTGATGTTATCTGATATGAACGATGGGTCAAAGTAATTGCATTGTCTCTGTATTTTTGTTGACATTCGCTGTTGGCGCTAGGGCATACTCCAGAGTCTGTAGGTTTTCTATATAGTAAGGTGGAAAAGCTGCGTTCTGATCAGTCAATCGCTACGTCAAAGAAATTTAATTTTTATCTGTGCCGATTTCTTGAGTAAATTTTAATATAGAGTTGGATTCGAACAAGTTTTTAAGTTCATTGGCTGTTTCTATTGAGTTTGTTACTATGAAGCAGTCGTCTATGTACCTACAGTATATGGATGTTTTTTTCCCGGGTTGTCTAGAATGTTGTTTTCGAGCGTGGTCACGTAGAAGTTTGCTAAGGTAACCCCTAATGGACTTGCCATGCTGGCACCGTCTATTTGCTGGTATAGTTTTCCGTCCATGTGTGTACATGGGCATTCAGTTGCGCAAGCAATTTTTGTCTTCAAAAATATAAAGCCAATGTAATTAAAGCTTTGATTCATCGCACATACAAGATAACATCAAATTGGGAGCTTTTTCATGTGAACATTCTAAGACTTGAACGAGCATTTATAAACAACGGATGCACCAACACTCTTTTCGATAACATCCTCAAAAATTACTTGTCTAAACGTGACGCAAACACTGAACAACAAAAGGTCCACAAAGTTATTATCAAAACCAGTACTCCACCGCATATAAAACAGACGAAAGAATATTGAAACAAATCGTGAAAAAACACAAAATGCAATAACCTAATTGAAAAATCACAATTATTATTTATTACAAATGTCCTAAGAACACCAGCCTAATCTCAAAGAACAATCACAATCCGCCACCTCCTACTTTGAAACAGACTAATGTCGTGTGCGAATTCACTTGCACTCATGAGGACTGTGAACCTCACAAGCGTTCGTACATCGACATGACAACCACTTCCCTCTCTAGACGTTTGACAATGCACTTAGCATCCGGCGGTCCAAAAATACACACAAACAAACACATAAAATAGAACTCAGCCACAAAAACCTCGTCACCAACACAAAAATCACTTATAGAGAATCAGATCATAACAGACTACAAATATTCGAAGAAATTCTCATCTAAAACAAAACCCGTTCATCAATAACCAAAATACTGGAACTGTCCGCACCCTAAGGGCTGATTCACACCATACTGCCGGGCACGTGCCAGGCACATGCCAGGCACGCTCCAGTCCACTATTGTTTAATGTATTTCTAGGCAAGCATTCACACTAGCCGTGCCAGGCACGGGCCATGCCAGTCACAGTCCCGTACCGGTCGAGGCAAAAGATATTTTGACCGGGACGTGACTGGCATGGCATGTGCCTGGCACGGCTAGTGTGAACTAGCAACGATTCAGTGACGTCCTAGACTTCGTTTAAGGAGGAGTGATGTTATTTGTTTCTGTGCCAGCGGCAATTGTTAGTTCCATGAACTTCCATCTATAATGGAAAATTCTGACGACACAATGCAGTGGGATCATGCAAAAGGTAAGTAAACAATTGAATTAAGAATGAAACTTTATTTATCAGTTATATAAACAAAATCCGCTCATGTTAATTTTGATATTAATATTGGTTTATAATCTTGAAAGTTATTTGTGTCATTTCCCCTGCATATACTCAAATTGAGCTTTGACAGAGTTCTTTACTTTCGGTGTTATTCGCGTTAACATATAGAGAAACTAGTACATAAGTTCAATGCACAATATATTGAACCATTACATGACATGTGACTAAGCACACCGTGTGCTTTCAGACGAAATGCTAATTGAAGCTGTGAAGCTGAAGCCTAAATTGTACGATCTTAGATCTCCACACTACAGTGATGCGGTGGCCGAACGAAGAATTTGGACAGAAATGGGCCAGCAGATGGATTTTGAAGGTATGTTTTTAATATTATGAATATTTATATTTCATCATTTTGCCATGGCACTGACCCTACTGGAGAGCTGAAAAAACTTTCAATCTTTCTCTGACGCCAAAAGACTCCGTTGTTGCATTTCCACCTCTTCCTTTCATTGGAAGTAAATTTGCTGTATTTATAGAGAGAGTGTCAGTGCTTTTCGCGACCAATGTGATGTTAGGGTGTATAATATTTTGAAGTATGCATGTTGTTGTAATGATTGCACTAACATTTATAGGATTAGCTTTCAGTTTTCTGAAATATAACCTGAAGGTTTGAGCTAGTATACCAAATGAGCATTCAACCTTCCTCCGTGCTCTAGATAACCTGTAGTTAAATATCCTTTTTTCACACAATGTTCAGTTTGTGTGCCTGGGTATGGCCGCATTAAATTTCTCTTCAGAGGGAAGGCTTCATATCCTACTATTACATAGGGTGCAGCCACTTTGGTCCCAGGAAGTGCGACATCATTTGGTACATGAAGCTGGTTCTCGTCGAGATGTTTGCAACGTTTGGAGTTGGTAAAAACTCCACTGTCACCGTTCTTACCATAGGATCCTACATCTATCCATATGAAACGGTAATTTGCGTCAACCAATGCTAATAGCACAACAGAAAATGTATTCTTATAGTTGAAGAAGAGGGAGCCACTATTTGCTGGTGCTTCAATAACTACATGCTTACCATCTAGTGCACCAATGCAATTGGGGAAGTTCCATTGCGTCCAATAGTCACTAGCAATTTTCTTCCAGGTTTCTGCACTCGGAGTTGGAATAGCATCTCTCATTAGATTCTTTATTATTGCGTTGCATACTTGTAGAACAATACTTTGGACGGTTGAATGGCCAAGACGGTAGCTGTAAGCTATTGTTCTGTATGAGTCTCCTGTTGCCAGAAATCTGTAACAGGACAACGTAAAAGTAAAGTTATTATTTTATTCATTTTCAGGCTCTAAGTGCAAAGATCGGTGGGAGAGTCTGCGAGTACAATTTCGTAAGCAGATAAACAAAATAACAAAGAGTGGTCAAACTGCTACTCACAGCACAAAATGGAAATATGAATATCAGATTTCGTTCCTGTGCCCATTATTAAAGGATAGACAGCGAGCAACGTCTCTACAAAATGAAGCTGAAATTGTGGGTCAAAATGAAGACAGCAACAAACATCAGCTCTGCAATGAACAAGTACACCAAGAAAAAGACGAAGCTTCTGAATGTAATGTCACAATCCCTCAGATAGAACCTAGCAGGCGTAAAAGAAAAAAGGAGCAAACTGACACCAGCGCATCTGCTACACTGATGACGTATTTAGTTGAGAAAAAAAAGAAGACCAGCCCACACACCCCATAGACACCTTTTTCGCATTGATGGCAACGACAGACAAGAAATTCCCACCTGCTGATCAACACTTCATCAAAACGAAAGTATTTTCTATAGTAAGTGACGTTGAATTCAAGTATATTGCAAACGGAAATGCTGGAACACATGCACCTCCACCATATGCATGCCCCTCGCCAACTTCATCACCTGCTCTGTTCTTTCAATCTACTCCATCCCCCGCAAGTTCTCAACAAGGTGAATTCAATCACACATACCATGCACCATCTTTCCAGCCTAACTTTACCCTGTTGCCTAACAATGAGGATACTAACAATTCGACATCCTTATAAAAATGTGGCTCTAGCAGTAGGAAAAATGATTTATTTTATAAGTTTAATTTGCGTTTCATTAAGATGAATTAGCTAATGTTCAGATGAAAAGGGAAAACGTTCATTTTGTAAAAGAAAATAGAACTATGGATTGTTCAAATAGAAAGAAATACTGTTTATGTTTTAGTTCAATGTTCAATTTTAGAGTTTATTTGCTTTTCATGAAAATGGAATATAACTTCTTCAAATTGGAAAATAATAAACGTTCATTTTATAAATTTTGTTTGCACAACACTCAATTGGAGCGAGACATATCGCAAAGGAAATGGAAAAAGCTGCATGCTGTTTATTTTAATATTAACCATTGTGAATGCATAAAACACTCACGATAAACAAAATATGTAGCTGTAAGTACGAAAGTAATGTGTATAATAACAAAGTGCTCAGGAAATAATGACGATGAATGAAATTTTTCCATTGGGAGAAAATAATACCTCAACATTTGTAGGTCACTGTAATTAATTAAATGTTAAGGAAAAATGGGGAGTTACATATTTCTCTTACCTTATACATACAGCTAGCTTTTCTCTTGCAGTGATTGCTTCTCTGTATGGCGTATTTTCTCTTTCCGGCTCATGTTGAATTTTTGATAGAATTTCTTCAAAAGTTAAAATGTTCATCCGAAAATAGTTGAAAAATTTGCTTTCATTATCAATGAGTCGTGGGTACAACGTGTGGAACTCTCCTTCACTTTTTCTGCTTTCCACTATTGGATGAACCCACAGTTTCGTTTTTTTCCTTTTCTTTCTTTCTCTTCATCTTCTAGAGCAAGAGCAATAACTACCAAATCGGAGGGAGAAAAATCACACATACTTCACAAGTGATGATGCCAAAGGGACTGATTCGTGCACGGCTCTTGACCGAGCCGAACATGTGAACGCATCAGGCAGAGAACGGGCCGTGCCTGGCATGTGCACGGCAGTATAATGTGAATCAGCCCTAAAACTCCACACATAGTTTTGACCACAACTGCACGCCCCGATTTCACTAACCTTCCTCAACAACTCAACTGTCTCGCCATTTGCCAACATCTCCTACCATGAGTGTACAGCATCCTTCTCCGTTTGAACTCAAACCAAACAGCTCACAGTCACTGAGCTCACTCCTTTAACAGCAGCCATTGCAATAGCATTCGATCCATGAAGCTGCCAACCCTATAATAATTTTAGCAGCCTGAAGGTGGATGGGTATGGACGAAACGCGTCGCGCAATTTTCAGACATGACTTCCTGAGAAACTATTAGCTTCACTACAAGTGAGCAAAACAATATGAGAGAACTTGAGAGAATGATCAAATATAAATTATTAACCAAAATAGTGGAATATTTTTTAATGAAACATATGGATATATATGTGTAGAAGTGTATATATTAGCAGCCAAGCTTAAGTGTTTGTAAAGGTTTCATATGTATAGAATATTGAAGTACTCACGAAGGCATGTGGCAGTTTGTGTAGAAAAATTGAAAACTTGGAAGAAATTGAAATAATGTAAAAAAACAATATAAACGAAGAAAAAAATAATTGTATAATATATGTATATATATATATAAATATAAATATGTAGGTACGTATGGTTAAACGGGAAGGAGTTCTCTCAGATTAAGTAAGGACTAGGTTTATCTAGTACCAATTTTCTAATGTACATACCGTTGTCATGTGAACTGAACGGTGCATTTTTGCCTGTTACCACTCCTATATCCTTTTCCCTTTCCTATTCTTTTCCCTCCGGCACGCCTTGTGTCTAACTCTCCGCGTTTTCCTCTCTTTTCAAATGGTACCTCCATCCCCCCCCCCCCCTCCCCGGCCGATAATTTGTTGGTTGCACCGTAACGTTTGGGTTCGTCGTGCGTGATGGATCCCAAGACTTCTAGATAGGCTGCTAAGAAGGCCGGACGAGCCACTCATACACAAAACACACTCGCTCTCGTTCTCACTCTTTCTATATATGTATATATATTTATATAGATATTCAAAAATATATTTACATATTATTTATTTTATTTTTAATTTTTTGTTATTTATATTTTTTACTTCTCATTTTTCAGTACACACCTATGTACCTACATTACACCTTAGCTTCCTAAACTTATACACATTACCTTTACAGTATATACTACCTAAAATATTCATTCTTTTGTTTACAAACGATGATCTAGGTCTATCTAGTTCTTAATCTAGAAGGGCTTTGTTCTTTTCTTCTCTTTCTTTGTTATTGAAGCTAGAGGAATAAAATTTGGTGTACTTATAGAAAATGAAACTTGTATTCGTTTGCCATCTATGAAAAAATGCGATTTTCTTCAAAGAAAACAAGATGTTCATAGAAAACAGAAATTTGATAGACTCCAAAATCATCTCTATCTACAGTTTTACGTTATAGATGATTTTGGTATCATTGAATGCCAAATATCGAGTAGAATATAGCATGTAAACAGAAAATATCTTAAGTCATGTTTAAAATTCTAAGAATAATTTTTCGAGGCACTATTTTTTTGGGGCGAAAAATTTCATTTGTGACTGCAGCTTGAAAACTGTAGATGACTTATAAAACCCCACATTTCGATCCCCCAAAAAAGGCAAAACCTGTAAACATAAATAATCTCAATTTTTCTTCGTTACTATTTGTGGAGTCAGCTAGGACCCGTTCATACAGTGCTAAATAGACATAGCAACGTCGCGCCGTGAAGAAACTGCAGAAGTGGGGTGTAACATGACGAAATACCACCCCCCCCCCTTCCCCTTTCCACCATACTTCAAATCCCCGTAGCGGGCGAACGTACGAACCTCTTTTTTCACAGGATGTACCTGACCTCTTTCACCAACGATAACAGCAAAAATCTATTTTCCCCCTAATTTCCCACTCTCTGGTGGACGCTCCCCTTAATCTATTTACAATCTAATACCTTCACACGTACATCACCTAGCGCCTATCATTAGAGAAAGAGATCCTACCTATACACTGTCTTTATTTACATGTGTTCTCTATGCTCTTCTACACATGAACACACTATTTTACACCAATTTTAATTTCAAGTTATTTGTTGTTCCCTACCTATTTACAATATAGCACCTATGCATATCAAACATTATATACGCCTAGATTCAGTTCTGCAGGCATGCACGGTACACTAACGTACCTATGTACAAATAGGCTGGTGAATATGTAGAATTGCAGGTGAAACAGGAATTTAAGTACCTCTGTGATCGCAGATGAGTAATGAAAAAGAATTGCTGAAAAACAAGTATAAATACCAGTGCAGCGGAAATGAGACGAAATGTCAGGGGTTTCGACGTTCTACCCTTGGGGGGAAGAACGTATTACCGCTCGGCAAAACCCCAGAAATACAAAAATCAATAAACGTAAATGAAAGTATTTGTGGTATTGCCCCACTTCCTCCGAAGAAGAATAAAAATTTTTAGATTGTTTTTTGTACACATGTCTGTTGAACTTGATGGTTCAAATAAACTTTGGAGGCGGAGTGGGGGGCCTTTGCAAGGAGTCTTGAGCTTTTAAATGTGGAGTTTTGTTTTCAGATGAGATCTGGTGGGAAAATCAAGCTAGTGCACAGATCGGGATCAAATTGCTGCATATTGTTCCAGACTTTGTCTGCGTGTTCATGTAGCAGTATGTTGATGGGAGGGACTTTAAGTTGTATATGCATGTATTCGGATGGTATTGCGTTGATTAGTGTGGTGCCTGTGATGAATCTGAGGGTTTGTATTTTGAACCTATAACAGTTTGGAAATTGTTGATGTCGATGCTGTGTGTAAGGGTATAACCGGGAATATAAGTGCTGATCTTACGAAGGCCATGTAGAGTTTTAGTTTCGTTTTTGGAGACAGGTGAGTGAATCGGTGAGTTTTGTCAAGATTTTTAGAGGCAATTGCTGGCCTACTGGAAGCCTGAGATGAAATGCCATGTGTAGTTAAGGTTAATCCAAGGACTTTGCCTCTGTTTGAGTAGGGAATTGCTTGGTTGTTGATCGTTACATCGAAAGTTTTCCCTCCACTGATTGGGATAATGGCAAATTTGCCGCTGCTGATTATTTTTTCCATTTATTGTTGAACGTGTTGATCTGTTCTATTGCTTTTTTGGTTCTTGCTGTTGCAAATCTTGGCGTATATTGTCCTGCTGTTATTTGGGTGATATCATCTGCAAAACATATATAATCTGTGTTTGGTAGAGTAGGAGGTAGATCGTGGGTGCAGAAGCTGTAAAGTGTGGGGGATAAACATGTTCCTTGGGGTACGCCGGTGTGTAATGTGTACTTGGGTTCTACGTAGTTTAGTTATTCTTATTGATGCTGTTCTGTTTTTCAAGTAGTTGCTAACAGTCCGTACAAATAGAGGGGGGAGATTTGTTTGTGATAATTTGAAGATCAAACCGGAGTGCCAAACCTTATCGAGGGCTTTTTTTCACGTCTCGTTAACAAATGGCTGTTTTACACTTTTGTGTTAGTTTTATGGATATTGTTTCATGCAGAGTTGCGAGGGCCGTGTGAGTTCCTCTGTTGCATCTGAATCCATGTTGCCTGCTATTGAAAAATGATTGTGAATTGTGAGAAAATTTGTCAATCTGTTTGAAATCTTGTCTAGTAATTTTCCTTGTACATCTAGGAGGGAGATTGGCCTATAATTCTGAACTTATTTTGGGGATGAGTTTGGTTTTGGTAGAAAAATAATTGTTGCATGTTTTAAGCTGTCGGGGAAGTAGCCTGCAAATATGGACGTGTTAAAGATGTAAATTAAAAATTGTATCATGCTTTCTGGTTGGTTTTCCAGTTGCAGTGTGATGATTCCTGTTAACCCTGGGGCTTTCTGTTTGAATGGTCGTAACGCGTGTAGTAGCTCCTCAAATGATATATGGGGAAAATTAATTGGATCCAGTCTGGTAATATTTCCTGTTCTGCAAGGGACAGTCGAATTTGCTATATTGTTTGTGATCTAGTACTGCTTCAATATGTTCTGTCAAAATTTGGTTCGTCCTGCTCAGTAAATATTTTCTCCCAATGCTCTCTGAAAATAGTTTCTTTTTCTTGTGGTGTGTGTAGTTGAGTTTTATTGTTTTCAATATTTGGAACTATTTGTTTAAAGTTATTTCCCATCATCCTCTTGCAGGATGATCAGAATACCTTCGGGTCCTCCTGCAGTTCAAGATTTTGTATCAGTTCCTCCCTAGTTTAATGTTATTTTTTTGTATATTTCTTGTAATTGGGTTTTGATAACGGTCAGGTGTCTATTGAGTTATATGGAAGGACCGTACCTGTAAACATTTTGCATTGTATTGAAATTGTGCTTGTAATTGCAGGGTTTCATGGGTTGGTTTGATTCCTGGAATGATTATGTGAGTAATAAGTGGAACTGTTGCGTTGGTGGCGTCCAGTGCGTGTTTTGTCCATACATCCAAATATTGATCTATTTCTTCAAGCGTTATATCCTGTTTTGAAGGAGGCGTGACTGTTGAAAGTATCTGTTTATAGTCTTTCTAATGTGCTTTATGAAAATGTTTTCTAGGTTTTATAGGAATTTTCATTAGATTTTCCGATATTGTTGCTATTATGGGGATATGATCTGATGGAGTGATTGGTCCAAGCTTGAGAAAGATATTGCGGAATGCTTGTTTGTTCTTCAGGACTACATCTGAAGAGGAGGCGTTATTATGTACTATTTTAGTGGGAAAATATGGTCCAACGAATGTGCATTTGTGTCTTGAGATTAGATAGTAGAGATGTTTCCCACTGTTATTCCTGTATGAGTATCCTGTTATACTGTGTGTTGCGTTAATGTCTCCTATACAGTAAGTTGGGTGATGTCTGTTGAAAAGTGTGAAAGTCTATGAACTGTAGGTAGTCCGTTCTTGGGGGTGTGTGTATATGTACATAGTATGAGCATATCTATTGTTACTGCTATCATGTCGGTATGAAAGTTATCATGAAGCTTGTATGAAATGCTTTTCTTGAGTACTACTGCGGTGCCTGCGTGATTTTCGTTTAACTTGTTTGCATAAAATTTAATGTAATTGATTATCTTAGGGGTTGGTTGTTTATATTACAATGACTATTGATGAGTATTATATCTGGGTCCAGCGTGTTATATATGTTGTATGAAGTGATTCTATTGGTGTTTCAAGATTGCACGTTGTGTTGTATTACTTTTATTTTCTTCACAGTAATTTTTGAGCAATTAATTTTTTGGGCTTTTTGGTGGCTGCTATTAGTGATTGGTGTCTTGGAAAGTCAAGAAAATCCTCATATGGAATGATGCTTATTTTAGTTTTTGTGAGTTGGACCCTGTTGTTTTTTATGTATTCCAGTAAGGTTTGTGATGAAATGTCCTGAACGGTAAATTTTAATCCTTCGTCATTTTCTTTTCTGTTAATTAAGTTCCTGAATGCACCATTATATTGGGGGATCTTCTAGGACTGGTGAGTTGTCGATGAAATTTCTGTATATTTTTATTTGAACGTTGTGTTTATTTTCTAGTACTTTGGTTGAATTGCCCATATCATCACTTATCCTGCGTTTTGTCCTTGTTTCTGTGTCAGTGGTTTCTTCCATTTGCTCTTGCTCACATTTTAGAGAGACATCTAACGTTTTTTCTTGTTCTGTTTCCATCTCCTGTGGTGTTTTTCCTAATTTATAGTACATGCATACATATACCAGGCTTCTCCTTCTATGGGAGGGTAGCCGACAGCAGACCACTATCACCACCCATAGCCACTAAGAGGCGAGAGAAGCTGCACTGGCCGCACCAGACTGCCAAGGATCAGCAGCAGCCCAGCACAACCACCTTCCACAGTCAGGCCCGACTGCCAAAGCTGGTTTACCCGACCGCTTCATTGAGTGCAGCCCCTCCCCCCGCACAGGACAGGTCAACCCCATCACACGCGGGCAGGCTTCCAGTACCACGTCAAGAATGGAATTACCTTCTTATGCACTGCCCCCACTCACTTCTGACCGCAGTCATCCCTCTCGCCACATCCACAGTCAAGCCCCTCTCATATAAAGCACGTTTCACCCCATCCATCTAACACATCCGTGGTTTACCTCGCGCTCTAAGACCACTCACTACCGACGTAGAAATATTTTTCACCAGCCGCTCAACGTTCATTTTTTCAACATGCCCAAGCCATCCAAGCACTCTTTCATCCACTCGCCTGCTCAACTTTTTGGTAACACCCATCTGCTCCCTGTCCAACTCATTCCTGACCCTATCTCTTCTTGTTACTCCATACATGCTCCTCAAACACTTCATCTCAAACACATCCAGCTTCCTCCTTTTAGCTGCTCTCAACCCCCAGGACTCTGCACCATACAACAAAACTGGCACGATCAAGCTTTCACACAATCTCCTCTTAGCATTCATACTCAAACTCCTGCATTCAAACAATTTCCTCATTGCACCCAATGTCTTACAGCCTTCACTCACTCGATGCCTCACCTCTACTTCCCTACTGTCCTTAACAGCCACATCCCACCCGAGGTACCTAAATGCTCTACCTCCTCTAACACTTCATCATTCATCCTCACATCCAAAGTTCCGAACACTCTACCTCTTGAACATCTCATCACCTTACCTTTATTCACATTTACCCTCAATTTATGCCTTTCACACGCTCTACCAAACTCTGCAACCAGTCTCCTCAGTTTTTCCTCTGAATTAGCCACAAGCGCTGTATCATCTGCAAACAACAGCTGACACACTTCCCAATACATACCATTTTGTCCCACCAACTGCACACCTTTTCCCAACACTCTGGCATTCACTTCTCTCACCACACCATCCATAAACAAATTAAACAACCACGGCGACATCACACAACCCTGTCTCACATCTTTCACAACTGGGAACCACTAACTCACCTCATTCCCTACTCTCACACATGCTCTGCTATCAACGTAGAAACTCTTGATCGCATTCAACTGTCTCCCACCCACTCCATACAAGCTTACAACTATAGACCGACGGGGGCCCCGGCCCTGGCCAACCCCGGCCATTTTGGCTGACCCCGGCCCCGGCCCCGACAATTTTTGCAGACCCCGGCCCCGGCAAAATAGTCCCCTAAACCGGGGTTTTGGCCGGGGTTTTTAGTTTTGCTACACCTTTTTCACTTCAAATTAATTCAAGTCAAGGTCAATTTAATCCAAGATAAGTTCAATTTATTCAAAGTCAGATTCAAATTAATCCAAGTCAAGGTCAAATAAATGCAAGTTGAATTCAAATTAAACGTGCTAGGTATCCAGCATCAAAAGGCAGAGTGTGATCCAGATCTATGATCGGAGTAACAAATAGGTATCAATTATAAAAACTTCGTATTAAGTACATATTAAGGAGATCATCCCGAGCCCAATTGGGCCCCACCTGCTCCCCCCACTGATTTTTTTTGTTGAAAAAGGATCCTTAGGGGATGGGTTATTGAGCCATGAAATTTTATGGCCCTACGGAGACTAGAACCCCCCCCCCCTCCCAGGGGGTGAAAAGGGGACCGAAAATGACGATTTTTAGGCCCAATATTTTTTTTGTTGAAAAAGGATCCTTAGGGGATGGGTTATTATGCCATGAAATTTTATGGCCCTACGGACACTAGAATCCCCCAGGGGGGTGACAAGGGGACCGAAAATGACGATTTTGAGGGCAATTTTTTTACATTCAAAACGGGACTCGTCCTCGAGTTTTGATGCTAGAACAAATCCAAAGACAGTTTTAGAATCCTTGGAACATTTCTAACAAACTCAAGTTCGGCTTTTTCCAAATTCAAATTTTTTTTATTTTTTCAATTTTTTTTTTAAATTTGAAAAACCAGCAACAATTTTTTTGGGCTTAGAGCTATATATTTCTTCAAAGAATTCGAATTTAAAAAAAAGTGAACTTGAGTTTGTTAAAAATGTTTCAATGATTCTAAAACTGGTTTTAGTTTTGTTCTAGCATCAAAACTCGATGACGAGTCTCGTTTTGAAATATTCAAAAAAATATACTGAAATGCTCTTTTGCTCTTTTTTTCGTCAAAAAAAATAAAAACTAAGGCATAAATCGAACGAGTGGCACGAATAAAAAAGTTTCCTTTCACGAAATACATATACTGGCCAATTTTCAAACAAATCGGGCGGAAAAAATTGATAAAGTCTCATCATGGTGATTACTGAAATAAAATGTATTATTTTTATTTACTCATAACAACGATATTTCTTAGATCTTTACATGAAATTCACAAGGAAAATGCTGCTCATTGTTCTTACATCGAAAAAGATCATGGAAACTGCATTCATGTACAAAAAATTTTCGTTATATTCAAATTCAATAGACAGTTTGTTTTGGGGTTCTAGTGAAAAGTTGACTTTTTACATTCAAAACGGGACTCGTCCTCTAGTTTTGATGCTAGAACAAATCCAAAGACAGTTTTAGAATCCTTGAAACATTTCTAACAAACTCAAGTCCGTTTTTTTCAAATTCGAATTCTTTAAAGAAATATATAGCTCTAAACCCAAAAAAATTGTTGCTGATTTTTGAAATTTCAAAATTTTTTGTAAAAATAGAAAAAAATTGAATTTGAAAAAGCCGATCTTGAGTTTGTTAGAAATGCTCCAAGGGTTCTAAAACTGTCTTTGTTTTTGTTCTAGCATCAAAACTCGATGACGAGTCTCGTTTTGAAATATCCAAGAAAATATGTATAACGAAATACTCTTTTGTCGTCAAAAAAATAAAAACTAAGGCATAAATCGAAAAAGTGACACGAATAAAAAAAGTTTCCTTTCACGAAATACATGTACTGGCCAATTTTCAAACAAATCGGAAGGAAAAAGTTGATAGTCTCATCATGGTGATTATTGAATTAAAGTGTATTATTTTTATTTACTCATAAGTACGATATTTCTTAGATCTTTACTTGAAATTCATCGAAACTTCATTCATGTAAAAAAAATTTCGGTAAATTCAAATTCAATAGACATAGTTCGATTTTGGGCTGTAGTGAAAAATTTTCCTTTTTTACCATTCAAAACGGAACTTGTCCTCGATTTTTGATGGTAGAACCAATCCAAAGACAGTTTTAGAATCCTTGAAACATTTCTAACCAACTCAAGATCGCCTTTTTTCAAATTCGAATTCTTTGAAGAAATATATAGCACTAAACCCAAAAAAATTGTTGCTGATTTTTGAAATTTCAAAAATTTTTGATAAATAGAAAAAAATTTGAATTTGAAAAAAGCCGATTTTGAGTTTGTTACAAATGTTCCAAGGGTTCTAAAACTGTCTTTGTTTTTGTTCTAGCATCAAAACTGAAGGAGGAGTTAAAATCTGAAATATCAATAAAAATATACCAAAAAACACATTTTTCGTCAACAAAAATAAGGCCTAAATCGAAAAAATTACTGGAGTAAAAAAGGTTTACTTTCACAAAAGACATATACTGGCCAATTTTCAAACGAATCGGACGAAAAAAAGTCTCAAACTGGGATGGTCCCCTTAAAGTTGTTTTTCAATTCTACATTAAAGCAGTGGGCATCTATTCAAATATTTATGTTCAAAGACAATTTTATGTTACACATGCACATACACATAGTAGTATCGAGGATTTAATTACTCATATAGAGGTTTATACGCGTGAAATTTCGTTCTATCACGTATATAAAATCATACATGCATGCAACTACGAAAGTTTACCATTGGATGATTTGTAGATTTAACCTTTAAAATAAATATAGCAATGATGTCTGTTTTTGCTTGTTCAACGATTTTTGTAAAAATAAGTTTCAATTAATTTCATCGATCGAGATGATATATTTGCCTAGGCCTATTCATTTGAAGTCATGGCACAATTTTTATTGCTATTGCAGGATTGTATCTGTGTAGTAATGTACTCCAATACATTGTAATCAAATGGTATCGTACATAAATACTCAGTGAATCGCATTTGCTTATTTATTTTAAAGGTTAAATCTACACATCGTCCAGTGGAACACATTTGTAATTGCATGCACACAAATGATTTCATAAATGTGGTAAAGTGAAATTTCAGGCATATAAATCTTTAATTGAGTGCAAATAAATCCTCGATACTATATATATATATATATATATATATATATATATATATATATATATATATATACAGAAATTCACGATCTGTCGGCCTCTGGGAGAATATGAAGCCCTATTTGAAGGACCCTGCCAGTAGAAGGCTTTCTGCGCGTCCCATTTTGATTTTCATTAGCTAAAAAATGTGTAATTGAATTTGAATTTAGCTCTAAAGGTAAATGGATAATAATATTGTCATCAATTTCTATTCATGAAAACAGTCCCGACAAAAGAACATCCTTAGTTAAAAATTCAAATCCTCTTATATTTAAGAGGTTGTATGTAAGTCCACTCAATCGTGCTTTTGAGCTCATGATATTTTATCATTAAAATACATAAAATTTTTGAATGAAGCGTACTCTAAACGTGAAAGAATTTAAATATTGTCATCGATTTCTACCCGTACAAGCCGTCTCGACGAAATAACATCCTTTGTTAAAAAGCTATTATAACTTTTAGGAACAACGGCCGCAGATTCGCGCATTTTTAATTTTTCCATCTGACGAATTGTACTGCTGTGGAACACTGATGTGAACAGCACTTCATAACCACCAAGAACTCGATTGGGAGTTTAGGCCACTTCATCGTGCATTTGTCCATGTGATATTTTATCTTGAAAAACATAATATTTTTGAATGAAGTCGACTCTAAACATGGAAGAATTATAATATTGTCATCAATTTCTCCTTTTACAAGCCGTCTCGACGAAATAATATCCTTTGTTAAATAGTTAATGAGAATTTTTTAGGAGCAACGGCCACAAGTTCGTTCATTTATAATTTTTCTATGTTTTATCATTTAAAAACAGAATATTTTTGAATGAAGTGAACTCTAAACGTGCAAGAATAATAATAATGACATCAATTTCTACCCTTGCAAGCCGTCTCGAGGAAATAATATCCTTTGTTTAATAGTTATGATAACTTTTAGGAGCAACGGCCACATATTCGTGCATTTGTGATTTCATCTATCGGACGATTTGTAATGCTTTGGAAGAGTGATCTGAACAGCATTTCATAACAGCCAAGAACTTGATTGAGTGTAGGCCGGCCACTTAATAGTGCATTTGACCTCATGATATTTTATTATTGAAAAACAGAATAAATAGAAGGAAGTGAACTCTAAACATGAAAAAATAACAATAATATCATCAAATCTCCCCTTTATAAGCCGTCTCGACGAAATAGCTATTTGACAAAGCGCGCACACTGTAATGCCTTCAGATTTCTACACCACCCACCCCTCTCCCACCACCTCAGTACCACCACAGAACAGATGCCAGTCGCGCCAATTTTGGAAGTATATGGTATGACTAAGGTTTATTAACTCATATGTTCGTTATACAGTTATTATTTATCACTCATTTATAAACAACACAAATACTTAGAAAGCAGATACTGCAGTATGATATGAAAGGTAACCTGCAATAAATCATTATAATCAGATATTACAACGAACGCTAGTGTTTGGAAGTTTAACACTCCATCTCGATACTCTAGGAAATTACAATATCTTCTTGTAATATTTTACTTACTATATTACATTCCTTACCTTTCGCACTAGCTATGCAAGATACATATATTTATACAAAATTTTTATGAATTATTATACTGATTGTGATAGAAAAGCAGTACCATAACTATGATAAAACACGTCAGAAGCCTGTATAGATTACTGGTTTGCATGAGTGCCAACTGTAGTATTCTCACGCCGTCTTGGTTGTGTGTATCATGGCTTTCAGTAATGATCAAAATATAACTTGGCCAGATGAATTTAAATGAGTTGAATTATGAATTAAATTATGCAAATTATGCATTAACAGCATAATTTCTTCAAGGGGAGACAACTATTGGATCTATTGGAATTAGCGTTCTCATGATAAAGCTATACGGTCCCGAGCTTAACGTTAATTACCTATGTGTTGATAGCAGAAAGTTTTTTCTAATATACTATCCCTTATCGGCTCACTGCTGTCCTGTTTTAAGCGTATCTGAATTTTTTTCCTGAACTATCATATTGTTTTATGAATTTCCTTCTCAAATTCGTGCTTCAAAGCGCAGATCATGAGTGGAAATGCCCTTATGGCATGAATTTTGCATTCCTCCAACTCCTATCTATATTGGGCCTTAATCCTTCCTCGTTTTACTACACCTTTGTCATGTTAGGGAGGCTGAATCACCGATACCGGCGCGCCATTTTAGAGAACCCATCTAAGATCCTTCCCGAGTTACCCTGACAAATAGGGTAATTTCTGAACTATAAGACGTAGAATCTTGAAATTAAAACCAAATTAATGCTCGTGATGAGTACAACATTTTTATGTATTTTAATAATTTTTTAAGCCCCCGTGAGCGGCAGGAAGCGTGGCTCTCTTGGCCCCTCAATAGTCGGCCGATATTCTCGATTAACATCACTTTCCGCCATCATTCATTTCTAAACTATTGCACATAAAAATTTGAAATTGGTTTCATTTTAAACATCAATTCATTTTGCAACGGAGAGTGTATAATATAACTCTCAAACGTTTCTTGGCGAGGCATGGATGGAAGTTTTCCTCCCCTCGCAATGGTCGGCCGATTTTCTCGATTGACCTCACTTTCCGCCATCATTTATTTCTAAGCTATTGCACCTAAAAAATTGAAATTGGTTTCATTTTAAACATCAATTCATTTTGCAACAAAGAGTGTATAATATAACTCTCAAACGTTTCTTGGCGAGGCATGGATGGAAGTTTTCATACGCTCGCAATGGTCGGCCGATTTTCTCGATTAACCTCATTTTCCGCCATCATTTATTTCTAAACTATTGCACCTAAAAATTTGAAATTGGTTTCATTTTAAACATCAACTCATTTTGCAACGGTGAGTGTATAATAAAACTCTCATACTCTTCCTGGAAGGATGACAGAGAGCAAGGTTCTCCTACCCCCATAAACCGCGCATGCTTTGGACTGAACAACTGCATTTTCATTTGTGTCCCCTCTTTATGATATTTTTTATACCTCTCTCGTTTCGTTTTCTTCGAAATCCAGGAACTACTGTTTTAAATATCAGTCAATTACTGTGTTTCATAATCAGAGATTCATTATCCTTGTTTCTGCCTTTCATTTTGCTTTCTCTACTTCTCTTGGCCGAACCTATACGCTACTTGATTATGCCTATTACGAACTCATCTAATTACTTTGGCGATACAATGATTCACATAGCTTTTCTGCGTCCAAAATACGGAAACACTTTTGGATCAAGTGTGTACAGTTTTCTTCCCTTTTTTCATTTTTATTTCCCTATCTTCCTCATAAAATGTTCTTGTTAGTCGTGACGTCCCAACTTCCGTTTTCTCACGCTGTTGAGTTTATTATCACAACTCTATTTTCGGTATTTAACTTTTTGCTCTGTTCCAGCAATGGTGCAAATGTTTTGGTTTCCATTGTACAACCATCCTTATTTCCCTATCTCCAGTGAACTCTTTTGTGACAGTATTATCAGCGTAGTTTGTAATTTTTTTAAATTTGTCTTAGGATAAAACATGTTATTCACTTCGAGCTCATTATTTCGGTAAACTAATCGATACTTAAGAACTAAAAAAAATCATTCTGAATGTCGACCTCATAATCTTAGACGCAAAATAATTTAAATCTGTCCAACCTACTCTTAACATTAAATCCTCCAATCACCAGTTCCTGTGTTGATTAGCTCATATTCCAATACAAGTGCGCCCTAACGAGAGTGTTTTACACGTATGCGTTACGAGGATTTTGTTTTTTAGTTACTTATATTTATTACCTAGTTATTATTTATTATTATTATATAAATTACTGAGTGCTAGTGTGCTCTCAGCCCACACTAGCACTGAACTTTCGAATAAAAACATATATAAATTTCCTTTGCGTAAATTACCGGCTAGCCCATTTTCGAGATCCGATCTAAGACTCTTCGAAAGAACCTCTGAATTACCAGGACAAATAGAGTAATTTCTAAATTATAAGACGTGTAATCTTGAAATTGGTGCCAAATTCATTCTCGTGGCGAAAACAACATTTTTACGTACTTTAAAATATTTTTGACGCCCCCGTGTGGGGCAGAGAGCGACGCTCTCGTAGCCCCTCAATGGTCGGTCAATTTTCTCGATTAACCTCGTTTTGTGCCAACATTAATTTCTAAACTATTGTACTTACAAGACAAATTAACCAAGTGAAATTATCGTTATCAAAATTAAGAATGAGGGGCAAACATGCTCAAACGAAATCATACGTCAATATGCACCTTTTTTACTTAAAATGAATCCAAGTCAAGTTCAATTTAACTCCAGTCAAGTTGAATCTAATTGAAGTCAAGTTCAAATTAATCCAACCTTAAGTTGAGTTCAGAATTGACATAGTCGCTCTGTAATTTCAGCCTCTTTTGTGTTATATATGTACCTATTGGGTGTGATGAGCAAGACAATCGGTTTTCATATCAGGAAGGAATACATAAAATTTCCACCGGTAATGAAATTTAAAGAAAAGCTGTCTCAAAATGTACCAACTATCCAGCATCAAGAGGCAGATCGAGTGTGATTCATACATTTGAGCGATGTGATAATTACAAGTCAATTATAAAAACTTCGAATCATACTAGGCCTACTCATTACAGTTGTTCAAAATTTTCACATTAATGACAGAATGCATCCATTCAAAAATTTATGTTCAAAAGGTAACTTCTTGTTACGCATAGTAGTATCGAGGATTTATTTATACTTAAATAGAGATTTATATGCGTGAAATTCAACTTTTTTCACCCATTAGGCTTTGACTTGCACTAATTTGAACTTGTTATGGATTAAAATGAATTAGACTTGGATTAATTTGAACTTGACTTGAATTAAATCGAACTCGACTTTGGTTAACTTGAACTTGACCTGGATTAATTTTAAAAAATTAATCCTTGAAATTAAAAACACAATCCTCGAAACGCTAAGTTTAAAAATACTTTCGATAGTGCGTTCTTATGAAATAAAAGACAAATTCGTTGACTTATATACAAACACCGCCATTACAATAGAAGCTAAAATAACTTAACACAGAAATCTACAATTGCTATTCATACATGGTTATCGTAATACCCATGCTAATTGTCGAAACAAATGATTTGGAGAAATGCACGAAAAAAATGCGCACCCTTCGTTGCGGTAGTTTGATTTTGGTACATGCATTTAAATACAAGTGACTAAGAAAACATAATCCATGTGACGCATCGCTTAAAACAAGCCGTGGATTGTGCCATGGCATGGCATAATCCATGTGACGCAAGCTGAAAACGGCATCTTCTGCAAAACTGGTGTTGCGATGTTTTTCTTTCATAAACGTTCACAACGCAGCCAATCTCTACGTTCTCTATGCCAGTCAGAAGAGCCTTTTCACTCTCATGTCCTAGTTCAAACATACTGTTAGGACTACAATTATTTAGCACAAACCAAAATCTTGTTTTAAGAATATAAGAATGATTTCTTTTACTTTCCAAGAAATAATTGAAATTTTCTTCGGCAGTTCTTTTTTATGATGGAAGTTTCTATTCTGACATTAGAGGTGATTCATAGCCCTCATTACTTCGAGTCTCAAACACTTCATTATTTTTTCCCAAATACCTTCAGTGTTATATTCGAGCTCGAAGTAGGACTCTGAATCATTTCTAGAAGCAGCCGATGATTCATCGTTCAAGGTTCGTGCCTGAATCCTTGTTGCAATAATTTTTGTCTTTTCCCAAAGAATTCTGCATTGAATAAAAAATTACATGAAGAAACATGTCATCACTTCATAATCAAATGCAAGGCGTGTATGAATTTATAAATAAACTTCTCGTGAGTAATTTCTCCAACGTTATTACAATGAAAATGTGCGTGCTTGGTTGGTATCATAGATTCCATTTAAATTAAATAAAAAATTTATCATCTGCTTACTTGTGCATGCGTTAAAAAATAGAGCGTGAAAATTGAATCTAATGTTGGTAATAAAATGCTGTATGTCGCAAAAAAACGATACCGCAATTTCTTTCAGATACTTCTTGGCTGATAATATTCCATCCTTATGTAATAAAGGCCCCGTACCTCTGTTTATAAATACTTGTACACACGGCCCGACACAAGTGCCCGTCAAACAATTCCGTAGAGTTACCAAACGCCGTTCAAGGGTCAATTTAGCATCTCGTTGGCGAGCAGCATTGCTTCGTCTTGCCATTTCGCGTTGTTCATCCGATTGTATTCTGCGTTTTTCTAGCTGTCGAAGTCTTTCTCCTTCTCTCTTGCGGTTGGATACATTTCTATCCATGGTGGTCTCTTTTGCCGGAATTTTATTCTGAAATGTCGTCTATTATCTCTTCGAAGCTTTTCAAGAAAATCACAATTTTGAAAACAATAAATCATGTTCCAAAATTTTGGGCCTAATACTAAGTGGCAGCCAGCTTTCTAGTCAAACGAATTTTAAACATTTCTTTTTGCATTATCAATTAAAAATATAAAATTAACACCATGAATTTAAACAGGGAAAGCTCAAAAGAAAATTTCTATTTGTAAAAATAAGCCGATTGCGTATTCTGGATGCCATAATGCAAGTAAAAGGGAATTGAATCGCCACTGAAAAAAAATACAAGAGAATAATTTCCTGTATTTCTTTAAGCTATATCCTTGTTGCTATCAAAGCTATCGATTAGAAGAGGGGATCACACGGACGGCCGGACGCGGCTCTTATTATCATAGTGATTTTTCACTTTTTGGTTCGTAATTTGTCCTGTGATATTGCAACGGGCCTATGTGTCTGCACTTACTCTCAGGTGTTCTTGGTTAGTTGGTTGGCCCGTCTCTTTGTCATGCTCATAACCTTCTGACCACAACGTGCGCCACCGTTAGCCACGGAGGCAATTTTCATAATGCTGCGGGACGACCAGAAGTCACACACTTTTCGAAAAAACTTATTTGAACCTAATGAGAGGATGATCGAGTTAAATTTTCAAAATATCTGATTACAATTAACTTTAAATTTGAATTGAATATTCAACTTCAGTTTTACCAACTGCAGTCAAAGCGTTTAGGATGCTTAAAAACTGAATCTGTGATTTGAAGAATATTTTAATTGACTGTACTACTCGTATTACGATGTATATATTGTGCCAAATGAAAATATCGAAAGCAGTCATTTTTGACGTATCATGTACACTAGTAAATACTGATACACAGTTGTTGTTTGCTTGGTTTATCCGTCTCTATGTGGCGCACGTAAGAATGTGTAAAAGGTTCAGGATGACTCAAGTCAGGGGAATAACTATGCACAAGTTCTACGAATTTTATTAGAAAAACGATTTGACAGGAACGACAGTTAACACTTGACAGGAACGACAGTTAACACTTGACGGGAACGACCGATAGATTTCACGGAACAATACGTGAAAATAGAAGTTAAATAATATGATTTCGGAATATTCTCTCCTCTGCCAGACGCAGCACCAGACCCTATGGAGTGGCGCACGGACTGCCTGAGGTCACATGACAACCGGGTCAGAGAAGGTCGCGCTAGAATGAACACGAGACGAGAATATGATGTACGCTTTTACATACCTCCCTACGAAAGACAATTTTGTTCATGAACAAAAGTTGACCGCGTACATCGTATAAAAAGTTACAACACTCTTAAGTCTAGTCAAACATCAATCGAAACATAGTTTTAAATAACATCTAAGCTTAGAAGTACAAGGCACACACAAATACTCGCAGAAATATAAAAGTTACACAGGTCACGTTTACTTAGTCGAACATACGCGAGAGATAGTCTGCGCCAACATTTTCTTTACCTGGTAGATAAACTACTGAGTAGTCCTAAGGTTGCAAAATAAGTGACCAGCGGGCTAAGCGCATATTCAAATTCTTCATTTTGCTCAAGTACACTAAGGGTCTGTGGTCGACTTCAAGAAAGAATTTTTTTCCTAGTGAGTACACGGAAAATTTTTGTACGGCGAAAACTATCGCCAGGCATTCTCTTTCAATAGTAGAAATCCTACGCTCAGCTTCAGTAAGCTTACGACTGGCGTACGCCACTGGAAAGGGACAGTCGTCTGTATACTGAAGGAGCACCGCTCCCAGTGCGACGGCTGAGCTGTCGGAACGCACTACAAATGTTTTATTTAGATCCGGTAATTTCAACACCGGTTCAGCAACCAGGGAGTTTCGAGCCCGTTCGAAGTTCTCGAAAAGTTCAGCATCATAAATCAAAGGTTCACACACATTTTTTTTGAGAAGATCTGAGAGAGGTGCTGTCACTTCCGCCAGATTAGGCACAAACTTTCGGTAGAACGAAATTAATCCCAGAAATGACCTCAGTGCTTTTTTAGTGCGAGGAGGCGGAGCATTCGACATAGCAAACACCTTAGTCTTTTGGGGAGAGAAACCGTGCTCAGCCAATTGACGCAAAAGCGAATTTGCACTTGCTTGGTTGGGCAGTAAGACCATGTTCTTTCAGTCTACACAGTACTTGTTTCAAGACAGCTAGGTGAGATTTAAGATCTTTCGAGTATATCAGAACAAAATGATACATCAGCTAAACCGCTTAATACTATTCTCATTAGACGCGCGTATGTAGCGCAAGCCGAAACTAAGCCGAAAGGCATTCTTTTGTATTCCATTAGCCCGCGGCTGGTTGAAAAAGCAATAAGTGGGCGAGAAAGTTCATCTAGTTCCACCTGGTGGTAGGCTTTGGTCACGTCTAACTCTGAATAGTATTTACTCCCTCCAAACTTGTGGAAGTCTTCTTCTAACTGAAACGCAGGCTCAGCATCTACCTTACTGACACTATTCAACATGCGGTAGTCTACGGTCAATCTATAAGAACCATCAGTTTTCTTGACCAGAACTACTGGGGAGCAGAAGTCTGAGGTGGACCGTTGAATTATTCCTAGTTCTAATAATTTATCAACCTCCCTACCGAAAACTTCGCGCAGATGCACCGGTACCGGATATACACTAGCTCGAATAGGTGCGGACGTAGTCAAGTCTATCTTATGCACCACAGTTTTAGTGTGACCAGGTATGTCAGATAATACAGAAGGAAATTCTAAAATCAAGCTCTTTCCGTTCACAAGGATTTAACGAAGGTGAAATATTAAAGGATACGTTCTCGTTCGACACAGCTGTTAGCGGCAACTCAATCGACAGGTCTTTTTTCAACTCTATCGTCTGAGGAGTAGCCTCGGTAAAAGAGGAGAACAATTTTCCATCTATAACAGGGGCACAAGCACAGAAAAATATTCCTGACTGAACTAGTGAGATGACATCTCTACTCTCGCTAGGGGCAGATGCATTTTCGACCCCAGCCCGTCTAATATATTGCTTCAACAGATTGATATGATAAGTTTTTGACACTCCATCACAGTCGAGCAGGTAATTTACCTTATTAAGTCGCTTTACTACCTTGTATGGGCCTCTCCAGCTCATCAGCAGCTTGTTATGGCAGTCTGGGAGAAGAATTAACGCCTCGTCGCCCTCGTCCAAGCTTCGATTTTTGGCTTTCAGGTCGAAGTAGGTGCTGAATCTTGACTGGGAGACTTTAGCATTGCTCGCTGCCAACTTAGCAGTTTCTTCCAGGGTGTCCCTTAATTCTGCAATGTATTGAAAGCTGTTCCGCTGTTCCACCGGAGCCGATTTATTGACCCAAAGGTCGCGTAGCACACAAATTTGCCCCCTCACCTGCCGGCCGCACAGGAGCTCGAACGCCGAAAAGCCAGTTCTGTCGCTTGGCATATCGCGCAGAGCGAATAGTGTGGCGGTCAGATACCGGTGCCATTCTCGAGGCTTCTTCTCGCACAACTTCTTGAGGCAGTTTTTCAGAGTGGAATGAACGCGCTCTTGTCGTCCGTTCCCTTGACTATGGTAAACGGAGCTGAAAATTGGCTTTACCCCGAGCAACTTGTGTAGCTCTCCCATCAAGGCACTCGTGAAATTCGTTCCTTGATCTGACAGAATTGTTTCCGGAATTCCAACTCTTGAAAAGATGGTTAACAATGCCTCTGCCACAGATATGCTATCGATATGTTTCAGGGGGACTGCTTCGGGAAAACCAGGGGCCCAGTCGATGACGGTAAGAATATATTTGTGCCCGTCGGATGAAGCTGGCGTCAGCGGACCAACGATGTCCATTGAGATTCGGGAAAATGGAGTCTCCATAATTGGCATTTTCACAAGAGGCACGGGCTTTGTGCGACGCTGGGACATGCGCTGACAATTATCACAGGACCTGCAATAAGCTCGCACATCCGCGATACTCCTGGCCAAAAAATATTCTGACAAAATCTTCGCTAACGTTTTAGAATGAGAGAAGTGCCCAGCTAACGGATTTTCACGAGCTGCATGAAGCACTACCGAACGACACACTATCGGCAAGACCAATTTCAATGTACCTACTGATTTAAAGGTCGACGACTTCACACAGTGTCGGTAGAGAACAGAGTCTTTAACAATATAAGTGAATTCGGTGCCATCTTTACATTTCAAAATTTCTCCCCTTTTAGCTTTATCCCACAACCGTGCAAGGGAACTGCAAGTTTTTTGATTTTCCAGAAATTCACTATTGGAAAGATCAATGGATTTAATCTCGGGTAGTACGAACGGGTGAATGGTTTTAACTCTAGCCTGAGACCTAGTGACCGCAAGTACCTTGTTTATACAACCAGAGGGGCGTGAAAGCTTTTTATCACTTGCGTCTCTGACTCCATCAACATTTCCTACTAATACGCTACAACACTTAATCGGAGCAATAGCCGCCATTACCCAACCATCATAAAAATCACATTTCAAGTAGCATTTCGATAGCGGGAATTTCGACACGTTACCCAAATAATCAGAGAGAGAAATTGTGGGAGAATTAGACAAGTCTAAGTCCGGAAGAACTTCTGACGATACAATTACACAAGTACACCCAGTATCTCTCAAAATCGTCGATACGTTAACTCCATTAACGGTACCGCATGACAAATACCTCTGGTCAATTTTAGTCTGACTACAATATTTCACTGGAAAATTTGAATCACGAGAAGCGTTCTTCTCTATAAACAAAGCCGGACACTGAGATCTGTAGTGACCCAAAACTCCACAATTATGACACCTAACTGGTTTCATAACCTTCCAGCTGCGGCCATAGGGAGTGACTATATGCTGTGACGCCCGTGGTGGTTCAGGATCTGTCACAGGTGATGTCGGAGCCGATGCTTGTGCATTCGTACGTGGAGATGACTTGGCTATCGTCTGTTGACTGCGCGCCGTAGTCAGTTGTCCGCACATTCGGTGGTCTGAGTCAAACTCATCATTCCCTTTTCTTTCAGATGCATACGCAGTTCTGGAGTTACTGATGACAACAGCTGATCTTTAATGATGAAATCTCGCAGGTCCTGGTAGGTTTCCGGAGTTTTCGTCGATTCTATCCAATAGTCTAATTTACGACCTAGACTTACTACAAATTGCTGGTAGGTTTCGCCAGGAGACCACTTCGCTGAACGAAAGTCTGTTCTATACGTGTCGGGATTATTATTAAAACCCAGCAACATAGCGCCCTTTAGCCTGTCGTAGTCTGACGTTACTTCGGCAGGTAATGAGGAGTAGATTTCTGCAGCCTTACCACCCATAGTGCTTCCGAGGCGGACGGCATAGGACTGTCGTTCTAACCCCAACAACTGGCACACTCGTTCGAAGCGAATAAAGAACGACGGTAAATCTTTACCATCACGGTAGGTAGGGAATCGTGGTTTTTCTACCCTTACGGATGCATTCGACGGAGGCACAAAATTTGCCCCGCCACAATTCAGGCGAGCCAGGTCTAATTCATGCTGCAGCCGCAAGCGCTCTTTCCAACTCGGTGTCGTTTTTCTCCTTCTCTCTTCAAACTTTCCGCTTCTAACTCACGTTCTTGGGCTCGCTCAGCACGTGCGTGCGCTTGCTGCTCTGTTACGTACTTAGCTATTTCTGAGCCCTTCAGTCCCAAGCTCTCGGCTTCTTTTATCAAGTCTGCCACGCTAGCAATTTGGAATTTAGGACCACGGACGAAAGAACCGAAAGAAGGTGTACCAGCATTTAGCTCGGTACGGTTCGACAAGTAGTTGAAAGACTTGTTGAAAGCAATGATTCTGTGCAGAGGAGAGATCTCGAACTTAGTGCACTTCCCTGACCATCATAACGAGCCCCCTGGCAAGGTCGCCTATGTAAAAGGTTCAGGGTGACTCAGGTCAGGGGAATAACTATGCACAAGTTCTACGAATTTTATTAGAAGAACGATTTGACAGGAACGACAGTTGACACTCGACAGGAACGACAGTTGACACTCGACAGGAACGACAGTTGACACTCGACAGGAACGACAGTTGACACTCGACAGGAACGACAGTTGACACTCGACAGGAACGACAGTTGACACTCGACAGGAACGACAGTTGACACTCGACAGGAACGACAGTTGACACTCGACAGGAACGACAGTTGACACTCGACAGGAACGACAGTTGGCACTCGACAGGAACGACAGTTGACACTCGACAGGAACGACAGTTGACACTCGACAGGAACGACAGTTGACACTCGACAGGAACGACAGTTGACACTCGACAGGAACGACAGTTGATCAAGATTAATTTCGAATTCATGATATAACTTTTTGCAAATTTCAGCAAGGATCGAGTTACAAATTTTGGTTTCAACGAAGTGAAACTGTGTTTATTTTTTCAAGGAAGAACGAAATTAATTATATTTTTAGTGTGATCGCACAGAAAGTTAATTTGTGCACTTACTAACTAATCTGAGATCTTTGTTGCCATCATTAGTAAAAGTTTCGCACATGAAATTATTTATGGACGACTGATGAAAATCACACAAATTTAGTATTTTTAGACCTTGGAATGAATCATCCGTAAGAGCATTGTACTTCAATTGGCTTAGTTCTAGAGTGTAACAGTGATTTTTTATTTTTTCTCAGTTGATGTGCAATTTGTCATGGTACCTTTTTGAGGAGAGCTCGGAGATCGATATTTCTGAGTAAGCTCTGATAAAAATTTTATCTACAACGATACAATATTTTTGTGACCATTCTTTTTATAAGAGAACTAGTTCCAGAGTGAAAATAACTCGAGAGATTACAAAACTTGGATGTGGCCGAATAAGAAAGTCTACACAATGATTGATAAATTTTGTGGCTTGTTTTCAAAGAATCCGATAATTCCCACACATTATTCGTTTCAAGTAAATATTTTACTTTTCCAGTGTACTTTAAAAGTACAATTTTAAACTCGTAACGCATTCATTGATAACGATTTGCAATTGCTCGCCCCTTTTTTTGATAGTCGTCAGTAGTAAAATATGTTTAAAATATATGTGTGTGTTATATTCAATAAGTCTTTATAACCATAATTTTAAATGATTTAAAAATCATTAGAAGCATTTGTGAACAAACTAATTTATTTTCTACGCAAGACTACACATCACTCCAACGCCACCCCATTCATCGCTTTTCACAATAAAATAGACTAGATGGCGGCTAAAAAGACATGTACGTTGCTTCACTCTCGAGAAGCTTTCCAAGTTTCATGCCGTCAAATACGTAACGCACAGCCACCGAAGTAGAATAAGAATCAAAATAAACCGTGACATTCGCTTCCATGCTGATTTACGCGCTCACACAGGTGCCTTCCATTTCCATAAAAAGGTTAACATCGGTTAACATCGGCATCTTTGGGATGCTTTATTTCCAATCAAGCCTGATACATATGATCTTAGCATTGGTTTTTCAAATGTCTTATAACTAACCCTATATATAGGACACCATGACGGTTCCCCCGTAAAGCCGGTACCCATTTCCGACACCTGGGTTGAGTGGGGTATTGTGCTTGAGCTTTCCCTTATACCCAACGGGGAAAATCTCCGCGCCAGCGCCGGGATACGAACCCGCGACTTCCAGCATACAAGTCCGACCCCTTAACCGCTGTGCCACTGAGAGCACTTGGAAGAAACTACAAGAAACTTGTAGCTTCTTGGGCTCGCTTAATCGCGAGGTACCTCTACAACGGTAAACCTTGTTGAATGAGTGAACATAGTACATGCTTGTGTCGTTTAGTATTTAATTTTACCTCCCATTAGAGCTTGTCACAATGTTAAGTATATATAATTTGACACGAATGAATCCGTGCAATAAACTTACAAATGAATGAGGCGTATGTTGTCCAAACGAACAAATTCTGTATCAAATTCATACTACGCTGAGTTAAATGCAACTTATGAACTCATGCTCACTTGCATCTTTAATTCTATGACAAATCTTTAATTCTATGCGCAATTCGAACGTCACTGGAACCTCAGCGCAAAATAAAGCTTACATGCACACGGATTAGCTTCGGTAAAAACGTGGAAATGCTCCATAAAGTCACGGTCGGTTCAACCGAACTCGGATGACCCACGAATCCACGTTGAATATCGGTGGGCGCGTAGCACGCGCCGATTTGTCATTCTGAGTTGTCCAAGGTCGTTCGGCTTCCAGTAGTAATCGAATCTCAACCGTGATTGGTTACCAAGAACACCACTGTGTTTAATTTGTTCACACACAAGGAATAAATCTCAAATAGTGTAGGAGCCATTATATATGGAGAAAAAAGAATCGAAAGGTTTCACACTCAACGATTGTATATAATGATGTGAGACCTCGACTATAGGTGAACCAAGTATTGTATTGTGATAAGTGGCGCTTACTGTTGCAAAGCGAGAAGGCCTAAGCTAAAGGCTTCTCTTTGTTGAACTGTATTTTTTGATTTACGCACTTTCATATTTTTTCCGTTCACTTTTCTCCTTTTCTTAAGTGTCAAATGTTTTTTCTTAAGCCTTTGTAGTGTTCGAACTTTCTTCCTGACTTGCTGTTCCAATGTCCTGGGTAAACTGCGTTGGGAGACGCTCGTGTTACAACGCAAGGATGTCCAGCGTGGGAACACACCCTGTGTGTAGATTCCTCATGTACGTGTCCATAATGGATGGTTCCTTCCTCTCGCTCAGCGTAAGCAACTCTTATAGGAACGAAGCTATGAATGAAATACCATAATAATAAGAATATTGTGATACACTTGAAAGTCACTTGATAAGTACCGTTTTCTATCCTTTTCTTATCAAGAACCACGACGGCGTTCGAGACTACCCAATTGAAAATCGAGGACGTCGCACCGATGTGTTATGGCCGAACAAGGGATAATTTAAGAAACGCATCGCCGGTAAATCCCCTCAGAATCATCGGTGAAATGTCCACTTAGAGACGAAATTTTTGGCCCAGAGACGTCGGTGGCCAACTGCGATGATCGTCCATTCTACGTTTCTGCTCGTCTCCGGCATGTCTAATTTCGCCGGCGATGTGTACATAATAAGCGGCTGACCATCCTTGAATTCTACTTTTAAAAAACTCTATTCCACGCCAAGCCGAGATTCATTGCCTATGAACGACCCTCAAATTGACATATATATATATATATATATAAATTTAAGAGTCGTTCAGAGGCGATAAACCTCGGCTGTGCGTGGCCGAGAGTTTTTTTAAAGCAGAATTCAAGGATGGCCAGCCTCGTATATATATATATATATATATATATATATATATACAAATATATATTTATACAGGTATTTAGATAATACATATATAAATTTCTGAGTCGTTCAGTGGCGATAATCTTGATTGTGCGCTGCCGAGAGTTTTTTAATCGCAAAATTCAAGGAAAGCCAGGCGCAAATCATACATGTACCAATAGGGAAAATGTATTAATAATGTATTAGTAGAGTTTATGGGCGCTCGCTCGTAACGGCGAATACCATAAGTTGAGATGACGTAAACCGGAGACTTACTGTATATATTTGAAACTGCAAATATATTAGGTACATATTTGACGGTTGCTCTCCAGGATGACAATGTCGCTGAGCGAAGCCGAGCTTGTAATGACAGTGCGAAGTAGAAAAAAATAAACGATTCAAGTGAATCCTTTTTCGAAGAATTTCGAAGCAAGAATTAGAATGGAAGTTAGTGGAAGGACACTGGGAATCCAGTAGACCAAAGCGCGTCTACAAATTTTGTGCACAAGCACAAAATAGGAAGAAATTTATGGAAGATAAAAGTTGGAGAAAAAAGTAAAAAGGTGATGAAAAAGGGCACCAGCGCGAACTGGAAAAGATGTTCCGTTACTAAAAAGAACAGTTTATTCCAATAAAGACACGGGCCGTTGGATTTTAAAACGCCTCGACTTGAAGATCCTTAGTTAATAAACATATGTGTGTGGGTGTCACAATACCCGTGTTGCTTGTCGAACTACGTAATTGACAGAAAATCAGGAAAATGTATTCCCCTGTAGAATACTTCTGAGGTTTTTGATGTATAAACACTAAATGCACATGCACCTACATAAGTATATCTCTATCGATTCATGAATAATGCAACTGACGCATTGATGGAAAATTTTGTTTTTAGTCCTTACTTTCATTAAAATATGATTGCATGCTTTAGCGACATCGGCGCGATGAATCGAGTCGAAGGAAAAATTGGAGGATGTACAGTCTAAAGGGTCGAAACAGTAGAAATTCGGAAACGCCTTATGTTTGGCTTTCATTTAGTATACCAAGAGACTAGCTCGGAAAAAGAATAACCATTCAACCAATTCATGATATTTCACACGCCAGCATAATATGTATTTGCCTAAAATATAATAAAAAAAATCACCAGAGTCAGGATCAATGAAATGATAGTCGCATAATACTAATCGAAAACATTTTACAAACCGAATGGAAAATTGCGTGAATACCTACCTATATCAAGAAGTCAGAAAGCTGTCGAAATGAAAACAAATAAAACATCTTAATATTGAGATCCTTTGTGAGGATTTCCTCACAAAATTGGTGCACGTCTGCTGATCACATAAAGTAGCAACCTACAGTAGTGACCTATTCACAAGCTAGTCCGGGAGCAGTGGAGCTGAGAGGTCGGAATGGCCTTATGCTGAGTTCACATTGACACTCGCATTGGAAGCTCACATCCATGGTGCGCGGGCAAGTGCACGTAACGAATGGATAGCGATCGTATACATTGGCACAGCGCTAGCAGGCAGCAGAAGCATCAAGGTTGGCGGGCAGAGAGTGTTGCTCACACTGCTCAGTTGCAATCCAGACGCTACGTTGTGAGGTACTGTGCTCCGCGCTCTAGTACTTCTCGCCAGGAGCGGCTGATGCTTAGTAGGATAGCGCTAATAATTTATTTCGTATGTCATTGATTGCACGTTCGTCAATGTTCTTGTTTTTGCTTATTTTTGTTGCGCATATGCAGCATAAAATATGAAGGCTTCGGCAAGAATTATGCTTGTAAAACCCTATGTAGAAACACTCGATGCATATATGCTACACTCCAAGGCATAATTGTGGAAGCGCATATTACATGCTAAGCAGAAATATGTATCAATATAAATGCTTCACTTGAATAGCTCCAAATTTATATTTTTTTGTGGGGAAGATTGCGCAGAAACAATGATATAGGATACAGTGTACTTCTTCATGCACGGAAAAAATAATTTATTTCATAATTTTCTATTATTCATTAAGTGTATACAATTCTCAAATTAAGTTTTATAACTTATCTGAACATAAATATTTTGAAACAGTAACAATTTTAATCTTAACGAATTAAGGACGATGATAACGACCGAAAAAAAAGTGATCTACTCCAAGTTTGATTTTGAAGTACATATAATGTTTTTCATGAATGCAAGGAATGTTTTTTAACCCTTCTTATATACGAGAAATATATTTTACCATCAAATTCGAGGGTTGCACCTGAAAATTGCTTGGTATTTTAGATTTTCAAAAACAAATCTTCTACGATTATCTGCCAGCAAAGTTTTATGCAGCGAAAACTTCCACTCGACATCGCAAGAAACAAGTGGAGCAAAAGTGAAGCAAGCTAGTTCGAATATTCCCTAATGGATTCATCCATTGCGTCAGAGATCTCACGAGTCAAAATTGAGTTGACTGATTTATCTTTCCAAAACCTTCGTTTATCGCCAAAATGCATTTTAACTCTTGATAATATCTTTTATCATATCTGTTCTTCAATGTTTCCTATACGATATCCATTAATTTAATTGATCTCGAAGTAGGAAGTCCCTGTGTTGCTATGCAAGAGCAATTCATATCCTTCGATAACAATAATTTGATAAAGTGTGCACTAAGCCCAACATGGTTCTACGTGATAATATTTAGAAACTAAAGCCTTGTACCACGCAAAACTTCTCTCACGTGCACTGAGTGAGAAAAAAGTTTTATACTTCACCTGTTTCTCGCAATAAATGCAATAGAGAAATTCTTCCTCGGCTTGAAAACCTTCAAATTCCTTGGAGTAGTTTAAGAATGATGCTTTTTGTTCACCTTCAACATGGTTGTAGATCACTACTAGCGCTACTAATCTCAAGTACACTTTATAAGGTAACTATATATAAAAAAATTTGAGCGAATTCCCGCAAAATTAAAATGAACTTTTGAAGTAGTTGTAGCACCTTACAATTATAATTGATTTACGAAAAATTTAAATTTAAAAATTGATCCAGTTATACAAAAAGATTTATATAATATTGGATGAAAAAAGAATTATGCTAGGTTTCAGTTTACTGCCACTTACAGTTAATCATGCATGTTCGTCATATTTTATGCTGTTCCGAGGAAAATATGCGATATGCTCACACTGCAAATATACTTGCCATTAGACTTGCTACCGGGCAGTCCTTCATTGCGCTCTGCTACCAATCGTAAACTGCAGTTTCCGGTTAACGCTACCCGTGACGAAGGCGGAGCTGGAAGTCGTTGCGTGGAGACAAACCGTGCTGGCTCAATTTCTTGGCGCTTAGCTCACCTAAGTTCTTCTCCTTATGCTTATCTTAAATTTTAATGAATGAATGGTTGAATGTGTGTGCTTAATGAATTCTTTAAACCAGTCTCTACTAAACTTTGAGCTGGTCTTTCCATTTTTTTGAAACCTTTAAATTAACCTTTAATTAATCCTAAAAATAAATTGCATGCTTCAAACTTAACCTGGAAAAGGGGCACTAGTAGGCTGAATTCCTCCCCGCGTAGCCTTCCTTTTCACTTACTTTTCTTGCGTTTACCGGTTCTTCCGGTGCCTCTCTTAATTAACTTCGCGCTTTAAAGTGAGAAGCACACTGAACGACCCAATGAGTTCAGGTGCGCTACTTTTTGCTATTTTGCCGATTTATTTTTGCTGTGATTCCCACTTGAAACTTAACACCCGTCGTTGTGAAGAATTATTCTCATGTTCAATATTTTTTCCACTCCACAGTATTAGCCGAGCCGGCGCGCGTCTTCTTGTCTTCCGTGTCTGTAACTGCGGTTCTTCCAAGCAATGTCTAACGGCGTCTTTTTATTGAAGGTGAATGATGAGTTTCTTACGGTAGTCAATTTATTAATACTGTGAACAATTGCTTCATTGCCACCTTTTCGCATTCCTGTTTGTATATTAATTATTCATCTGTTTTCCATCTTGATCGCTTAACATCGTTCTTTTTAACACGAACAGTAGCCTGGCGACGTCTGTTCTTGCCTTACCTGGAGCCTGGCGACGTCTGTTCTTGCCTAACCTGGAGCCTGGTGACGTCTGTTCTTGCCTTACCTGGACCCTGGCGACATCTGTTGTTGCCTTACCTGGATCCTGGCGACGTCTGTTCTTGCCTTACCTGGAGCCTGGCGACGTCTGTTGTTGCCTTACCTGGAGCCTGGCGACGTCTGTTGTTCCCTTACCTGGAGCCTGGCGACGTCTGTTGTTGCCTTACCTGGAGCCTGGTGACGTCTGTTGTTGCCTTACCTGGAGCCTGGCGACGTCTGTTGTTGCCTTACCTGGAGCCTGGCGACGTCTGTTGTTGCCTTACCTTGAGCCTGGCGACGTCTGTTGTTGCCTTACCTGGAGCCTGGCGACGTCTGTTGTTGCCTTACCTGGAGCCTGGCGACGTCTGTTGTTGCCTTACCTGGTGCATGGCGACGTCTGTTGTTGCCTTACCTGGAGCCTGGCGACATCTGTTGTTGCCTTTCCTCGAGCCTGGCGACCGTTCGTCAATTTATTTGAAGCAGTCGCTTTTGCTGCTTATAAACTTTCATGTATATTCTTAATTATGCGTTATCCTTCTAGTTCGTAAGGATAAATTTATTCGTTGATGTTTTAGTCGTTCGTGTGTTCGCGTTGTAGTTCTTTGTTGCTCGTATCGAGAACCTTTATTCCTTATACGTTAAGATTAAATAAAATTTTGACTTGAACCTGACTATAAGTCACCTTAGAGGATTGTGTCGCGGACAAATTCTCGACACCTTGGTTGATATCCGCACATGGGTATCGTTATACCCATGTCAATTATTGTCGAAACACAAAATGATTGAGAGAAAGGCACGGTCTACGTGCCTTTCTCTACGTTCCCTTCGTTGCGTTAATCTGATTTTGACAATGCATATAAATACAAGTGACTAAGGAAACATAATCATAATGATGTAATGTTGAAAACTATCTAAGAAGTGCGCACCTATATTGACATTTTAGCATGCAAACATAAGACCTAGTCACATGAGAGATTAATGTTGAAAGTAAAATGGACATATTGCAATAATTTTGCGTCAAAGACAACGAGGTCAACACGGGACTATTTTTCATTCTTACGTATCTACTATTGTGCCAAAACAACGAGCTCGAAGTGATTAAAATATTTTAACATAACACAAAGTTATCTTTCCTACGGTAATAATACTGGCCCAAAAGAGTTTACCTGTCAAAAACATAAGGATTGTTGTACAATCTCAACCATAGCACTGGCAGCGCAGCTGGGACAACACAAAAAATCTAAATACGTAAAATACTGTTGTTATAGTGCACTCACGAGCGTAAGAAGCGATTAAATGCCACACAAGTTTAACAAGAACCTTTTAGGACGGGAATATATATTTATGTATACATACAAAACGAAAGTCTCTAAGCATTGAAATAATATTTAATAAAGAATTCACCAAATTTGAAATTAAAATAAGTACGGATTTCTTCATCACCGTATTTTGGTTTAAAATTCCTGAACAAGTCAGTGATTTACTTTAAACGCAACCTTATCAGAAACTTTAGGAACGAAGAAAATTCCGATAAAATTTATCATCTTTAATAAGAAAATGTTTCAGAGTCCTGCTCCATCGTGGGTTCAAAGGAAGAAAATCATTGCGTCTGAAATAAAAGGTCTAGGTACAATGAAGTGCAGAGACTAAAAATATATCATGAGAGTAAAAACAGAGCATGGCGCGGATTTCACAAAAGCACAAAAAATATCCGTAAAATATGAGTATGAAATGAAATTGAGCTGGTAATGACGAGGTTTCGGTTTCACCTATTCACTATTTGCAAAGAGTACGAACTGTCCATATTGTTCAAATCAGGGTTCCGCTTAAAAATATGCACGGACTCAATAATTCTGAGGTCATACGGTGTTGAAGCAGAGTCCAAAATTTTGAAATCGGTAGATGTAGGGACATTGCATTTCCGGAATGATTTCGCACTGCAGAATGCAATGGGTGTGCTAGTTGATTCCCTGTACGCAAACTTCTACCTATACGCTCTTCCACTCTGATGCAGAAATTTTGTTACGTAAAACCGACGAACAAAGATGTGCGCTGCACACTAAAGAGTACACCAAAGAGGCTAGCATTTGAGGTCTGTGCTTCTGTGTTTTGTTTTTCATTTTTCCGTGCCATACTTTGTATTTTTACTATCGTGATATATTTTTGGTACCTGCAATTCACTGTACTTTGATCTTTTATTTCAGACGTAATTATTGTTTTCCTTTGAACTGAAGATGGAGCGGGAATCCGAAATGTGTTCTTAGTAAAGATGATAAATTTCATCAGAATTTTCTTCGTTCTTAAGTTTTAAATAAGTACATAGCGTCAGTTCTATTAAACGTTTCGAAGACCAGCTCCCTCAAATCATATATATTTCGAGAAATCTTTTTAAAATATGATTTTATTGCTTAGTCCTTTCTTCGTTTTTGAATTCCCAAAGATCATTCGCTTCAAAAAAGTAACTTCCCTAGCTTCCTGAAAATGCTTTATTATAACAACAAATGGATGGCCTACCTAACCTCGTGTTCACGAATCATCCTGGGAGCGCTAGTTCTCATAGATACAATAGTTCTATGGGAACATTCATGACTCCAACTCAGAGCAGGGGTTATGTCTTCCCGTCTAACTCTACTGACACTGACAGTAGCTCCACACCGGCTGGTGCACGATTCTCTACTGCTGGAAGAGAAGTAAGGGCTCTCTTGCATCTTCCTCTACTCCAGTTAACTGATCCTGTATAAAAACATGGTTATTTGACAAGCATAGGATTACGATCCAATAAATGAATATTCTCTCAGTGCGAAAAACCTTTACTATAGTTTTCTGATGTATCTGGTATTCTGCGAACAGTTTTTATTTATAAATGGAACTTTTTATACGAACCATTTATACAAAATACATGGAAAATTTCGGAGTGTGACCAAAATATCACCTCCGAAAAGCAGTCTGATGCCCAGCTTCTTTTTATTTTAGTATTTCATAAATCAAATTTCAATGAGGATAAATGCTCCTCACAGCAAGAGATTTGTGACGTTTACCTTCCATATTAGATCACGTATCAGCAGCTTTACTCATTCTAATAAGAATATACTGGCTGACAAGAAACTCTGAAAGAGAGAAATACATTGTACTTGTGTAATAAAAATTAAAAAAACATCTTTAATACATTACCAACCTTTCGTTATAATTATATTCAGATATTTATATTAGAGATACTTGTAAAATGATACTTTCACAGCTATAATTATAAAAAAATATTTTGAAAAAGAAACTACACCATCAAATTCCTATAAACAGTTGAAGAAAAAGGTTATAGCAATAAAAAATCCTCTAATGTGTATCAAGAAGAGGAAAGTCGCAATACATTATGCACCCAAAATAACACAAATAAAATTAGAAATACATAAAATAAATTAGCACTTAACATTAGCTAGAATAGATTTCCTTTTAATGCGAGGCCTCATACGAGCAGATTAACACGAATTTTACATATCAATGTAAGCGAAACAACGTTATCTGAACGTAATTCTACCCGGCTTACGTCGGGAACGAATTCATCAGTTTTCATAATTGGGGCAGGTTGAGCATCTTGCTCAGGGTCCTCGGAGGAATCCGATTCTTCTGCAAGTAAAAACGAATGTATGAGATATTTCAAGAAAAACCTAAGTCAAGGTAAGGACGTATCTCGTATTTTTTTCTGATAAGAAAACCTATTTATTCTTCCCTAGTTTCTGTACAATAATAGTCTTACCAAATTTTCCTGCAGAAGATTAGCAATTTCACCCCTAAAGGTACTAGTGCGGATGACTTCTTAATACGTAACTCCTAAATTAAAATGTTGGAAATTATTTAGGGTTGCTGCTGGACATATTCATGTGTTTTTATGTTTAAGCAAGCACATGTAGAGCAAGGTTGAGTTAAGCTTTGTTAGGGTGAGTGTTGACAGGTTATTTAATGTTCAATTGAACAAAAAGAAAACTTCATTACTGTTGACGGTGAACTTAAAGTTAATGGCACTGTTAGATTTTGTGTGGGCTGCAGATTTGCAACGTCGGATTTAATTCTACAATATCGATTGCAAGCGAACTAATGGAAGATTTTTATTAGAAATTGAACTGGCAACTATAAATAGAAGTCGTTGTATTATCCTGTTCATATTCAATTAGGTTTACACTACAGTGTAATTATATGCGCACAATTGTATTAGAAACACATGTACAATTCACGTTCACTAATATAATTATAAAAATATATTCTCAAAAAGATACAACTCCACCAAATTCCCATGAAGATGTGCTGAAAAAAAGGTTATAGCAATAAAAAATCCTCTAATGTATATGAAGAAAGGGAATGTTTATTATAAAATGAAGTATATTATTAGTATATAGTAAAAATAAAGGATATTACTCGTATTGATGACACGGTACTTCAAAGCTCAACTCCTCTCCTCGTAATTGATTAAATTATCGTAAAAATACAATTTTAGGGATTGCAAATTACTGTTATTGATGCCACAGTACTGTAAAGCTCAACTCGCTTTTTCCTTACTTATCATTGATTATAGAATCGTATATATATGATTTTCGGTAAAGGAACATTTACAGAGAGAAACATATATGACGAGTAAAATTTGTGCACTATTCCACCTATTCCTAGAGGTGGTGAACGACAAGTTGGCTACTTCTCAACAAAAATCTCTTACCGCGTCTGCAAACAATTACAGTTCCTCCTTGTTCACTTTGAAATTCTAATCAACAATAATGCTGCGTGAGTTTTAATTTGATAAACATTTACACACTTTTTTACCTTTGTAGCGTAGACCCTTACATTGTCTGTTCTCATGCCTCGATTTTCTAGTAGTCTTATACGTCTACTCAAATATTTATCAACTGCCCCCACAAACTCATGGCTCAATTTGCACCTAAAAGGGTTAAAACTCAAGTAATTTAAAATAAAATATATTAGAAATATGTATATTATAAAGTAACCAAAGCTCAAAACAACAATTATTCACACACGCGTGAAATACTAATTTGATGTGACTGTTATGTTTGAGGGTGTAAGAACGCCATTCGCCCTTGCAGCAGTTTTTTCAGGCAACGGGCAAATTCTGTAACATTTTATTCACTGGGTCACCGCACTTTCATCACGGCCTTCAGCATATGTTTAATTCGACTGAAGAACTTACGTCTTTTTTTATTTATTTCCTGAAAAAACTATTTTTTAGAAAGTAAATTTCTTGAATATGAAAGAAATCAAGAAATATAATGAGAAAGCAATTCATCTTGAGTACGTTTATATAAATACCATTATAAAATACCCTTCACATAACAGAATATAAAAAAATTAAACTAAGCTTGAACTCTCCTACCGACAAGAAAGTTCTAACGATGAGAGTAACGGTCGATCGACACAAAATCGTTTAAAAACTTTCATCCAGTACAAAGTCTAAATTTGCCAATACATAGAACGTTCAAACACCTGCATTACAATCAATAAAATCTCACTTTTTGTGAATTGTGAATTACACAGTCACTCCACCTCGGGCAACTCTAAAAACTAACCACCTTCCAGTGCAGCAGCGCTGGCGCGGCGTCACAGACTGCCATTTCAAAACTTAGAGTGCTTCGAACCAGCTCATAGAGCAAGTTTTTAGGGTAAATTAACTCACAGACGTCACGTTTGAATGTTCGTTAGAAATTTTTGAATGAGTACAGTATACTAGACTAAAAAATATTGTAAATATTTCAAATGTTCTTGGAAGGCTGTAAGGGTGTAGTACATAATACTTTTTTGTTTTTCCATTTTAATTCAAACTGGCAAGGCTAGGGTAGTTTGACCGGCTAGCCATTTTTGAGAACCCATCTACGATCCTTCGCGAATTACCCTGACAAAAAGGGTAATTTCTGAACTATAAGACGTAGAATCTTGAAATTAGTACCAAATTAATGCTCGTGACGAGTACAACATTTTTATGTCATTTAAAAATTTTTTACGCTCCAGTGGGGGGCAGGAAGCGGGGCTCTCGTGGCCCCTCAATACTCGGCCGATTTTCTCTATAAGGCTCAATTTGTACGAGTCATAATTTCTAAACTATTTCACCTGCAAATTTAAAATTGGTTTTATTTTTAAGATCAATTGATTTTCAATTTCTGAATGTATAATTAAACTCTCATACGCTCCTTGGAGAAAGATAGAGAGCAAGGTTCTCCTAGCCTCTGAATGGTCGAGCGATTTTTCATAATGCTCATTTTGTACGTGTCATAATTTCTAAACTATTGCACCTAATATTTGAAATTGGGTTCATTTTAAGCGTTAACTCATTCTCCAAATGTGAGTGTATAATATAACTCTCATAAGCTCCCTGGGAGGTGACTGAGAGCAAGGTTCTCCAGCTTCTCCTAGCCCGATAATCCGCGATGGCGTATGCCGCGCTCACAATACTTATGACGCGCTGTCTGGATGCTGGTCCATAGCCCTGTCGTTCTAGGCGCACTCGCTCTCACATCGTGGCTCTTCGAATCCCGGAGGTGACGAATTTTTTTCTCAGTTGAGAATGATCATTTTATGTTTCTTACTCAGTAGACTTTTGTGAGGCAATATTATAAGTAAAGCTGTGCCATTGCATAACTTGCACATATGCACTCAAAGAGATTTGCAGAATGTTTTATGCAATGCAAAAAATTATCTTGTGCATTTGCAAAACCACACATGCAATTACGCACATACACTATAACAGATGTAATATGCAAAGTACTTTCTGCAGATGCACAATATCATTGCACATATGCTGTAATGCGAGTTTTGCAATTTGAGTGTCCTGTTTTTAAGGTAAAACTGCAAATTTGTTCCTTAATCCAGAAATTTTGTACATTTTTGGGACCTCTCGCACACATACTCTCGGTTGCAAGCAACATCTCAAGTTTTACCCGGTGCACTCTCGTCAGTACCTGATCTTCAGGTTACCTTCTTGACATGTACTTCAGTTGTTAAATATGGTTCATCAATAAAATACAATAGAGGTGTCCGAACTGAATTTCATGAAGTTTGAAGTATTTAAGGATTGCATAGTGTGATAGTTATGTACATCTAGTGATAGTTTTCTTGTTCTGTTCTACACATAGGCTTACCTATATACGTACAAAAGTATTGAAGTGAAAATACAACTGTGAAATTTGTATCAATTTCCGAAACATATGCATTTCGTGAAGTAAAAATAAATACCTCTGTTGTGCTCGGCCTTTTCATTAAAAAATGAGAGAGAACCCAACAAAGTAATCCCTCCAATTCCGGACATCCACCGAATTACCAAAATTTGCATCATTACAGTGATTTCGCTTTCTGGACATAAGGACAGATAAGGGCAATCAAATCTGCAATTGACATTTAGAGATTATATACTGATTTGAATATTACTGCAATACTTCATTATTGAAAACCTCATGCAAATGTTGGTATTCGTGCGATGTCCGGAATGAGAGGGATTTCGTAGAGGAAGATAATGAGAACTTTTTTTATTTTTTTTTGTTAGTTTTCGTATTGAAAATTACCGATATATTAGACAATATGTTGATGATTCTTCAATCATCAACATATTATTTTTAGTGAACAAATTTCTTGTAGTATTCTAATGATTATCATTATTTATTAGTTACACCATGCCCAAAGTACCCCAAAGTGTAAGGAATGATACTTGCATGAATGAATTCCCTGAATATGACTTTGGGGACGGAAATCTGTATAATACTTATTGCGGGAAAACTGCTAGTTTATCATGAAACCTAATAAGAGTATACACTGTTATTGTCCAAATATCGGCTGCGACTTCATAGTTATCAATAACGAAGATAATCCTTTTGATTCAGCATGAAGATAACTAAAATTACCCATTTTCATCTTCGATAAAATCACCGAAAGCTGGTAGCTCGCTATGAACAAGTTCCCTTCCGTGAAGGTGTCACGGGTTCGAATTCTATCGCAGCGCGGCGATTTTTGCATGGCTATCCGGTTGAGGAAGTCAACGAAGTAGTTTTGAACAGAAAACGTTTATTTTTTCAAGTTGCCACATGAGATACATGCCAACATATTGGCTTTCAAAAGTTTCTTAATATAGGACGTCCAAAAACAAAAGTTCCATACGAGGAATACTAATTGACAAACCATCCGAGGTGTACAAGTAGATAAGCCATACGAGGCATAATAATAGACATACTATACGATGTGTACTAATAGACAAACTATCAGAGGTGTACAAATAGATAGACCATACGAGGCATATTAATTGACAAAATATACGAGGCGTACTAATAGACAAACCATACGTGGCGTGCTAATAGTCTAACTCTGTCAAGGGTAGTTGAATGAGAAAGAAAAATATCATCTCTTGGATATTTTATTTTCCAAGAGATGGCTAACAACTTATAAATAATTCGAATACTACTAAAGAATTCTTCGAAACTCCCAAGTTCATAGTTGAAACTATCGAAGTAAGAAAAAGACAAAAAACGCTATACCGGAGCAGATTTAAACACCATCGTTAATGACAATCAAGTATTGAGAAAAGGTTAGTCACGAAGTAATTTATAAAGAACATCGCGCAACACAGCACGCACATCTAGAAAAGCGTAAACAAATTTACACTCAAAAATGAAATGCATGGCTTGTTCAGCATACAAATATAGAGATTATTTTTGCACGAGCGCTTTATTCCATTAATCTGTTTCTACTTTTAATTTCTTCTATTCACAAAAATCCCCTTCTGGGCCGTGATAGATCGATTTATAAATCATTAAGCAAGCGCAATCAATTCGTTTATTTCTGGAATTTGGTTCAGTGTTAACTGATCGCAGAGCTTTAGGTAAAATGTAATGTGTCTTGAGGTTTTGCTTTTTACGCCAAAAGTAGAAATAGAAACATACATGTACATGTGCGAATATATATATATGCGAACGTGTGCATGTGTACACTGATACATAGACATTCATGTTTGCGTGCGCACACATACACAAACATGCACATACTAACACACATATTCATATATATACGTATTGAAAATGAGTATAAGAGAAATGCTAATAAACATGAAAAATAATCTTGCTCTTTTTATATTTAAAATGACAGCCATAGCTCTGATGGATCGTAAAAAATAACCTGAGAAAAAATAAGGAATAGAAAAAGGACTTCGAAAAACGCATAAATGGAATCGTTTTTTAATTTCCTAAAAGAAATTTTAAGAAAAACTCAAGGTTACCGCCGAGGAACAACAACAAAAAAAACATATTACATATCTTCTCGATATTCTCTGCAACATCATACGGACATGGGTACATGGGATAAAATGGTGGTACAGTGTAAGTCGTTTACCCCTCATGATTGACAAATATCTACAAAATTTCGGCCGAAATGCGTAAACAAACATATACTCAACATCAATATTCATAGCTTGTACAACATACGGACAGAAAGATAATTTAACCCCGATTCATGTGCTCAAATTGAGCTTTATATCATTAATTGTATTTGTCCTTAATCCGATTCACAGAAACGCCCTCTGGGGAAGTGATAGATCTATTTTCGAATCATTTCGCTAGTGCAATAAAATTTATTAACCGGATGGTTTTTGCGTAAAGAAATTAAATGGAAACATGTATATCTATTTATGTAGATGTATATACCTGCATACGTACACACACATATTAATATATATACTTATTGTAAATGAAATATAAGAAAAAAATACATATATAAAGTAAAAAGACAAAAAAAAACCTTCCATCTACTGCACCAAAAATGACAGTTGAGCTCGCTGTAATCCTAAGAAATTATTCGGAAGAAAACAACTAAAAGCAAAAGAAGACTTCGAAAAACGTAAAAATGATGTGGTTTTTAATTTCTTCATAGAAATTTTTAAGAAAGCTCAGGTTACAGTCAAGAAACAACACAACTCTTCAGCATTATACGGACATTTGATAAAATGGAGTAACATTGTGGCCGAATATCACATCTGAGTGGCGAACATTTACAAAACTTTGCACATATATGTCCAAAGTGGTAATTTTAATTACATAAATTTTGAGTTTTTTCCGATTTGAAAGTTCAGAGCTAGTGTGCGCTGAGTGCACGGAAAAATTTAAAAAGACTAAATGAAATGCTTGAATTATTCCCTCCCCCCAGCTCAGCCTAAATCGATTGAAAACATCTTCGAGAATGATTTTCAAATAGCGAGACAACGTTAGTAAAAATTTAGTTCATTAAAAACTTTGCACAACCATCACATCTATAAACCTGTATATTGGTGTACACACAAAATGTATTTCAGGGTATGTTTGTCATAAGGACGCTAAATATTAATACAGAAAAGAGAAAAAAATAAAATAACAAAATAAAGATGAGGAAATAATCCTAACTATGGAAAAAAGGTTCGTTCTGCTGCATTGAACTGACGGCTGTGGTGCTCATTATTGTCGACAGAAATATGTAAGATGAATATACGAATGGCTTAGCAAACGTAAAATGAAATAGTTTCTGATTTTCGAACAGAAATTTCAGGAAAATTAAAATTTCTGGTAGATGGGAAATTCACACCGGAATGCTGCAGGCTCTATGACAAGATACAAAATGACGTGACACATTTACTCTAAATTATTTTCGAGTTTTAGAGTTTTTAATATGCTGGGGAAGCTTGTTCCACAAAAAAGCTCCAGAAACACTATCGTAAAGAATCATTACTTTACGGTTCAATATTTAAAATATCGCACAAGTTCCAACTAACTGAATTTGTTTATTAAGCAGTAAATGTGCAAGACTTAATCGCATATTGCTTGCATATAAATGCGAGTACTGTACATACGACACTCCGCAATCGCATACATCTAACCTGAAGCCGCATATTTTAAGCGCTGACAATTTCATATACGCGTCCATATATGCATGTGCATATTGGCACAGCACTAATTATAAGCATGGAAATGTCATAATTCCCTTGCATGATGTAAAAAATTTTCTCCGAGTCACTTAATTGCAATACCAGTTCATACATAGGAATGAAAATATATTTCTGAATGTCAACCTCGCTGCCCTAGACGCAGAATTACTTCGATCCACCCGTTTTACTTTCAACAAATTACTTATACCCCAAACCACATACCTCGTATTTCACTGCCGGTGTGCACCAAAAACTATTATGTATATACCGAGTCTTTTTTCTCTTTATATTAGAGGGTGGCTGAGCATCATTGACATGATACTTTACAGGGAGTGTACATGATAGGGGCTCCCCAGGACCCTAGTCACGCCCGAGCTTTAAAGCCTTATTTCCTCTCGTTTAGTGCTCACGTAATATTCATCGAGAACAGTGACCACACCGCAGGCAACGACTCTGATTTGCCGCACGTATCAACGTTTTTCTCACCAACTACCACGTACTGGGCTCGAACCCATGGTAGACTAAAGGAGGGAAAGTCCTATGGGGACAGCCGCGCACTTTCGCTAATTCGACTAGCCAAAAGAACGCTTCGTTTCAAACAAGCCGGACGACGTCACCCGCACGCAAAATGACGTCAGCGACGGCAGCGTGAGTACTACCACGCAGCGTACTCTGCCCTTCTAGACGTACGATCAACAACAGGACCGACTGCCGGTGTGCCTCCACGGGTCCGGCTTTGGATTTTTGAAAAATTGAATTCCGTCCGGCTACGTGCTACCTGAAGTAAAAGGTTATCGATCTTCAATTTAATCTTACTGGCTGCTACATTAACTGAAACCTCTATCCAAACAGGAAAATTTACTTTATTCAATCATACATGATGTTTCAATACCTTCTACATGCGACTGAAGCTGACAATTGCGCGCCGTATTCAATCGTAAAAAGGATAATATAAAGTTCAATATCCAGATATTTATTAGAAATAATACGTGTAATATATTCCGCTTGTAAGTTTACGAACTGAATGGCAGGAGTCCTGATTTGCAGTTGTATATACATTTTTAGCATCCCAAATTTCAAGCTAAAAAACACTTCAGAAGAAAGGCAACATTTAGTATGTAGTTCCGGAACGTGGAATCTATCCAGAAGGGGCATTGAAACAGTAAGTTGAGAAAGTTGAGAAAGAAGTTCATGATGAAAGATAAAAGTTGAAGATGAAAGTTATAGGTTCTGAACAACATGACAGCACTGAACAGAAAAATTGGTCAGTATCAAAACAAAAAAACTTCCCTATTTCAACGAAAGGCTCGCCTAACCTTTAGCTCAAGACCTCGACAATTCCCCATGGGAGCGCTAAGAACAGAGCATTGATTATTGTTATCGTTGTGAGGGGCAAGTTAAAATTATCCGCATTCACATATGTTAAGATTATATGAATAAACGATAAAACGCAGAAAACCTAGAAAAATATGACATCATTTCAGCACCTCTCACCACAAAAAAGGTGTTTCATAAAAAAGAAGGAAGAAGACACCGACCGGTATGGAATTAAGAAAATCTATGCACGATGTTCACATTTATGTTTTGGATTGAAACATCTAAGTACGAAGTTTGTAATAAAAAATCTACCATGAATATGTAAGGTTCCAGAGAATAGGATAGCAAAGGACCGAAAAAAAGTCGGTACAACCTAAACAAAAAATTTTAAGGTTAGATTATTGGTAGTACAAGCTTCCCTACCGCAACTAAGTTCAATCAAAGGAAGTTAGAAATCATTCAATATGAACTTTACACAACGGGGAATGTATGCACAAGATTTGTTCCCACACAAGACTTCATCAAACACGTAATTAAACTAGATTATTAGTTAGTTTAAACCCCCCTATCCGCAACAAAGGCGATCCATAAAAAGGAAGGAAGAAGGCACCATTTAGTACGGAGTTCAAGGGAACGTAGAATCTATGCAGAAAGGGCATATAAACAGTAATATGAGAAAAAATATTATGGAACCATATCAAAGTTGATGAATAATGTAGTAGGTGCTGAAAAAGCAGGACAGCAGTGAACCGAAAAAAAAGATGGTTCGTAGCAAAAGAAAAACTTATGTTATTTAAAAGAAGCCTAGCTAACCTTTAGCTCGGGCCCTCACATTGTCCCCCTGGGAGCGCTAATTCCATAGATACAATAGTTGTATCACCCTGAGCGGAAGAAGGGAATAAAAATCCGTTGATTTTGTTCATTCCATTCTGTGTTTCCCAATAAGGGCTACCTTATAGGTATACATTCAATATCGCTCACGAGTTACGTCACAATATTTTCACGTTAAAAAAATTATAAATAGTTCAATCGCAAATTAAATACAACTAAGGACAGTAGTTAATCAAGAGGTGGTCTGCAATGAAATCAAAAATGTTTTTTATTTTCAATAAATTGATGGCTTATGTAAGCTAGTCGTGGGACTTCAAATCTTCTCACATAGAACACCAGATTAGATTAGTCATTAGTTTTAGCTTCCCTACCCAGAAACAAATGCGATCAAAAGAGAGGAAGAAGGAAGGTACCATTTAGTATGGAGTTAAAGAAACGCGGAATCTACGCCGAAAGGCATAGAAACAGTGAGTTGGGAAGGAAGATTATGAAACAAGATCAAAATTGAAGAAGACAGTAGTAGGTGCTGAAAAACAGGACAGCAGTGAACCGAAAAAGGTGGTCCTTAACATAACAAAAACATTTTATTTCAACAAACAGAAAGCCTACCTAACTCTCAGCTCGGGCCCTCACATTGTCCCCCTGGGAGCGCTAGCTCCCATAGATACGTAGAACACCAAGTTTTCATTATGAATACTGACTAGTTCTACAGATTAGATTACGACATAAATTCAGCCGCCCTTACCATAACAAAGCTGCTCAGAGCGAGCACAGTCACGGGACTTAACGTCTTCTCACATAGAAGATTAGATTAGTATTATAGGTTAGTTTAAACCTCCCTAACCGCTACAAAAAACAGCGTATCGAAGAGTGGAAGGAGGAAGGCACCATTTAGTATAGATACTAGGGAATGCGTAATCTATGCATAAGGGGCATAGAAACAGTAAGTTGAGAAAGAAGTTCATGAAACAAGATAAAAGTTGAAGAAGAAAGTAGTAGGTGCTGAAAAACAGGACAGCAGTGAACCGAAAAAATGTTTCATAACACAGCAAAGAATATTTTATTTAGACAAAAAGAAGGCTTACCTAACTCTCAGCTCGGGCCCTCACATCTTCCCCCCGGGAACGCTAATTCCCATAAATACAATAATTGTATCCCCTGAGGGGCTTCTTACATAGAACACTAAGTTTTTATTATAAATACTGACTAGTTCTACACTTTAGATTACGATATAGATTCAGCCTCCTTTCCCTCACTACGACAAAACTGTTCAAAGAGAGGAACGAAGCGCGGGAGTCAAAAGGGAACGCGTAATTAGTACACAAGGTGTTTTCACATAAGAAAACCTGTGCATAGACACAGTAAGTTGAGGAGTAACGTTATGAAACAAAATTAAAGCTGAAGAAGAAAGTCATAGGTGATGAAAAACAGGACAACAATGAACCAAAAAAATTGGTCCTTAACTTAAAAAAATGAAACATTTTAATTTCAACAAAAAGAAGGCCTATCAAGCTCTCAGCTCTGGACTTTACATCACTTGTTTGATAAGAATGGGGAACAAAATATAAGCCAACAAGTCGTCCCAGAATAAATATTCCCATTACTTAAAAATATATTTCGTTCTAATATCTCGATGTTACATAAATTTTTGACCATAATGAATTAAATGAACTAATTTTTCATCAAAAACAATATGGTACACCACCGACTACCCAAGGCACGTTCAACATTTTCCGGCTAATAAATTCCGAAATCCTTATAGAAGTATCATGTCAATGATACTTAGTCACCTCTCCTAGGAGGGAAAAAAGGCTCGGTAAATAAATCAGTTCCAAAATGAACACACAAGACAACATAAAACTGAGTATTCAATCTAGGTAAGGACTAGTCGGACATAATGACTTACTAAACATCACATCACAAAGAGCAAACGTCAGCACTCCTAATGCATAACGCTATCTTCAAGCATCAGGAATAGTTCTCTGCGTACCAGTAAGTAAAGAAAAATTGAATAAAAAGAAAATGAACAGTTAAAATCAAAAAGGAAGAAATGAACCATAATACACTATAAAGATAAACATTAGAAAGACCAGTTTAGGTCAAACTTACTTTTTGGGTACCAATTTTTCTAGCTCAGTGCGAGTGGGAAGCCTACGACGCATCTTTCACCAACTATGGGAATCGTGCTCGAAATCAATCATTCATAACAGTAAAATAGTTTTACAGGCAATTGTATTATTATCAATAAGCAGAAGTAAATTCAGCGGAACGTTCAGAAGCGAACTGCGTTATTTAATAACAAGACAACACTCCAGAAAGAGTACGCTAACTTTGTCGAGACTGCCGGGAAGTGCACCTAATCCAACATAAGCCTCAGAATGCAAAAACTTGAAAGATGAGCATCACTCAGGTTATGTGAGTATTTTCACAGCCAGCCAGTCTAAGGCTTTTTCAAATCATTCAATTCGAAATCAAAGTAATGCATATGTCATAGGAGTGTATAGGTTTCAAGGAATAAATGTAATTAATTTTTTCTGCAAAGTTTCAATTACGAGAAGAAAACAAGGATAATAAATGTGTGCAGCGAGTAGATAGTAAAGCTTATTTATAACGCTTCACCTTCGCAATGCACTGAGCAAAATCAACAAATAAACCTTACATACCGTCCGTTAATGACTAGGCAACATTGAACGACATAATGGTTCACAGCCTTAAATTATAAACAGATCAAGAAAAAAGGTTTATCACGAGCTCGATACAATATAACACATTACAGCTTCAAATTCATCCCATACTAACAAAAAAAAGCTAGCACAAGTCGAAGACTAAGTGGTTGTTCATTAGCTGCCATTGGGAGCTTAATTTAACACCGCTTACAGAGCTGAGAGCGAGTAGTGCTCAGGTATATTAGTACAAATGGACGTTGTAGGTTTTGGTTTTAATTTGGCTTACATCTGAGTAGTCGAGTGAGTAACACTAAGAATAAAATTCAGCGTTGTTGTACTTGAATCGGAATGTATGAAGTGCTGCTGTACCTAGAGCAACGTGAAAGTTATGGGATTTACAGGTGGAAACAGTAACTCGCTCATAATTGTTTCTAATGAAGTACCGGAACTATAGGTATAAATTTATTATGCACACAAAAGTGTATTCAAACAGCTGATCTTCAACATATCTGCCACATGTGTCCGTAACACCATTGCCAGCAGCATACACCTATGTTATTATAATTCAAAAACCCTTTAAAAACTGAATAATATGATACAACAAAAGTTATCATATTTCAATTGAGAGCAACATGAGAACAATGACTCAAGAGAAAAGTGCAGTGAACCACTAGTGCATCACTTTATCATGTTCATCTTCAGAATAGGTACTCTGCAGAGGTCTATTGTACGCGCTGATTGACTCCAATGTTCTATACCAGTAAAAAATGATATCAAGTACATTATTATTTGGAAACAGTAGGTGGAAGGTTTAGGGTAGTTATTATAAATTAATTCACAAACATTTTTCCTGAAGCCAGGCTAGTGACTAATTTGATTCAACAGATACTGCAAGACCCTCTCATAACAAATAATAGTACGAAAGATTTACTGCAAACTTCAAGTCCCTTGTGCGAACCTTCAGACTGAATATACTTCTAAAACGATACAAACAGATATCTTCCACACTAAAAATGGAGCAACTCATAGTGCAGTGAGTCAAAGAAGTTTTTTCAGCTGCCGGTGATACATGTCTGTTCTCATGGCGAGGTAACCGGTGATAGAGTGACAGCATCTTTCACTGCCAAAATTCTTCCAATGTTGGTGGTTCAGTTGAATACCACAGCAGCCTATAGCTCCTTTTCATCCACCTCGATGACGTTGAAATTATTTCACTGTCATCCGGTACCTGGAGGGCAAAAAAAAATTAGTGAACGTCTCAACCTAACAGTTTTTGGAATTAGTTTTGGCTCAATAAGCGCACATTTCAGTTGTGCTAGTGGGGTACAGATTGAAATCTGTTGGTGCAAATATAATGAATTGAGATCCAGGTACGAGTATTCAATAAAAGGGGTCAGTTGTAAAGAGTGATGATGCTGAATATGAAGCAGTATTATATTTCCAATAGGTCGATTCTTAGGGAATCTCAAGCGTAAGATAAAATGGAGAACCAACGTACATATTTACATATTTATTAATTTCTTTTAATGGCAAACGTTTCGGAATGTTTCAATTCCATCTTCAGTGCTGAAAAACAAACAAAAAACTCAAAAACATCAAAAACTCAAAAAACAGTATGTTCGTACAAGTTAAAAAATTTTTTTATAGCAAACAAATATCTATAAAACTTTAATCCTACTGATGATTCAACTGCAGTAAAAACAATCATTCTCATCGGCTCATTCACCCACCATTTTACCAATACATATATTACATTCATACATTTACACTTGGGAACCTAACAAACAGACGCGCGCAAACACACTCTACATACATACATACATACTATAAGAAATTTAGTTGGGCGGCGCATCTGCGCCGTCATTTGTCCCGCGCGCGGTTCAGACGCTACTTCGGTAGCATGTTTCTAACATGAGACAGATGCGATCGACACGCTGGTTGAGTAGGACTGAGGTTACTGCAGCCCCGTGTTAGGGAGGCGGCGCAGTGTTCTTGGTGCAGCGAGTGGCAGTGGCCGAGGTTCCTTCATCTTCCTAAAATCTAACTTCAACTATCGTTATGTTGGTGTGCCTGTGACCTGTTCAAGTTATTTCTTTGATTGTCAGGGTTCACGTTTAATTATTCACTGCAGGCTCACCTTAGTACGTCTGGGGAACATCCTCCATCGGTGAATTTAGCATAGTTTGTTTGGGATCTAGTAGGGTTAGAGTGGAGGATTAGGTTTCTTTCTCTCTAACTTTTTCCTAAGCAGACGAACCTTCAACTGTTCTTCCTGTCCTTACGGTGAGCCTGACTACCACTATCCCCTCGTCTGATAGGGTTTCAAATTTCTCTGACCTCTGAAAGTGGCGTTCCTAGGCCCACTGGGCTGAATCAATCAGCTTAGGTGAGTTGTGCCCTAATTTTGTGAAAGCGTGCTTAAGATCTAATCGTTACACACTATTTAGCCCGCGATTTGCTACCTAGACGCCAATTAACTGAATAACTCTTCAACAGTATCCCACTACAACGTTATTCCACTGGTCAAGCTGCCACTGCCGCGGATACGGTTGCTACTACTGCCGAGGATACTGCAGGTGCTGCCTGGCGCTACTACTGCCGCGTATACTACTACTGCTGCAACAGTCTCCACCGCTGCGGCCATTGATGCAGTTTCTACGGTTGCACTTTCCGCTCCTGTAGTAGCGTGCTCGTACCTGAACTCCGATGGCCCTGTTCAGAGACCTCAAGTTGCTGGCTCTGCACTAGCTTGATTGTGCGAGCTGCTGCCGTCCTGCCATGTCTCGTCGTCGCTCTCATTGCGTTATAGTTCTTGTTAAATTGCGTTTAGTTGAAAATTAACTTCTAAAATTCTTGTTCAACCTAAAATTATATTTAGTTCAACGAAAGAACTTCACTCTTCAATAAAAAGTAAATGCTTCACTGGATAAGCGTTAAATTCCTTATTATTACCTTTACTACTATTGTGTAAGGTTGCCACGGAAAAAAATTCCTTACAATACACACAGAAATATGTCAGTAGGTTGACGCAATGTTCAGTTTCACGGCACTCAGGTCTTTATTTAAGTCAGGTTTTAGTAGATATGGACAAAGATTCTAAAATGCGAAGATCTTGTTCGTTGTTGATGGTACACAGGTTGGAGAAATTTTTTGTTCTGAAAGGATGATTAAATTGTTGACAATGCTCTCGGATTGCTGAATGAGAAGGAGAAGAAAGTATGCGACCGGTTCTAGGGGAAATTCCTGAATATTGGCTGTGTCTAATAAATTTAAAGTTTAGTACTACCAACATAAGTCTGCATGCAGCAGTCACGCTTAAAAAAATAAACACATCCACTCCACAGGCACTCCTCCAGACGTTCTTTCCTCCTAAAATATGAACCGATTTTAAAACTATGTCTATAAAAGACCCTGACGTCAACTGAAGTGAAAAACCTACTAAACAGAACTACAACTTCTCTTTTCAGCTCCGAGTTCAAATAGCCCAAAAAAGGTAGCTCTACATACAATTTCTGTTTTGCTACGCTCAAAGCGACAGGAGAGGGACAGTATTTTTTATCTAGAAATTTTCTGACGGAGTTATCAATGAGGAATTTAGGATACATATTCTTAATCAATAATGTCCTAATAAATTCTATTTCACGGTGGAATATTTCAAAACTGCTGGATATACGATATGCAGGGTGAAGTAATGTATTTATGCAAGTTCTCATATATCCCTTATAGATGCAACTGAAATAGTTCGTACTTAAGCCAGTAAATGTAGGTTTCCTGTAGACAGAGGTAATGAGCCTGGAGTTTGACTTTTTTACGAGTACATCTAAGAAAGGGATTTGACCATTTTGTTCTTTTTCCATAGTAAATTTAATATTAGGATGAGATGCATTGATATATTCATAAAAATTAGTAGCTTCATTTTCAGAACGGAACAAAAAAACGTATCGTCCAAATATCGACGGTAGAATAAGGGCTTAAATTCTGTAGGGCAGTGGGCGAAAAATTTTTTCTCTAAGTTAGCCAGGAACGAATTTGCTAAGAGGGGAGACAAGCTTGAGCCCATTGCCAGACCGTCAATTTATTGGTAAGTTTTCCCGTTGAATATAATAAATGAATCTTTCAGTGCGATGTCTAGCAAGCGTTTGTTGAGCCCTGTCGTAATTCATTATGGTGAGATTGTCTTTAAAAATACGTTCAAGCAAAACATTAATTGATTCTTCTAGTGATTCGTTCGTATACATGGATTCTACATCAAAACTACACATGAACAGATTTTCTATGCCGTCAACAGTCGATAAATCGTGTACAAAGTGATACGAGTTTTCCACGGAAAATTTATTTTACAAAAAGGTGTTAACACCGGTACTAAATTTGAACAAAGTTTAGAATTAGGGGTATTACAGGCAGATAAAAGTGGTCTCATCGGTACATCTGGTTTATGAATTTTAGGCAATCCATATACAACACCAAGTTGAGAACCCAAGGAACGGCACGTATTGTATAATTCGTCAGTTAAAATGCCAAGCTCTTTGTCTTTTTTAAGTCTGTAATTGATTGTATCCTCCAGTTTCAGCACCAACGTTTTTTTTTCAACGGTTTCTTCACAAAATTTATCCCGATCGGCAAGAATGGATTCTATTCTCGAAATATAGTCTAGTTTATTGAGTATTACAACTCCATTCCCTTTATCTGGTTTTGTAACATGGATCGAAACATCAGTGCCTAATTTTTTGAGAACTGAAAATCTCTCGGTTTGAACATAGCACACGTATTATTATTACGATCGAATTTGTTATAAAATTTATGCGCTAGATTTTTCAAACTGCTGTGAAGCGTTTCCCGACTGTTATGAATATAAGGGGTAATTTGAAATTTAGACAGTCTCTCGTACAAGCGTTGAAAAGCTAAAAAATATTTGTGAAAGTTCAGTTTAGAAATTGGCAAACCAAATTCTAGTCCTAAGCAAAGAACCCGTTTTTCGTCTGACGATAAAACTCTATTAAACAAATTAAAAATTACCGATGATGGTTCAATGCTATTGCACAATGGAGAAACACCTAACCTGACTAGTTTGTTAGTTTGCACTCTTCTAACGTTGGTAACATATTGCACTTGTTTACGATAAAGCCACAATCTGATGCAAGCAATATCAATTTCACAGTGTTTCGGAATGTTCCAATTCCATCTTCAGTGCTGAAAAAACCTGATTATCCTTACAACCTGGATTGTTTCGTGCGATAGAAAATAATTGGAAGAACAACGATAAGTTAGTTTGTGATGGTGAATTTTTGAGTGCCTGCTACCATTATCAAGTCGTTCCCAAGTTTCTCCGTGTTCGACTGTACCGCCGCCAACTGGAGAGTTCAGACTTGTGGCGATCCGGGCAGATGCAGCAGAAGCTGCTGAGGAATGAACTGAAGTCTAAAGCTGGGTTTAGACGGTGGGTGAATTCCCCGGGGCAACGCCCTCTCTCCCTCCCCGCCTCTTCAAAAAAAAAACCAATCCCTGGTCTAACGCCTCCCACTACTACCCCATGCGTGTCGACGCTAGATGCTGGGAAACAGGGGTGATCACTGATCAGTGCTGTACTGGCAGTCTAAGTGAAGGGTGCGTCAGCTGCTCAGCCATCATGTCTTCTTGAGTTCCCGTCCCGCAAGTTTCTCCTAATCAAGAAAAATGGCCAAGGACTAAAGTTTTAAACCTTATAGATTTATTGAAAGCAGAAGAAGTGCTTTGGAACTGTAAAAGTATAGACTATAAGAACAAGATGAGCAGAGACAAAGCAAGAAAGAAATAGAAACCGAGTAAGAGCTGTATTCACAAGAGGAAATAAAAAGCATAATACATACTCTGAGGTCTCAATTCCGGAAAGAAAACCGGAACATCACGCAATCACGTAAGCCAGGCATTGGATCTGACGACATTTATGTCCCAATACTTTGGTCTTTTGAAGACCTGATTTTCTTGAAGGATTGCGATCTTCCCAGGGATTCATCTACAAATTACGAGTTCAGTGAGGTAAGCTGAATGAAACAATAGTCTGTATATGTTCTTCAATTTCATCGAATTAAAAAGAAAATTTTTGCAGGTGTTGAATTTGAAATTGCCCTCTTTGAAGGAAATATTTTGTACTTTAAGATAATTTTAAATTGAAATTTTCGACTATGCTTTTGTAATTGTCATCAGTGCTGCGTGCTAATTTTGCTGAGAACTCATTTCTATCTTACGATCAATTAATCATTTAAATATTCCATAAAGAGTGTTACATCTAATCATATATGTTGTGGACGACAAATTTCGCTCATAGTGTGTGCGTGGTCAAGCACCATATCGATATTTTCGAGAAAAGCCCCGCAAATAAAGTTCACCTCAGGCACCTGAAAAAGGTTATAAAAACGCATATGGAACATGTACTTTTATTTTTATTGAAGAAACGACAAAAAAAGCAGAACGGTGTATTTCCAATAGAGTTGAAACATGAATGTGTAATATTGGTTTTTAAAATATCTTGACTTTAACATCATTACTTGCAAATTTCACATCGGTATGGCAATAGTCATGTAAATTTTTGAACCAAAAAAATCATTGACAGAAAAGCGCAACAAAAATGAGTTCCTTTCGTTGCGTAATCTAATTCTTTCATTGCATTTAAATACGAGTGACTAAGAAAACGTGACCTATGGGACGAATTGCTGAAAACCCTATCGTTAGTGCGTAAATATGTTAAAATACGGACGTACGAACTAGCGATACGAGCTTGAGGGATTGATTTTAGAACAAAAATGGGCAGTTTATTTTGCGACCAAAACCATGAGGTCGACCTTCGGGACTCGGAACAACTTTTCACTACAAAGCACTAGGGTAATGTTCGAATGGCCGGACGGTTCGAATCGTCGGTCATTCTTAGTTAATTTTAAATTTTTGCGCTCGGTAGCTATCTAAAAACTCAACCTGCAAGGCCTGTAGTGGTGCAATCTGCTACGCGTCTTACGGCTTTTGGATTGCTACCGATCGTCAAAATTGAAAATTAACTAAGAATGACCGACGATTCGAACCGTCCGGCCATTCGAACATTACCCTAACTAGTATGGCAAATGATGAGTTCGGGGAGAATGTAATATGCACCTTAACAGAAATTCATGGAATTTCTTGCTTACGCTAATAGTACTTGCGCAAAAGAGTTCACCGGAGTCAAAGAAATGAAAATAATTGTTGTACAGTGCTAGCCGTAACATTTTCAATACAGCTGGAACAATACAAAAAGTCAACTACCTAGAATAGTGTTGTCATAATATACTCACGAACGTAAGAAAGTAAAAATTGCCACACAAGAAGAACATCTTGACTGTAGATAAAGATAATGAAGCAATAATGCTCTATATAGTTGTTGCGTACCTCGAAACCGTGGCGAGAGGGTGAAGTGTGAACATGCCATTGACAATTTAATGAAATGTATTCATCAATTAAATAATTACAAATAATTCTTTGCTTTTCTGTTTTTGTTTTTCAATAATGAATTATAAATTTATTGATTATTAATAAATAAGAAATTATTAATAAGCTTTAGAAAATTCAATTCAGATTTTACCACCAAACGTAGAAAAATTTTGCACAAAATATGCCTGAGCCAGGTTAGGAAATGTTTTCATGGCGTGTGTTTAAATATTCAAACATCTATACACCAGAAATAAATCAAGGTTACGTGCGTGCATTAAATTGGAGCCGGCAAAAAGTGTCGGGGCCTGACTTTTCGCGCGTGCACTGTTTGCATTATCAGTGAAGACTTATCAATTTATTTTTTTTTTCAGGATATCGTACAAGATGTTCCACCAGAAGAAGTGCGAATGAAGAGGCCTGCACCATCCCCAACGCCGTCTACATCATCCAATGAAGACGACAAAAAGAAATCAAGCAAGAAGATCGACGATGTTATTCAGCTCACATTAGATGCACTGCAAAGGGAAGAAAAAAACTCGGACAGCTTTGGTAAACTGGTGTGTGAGAAATTGGCAAACGTAAATATGAACCAGAGAGAGCTAGCTGAACATTTAATTTTAAATATACTTAGCCTCGCAAAGCAAGATAAATTCACACGTCATCATCAAATTTTGGCCATTATGCCAGTAAATACAACTTTCTAATTAGGTACTAGGGCTTCATGTTTGTCTGCAATTGAATGCTATTCTCCTCATATAGGTTCAAGTTCAAGATAAAGTTCCTTTTAACAGTTGGAATACAAATTGTTTGCTGTTATGATTAACAGGATGGTTCGTGATGGGAATGATAAGGATAGCATTTTTGGAATTTATTAAGGTTCATTTTCATTATATTTTATGTAGAATAATTCATCTGATTTTTATTTGAACCTTTCAAGGGGCTACACCTATTGTACCTATGGGAATTGGCACTCCCAGGGGGATTATGTGAGGTCCCCAGTTAAAGGTAAAGTAGGCTTTTTTGTTGGAATAGAAATTTTCTTGTTGTTTTCTTACGGACTATCTTTTTCGGTTCACTGCTGTTCTGTTTTTCAACGCCTACGACTTTCTTCTTCAACTTTTTTGCTTGTTTCATGAACTTCTATGCGCCTCGTGCATAGATTCCGCATTCTCTTAACCCCATACTCAATTTTGTCTTCATTCTTTCTCTCCGTTCAAATATTTAATATCTGAACTTTATGGGAAGTATACTGTTTTTAATTTTTTTATTTTTCATTCTATTTGAATATCTTTGTCATGGTTAAAGAAAGCAAAAACTTTATACAATCAAACAATTTATATTCTGCTTGGAACGCTTAAACTTCTTTATTTCTAAGATTGAGCATTATGATTAAATGAGAAACCATAGGTGCGAAATGTTTTATTGATTTACTTCCATTCCTTTATAATCTAAGTGACACATTCGTCTCTGCCAAGGCACTTGGCCTTCGTTCAAGAAGTAGTTCTTAAAGTCTTCACGGATATGTTGTGCTTCTTGTGCGGGCCTTCGTGGAATAGTTTGCAGGTTGAGCAAAGGGTCCTCATCTCTCCACGGACCTGGAATTACATCTCCTGTTATATGATCTTCCCGGTCGACTGCCTCGTTTTCCCTTCTTGTTTTTCTAATTTAATTATGGAGAACCAAACATGCCTTTACCACTTTTTCTACATTTTCTGGTTGCAAGTTGATATTCGTTCTGAGAACTCGAAATTTGGAAGAGAGGATACCAAAGGCATTTTCGATCATCCTGCGAGCTCTTGACAGTCTGTACGAAAATATTCGTTCAGAATCAGACTGGCCTCTGAACGGATACGGTTTTAGCATGTAACTGGTCAGAGGGAAGGCGTCATCAGCTACGAAAACGAAAGGCAAAACTCTGTCACTGTTGGGTAGCGCAACTGGGTCTGGGACTTAAGCGACACCTTTCTCTAGAGCAGATTGAAGCGAACAATTCCCCCAAACTCCAGCATCTGAAACTCTTCTATTTCTGCCGAAATCCACGTAGATAAACTCATAGTTTGCGTTGCAAACAGCCAAGAGAATCATACTATGCGTACCCTTGTAGTTGTAGTAGTAGGATCCGTTGTTTGGAGGTGGGACGATGCTGACGTGCTTGCCGTCAATTGCCCCAATGCAGTTGGGAAAGTTCCACCTTTCTTGGAAATTGTGAGCAATTTCCCTCCATTCATCTTCACTACTGGGAAACTGGAAAGAAAGAAACAGTTGTCCGATGACGTTTTGTAAATCGATTTAATAGTTAAATGATAACTACGGATGTGACATTAAGCATATTGCATATATATGATTTTGAGCATATGTGAGATGGTATAAAAAATGCCCGCAAGCATATATGTCGTGTGGGCATATTGCATATTTTTTTCGGAACAGCATAAAATATGACGAACATGCATGAAGAACTAAGTCGCAGCAAACTGAAAAATAGTAAAACCTTCCCAATACTTTTAAATTCTGTTCTTTTTTCGTTCAATTTTATAGAATAATTCCTTTTGTATAACTGGAACAATTGTTAAATTTAATTTTTTCCGGAAATCAATTATAATTGTAAGGTGCTACAACTACTTCAAAATTTTGTTTTAATTAGCGGGTATAGCACAAAAATTTCTAAATATAGTTACCTTATGAAGTGTATTTGAGATTAATACGGCTAGTAGTGATCTACAACCATGCCGAAGGTGAACAAAAAGCATCATTTTTAGAATACTCCAAGGAATTTGAAGATTTCCAAGCCAAAGAAGGATTTCTCTATTGAATTTATTGCCAGAAACAAGTACAATACAAAACTTTTTTACGTGGTAAAAATGGAATGTTTCATTCAGATCATGTTAGAGAATGAAACATTCAGAACATGTTAGAGAAGCTTGACGTGGTACAAGGTTTGAGTTTCTAAATATTGTCCCGTAGAACCATGTTAGGCTTCGAATTTGATTCTGAAACATATTCCTCGTATTATAAAAGAAGTGATAAAAAATATTCCTTGCATTCATCAAAAACATATACAGATACTTCAAAATCAAATTTGGTTTAGATTACTTTTTTGTTCCCTATCATCGTCCTTAACTCGTTCAGATTACACTTGTTAGTTTTCCAAAATATTTATGTTCAGATAAGTTATAAAACTTACGAGCAAAATATAGTATGCACTTAAGTATGCACTATGAGTATTGTATGCACTTAATTATTCATTGAAAATTATGAAACAAATAATTGTTTCCGCGTATGAAGAAGTACACTGTACCCAGTGTCATTGCTTCTGTATAATCTTGCTCTCAGAAAACACAAATTTTGAGCTATTCAAGTGTAGAATATATGCATCGAGCGTTTCTGCATATGTTACGGTTTTACTAGCATAATTCTTGCCGAAGCTTTCATATTTTATGCTGCATATGCGCTACAAAAATCAGCAAATATGCAACATAGTTTATGCTGCATATTGTTACAACTCTATTGACAACGTCAATAATTTCAAACATGATAAAGATTTAATTCATAACAAGTAACAATTTATCTCAGTTCCAATTAGGAACATAATACATTGTGAAAGAATTTCATTTCCACATTAGTCAATTAAGGAGAGCGTCCCCCTTATGAATCCTTGCTTCTGGGATTTCTTGAGAAACTGGGATTTTTGCTGTTATAAGAAGTGTAAGAGGTCAGGTACATCCTGTGAAAAAACAAGACTCGTACGTTCACTCGTTCGCCCGCTACGGGGATTTAAAGAATGGGGGGGAGGGGAGGGGGAAGTTGTATTTTATCGCGTTACACCTCCCCCATGGCACTTTCTTCACGGCGCAAAGTTGCTATGTCATCTCCTATGTCTCTGGATTACTCTATAATGATTTCAGGGGTCTAACTTGAAACAAAAATTTTAAAAAAATTTTTATTGGTATTGTTTATGTTCCTTTGTTTTGCTTATAATGTAAACAATGGTTTTTGGGGTTTCAAAATGCTTCTCCTCCTACAGTTTTTGAGCTACAGTGATGGTTTTGCTATCATTAAATGCGGGAAGACGCGAACTTTTATGGATGCTAAAATTCGTTTCCTCAAAAATACATTTTCAATACGAAAAAGTGTAAAAATAGGAAAAAAATGCCCTTTTTCGGAAATGTAAAACTTTATGACGTCATAACTCATGAGCAATAAATAATTTTGGAATGAATTTTAGCATCCATAAAAGCCCGTGTCTTTACGCATTCATCGATACCAAAATCATCACTGTAGCTCAAAAACTGTAGGAGGAGAAGATTTTTGAAACCCCCCCCCTAAAACTTCGTTTTCTTCGATTTCCCATTTTCTTTTCGAGAAAATTGAACTTTTGCTCTAAGCAAAAACGTTTTCAAATTCAATTTCCTATCAGTATATCAAATTTCATTGTTCTAGGTTCAATAATAAAGAAAAAAGTCCTCTCCTTAATAAAATACAAAATTAAAATTTTTTATAACAAAACCTCGTAAATACTCAACGTACCCAGGAAAAATAAAAAAGTATTTCACAAAAAAGGTCTATACGTACATTAATTTCATAATTATATAGATCTCAGACCCTAAATTAAAGTGATTTTCAGCAGGTAGTTTGATGAAAATAATTCTTTGCCTTAAGGAATCCTTCTTGGAGGCAATCGTAGATTGCGGCACAAACTTCAGGGATTATCAAAGACAAAGAAGGTTTCGAAATACTCGTAGAGTACCTCAAACTTGCTTAAGACTCGCCAGTAGCAAGAAAGCGATGAGTTGCTTCCAATTTCGTGCCAGGAGATATGGCTTCTCTCATGTTGGTGTCAGATCTTGTGATCTTGGGAGCGATTAACTCGAATACATTTCGAAATTCTTCCACATTTAATCTTGTATAGTTAACAAAATCTTGTTCGCTTGCGAATCTTAATTCCCGGTGTTTCGTTTTTTCTTCTTACAGAGAAGTAACGCTAGCAAGGTCAAATGCCGCGCTCTTGTCGACATCCTCACTCAATCACAGTATCGGGGTTACTGCTGTGGGCATCTCACCAGGGCTGCCAGTCAACTTTTTCCAAAATCCCCAGACTGACCCCTGAAATTTCCCCAGATCGGGATAAAATTCCCCAGGTATTACCAAAAGTGATAAATATGATATTTATGTTTATCCTCAATACATTTTCAGGTTTATTCACAATTTTTATCATCAATTCCAGCACGAAAGTCGAGAGGTCTTAATATGTTCAACCTTTTCAGTCAATCTTGGTCAATTTGATTGACAGCTCCCCTTAATTCTTAGGTCAGTGATTAAACTTTGTTCAGAACCCCACTTGGCATACTTTGCATTATTTCTCGCCAATCATTGCTTAGCAAGAAGACGGTGCTCGGCAGTTTCTGGTCTTATGGAATTGTTAGTTTTTTTTATTCAGTTAAGTAGAGAAAATACTTTTTAACAAATGGAGACGAAAGCACAATCGAGACAAAGCATTATATATGGAAGAATGCCAAATTAGGGTTACCCAAGCCATCTTTGATTTCCCCTAATGATTTCCATTACTGAGGAATTGAGCATTCCCTTACTGATAGGTCAGCTGCAATTAGAACCAGACGCTGTCTATCTTATTTATATGAGCTTCATCAACAAGCGAGGGAAGTGCCACTTAATTTATTGGTCATCATTACGCGTTTCCGGCTTGAAAAATTGTGCGATGTCAACTTTCGACTTCATAAGCCCATAACTTTTTATGTTTTTCGGATTCCTACCTTTTCAATAGGGCAGACTTGTTCACACTTTTGAACATAATATATCAGCACTTACGACTGGCAAGGTTTCGATCTTTACCTTTCTGTAGCCAATCTTTGAATTCGGAATCGTTCAACCAATCATTACTAATATATTTAACTGTACCACATTTTTTAGGTGATTCTATGGTGTTTAACTACAAGCAGATAAAATAATAAGGACAAAACGCTGCTATCGGTAGCGCTAGTACCACAGGCGTACACTAGAAAAGACATTTAGCACCTCAGCAGTAATAACGAGTGACAGAGCCAGACGCTGCATCAAGCGCTGTAATTGCTCCACTGCGCGCTTCGTTCGGATCTCGTAGAAACTTGTATTGTTCAACCTTGATGCGTTCAAGAAACTGACTCAGGCCTCCTGTACTGATAATTTGATCAATTTCTAGATTGTATTTTAGTTAGTTTGGTTGTTACTTATTAGAAGCAAATATTATTAAAGCAATTTTAGTTTTTGCATACAATATATTGTGAAACACCCGAAATTCCCTAGATATTTCCCGTTTTCGTTTCGAATTCCCTAAATCCCCGGGCCATGACCGAATTCCCAAGATCTGGGGAAAATTCCCAAGGTGTGGCAGCCCTGCATCTCACCCTCCGTCAGGCCTTCCACGCTCGTCAATTTTTGTACCCTAGGCTGGCCTGTATTTTACCCTAGAATGCTCCGTAATTACCCTAGAAAATGTAAATGATGGCGATATCATAAAAACCGTATAGACTTTAATCATGCTATTGGCTTTGTCTTTAACAACGTCAAACTGACAACATTTTTAACGTTATTGAAGATTCGCTAATTAATTAATGAATGATCTGAACACCTTTATTATGAAAATGTGAATGAAATGACATCCTTCCGTTTAAATTTCAAACGATATTTCCAAATCTGGATCGTTAAACAACTCGAAAAACACACGAAGCACTTTGGTCGACAAAATTGAAATCCAGGTTTACGTAATTGGTGCTCACAATGCATAAATAATAATAGTTACAAAAACTAAGCAAACATTTTGGGTGGAAAATATAGATCTATATAATATTTTTTCGGCTAGTGGTATTGAGTTTTTTGACCGATCAAAACAAATACGAAATGAATTAACTCTATGCGCGGTGTTAAGTATAGCCTGAGATAAATTTGTTCGAAATTAGAGAAAGCCTAACTGGATACAAACAATTTTTTAGCTTCAGGAATCTTTACTTTACTCACTGAATCTTTACTGTTCTACCGTTAAAAATAAAGTTCTGGGAATACATTGCACAAAACTACAATCTACAACATAATAAAAACGCTATCACGCTTTCCGTATTTTATATTTCTAAGGCATTGGCGTGGCTGAAGATTTTACATGCGTATTATTACTTTTACTTCATTTATAGCCTTAATTAAAATAGTATTATTTGGAAAATTAGATGACATAGAGCCAGACTACTCTAGGTTATCCACTACATGGATCAAACTACGCACGGTTTTATTCTTCGAACTGGTTCTTTGTCGAGAATCTGTTAAGAATAACCAATTATGTGAATTAAAAATTGAGGATTTAGAAAAAAAATTTTGATTATGTGTAATGATTCTTGTAATTGTGTGTAACGAATTTTGTGCGCATTTATTGTTTGCTTGAACTAACATTGTGAGTTTATAAAACTGTGGTCAGGCGCATTCCAATGGTACAAGTGGGTTGCTCTAACATTAGTGTAGGCCTGAATGTTTACATTCAACATAGATTTATGGGGCGTGCAAGCGAAGCAGGCACTCGAGCTGGATTAGTGTTGTGCTTGGTAAGCAAACCTCTAGAGCTCGAACAAGGAGTGCGGTGTTGGGTTACCAAAAAGGCAAAATTTGTTGACCATAAGGCCCGGCCTAGGGGTAGAGGGTACAGGATAGAGGGTAGAGTCGTGAGAAAGCTCGGGCTTGACTTCAAGATCACCTCGCAAAATAGGGGCGGGAAAATGCGTGTTCTGCTCACAGCGAATAGGATTTGTACAACCTCGAGAACAGCCAATAGGACAGAGCAGGCTAAGGTTTGGAAGTCCAAGTAGTGGTGCCATTGGTCATGATTGGAGAGAGGGTAGCCCCAAAAGAACACTTTGACTAGCACGGAAAAGACGAGAGTCAGTGAGAGTTTGCGAGCATCTCGATAAGGAGGGCGGTTTTCTCCTATTGATTGCAAGCACGACTTCTTCATAAAACGTCCAAAGACAGTATATGCACCGTGTAAGAGACAGGGATTGAACTGAAGCTGATCTTGGTTGAAAGAACTAGTGAACCGAGGTCAAATAGCCATCCATTGTGCCGTTGGGATGCGCCAACCTGACAGTCAGGCCTTATTTCATTATATGTGTTCCGTGTGTAATTCACTTGAAGAAATTTACCGGTCAATTAGGCAGAGTAGTATTTGTCAATATGTGTTACTCACAGTTCCAGTAAATTACGATTAAGGCTTTGTACCAGGGTGTTCATTATAAAGGATTCTTCAGCATTTTAATGGCGTTTAAAAAACCCGTACGCTCGCACCACATCTCACCGAGGCAAACTAGCGCACTGAAACGCGCTGATGTAAGTTGAGTCAACCATCATCGGTGAGTAACGCTTTGTTTTTAGTATATGTACTGTAATGTCAATTATTGTCCATGAATTTTTGTGTCGTATATGTATCCCTTGGAGGTGTGCCATTCCTCAATTCCGAGAGCCGGATCTTCCTGTTAATGAAATATTAACGAGGAGGTGAAGGGACCCGTCTTCTCGTGACATTCTTCGTAAAGTTTTGGTCAAATTTAATTGGCTAAAGAACGTTAAACGAAAGCACTTGGAAATGGGAGGGGTAACAACGTTGAAATTATAATTGTAAGATGTGGATAACATGCCAGCCCACTGGCATTTTTAGGGTAGAACACTGTATCCAAAAAATTAACAGCTGACACGTCTGGTGTCAATTGTTCATCCCAGTAATACTTTTGCCACTCTCCCGTGAGATATTTCTCACAGACAAACTTTTTCATTTTAGGAATTTCGTCAAATAAATGACTAAGATTTTGGAGTTGAAGCTAGGGTTTGCAATCCCGGGATAAAATGAAAATCCCGGAATCCCAGGATTCCAGGAAGACAATCCCGGGAATTCCCGGGAATCCGGGATTTCTTCGTATTTTTACATTTCTGCTATTGTAATTTGTTGCCGACCCCCATTACGGTATTTGATGATTTAGGAAGCGCAAACCCTTATCTGAGTACGATTCTCTAATGAAAAGAAAAAAAAAAAAGAAAAACAGTATATTTCCAATATAGATGGTACAAAAGTACCATCATTGGTTTTTAAAATCTCTTTAAATTAATACACTTAGATGATACACACACACGAGTATTGTAAAACTCGTGTCACTAGTCGAAAAGAAATGATTGAGGGCAATGTACTCCTAATCTTGCTTAATCTACATTTGATAATACATGTAATGATAATTATAAGAGACAACACAATTTCATGGACGATGCATTTTCATTGTGAGGTGAAAACACTTATGACAGTTTACATGTACATGACATAAAACTTCGCAATTCTTGTCGCCAGGAAATAATACCTGAAACGCTTGTTTCGGCCAATGTTCAAAAGTGTCATTTTAAGGAAGCATGAAAAAAAATATACATATAAATATACATCCGTATATATACATATATATATTCATACATATATATACATGTACATATACATGTACATGTATACACGTACACATAAGCATGAGGACCAAGAAGATTATAAGTTTTGTATTTCTAATCCAACAATTTTAACATAGCGGTCATTAGTTAATAAGCATTTTGTTTACACAAAAAGTGGATGATCGCACAACAAATGCATAGTTTTTACATGAATGCTTTACAATAATAAAGAGATGACGAGTTAGGTAATGTAACAAGTTGCGAGTGAACAGAAAAAAGACCATTATCTCTAGTAAAATGCTAGTTGTCAGTCTAGTACACACATGTGTGCACATATACACGCAAATATATACACATACACATGCACGCACATACTTACACCAAACTCGTAAGGATACATAAATGCATTTCTATGCATCGAGGCAATACATACGCATTATATTTAGTGTCATACGCACAGCGTGCACACGTACACATATATACAAGTAAGCATGTGCGCGAATATCAGCGTAAGCCAGTCAGTATAAACCAGAAATTCCAATCGAGGGAAACGGAGAAAATATCTTTTATTATGGCATGAATTTTATAAAATTTCGTACTAAAAATAGTGGCACGAAACAGTCTACCTAAGTCTGAAACATGAAAACGATTGTGGGACGTGAATAAGAAAGAAAACATTAATGTCCTATAAAGGTTTCATGTTAGAAAAAAAATCACATTATCTTTGAAATATGGCGCAAATTGTCGCCAATTGATAAAGAAACATAGGGATCACATTATTATAAGCATATAACTGTAAGCGTAATACTGCAGTATAAATGGATGATCACACAACGAATTTATTGCTTTTTTTACATGGATGCTTTACAATCTCATATTAGAAAGAAAATCACATTATCTTTGTAATATGGTGCAGAATGTCTGCAATTGATAAACACACACACACACATAGGTACCATGACGGTCTAGCTTGATGCTTGCACAGAAATGGAGAGGAATGACATAAAATGCAACCTTCGACTGGTTTATCTACTTTAGTGCACACAGGTGTACGTGGACATATGCAAACCCATATGCCCACATGCACCTATATACGTACACACATATTCAAGTAAGCATGTTTGCAAATGGCAGCGTATAGGCGATCAAATCACAATACCTACGCATACTTTAAAACTGTTGTGTGATATCTTGTATTATAAAACAATAAGCGAGGGAGATTTTTGAGCAATGGAGATACCAGGCAAATGAGATTCTACAGTACTTATTTTGTGTGTTCTGTAACTAAGAATTATTCTCGAGACACAAGATGACGAGTTATTTTGGCTTTAAATTCTCTCGGTCTTTGAGGGACTTTAATACTCAGTGGAAGTTTGTTCCACAGTAAGGCGCCTGATATGGACAGAGCCTTCTGCCCTAAGTGAGATGAACGATAGTTGACTAAGACATTATTGTTTCCATTCAGTTTTAGATTGGTTAAAGTGGGTGGATGGAAACACACTCTCTCAGCATTGCTATGAGGAAGATATAACGAGGAGAATACGTATTGGGCCTTCTGCATGAGGAGCCTTTCTTGGATAGGAATCCAGCCGAGTTTATTGAGGAGAGGGGTTACGTGATCACTTCTTTTGAAATTACCGTTGCATACCACCTTCGCTGCAAAATTCATGCACTTTTGTAAGTCCCTTTGAAGGTATTTAAGCAAGTCTCCCCATACTAGGCTCCGGTAGTCAATGCGCGATAACACAAGGGATTGAATTGCTAATAATCTGGATTTTTCGTCTAGCATACTTTTAATACGATGAAAAAACATTAAATTTCCGTAGATTTTGTTGCAAGTAGTCTCAACGTGAGATTTGAAGGACATATTTCTATCGAACCAGATTCCTAGATTTTTAAATTTTTCTGATGCATTTATTTTATCATTTCCAAATGCAAGAGTAAGATCTGAAGTTTTTTAATTGCATCTTTGGATCCAAAAATAATGCATTGTGTTTTGAATTCACTCTTTGTAACTGTATGAATTCACTCTTTGTAACTGTATGAATTCACTCTTTGTAACTGTATGAATTCACTCTTTGTAACTGTATTTACTGACAGGCCATCAACTGCTACAAGCTTGGTCACTTGCTCTTCAGGAGTACTTTTATGTACCTTTACAAAAGTTGTTATTTTTGTTCGATTAGGTTTGATGCTTTTCCTACTGCTCTCCCTTGCATGAGGGTGCTTTGTTCCAGTACGAATTTTGTCGTCTGAGCTACTAGTTGACGCATCTGCGTCTAGAGTTTCAAGCTTCAATATGTTGTGTTTACTCTTTAGGTGACGTTACAAACCGCTGGTAGACCAGCCTTTGCAAAGTAAACTCTTGCCGCACTTTATACACTTCACACTTCCTCCAGTTGCATCTTTAGCATAATATCGCCGCACAAAGACTTCAGTTTCTACTACATCGACCGTTGCCGTCGTACCAATTACAGTCTATTATTTATTACCTGCAAAACTAAACCACAAAATATATTCCGATGCAATAGTTGAACTATAACAGGAAATAGTACACACTACACTGTTGTAGTGATGTAATTTGCAATAATACTATTACACTAAAATTCTATCCTGAGCTCTCTAATTGATGAATCATATTAAACAGCAAGATTTTGAGTTATTTTCCAACCCATATCCTGAAAAATATATACTATTTAGATTCCCGGGAATTTCTGGGAAAAAAGGATTTCCCGGACCCGGAAATTTCAGCCCCAAATTATCCAGGATCCCGGAATCCCCTAGTTAAAGCATTACGCAGATCAGAGTACGATGTCATGTACAGGATCCTCGATTAAAAAAATTTTTTGGATTTGTGAAACTGCTTCAACCAGAAGCATTTACAATTAGTAACAAAATCTCTTTTTCTTGTGACGTTATGCCAGTTATCTCTGGTATTGTTTCAGTTGCTGTCATTCCAATGTATATATCACCTACTGCCACAGAAATACAAGTGAATGTTGGATAGGAGGGATTCAGCAAAGAAATGGTCGCATTCTTCACAATAGCAACAAGCATAAAACCTGAATAAAAGCTTCTAATTAGGCTACAAATTTTTTATCTCCGATTGAAGATATTCGGAAAGTCAGTCTGAAGGAAGGTATTAAATGTATTCAATTTCCCTAAATTGTAATCCTAGAACTCCAAGTAAGCGCGTATTAGCTTGTTGTTTCAAGCGTTTGCTATCACATCATTTTCCTGAGTTGGTTCGCTAAACGACAACTCGATAAAGTAAAGTGTTAGTATATTGCACTGCCCCAGCAATCGCTGTACACAAGCTTGTGAAGAAGCTATACGCCACACATTGCGAAAAGAGCTGCAACTTGTTCAGTATCTGTATGGAAATTTTAAGTTGCGCTCTATTTACGAATCAAATGTTGATACTTTCTCCCTTTGAATTAATGTCTTCTGCTAAATTTATTCTCATTTGGGCTATTCAACTGAAGTTATTGTCAATCATTTATGTTTTTTCAGGATTTTTATAAACTAGATTTGTAATATCGATTTTACCCTAGATTTTGCATTTTTTTCCTTTACCCTAGACTGTACCCTAGGAAGGGTCTGATTACCCTAAACTAGGGTAATTACCCTAGGAGTGGAGCACCGCCCTCCGTCTAAACGCAAGTGGGGAAGCTTTAAGCGGGTGAGAGGGGTAGGGTGGGGGCGTCACCCTGGGGAAGAAACCCTCCGTCTAAACCCAGCTTGAGCAACGCTCCCTCAAGGTTCTAGAAACGCGCCATGGAAATCTTCTTCAGGATTTCAAATCGAAAATATCGTCAATTGATTTTGCTTGTATCAGATTGTGGCTTTATCGTAAACAAGTGCAATATGTTACCAACGTTAGAAGAGTGCAAACTAACAAACTAGTCAGGTTAGGTGTTTCTCCATTGTGCAATAGCATTGAACCATCAACGGTTATTTTTAATTTGTCAAATAGAGTTTCATCGTCAGACGAAAAACGGGTTCGTTGCTTAGTACTAGAATTCGGTTTGCCAATTTCTAAACTGAACTTTCACAAATATTTTTTTAGCTTTTGAACGTTTGTACGAGAGACTGTCTAAATTTCAAATTTCCCCTTATATTCATAACAGTCGGGAAACGCTTCACAGCAGTTTGAAAATTCTAGCGCATAAATTTTAAAACAAATTCGATCGTAATAAAAATACTTGTGCTATGTTCAAACCGAGAGATTTTCAGTTCTCAAAAAATTAGGCACTGACGATTCGATCCATGTTACCAAACCAGATAAAGGGAATGGAGTTGTAATACTCAATATACTCAATAAACTAGACTATATTTCGAAAAAAGAATCTATTCTTGCCGATCGGGATAAATTTTGTGAAGAAACCGTTGACCAAAAAACGTTGGTGCTGAAACTGGAGGATACAATCAATTACAGACTTGAAAAAGACAAAGAGCTTGGCATTTTAACTGACGAATTATACAATACGTGCGTTCAGTGGGTTCTCAACTTGGTATTTTATATGGATTACCTAAAATTCATAAACCAGATGTACCGATGAGACCACTTTTATCTGCCTGTAATACCCCTAATTCTAAACTTTGTTCAAATTTAGTACCGGTGTTAACACCTTTTTGTAAAAGTGAATTTTCCGTGGAAAACTCGTATCACTTTGTGCACGATTTATCGACTGTTGACGGCATAGAAAATCTGTTCATGTGTAGTTTTGATGTAGAATCCATGTATACGAACGAATCATTAGAAGAATCAATTAATGTTTTGCTTGAACGTATTTTTCAAGACAATCTCACCATAATGAATTACGACAGGGCTCAACAAACGCTTGCTAGACATCGCACTAAAAGATTCATTTATTGTATTCAATGGGAAAACTTACCAATAAATTGACGGTCTGGCAATGGGCTCAAGCTTGTCTCCCCTCTTAGCAAATTCGTTCCTGGCTAACTTAGAGAAAAACATTTTGTCCCAGTGCCCTACAGAATTTAAGCCCTTATTCTACCGTTGATATTTAGACGATACGTTTGTTTTGTTCCGTTCTGAAAATGAAGCTACTAATTTTTATGAATATATCAATGCATCTCATCCTAATAATAAATTTACTATGGAAATAGAACAAAATGGCCAAATCCCTTTCTTAGATGTGCTCGTAAGAAAGTCAAACTCCAGGCTCATTACCTCTGCCTACAGAAAAACCTACATTTACTGGCTTAAGTACGAACTGTTTCAGTTGCATCTATAAGGGTTATATCAAATCTTGCATAAATACATTACTTCACCGTGCATATCGTATATCCAGCAGTTTTGAAATATTCCACCGTGAAATAGAATTTATTAGGACATTATTGATTAAGAATATGTATCCTGAATTCCTTATTGATAACTCCGTCAGAAAATTTCTAGATAAAAAATACTGTCCCTCTTCTGTCGCTTTGAGCGTAGCAAAACAGAAATTGTATGTAGAGCTACCTTTTTTGGGCTATTTGAACTCGGAGCTGAAAAGAGAAGTTGTAGTTCTGGTTAGTAGGTTTTTCACTTCAGTTGACGTCAGGGTGTTTTATAGACATAGTTTTAAAATCGGTTCATATTTTAGGAGGAAAGAACGTCTGGAGGAGTGCCTGTGGAGTGGATGTGTTTATTTTTATAAGCGTGACTGCTGCATGCAGACTGATGCTGGTAATACTAAACTTCAACAATTTATTAGACACAGCCAACATTCAGGAATTTCCCCTAGAACCGGTCGCATACTTTCTTCTCCTTCTCATTCAGCAATCCGAGAGCATTGTCAACAATTTAATCATCCCTTCAGTACAAAAAATTTCTCCACTCTGTGTACCACCAACAACGAACAAGATCTTCGCATTTTAGAATCTTTGTTCATATCTACTAAAACCTGACTTAAATAAAGACTTGAGTGCCGTGAAACTGAACATTGCGTCAACCTACTGACATATTTCTGTGTGTATGTATGTATGTGGAGTGTGTTTGCGCGCGTCTGTTTGTTAGGTTCCCATGTGTAAATGTATGAATGTAATGTATGTATTAATAAAATGGTGGATGAATGAGTCGATGAGAATGATTGTTTTTACTGCAGTTGAATCATCAGTAGGATTATAGTTTTATAGATGTTTGTTTGCTAAAAAAAATTTTTTTTAACTTGTATGAACATTCTGTTTTTTGAGTTTATGATATTTTTGACTATTTTGTTTGTTTTTCAGCACTGAAGATGGAATTGAAACATTTCGAAACGTTTGCCATTAAAAGAAATAAATAAATATGTAAATTTGTACGTTGGTTCTCCTTTTCATCTTCTGAAGCAGTGTTGAGATGCTTGCACAAAATAAATGGATAAGATCAGATTATTAGTTAGTTTAAGCCTCCCTATCCTGAACAAATGAGATCCAAAGAGAGGAAGGAAGAAGGCACCATTTAGTATGGAGTTAAGGGAACGCCGAATCTTTGCAGAAAGGGTATAGAAACAGTAAGATGAGAAAGAAGTTCATGAAACAAGATCAAAGTTGAAGATGAAATTAGTAGATGCTGAAAAAACAGGACAGCAGTGAACCGAAAAAAGATGGTCGGTAACAAAACAAAAACCTATGTTATTTTAACCAAAAGAAAGCCTACCTAACCTCTAGCTCGGGCCCTTACATAGCTCCCCTGGGAGCGCTAATTCCCATAGATACAATAGTTGTATCCTCCTGTGGGGACAAGGAAATGGAGACAACGACAAACTACAGTGTATTACTGAATGTAAAAATATAAGGAGTCTCAAGGGAGAAAGGGGTACTGGAAAAATCAAAAAGGAGCTGTAAAAAATATTAAAGAAAAAATAAGAGAAAGAAGGAAAAATGAAATTGAAAGTAATAGGCAGAGAAGTACTGTACATAGCTCCACGTAAAACTAAATAAGGTAGAGCAGTACTGTACATAGTAGCTTGAAGTACAACCAAATGAGTTAACACACCAAGTGGGTTCTCACAATTTTTCTTCAATGGTTACTGTAGTGGTATTTAGCAGTAAGTCAATTTATCTGTGGTATTTAGCAATCATCCCAATGTCAGCTAACCTAAACTCTGGAAACAGTTAAAAATATAAATACTAATTTAGTAAGACTCATAAAAATGACAAGTATAGAAAATCAATCCCTAATCTTAAGAATTTTCAACATTTTATTTTTGCTTGTATATTTTCCTTAGTAGATTATCAAACTACTTTTACTTCTATAAGAAAAATAAAAGGAGAGCAAAACAGGAATACAATCTTTTTTACGTATACATTACATTTGCATTTGTCTAATATATTTGTTACAATACAATCAAAATAAGGATACATTAGACATGCTTGTTACAAACACAGCTTTGTTGATTCAGATGAGATTTTTGAAGAACTGACAATGAATTTATAAGGAGCAACATATATTTGCACTTTATATCTCAAAATATTGATAACGGCAAATAGAACACCATAAATGGTAAGCACTGGAGGACAGTTATGTATCTTCAAAAATGCATTTCCAAGAATGTCTTGGAACAGTTTCATTTGCAAAAAATAATGCCATAAAAAGTAGCACTTTGAAAACCATAGACAAGATTTTTCATCTCTTCAGTAAACAGAGGGATGCTTTCTTCCAATCAATCAAGAGTACAATGGCTTTTCAAATGCCTTATTACTTACATCAGGATGCCATGAAGGTTTGAATTTTAGGTTTGACGGTTTGAAACGCTTGAATTTCAGCTACAAGGAAGTTATTATGAATTAACCTAATAACTTCAGGTAAGATAGGCTCCTCAACAAAAACAAGAGCTATTGTGAAGATGCATCTAAAATATTGAACACAAGTTTTACAGTCTGGCAGTCTTAACTAGCTTTCATGCTAAGCACTGTAGGTTCTAAGATTACTACTTGCTAATTTCAACATCATGAAGAAATCAAATTTTAAACAATGCCAATGAAATTTTATTTTATTGTAAACCTTGTAAAATTTGACATCGCATCCCATTTCCAGATTAATTTACACGCAGAAATTTAGATACCATTGAAGCTGATAGCACCCTAACACAAGATTTAAGTTACCTTTTTGGAATGAAAAGCTCTGAGTTCTTCAAAAAAATAAAAAACTAAAGGTCAAATTTTACTTTGATGTTGTCAACAATTTTCATAAACTCGTTGCTATAAACAGGTAATATAGTCGATTTTAAGACGTTTTACACGAATAACAATGTGCTCGCAAATGCTTAGTTTTCGAGGAATTCAAGCTTGAAGTTATACGAACGGCGCTCCTGAATGGCCTTTTTTGCGCGAAAGGAGTCATTATTTTTGGCAATAGAAACGGAAGCTAACCCCCTATTACAAACGTAAAGAGGTTGGGTCGTGAGGGGTAGGCACAGTTCTTCTAGTGAAAATTATAAGTAAAGGTTTCTAGTGGCGTCCGTTTACATCGACTCCAAGATGGCTGCCGCCATCTTGGGTACCGGGTGGCGCCATGGCGGCAGCCACCTTGGAGTCGATATGAACGGACGTCACTAGAAACCTTTAATTATAATTTTCACTAGAAGAACTGTGGCTACCCCTCACGACCCAACCTCTTTACGTTTGTAATAGGGGGTGTTGGCGCCGTCCATGCTTCTTGAAAGATAGTTGAAAGAATTATCCCAGCTTGGTAATGCTAGGAAGATTTTCTAGGCGCCAGATGCGTGACAATCGGCCAGCGTGTAGTTCACTGTTGAATTGTCTTTGTTTATTTCTAGGTACATTTAATTTGATTATACTGAGACATAAACTGATGACGTGTGCATATTCATTTATTTTGTGTATTACCGATTTACTTAGTTTTATTCTTTATCTTTCCAGACACCTCGCAATTCCTCAATATTTTGAAACTTGTTTTGTTTGCTTGCTATTACTGTGCTACCGTTAAAAGGACTGTGATGTTTGTTCATGTTCCCTGAAATGAATCATGAGAGCACGCAACGAGCTAGTATCAATTTATTGAACCGTGTGGTAAAGGGAAGTGTATTCCCCTATAACATCGTAGGTCGAAAGAGAGCCTACATGGGGTTAGCTTCCGTTATTAAAAAAATTACGCTAGGCGCGCACGCTTCCCTGGAACGCACAAGCCAACACCGGCGTGCCGCCAAATCGCGACCAGTCGCGCGAACGGAAACTCGAACGCAATCTTTTTCCCTAAAAATAGGGTAAAGAAGACCGGCAGGCGGCAGCAGAGGGACTTCAAACCGCCGTTAGGTACAGAATTTCTGGAGATTTCTTGAGTTCACCTCGTACGACTTTACACTTAAGTTGACCACCTCGTAACTTTCGAACGGATGTACCCATCGACTTCAAATTACTCTCAAATGAAAGAGTGAAACATTTCCAGTAGTACGGTGTCCTACACACGACCACGGCCTCAACGGTTTTCGGAGAAACAGAGAAATTCTGCGTTGAGCCTATCCGACTCGCTCGCCCTCAAAAAACTTAAGTTGACCACCTCGTAGCTTTCGAACCCATCGACTTCAAATTACTCTCAAATGAAAGAGTGAAACATTTCCAGTAGTACGGTGTCCTACACACGACCACGGCCTCAGCGGTTTTCGGGAAAATAGAGAAACTCTGCGTTGAGCCTATCCGACTCGCGCGCCCTCAAAAAACTTAAGTTGACCACCTCGTAACTTTCGAACGGATGCACCCATCGACTTCAAATTACTCTCAAATGAAAGAGTGAAACATTTCCAGTAGTACGGTGTCCTATACACGACCACGGCCTCAACGGTTTTCGGGAAAATAGAGAAATTCTGCGTTGAGCCTATCCGACTCGCGCGCCCTCAAAAAAACTTAAGTTGACCACCTCGTAACTTTCGAACGGATGCACCCATCGACTTCAAATTACTCTCAAATGAAAGAGTGAAACATTTCCAGTAGTACGGTGTCCTACACACGACCACGGCCTCAACGGTTTTCGGGAAAATAGAGAAATTCTGCGTTGAGCCTATCCGACTCGCGCGCTCTCAAAAAACTCAAGTTGACCACCTCGTAACTTTCGAACGGATGCACCCATCGACTTCAAATTACTCTCAAATGAAAGAGTGAAACATTTCCAGTAGTACGGTGTCCTACACACGACCACGGCCTCAACGGTTTTCGGGAAAATAGAGAAATTCTGCGTTGAGCCTATCCGACTCGCGCGCTCTCAAAAAACTTTAAGTTCACCGACTCGTAACTCGCGCGTTGTCAAAACATCCTATCCTAAGAATTCGAAATAATAATATCTTCAACTTCACTTACAATGAACAGACCTTTTCATGACAAAAGAAGGCATGGGAAATTGAAAACAAATAAAATTAACCTCAGAGTCATATCATTTTCTGTATTAATATTTCCCGAGAATAAATCCTTACGTTTTTTCTGTTTTATCGAGCTATATTTTGATCGCTATTCAAGCCTTTTTAATGGATATTTAATTTGTCCTGTGCTTATGCACTATCGTTAAACCCTAGAAAACCTATAACATAATTTCTAATTCTTTTCAAGAATTTGTTAAACCCTGAACGCATTGTTTGTTTCTCCTCGCGGTTACTGTGTCGTATAAGTTGTGTAACCTTGTTTTTTCTTTTGTTTTCATTTTATTTGAGAGTTAAACCAATCAAATGGTCATTCACACAATTGGTTTGGTTTTTATATTTTCCAAAATTAGGTTGAATGACTATTACGAGAAAATATTTATGATAAACTAATTTATGACAGTGCATAACAAATTATTATTGACTGCCTGTTTTTTTCATATGTCTTTGAATCAGGTGATTTAGGCGTTTATGCATTTACATCCGCTACGATTTTTGTGTTTCGTTTTCCGTACAGGCTAATAGGTTTTTTTTTATTTACGTCATTCTTAACGTATCTGTTTCGCTACCTCCACGCCTTATTTGAGGATGTATGCTCAGGTATTTTTGGGGTACATTTTCCAACATTTATTTCACTTCAACAGCCGTTTACGATGCGTCTAGTTCAATATTGACTGGTTTATTGCATTTGTTATTACAAATTAATAGCTTTACGTAAAAAAATTTGGCCATTGTATTGTTTTTTAAAGAGTTAAATTGATGGATGAATGAAATAAAAAGTTCTGAACGTTTCAAGAATACATTCTTAGGAGGGAGAACCACGCTTTGAACCGCAAATTTTTATGAACCGCAAATTTGTACAGGCTCAGCCGCCGTATGTATAAAACTGCCGAATTAATTTTCATGTTTTGAATGAATTTCTTTCAAATTCTACTCTAAGCACTTTAATGTACTATTCAATCTTTCTCACAGCCCAATGTATAGATCCATCGTATCAGCATTTTGGAGATACAGATTTTTCAGTTTAACGTTTTCATTTGTATGGGTAAGTTTCGTTGAAGTTTTTAACTTCTAAGAAACAACGGATGGGTTACAGATTTCAGTTTTCGCATATGAAACTGTACAACTTATTTTGGAAAGAAACAATTCTGTTCTTTACTTCATATTTCAAGTGAGACTCTTCATCTGACTCAAAACAAATGTTTGTGAGTGGACAGCTAGACGCAGGGATTATTGTGCTGACACTACAAATGTCTGCTGACCAAGCCCCGAAATGTTTTTGAGACTCAAAGGCCTGCGCTCGGTTTGTTTTGGGATTCCTCCTGCATTTGCGCTTTGGATTAGGATGTCTTGTAACTCTTGTTGCTCCATGCATACTGCGTTAGTTTTATGACTAGCGTTGTGGTGTCCGGTTGTCCTTTCCATTAGTCACAGCAGATCATCATCTAAAATTTGACTCATCAAAGATCAAAACTTGTGGGTATTCGGTAAACAGAAAAGTGTTACATGACATTTTGTGAATTATTTCTTTTCTAAAAATGGAGAGTGTTATTGAGCTCATGAAATCATTTCCGAGCAAGAGCATTAACAACAAAAAAAAAACTTTATAGAATTCTGTCTAGAAAGTTAGGAACTCGTAGACATGAAAGATCAAGAAGTCGTTTCAGAAGACTCGAATTGTCAAGTCCAGCGTTCAACTTCCAAGTGGCCAGAATAGTTCAGGTAAATTTATAAACTTAAATTAGTTTGGGCGAGTGTGACTCCGATTACATTTATGCTATTTTAATGCTTCTCGTGGTCTTTCGGACCGCCATAGCAGTGTGGCTTTCGGACCCGCCTTCGTGCGGGCAAACCCAGGTTCGAGTCCCGGCGATGCTGGTGGCGATTTTCTCTGTTGGGGGTAAATAGGGGAAAGTCCTATCTTGAGTTCTCCAAGTGATTAATCATATTAAGCAGCAAGATTTCAAATTAATTATTTTCTCACTAATATCTTTAAATATATATGTTATGTAGAATTGCAGGAATTTCCAGGGAAAATAGGAATTCCCGGACAGGGAAATTTCAGCCAAAAATCATCCCGGACCTCGGGATCCCTGGATGCATACCCTAGTGGTATCCTACTTTGAGTTTTAAAGTTTTTTTAAGTCCCTGTAACTCGAAAGCATAGTAGTTTTTGTCATTTTATCCTTCGCAAAAATCGATTTTTTTTAGTTTATAGACTTATGGTTGAAATTTGTCCGTACAAAAAAACACCCTTTATAGTGTAGATTACTCTTATTCAGTAAAATACAAAGTTCCTGTGCGTAATTTCTCTTTCGTTATTACAATATTCAATTCAGTATTGAAGAAATTAAATTGGTTGGTCTGTCTTTTTTGGTTGGTCCGTCTCCATTTCACGCTCTTGATAGGATACTTAATGACCGTACCTGTGATACGAGTTTCACCAGTGCACAAGCACATGAATGTTTTAATCGCGGGTACTATTAGGATGGATATATTTGTTTGGCATCCACATCTGGAAGATTTCTATATTGACAATAGCGAATCCCTTCATTTATGACGGGATTACTCAGGTGTCTTCTGAGTAGGCAAAGTAGGCAGCGCCTACCCTGCGAAGCATAGATAAGAATTAAATAAGTATGCACCAATTCAACGAAATTACAATAGTTGATTCAATTACTATGGTCCAAATCGCAAAAATTATGATATACATGGAGATGAGGAAGGCAAAATTTGCACACTGCCTTTCTTACCTGCATCTCCATTATGCAGGGTAACAAGAAAAGAAAAAAGAAAAGAAAAACCGTCTATTTCCAAAAAGGTTGGCACAGGAGATGCATGACAAACATATTGTATTTTAAAAATTTCTTAGTACACGACGTCATTAGACAAACGTACTATACGAGGAGTACTAATAGACAGACTATACGTAGTCTTGTAATAGACAAACCATACGAGGTTTACTAATAGACAAACTATGCGAGGCGCACAAATAGGTAAACCTTACTAGGCGTACTAATTAATAGACACGCCAGACGTGGCTTGCAAAATAGATTTACCCTGCCACGGGCTATTTAATTCAAAAATATCATTTCACGGATATTTTATGTCCCAAGAGATGGCTGACAACTTATATATATTTTAAAATACTACTAGAGAATTCTTCCGAATTCCTAAATGATTTTTTGAACCAAAAGTAAGAAAAGACAAAAAACGCTATACCGAAGCTGCTCGAAACACACCGTTGTAAATGACTATCAAGTATTGAGAAAAAGTTAGTTACAAAGTAATTTCTAAAGAACATCACGCAACACAACACGCACATCTAGAGAAGAGACGCGTAAACAAACTTACACACAAAATGAAAATCATGGCTTGTTCAGCATACGTACAGAGAGCTGATAGTTTTTCACGATTTTTCACGAGCGCTATTTAATTTTTCTGCCCATATTCTTCATTTGTTCTATTCAGAAAAGCGTAAACAGACTTACACGCAAAAATGAAACTCATGGCTTGTTCAGCATACGGACATAGGGATACTTTTTTCACGAGCGCTTTATTTCATTTGTGTGTTGATACTCTTAATTTTTTCTATTCACAGAAATGCCCTTCGGGGTCGTGATAGATCTATTTATGAATCCTCAAGCAAGCGCAATCAATTTATTTATTTCTGAAATTTGGTTCAGTGTTAACTGATCGCAGAGCTTTAGGTAAAATGTAATGTGTCTTGAGGTTTTGCTGTTACGCTAAAAATAGAAATAGAAACATATATATGCATATGTGTGTGTATATATAAATCAGCGAACGTGTACATGTGCACACAGATACATTGACATTCATATTTGCGTGCGCACACATGCAAACACATGCACACACCTACGCACACACATTCATATATATATATACACGTATTGAAAATGAATACAAGAAAAATAAAAATATTAATAAACATAAAAAAAATCTTGCTTCTGCTACATGTAAATTGACAGTCAAGCTTTGTGTAATCGTAAGAAAAAACCCGAGGAAAAATAAGAAATATGATAAAAGACTTCGAAAAACGGATAAATGAAATGCTTTTTTAATTTCCTCATAGAAATTTCCAAGAAAACTCAGGTTAGAGTCAAGGAACAACACAACAGCAAAGAAAACATCTCGGGGTTCACATCTTATCGGTATTCTCTTCAGCATTATACGGACATGTGTACATGGGATAAAATGGAGTACCATTGTGGCCGGATATCACATCTGAGTGGCGAATATTTACAAAGTTTGGCACGTATACGTTGATTACACAATAGTTAACAGTGATAATTTCAATTACGGAACTTTAGAGTTTTTTGATTTGAAAGTTCAGTGCTAGTGTGCGCTGAAACAAATGCTTAATTACCCCTTCCCCCAGCTCAGCAGAAATCGATTGAAACATTTTCGAGAATGATTTTGAAATAGTGAGACAACGTTGGCCATAATTTAATTCATTAAAAACATAGCACAACCCTCACATCTATAAACCTGTATATTGTTGTACACACAAAACGTATTTCAGAGTCTGTCATACGGATGTTAAATATGAATACAGAAAGGAGAAAAAAAATAAAGATGAGGAAATACTCCTAGTTATGGAAAAACGACCTTCAGTCCGCTGCATTGAACTGAATGCTGTGGTGCTCATTATAGTCGACAGAAATAAGTAAGATGAATATTATAGAATGGCTTAGCAATAGTTAATTGAAAAAATTTCTAACTTTCTAACGCAAATTTTATGAAAATTAAAATTGCAGGTAAATGGGAAATTCACACCAAAATGCTGCAGGTCCTATGACAGAGATGCGAAATGACGTGACACATTTACTCTAAATTTTTTTACAGTTTTAGAGTTTTTGATTTGCTGGGGAGCTTGTTCCACAAAAAGCTCCAGAAACTGAGAGAGCTTTTTGTCCCGCGTTAGATGAACGGAAATTGACCAAGACATAATTCCTCCGATTTGTTTTTTTGTTTGGGATAATAGATGGAAAAATTTTACCACATCTGCATTACTCTGACAGAGGTACAGAGAGGAGAACACTTGTCGAGCTTTTTGGATCATTAATCTGTTCGGTATTCGGATCCAGTCGAGTTTTCTTAAAAGAGGGGTGGCATGATCGTATTCATTGAAATTTCCTTTACATACCACTTTGGCTGCAAAGTTTACACATTTTTGCAACTCTTCTTGACGGTATTGAGGTAAGTCTCCCCAGACTAGACTGCAGTAGTCCAGACGCGATAAAACTAAAAACTGAATCACAAATAACCTAGATTTTTCGTCAAGTGTGTTCTTAATGCGATGAAAGAACATTAAGGTTCCGTTAATTTTGTTGCACTTTGTTTCTACGTGTGAATTGGAAGTCATATTTTTGTCAAACCAAACACCAAGATTTTTTACCTTATCGACTGGTTCAATTTTATCTTCTAAAAATGTCCGACGCGTCCGACCGACCGACCGACCGACGGACGGACGCGGCTCTTATTATGGTATAGGTAGATTAATTATAATGAAAAATAAACGCTCTAAGCACAAGATTTTAACGATAATATTTTCTATTGGGAAAAGCGTTTTGGAATAAGATAGCCTAATATCGAAATACACACGACTGAAGGAAGTAACTAATGACTTCTGCAAATTAAATGTCAGTTTTTTCACATATAGTAATCTCAAGATGCGATAATTAAGTGTCCTTATACTCACTTATGTTCTTTTTTTTCTTTTACTCTCAAGCTTAAAGGCGACACAAGCAAAGGACCTCCCACCGGAGGAGTTCGTCTCAATGAATATTTCCACGCATCAGCATCTACGGGGAAGTGCGCTAAGGTGAGTTCTAATCTGTTCCCATTCTGAGTTCTAATCTGTTCATCTGTTGAAGGAATGGTTTCTTCTTTGTGTTGAGCGAAAATTAAATGAGACAAAAATTAATACAGAAATCCGACTCAAATGTGCTGAATTCATTGTATCCACTTTTCAGATACCTACTTGTAATCTTTCATGTTGCTGTCGCTCGGCTAACATCGTCAGTTGTTGTAGCTACTCACCTCTCATTTGCTGTCTCAACATTTGCTCTTTCTACTTTTTCTCTTAATAATATGTTCAACCATTGAAATGGTGAGGTTACTTTTATTATCATTTTTACTTTCACTTTCTGGGTCAGTTCAGTTTTGTCAGTACTCAGTTCTGCGTCAGTATCTATACCTATTACCTAATACTACCATTGATATCTAGTCGGTGTGGGTTCGTATACATACAAGGTGTCTCAATAAAATGTACTTAGACTTCAAATGAAAATAAAACATTATTTATTATCATAGAGTGAAATGAAAACACTTCCAATTCAAAAGATAAATGTACGAAGAATCATGTTCGTAAATATTTCAATTTATGACCGGTTTCACCCAGACAACAGTGATAACGTGCACCAAGGAATTTGCAAACGACACGAAAGAAGTCTTTATGGAGATCGCGATGTTATTTTAAATTTTACACAATTCAATAATTTATTTACCACATGTGATACAGAGGTAGAATGTTTCTTAAGGCTAGTACAATGGTCAAATTCGAGAATAGCTACCTGTGGGCCCGAATAACTTCAGTGACTTCTAGGGCATCTTTTGAATACTTTGTAAGAATTACTTTCACGGATATCCGCAGGTATTGAGTTCCAAGTTTTAGTTCCAACGAAGAGGATACTGTGTTGCGACCGGGCTTTTGAATAATAAGGAAGCATGAATTTACTGCTATTTCGGGTTCAATGGTCGTGATGACCCGTCTGCGCAGTTAATAATTTATTTAGGCTATTGTCGCCATCATTTATTATTATTTTTAAATGAAATTAAAAATGGAAATATTATAGAGATCTGAAAGTTTAAGTATTTGGAACATTTTGAATCAATCATTTGTGTGAGCATTATATTCTACGCTCTTCACCGCTCTAATAGCTCTGTTTTGCGGAGTAAAAATTGTCTTCGTTTTAGAGTTACTTTTATTTATTTTTTATTTATTTCAAATACTTATTTACTTCACTTGCTTAATTTATTTATGTAATTTACTTATTTCAATGCAACGAAAAAAAGGTCCAATTGCAACTCTGTAACGCTCTCAATTTACTAGTGGATGTACACGGCCCGTCAAAAATGACGTGATTCAATTCATTACATCCCTAAATTATCCAGATGTGGATGTCAAACAAATAAATCCAGCCTAATGGTACCCGTGATTAAAATATTCTTTTACTTGTGCCCTGGTGAAGCTCGATGGGAAAATATCACAAGCCGAAAACACATCGCTGGCGGATTCTCAAGATGAATCAGAGGCCAATTCTGAAGATTATGGGGAAGAGGAGAACTATCAAGACGCCCAAACATCTCAAGCCGAAGACACATCGCTGGCGGATTCTCAAGAGGAATCAGAGGCCATTTCTGAAGATTATGGGGAAGAGGAGAACTATCAAGACGACCAAACATCCCAAGCCGAAGACACATCGCTGGCGGATTCTCAAGAGGAATCAGAGGCCAATTCTGAAGATTATGGGGAAGAGGAGAACTATCAAGACGCCCAAACATCTCAAGCCGAAGACACATCGCTGGCGGATTCTCAAGAGGAATCAGAGGCCAATTCTGAAGATTGTGGGGAAGAGGAGAACTTTCAAGAAGAAAACGGAAACAAATCACCAGCCGTCTGCTTCGAGGTCGAATATAGCACTGAAGGTATGAATGGAAAAAGTAACGAAGTGCATCAGGCTCAAGGTAATGAGGTGTATGAAGCATCTTTCATGCGAGAATGGAAACTTGCTGTGCAGAAAAGAAGTGTCGAAACTAATCTACATTATTTTTTGCAAAGAAAAATAAATCATTCTTATAAATTGAAGCAAAGATTTAAGGTGGTGATAGATAATTGTAGCCCTAACAACATATTTGAACCAGGACATGAAAAGCACAAGACTCTTCTGAATGGCATACGGAACGTGAATAATGATTGCGTTATAAAAGTTTATGAAAGAAAAAAACATCGCAACTCCAGTTTTGCAGGGGATCCACTTTTCAGCTTCCTGATTAAATGCCAAGAGCCATCGTGTAAGCTGAAGCAAAAAATTGTTTATTTCCCCGGTCTCGAAGAAAAGGTGAACATATGTACCATTTATTTGTTGGAAAAGACCGAAGCTGATAAGAACCATAAACTAACAAGGCGACAAGCCGAACAGGAGGAAAGAAGAGTTATTGGAGAAGCTGTTCTAAGAGATGGACCCTCAAACGTGTACTATGATCAAATTCGACACGCGGCAGTTGGTAAGAATATGAAACCGAATATTTTCTCTCTGAACAATTTGAAAAAACTTGGGCAGAACGTCAAGAACGATTTTAAAATGTCACAAGATAAAGAGAAAAATCTCCAACTAACCGCTGAGATTCTTCATAACATAGACTCAGCAGAGAACAAAATCATCCCAGGTTTTGTTTCCGAATTCGACCCACTTACGTCAAGGATCGTGCTGCAATCTGAAATAGAGCTGCGCGAACTAGCTAGATGCCCCAATGTAACTCTTCATTTAGATTCAACAGGTGGTATCATCAAAGGTTCAGAAGGCCGAAACTACTTATATCACGCGGTTGTATACCAGCGCCACAGCGGAGCTTCACAGTTAACTGCAACCACCATGTTGACAAAACAAAGTTCGGCCAACACCATCGAAGCCATGCTGGCCAGCCTCTTGCACAACTATCGAAAAGTGCACGGAAAAGAGCTCGCGCCGAAGTGCATAGTAGTTGACCACAGCTTTGCTTATCTACACGCAATAGTGTCCTCATTTAAGCTGGGCGATCTGCCTACCTACCTTGACAAGTTGTGGATGCATCCTGAAGAGTTAGAACTAAACTTCCTGAATATAAAATTGTGCAGAGCCCATTTTATGAACAATATCGCACACAACTGCAAAAAATATTATCCGAATATGAAGCCCAAAGACCGTAGCATAATTAAACAATACTTCGCCGATATGACAGAAGCCTCCTCCAGAGATGAACTGTACTCTGTGTTTCGAAACCTGGCTAAAATAGTACAGAGCCGTTTTCTTGGAGAAGAAATAAAACCTCTTCTTGACCGTGGCTACGTTGGTAGTGAATGTGACAGTGTTGAGTCGACCAACGCATTGGTGGTTGAAGATGGCGGAAGATATCGTGAAAATTGTGCAGTAGGTAAAAAATTCGTGTCTGTAGCTGAAGAGGTAAAAAATAACCTTGCAAATGAAGGTAGTGTAAAAAACCCATTTTATTTTCCAAGTTTCATGGAGAAAATACTGACAACCTGCATGCCATTCACGCCACTCTGGTGTGGAATCCATGGTGGAACTGAAACAAACGGATTAGTGGAGGGGTGGCACAAGATCGTGAAGAGGAATATTCTCGGAGGAAAGCAAGTATCAACAGCTAAATTTATTTTAAAAATGTATGAACAAACTAAAGGTAGAACGATAGAATCCGAAAAAGACTACAAAATCGTTAAGAAAAAAGTCATTTCTAATCTAAGTGAATTTGTTGAACGTTGGTCGTCAAAGAAAAAAGAAAAATTGGAGCAATCTTACAGCTCTACAGCTAAAGAGAAAGCAAAAGTCCGACAGGGTCGTCTATCTGAGAAAGATGACACACGCGAAACGCAATCGACCCACGTTTGCGATATCGTGAAGCTGGCGAAATTTCGCCCTAGAAACATTTCAACGTCGCCACGAAAGAAGGAGTCGTACAAGAAAGTTAAATACAATGATGAACATAATCAGAATGTCAACAAAGAAAAATTGTTCTCTTTGGAAACGTACAAATCAGAAGAAACATACTCACCAAGTGAAATGATGTGGCTCAGTCGTTTTGGTCTAAAAAGGAAGGATAAGGATAACATCCTGCAATGCTCCAGTTGGCTCACAAGTGACACGATAGAAGGCTTCGCAAGACTTGTTAGAAATTGCCATCCTCAGTATAAATTCGACTCGCAGCTGACGTGCTTTACTCCACCGCCCCTGAGATACGCCAGCGAAAAATTTATACAAGTCCTTAATACTACCTACAACCAGTGCAAGGTCACGCTCAAAAAGACTGGTTACAAAAGTGCGAGTGACGGCGGTACCCATTGGATAGTCATCACCAATGCATTGTCTTGCGACCGGTCTGAAGAAGGTGTAGCACATGTACAGCACATTTGTTCTTTAAACGGCGCACCAAGTACCGACGTAAAAGAGTATCTGCAGAATCTCTATACAGGCAAAAAGACAATAAGGAAACTGATTATTGAATGTGTAAGAGTACAACATCAAATGGACGCATCCAGTTGCGGACCATTCTCTTTAGCGTTCGTTACGTCCGTGGTAAATGGTCATGATCCCAGCCTTATAACCTATGTCAAAGAGAAAATGAGAAGACACATCATCTTCTGCCTCGAGCAAAATGTTGTCATGGAATTTCCATCGTCAAAGAGAAAAGAGAACTTCACTGATGAAGAAGGAAAGCTCGTCGGACTCTACGGAGAAAGAATTTTCAAGATCGAAGAGATTCAGCTTGACTCCTGATGAAATGGCTCCTGTACAACTTTCGTTTTTAAGTGTTCATTTCATTTTTACGTTTTTCGAAGTCTTCTTTCCTTTTAGTTATTTTGTCCGAATAATTTCTTACGATTACAGTGAGCTCGACTGTCATTTTCGATTTAGTAGATGGTAGGTTGTTTTCATCTTGTTATTATATGTACATATTTTTTTCTCTTATATTTCATTTTCAATAAGTATATGTAGATTAGTATGTGTGTGTACGTATGTAGGTATATGTATATCTACATAAATAGACATACATGTTTCTATTTAATTTCTTTACGTGAAAACCATCCGGTTAATTAATTTAATTGCACTAGCGAAAAAAATATAAAATAGATCTATCACTTCCCCATGGGCGTTTTTGTGAATAGGAAAAAATTGAGAAATACAATTAGTGAAATAAAGCCCAATTCCAAGAGCCTATGAATAGTAGTAAAATTTTCTTTCTGTCCGTATGTTGAACAAGCTATGAATTTTGATGTTGAGTATATGTTTGTTTGTCTACGCATTTCTACAGAAATTTCGTAGATATCTGCTAATCATGAGTGATATCCCGCTTACACTGTATCTCCATTTTACCCCATGTACCCATGTCCGCATGATGTTGGAGAAAATATGAAATATGTTCTTTTGTTCTTGTTCCTTGAGAACTTGAGTTTTCTTAAAATTAATTTTCCGAAATTACAAAGCATTTCATTTTTACGTTTTTCGAAGTCTTTTATCATATTACTTATTTTTCCTCAGGTTATTTCTTACGATTACACAAAGCTTGACTGTCATTTTAGATGTAGCAGGAGCAAGATTGTTTTTTATGTTTATTAGTATTTTCATTTTTCTTGCATTCATTTTCAAGACGTATATATACATGAATATGTGTGTGTAGGTGTGTGCATGTGTTTGTGCATGTGTGCGCACGCAAATATGAATGTCTATGTATCTGTGTGCACATGTACACGTTCGGATGTGTTTCTTTGACGTTCATATCTCACCGATTGCAATTAGTTCCATGTGGAAGGTTATGAAGCCTCCGGCCCGGCAGAAATATTCCAATAATAGACTTCTGTAGATTAATTTTGTATATGTTATGAATAATTTTGTATATGAATGAATAATTTTTGTATATGAATAAAGGCTTCTTTATAGCCCAAATTATAGCCTCACTGTAGCGGCAGACTGATTTTTGGCAGTTTTCCATTATAGTGGGGTTGTAATGAAAGGCATAAACATCAAAAAGCCTCGAAGACGGGAGCACTAAATGAGACCAATGGAGCTACTCAAGCCTTGGCATATAGGATTCACCTACAGAAGGAAAAATGGGTCGTGGTCGTCGTCTTCGCTGTACGCTATCTCAAGAAAAGTTCCATGTGGAAGGTTTTGAAGCCTCCGGCCCGGCAGAAATATTCCAATAATCGACTTCTGTAGAATAATTTTGTATATGTTATGAATAATTTTGTATATGAATGAATAATTTTTGTATATGAATAGAGGCTTCTTTATAGCCCAAATTATAGCCTCACTATAGCGGCAGACTGATTTTTGGCAGTTTTCCATTATAGTGGGGTTGTAATGAAAGGCATAAACATCAGAAAGCCTCGAAGACGGGAGCACTAAATGAGACCAATGGAGCTACTCAAGCCTTGGCATATAGGATTCACCTACAGAAGAAAAAATGTGTCGTGGTCGCCGTCTTCGCTGTACGCTATCTCGAGAAAGCTGAGAAGGTAAGGTAAGAGCTAAAATAAATGTAAAGGATGTATTCAGTTTATGTGTAAAGAGTCCAGACCTTCAAACGATCATGTGCATGTTGAATTCATCCTAATTATGTTGTAATTTTCACAATATCTTCCCCCAATGACAGAGTCAAGTTGACAGTATTAGGCATCAAACTTATTCAGAAATTAACATGACTGCAAGTACAGAAAAAATGAGACTTACAGATACTAATATTAGACCGTTTGAGAGTTATTTGAAGTCGATGGGTGCATTCTTTAAGAAATGACAAGTGGTCCAAGCCAAGTTTTTTTGAGGGCGCGCGAGTCGGGTAGGCTCAACGCAGAATTTCTCTATTTTCCCGAAAAACCGTTGAGGCCGTGGTCGTGTGTAGGACACCGTACTACTGGAAATGTTTCACTCTTTCATTTGAGAGTAATTTGAAGTCGATGGGTGCATCCGTTCGAAAGTTACGAGGTGGTCAACTTAAGTTTTTTGAGCGCGCGCGAGTCGGATAGGCTCAACGCAGAATTTCTCTATTTTCCCGAAAACCGTTGAGGCCGTGGTCGTGTGTAGGACACCGTACTACTGGAAATATTTCACTTTTTCATTTGAGAGTAATTTGAAGTCGATGGGTGCATCCGTTCGAAAGTTACGAGGTGGTCAACTTTAGTTTTTTAAGGGCGCGCGAGTCGGATAGGCTCAACGCAGAATTTCTCTATTTTCCTGAAAACCGTTGAGGCCGTGGTCGTGTGTAGGAGACCGTATTACTGGAAATGTTTCACTCTTTCATTTGAGAGTAATTTGAAGTCAATGGGTGCATCCGTTCGAAAGTTACGAGGTGGTCAATTCAAGTTTTTTGAGGGCGCGTGAGTCGGATAGGCTCAACGCAGAATTTCTCTATTTTCTCGGAAACCGTTGAGGCCGTGGTCGTGTGTAGGACACCGTACTACTGGAAATGTTTCACTCTTTCATTTGAAAGTAATTTGAAGTCGATGGACGCATCCGTTCGAAAGTTACGAGGTGGTCAACTTAAGTTTATTGAGGGCGCGCGAGTTGGATATGCTCAACGCAGATTTTCTCTATTTTCCCGAAAATCTTTGAGGCCGTGGTCGTGTGTAGGACACCGTACTACTGGAAATGTTTCACTCTTTCATTTGAGAGTAATTTGAAGTCGATGGGTGCATCCGTTCGAAAGTTACAAGGTGGTCAACTTAAGTTTTTTGAGGGCGCGCGTGTCGGATAGGCTCAACGCAGAATTTCTCTATTTTTCCGAAAACCGTTGAGGCCGTGGTCGTGTGTAGGACACCGTACTACTGGAAATGTTTCACTCTTTCATTTGAGAGTAATTTGAAGTTGATGGGTGCATCGGTTCGAAAGTTACGAGGTGGTCAACTTAAGTTTTTTTAGGGCGCGCGTGTTGGATAGGCTCAACGCAGAATTTCTCTATTTTCCTGAAAACCGTTGAGGCCGTGGTCGTGTGTAGGACACCGTACTACTGGAAATGTTTCACTCTTTCATTTGAGAGTAATTTGAAGTCGATGGGTTCGAAAGTTACGAGGTGGTCAACTTAAGTTTTTTGAGGGCGCGCGAGTCGGGTAGGCTCAACGCAGAATTTCTATATTTTCCCGAAAACCGTTGAGGCCGTGGTCGTGTGTAGGACACCATACTACTGGAAATGTTTCACTCTTTCATTTGAGAGTAATTTGAAGTCGATGGGTGCATCCGGTTTGAAAGTTACGAGGTGGTCAACTTAAGTGTAAAGTCGTACGAGGTGAACTCAAGAAATCTCCAGAAATTCTGTACTTAACGGCGGTTTGAAGTCCCTCTGCTGCCGCCTGCCGGTCTTCTTTACCCTATTTTAGGGAAAAAGAGTGCGTTCGAGTTTCCGTTCGCGCGACTGGTCGCGATTTGGCACGCCGGTCAAGCCAACTTCAAAGTTGAATAATTCAAAAATAACGCATCAGCGAGCTGAATGTCATTCATGTAAAACATTCTTAAATGTGTTCCTTTATTGATTCTTCGCAACGAAATTATGAAAATCGTTGACAACATTAAAGTACAATTTGACCAAAATAAACAGTATGTAATTTATCAGCATTGAATTTTAGCAACCTTATTCCTATTTCTTCATTTCCTTTATTTTAAATTTCAGGTGAGTCAACAGCATTTTCCCTTCGAACTAGCATATCAAATTTGAACTGTTCTTACCCAGCAGAGCCCAACCACCTTCAGACTTGTTCAATTTTGTTCATATCATGACGTATAGCTAATTATATGTCTTTTCATATATTTATGAAGTATCATAGGCTAGTTTTTTTCTAAATGTGATCTCATTGCATGACTACATATGTAGTCATTGGGCTTTGGGCAGTAAAATGAGCATCACTAATTTTATCATTTAGTTTTCTTTATTTATTTCTGAAAAGTTATTATAAACTCAAACATATGGTTTATAAAAAAAGCGAAACCGATACATAGGAAAATTTTTGGCAAAAACACAATGAAAGCATTGAGAGTTAATAAAAATAGCCCTACCAAAATAAAAAAAAACACTATTACACTCTATACTAATATGATCTTTCATTCTTCTTCTTTTATCAATTGAAGTCAGTGGACAAGCGCTGAGACGAATGTTTCTAATAGTTTCCGTTACTCTATTTCCCTTTTTTCCTAGACGAAGAATCAAATCATATGATGAGAAGAAGTTATCGAAGAAAATGTGATTTGTTATTGTGAAACAATTACGCATTCTTCAACTACGGGCGTTCTAAGCGGATCTATGGACCCGCTCCTACCTTTACCCTCATAAATGCTAACATAGTAAGGCATTCAACTTGAACTGCTTATTACTTAGAGCTTGTACCCTAGTCTGACGGTTTTACCGCGTATAAATTGTTTACAAGAATGGCGCCCAAAGTACAGTACCATGAACTCGTCGTTTGAAAAATTTTCATTTCCCACTCCCAACATACGTAGCTCTCATTCAAAAAAGCATATAAAGGAGAAACCTATGCCATTTAAATTATTTCATCATCCCCTAAAGATTGATTATTACCAGCATGAAACATGAATATTATTTGTGTGAATCTATTGCCCCTCTTACATTCCATAAATGTTTTGCGTTCAAGATCAAAAGATTTACTCCAGTAGTCGCGAAAATTTAGCCTAATGTTGTATGCAGATAGAAAGAGCAGGCAAATAAAATTCCTCATCTTATCCCTATTAAAAATTGAGCCAGTATTATACTCGGGTTACTGGAGAGTACCGCGTAGCGTTCGGTATGCTTATGGGACTCGGAAGTGTATAATTATGCGTGGCGAGTCCAAGAAAAACCTAGATAATTGTACCATAGTCTGACCATGAACCGCATTCGCCGTTCACATAAACCTGCCGCTAGCTGTCTACGAAGCAGAAGTCGTCTCTTATCCTGACCGTAAGCCGCACAGGCTTATCGTATAAAACTGCTACAATTGTCCCATCAACTGGCCTATTTCTGACTGTGGCCACATAGCGGCAATATGCTAAAAATATACCCAGCAAGCAGTTTTCCAATCCATGATTCGACCATAAAACGCTACTATCGGTGGCATTTTATGGTCGGTACAAGAACTGGAAAACTGCTTGCTGGGGATGTTAGCGTACATGTTTTTTGTACGGACAAAATCCAACCTTAAGACACTCAAATAAAAAATGAATTTTCAATGGTGAAAAAAATATCATCCCGCTTTCGAGTAATTGACATCAAAAGAACTCCAGCTAATGCTATTCCTACCTGGTATTTTATAGCTATTAGAAAATGTGTTCTACACACAGATACCAGGTAGGAATAGCATTAGTTGGGCTCATTTTTAGGTCATGATTACTTGCAAACGGTGGAGTTTTAATGTTTTCGCCACTTCTTAAAATCAAATTATTTCAAGTTTTTCTATCTATGGTTGAAATTTATCTCTGCAAAGACGGAAACCGAATATATATATAATATATACAAATATAGATTGCACTGTAGATTTTACGGCACAAATAATGCACATTTTTTCGTTTCAAGAGCACATTTAAATCAAATTTATGACCTACCTATCAATGTATGCACTGGAGAATCATAAAAGCCATGGTAAATAATGCATGTATCCATTGCTTATTTTAACGAGGAAACTAATAGAATAAACTCAAGTAGACTATTTATAAGAGGATAATAAGACTTATTCATCAACAAAATTTAATTACAACCTTTTGGGATGCTAGAGATTAATTTCTTTATAGTATAGGATCTCGCCTAAATATAGTTCTTAATATTCAAATAAGGACATCTATCCAGATAAATAGATGTTGCCTAATAGTAGGTAACTATTCAAAATAGATTTTCCATACAGACACAAGACTCCGCTTATTGATTGTTTTTTCTACTCATTTCTATTCAAACAAACACGAAAAGTAGCTATGTTACATTGATCATATGTATATATATAGCTATACTGATATCATATCTGTGTGAACTGCCATTAGCTAAGTAGCTACAGCGAACCATAAGGCATGAAATAAGATACCACTATCCACGCTTGTTATTACCTGTTTCTTATCATTTTGGCAAGGAATCTGTTTCAATTAAAGCACAGTAAGTTCAAGTGCTGAAATGTTAAACACAATATCAGCTCCACAAGTATCTTACATACTGAAATACATGTATACATTTAGCCAGTTTCTTCTCCAATATGGTGTGATACAGCATAGAACAAACATGGATAATGGGTGCTTATATCATGCTTAAGGGTTCGCCGATAACTGTACAGCTTTAAAAGATATGTTTAAATAATTAGCTCCACATTACTTTTTCATGAAATGTTTTTTCAATTTAATAGCTTTTATAATATATACGCAATAATAGAGTAAGGCAAAAAAAAAGAAGAACCAACGTTATAGAGAACATTTATTTGTAGCAAACGTTTCGGAATAAATGATCTCTATAACGTTGGTTCTTCTTTTTATTTTGGAAATAAGATTCCCTAAGAATCGCCCTATAAGTACTACTAGAGTAAGGCATTCCAGTAACTAATGCGATATCTGATCGTTGAAACTGATTCATCCTTTCAAGTAAGAGAACAGAACAAAAAAAAGTGGACCTATGAAATTACAACCCTTAGAAATGTCGCAAGTAAAATAAGCTGAGAGTCACGCAGATGGAAAACACTGCAATAAAAACTATCTGAAAGTGACTCACTCACAAGCTAATGTATTCATACTTTCACTTGAAATACCGTTCATTAGACCAAGTTGAGTACTGGGGCCCGCCTCTGCAGTAGCAAGAGTTGTAAGTTGGGCCGTGGTGTCCTGTCCCGCTGCATCAGTCGCTGCTAGGCCTGCAGTGGCATTCGCACCCGAGGCTGTATGAGTGGCGGCTGCCCCCGTTACGTAGTCCTTCACCCGGGGCCCACGATGCCCGTCCCAGTCAACTGCGTTCTTTAGGGCCAGAGTGATCGCCTTGTTGATATCCGACAATGACACCTCTCGGAATTGCTGACGGCTCAAAATAGCCTCTGTAATATACATGTATATTTTCAAAAATAATATACAATCCTCGATAGGGTATGGATGTACTCAAACAAATATTAAGCTCATTAAACCAGAAATTATTTTTGCATTTTGATAGTCAGCAATTTATCAGGCATTCAACGTGCGCCGCTCACTTGCATTTGAACAACAATAATTCTTTTGTGTTACATAGAGATTACAACGTGAAGGAAAATGTTGAATTTCAGCTGAAGGAAGAATGGAATAGTTGCTGCATGCATTACTTTCTATATACAACGATACTTACGTTCGATAAGCTGGTATGCCATCGTGTTTCTGAAGGCCAGCTTGCCTCTCTTCCTCGACCTTCCCAAACCAGTAAGTGAAAACTGTAGTGCTAAACTCCAGGTCATGCACAGCTTCAACATCTTAGTCACCGCCCTAGTTAGCGTTCCTTCCCGTGCATGCTGAACAAGCTTCACCTAAAAGAAAATAAGACACAGAGACAACCTCCCGTCAGACACTTGCACAATTGAAATTTGAGTATTCATTTAGCTACATATATATCACAATAAAGTACCTATTATTGCATACAGCATTGAAGATGCTTTAAGAAAAAAATTACTACAAAATATAATGTTGAGTCGTCAGAAATTTCATAAATATTTTTACACACAAACAAGCTTACCATTTCAGGATTTGATGCTAATTGAAGTAACTCTGTAGAGTTATTCGCGGGAGGTGGACAGAGGATCCCTATTGAAAATCGAGGACGGTGCATCGGTGGAATATGGTTGACAGGGCTTATTATCCGCGATTTACTGGTCATTCGGCCATCCGACCGATAAAACAACGGTACACCGCCCAATTTACGAGCATTTTATGATCGGCACTGCCATCCGCGGCCTCCCGTCCACACACCGTCTTTAACTCGCGGTATCTAGTGGCGATTCGAGGTTGACTTGGCCAAGGACGGCCATCTGGCTCAGAATCGCTGATACCGTGTTTTTCTGGCACTTGTTTTCTCATGCCCTCAAGCAACTAAAATTAATCTATGTTTAATAACCTCTTAATTTTGAAATGAAATGAACAAAATAATAATGAAATAAATATAAAAAGCTATTCTGAAATTTTACATTTTTGCTTTACTAATTATATATCCTTTCACACTGAGATAAAAATTGAAATTTTCAGGCCTCTATGAATAGGATGTTTTATTCCAGATTAGATTATAAGTTTGTTAAAGCCTCCCTAACCGCCAAACAAATAGAGCGTATCGGAGAGGAAGGAGGAAGGCACCATTCAGTATGGAGATAAGAGAATGAGGAATCTAAGCAGAATATGAGAGTAAGATGATAAAGAAGTTCATGAAATAAGATAAAAGTTGAGGAAAAAAGTCCGAGGTGCTGAAAAACCGTGCAGTAGTGAATCGAATAAAGGTGGTCCTTAACCCAACAAAATCATTTTATTTTAACAAAAAGAAGCCCTACCTAACTCTCAGCTCGGGCCCTCACATTTTTCCCCTGGGAGCGCTAATTCCCACAAATACAATAGTTGTATCCCCCTGAGGGGATGTTTTATTCCAATCAAGCCTAATAAAATATGTATAATTGGCAGAACAATTATATGAGCAAATCTCATACAAGAAAAAACAGTCCGTAAAGCAGGCGATAGAGAAGATTCATTTTAAAAACGAATTCATATGAACGTTTCAAGCTCTTGGCACATTTTAAAAAAGGCTTGCAGATAAATCGAAAATTAATTCAATGCTCGCACAATTTGGACAGATCCATTATAGACAAAAATCCTAAAGGATTCGTGGATGAAAAACTACACGTAATAGCCTACAAACAGAAGTACAATGTGACAATGATAACAATATTAAAAGAAACGCAATAGTTTAATAAGAGAATAACTGTTCATCGGTTTATTATTTAGATACCGTCTCGAAATAGTGAGAGATACCTACGATAAAAATCAAAATATGATGAATACATTGAATAAGCCGATAATTTTGAATTTTTAAGACACTAATAGCCTAAAAAGGTAAACTTTTCATAGGACATAATACTGTCAGGCTGCAGCGGAGACGGCATGGGAACGGTCTTCTGGAAAATACAGAAATTTCTTTAGAATTTCTTGAGTGCAACTTTAGATTTCAGTCTACCACTCGTAACTTTTGAAATGATTCACCTATTGAGTTCAAATTACTCTCAAATGATAGATAAAAAACATTCTTATGGAAAATCGTACATGCCAACATTCTTGAGCACTCTCAGACAGCAAAATTCATTTGCCATGAAAATTACAGTTGGTAGCTGACGAGGAATTCTTGCTAGTCAGAGCTGTCAGCTAAAAAATTGGTAAATTTACCTAAAACTTTAACTTGCGGGTATTTATAATGTAATAAGGTTTTTAAATGCCATTTAATCATTTATTACAGTTTTCATTAAATAATACTATCCTGTTATTCATTTTAGCCAAAAATTTTATCTGCACTCGAGTTAGAGATGGCAACACTGCTCGCGCGTTGGCAAGACGTCAAGCTCTTTCGAAGTTTCACGGCGGCCGGGCGGCGGCAGTTATTTGAATTGTGTTGTGGCAGTTGTGCGTCTCAGATGTGGTGCTGGTTTATGACTCATTTAATAAGTTTCAAGCAATGTCAGAATGTATTTCAGTGCAAGTGTGTAGTACGTTAGAGTGTATCTTATTTTTGAAACAATTTTTGCTCTGAAAAGGTATAAGGTGTTCGCTCTCAAGTGAGTTTCTTATTCCAGTGAAGACGTTATGCCGGTATGGCATGTTGTCGAGCGCCGATGAAGGTGACGATTGAGACAACAAGTGCCTTCAACCTTGTCGTCTGAATAATTTTTTAGTGTGAATGAATTGTAATGAATAGTAATGATGTGTTTATTCACTATAAATTCCTTTCTTATTTTACAGTAAATGTTAACACAATTTAGCTTCAAACTTCTAAGTTGCAGTATAATTCCACTTGAGAAACCTTTGACAAGAAACAATGTGCAATATTTTCAATTTAGATGTACCGATAGTTTCGGTATCGGCCTTTTTATATTATCTGTACATCACTAGTTTTCAATTTATTAGTAAGAAAATTTAACTTCAATAAATATCTGACGAGCTGCGTTATAAAATTACGGAATAACGATGTTTAAAGAAAAAAACATCAATATTTACTTAAATTCATTCGCGGAAATTAAGAATTCTCTTTCAAAGAATCTCCAAAGGAACACATTTAAGAACGTTTTAAATGAATGATATTTTGCTCACTGATGCATAATGTTTAAGTTATTAACCTGTGAAGTTATAGGAACTTTGTATATAAAAGCGGAGAAGCGGACACGTAAATATGATGTAATACAGCATGACGTGATGCTAGGTTAAATTAGATTAGGTAACGTTAGATTAGCTGAATAAACTAACCTAAAATAACTTAACTTAGCCATACTGACACTGATGGTTACTACCAAAATACCGGGCGTATTTCAAGAATGCGGGTACGATGCAGCCGAATATATAATGCTAATTTAACCTGAACGTAATTCATGTTATAGCTTGAAAATTACGTATCAGCGAGCAAAATGTCATTCGTGTAAAGCGTTCGTATATGAGCTCTTTTAGTGATTCTTTAAAACAGAGGTCGTGATTTCCGTGAACGCATTAAAGTAAATACTAACCGAATAAAACTCCTTAATCACCTGATGAACATTAGCATTATTGATGAGTTAGAGTTGAATTATATTTTGAATTGAGGAGCTTCCTACTAGCAAACGTTGCGTGATCGTAGGCTAGTGATGTACAGATATATCGCCCAGTTAAAAATTCATGCCGTTTTTAGGTCGACAGGTAGCAGAACACAGTGAAAGATGGCCGCCGAAGGTCAGAACGCTCCTCTGTCGGCCGCTCTCGACCAAAATTTGCCGTTCGACGGCTATCCGCTTGTCTCATTTAGACGGAAACAAGCCGGAAAAATCGAGCCCTTGCCCAAAGGCGGATTCAAGAGGAGAATGTCGGCTTGCGTTCGACCTATTTGATTAACAGTCGAGCAACGGTTTTCTGGAAACTACAGAAATTTCTTTAGAATATCTTAAGTACAACTTTAGAGTTTAGTCTATCACTCATAACTTTTGAAATAATTCACCTGTCGAGTTCAAATTACTCTCAAATGAAAGATAAAAACATTCTTAAAGGAAAATCTTACATCCGAACATTCTTGACCACTCTCAGACAGCAAAATTTATTTGCCATTAAAATTACAGTCGGTAGCTGCCGAGGAAAACTTGCTAGTCAAAGGTGTCAACTAAAAAAAGGTACATTTACCTAAAACATTACCTTACAGATAGTTATAATGTTATATGGTAATTAAATGTCAATTTAATCATTTCGTATAGTGTACATTAAATAATACCATCCTGTTGTTCATCTGAGCCAAATTTTTATTTCCATTCGAGTTAGACATGGCAACACTGCTAGCACATTTGGACAAGTCTGATCACTCAAGCTTTTTCGCGTCAGTTACAGGAATGTTGTTGTGCGTCACAGGTGTAGTGCTGGTTTCTCATTTATGCAATAAGGTTTTTCACGCAATGTCAGAATTTATTTCAGTGCGAGTGTGTAGTACGTTGAAGTGTCTCTTATTTCTGAAAAAATTTCTGCTCTAAAAAGGTATGAGGTGTTCGATCTCACGTAAGTTTCCTATTCCATTGAAGACGTTAATTAAGCCGGTATGGCATGCTGTCAAGTGCCTGATGAGGGATTGACCTTGTCGTCTCAATAATTTTTTAGTGTGAATGAATAGTAGTATACATATATTAATGAGAAGGAACAATTACGCACTTAAGGTCAATCAGGAATCAGGATTGCACTACTGTGCGGCCAATGTTGATTTCATATTTGGTAGTGCACAATTGTATATATTTCAAAATTTAAACTGTAGTTTAACGAAGCAATAGAAGCAAAATATAATAGTGTATGTTCCTTCACTATTAATTCCATTCTTATTTTACAGTAAGTGTTAACACAATTTAGCTTCAAACTTTCAGGTTGCAGTATAATTCCACTTGAGAAACCTTTGACAAGCAACAATGTGCAATGTTTTCAATTTAGATGTACGGATAGTATCGGTATCGACCTTTTTCTATTATCAGAACATCACTAGTTTTCAATTTTTTAGTAAGAAAAGTAAACTTCAGAAATATCTGACGAGCTGCATTATAAAATTAAGGAATAACAATGATGAAAGAAGAATAGGTCGATATTTACTTAAATTCGTTCGCGGAAATTAAGAATTCTGTTTCAAAAAATCTCTAAAGGAACACATTTAAGAACGTTTCAGATGAATGACATTTTGCTCGCTGATGCATAACTTTTGAGTTATTAACCTGTAAAGTTATAGGAACTTAGTATGTAAAAATGGAGAAACGGACGCGTAAATATGATGTAATACGGCATAACGTGATGCTAGCTAGGTTAAATTAGGTTAGGTAACGTTAGATAAGCTGAATACACTAAACTAAAATAACTTAACATAGCCGTACTGACACTGATGGTTACCGCCAAAATACTGGGCGTGTTTCTAGAATGCAGCTACGATGTAGACGATTATATAACGTTAATTTTACCTGAGCGTAATTCATGTTATAGCTCAAAAATTATGTATCAGCGAGCAAAATGTCTTTCGTGCTCTTTTAGTGATTTTTTAAAACAGAGGTCGTGATTTCCGTGAACACATTAAAGTAAATACTGACCGAAGAAAAATCCTTAATCACATGATGAACATCAGCATTATCGATGAGTTAGGGTTGAATTATACTTTAAATTGAGGAGCGTCCTACCAGCAAACGTTGCGTGATCGTAGGCTAGTGATGTACAGAAATATCGGTAGCGGCAAAATCTGGCCGATATATCATCGATACTTTCCAATAATACGTATTTTATCGTGAAAATGACGGTGATAATTCATGAAAGTAAAATTAAATAAAGAGCCTATTCATTCATAGTAAATTAGTTAGCTAACTGTTGAATTACAGAGTTTAATGTGGCCCGCTAAGTACGTGAATCTACTACGTTGATTTCCCGATGTTACGGACGGTCTGTAAGTGAAAGCTTTGTAGCATAAATAGGTAAAAAAACACAGTGGGGACGTAAAATTATTATACTTTTACAACTAAAACCTATATAGTTTGACCCAATTTCCATTTCTTAAAGTATGTGACAGGCTAACAAAAATCAAACCAATTAAATTAGGTTGAAGGTGCATTTTAAAGTTTTTATAAATTTGACATAGAAATACCTGAAAATTCTATTTTCATTAAGCTTTTAGATCGTAAAATATTACAAAGCTAATTATTTTATTTTAATTTAGCATGTAAATCGCCGTTCATTACGAATCTAGCATTTTTATTCATTTTAATATGTTTGAAAAATTCATGAACAATCTTATAATTGGTTGCGTGTTTGCGCATCTTTCCGGTTTCGGAGCCTATCGAATTTTAATGTTTTCTTTTCGTCAAAGTATGTATTTAGGTGTGAAAAACATGAAAATGATAACTATTTTGAGGAGAAATTATTGTTTTGGTTCATGAACAATCTTATAAGATTGTTCGTGAATTTTTCAAACATCTTAAAATAGAAGAAAAATGCAATATTCCTAGTGTACGGTGATTCACATGCTAAATTAAAATAAAATTATTAGCTTTGTAGTATTTGAAGATTTACGTAAAATTAACATTTCTTAGTCGGACTATCATTAAAAATTTAAAGACGAACAATATAGCACGGATAGGTATCATATTTATTACAATTTAACGAAGATAAATTTAAAACATGTGAAGTAGTCAATTTTTAACGTTTCGGAGACCAGCTCCATCTTCAGTAAGTCTGAAAACATAAAAACCAAAATTGGTTAGTTCATGACAACAATGAGAAAAGTGACAAAGTGATCGGTAAGAAAAAAAAATCAATACCAAAATTTCTAACGGATTGAACTATTAGCATTATTTAAAGGTGGCTTCTCTTTGGCAATGTGCAGGGATTCTAAAATGCGAAATCTAACTCATTAGGTGCAGAGCATAAAAAAGAAAAATTGTCCTCGGAAATACGGCTGCTACACTGTTCGGTATGAAGGCGGATTGATGAATGAGGAGGTTGAGCCACAGAACATTTACATAATCTGAAGGTTTTCTCTCCTGAACTGTACCCGAAGTTGTATCTGTCAGGTTCACGTCCGGGTGTCCTGTGTGGTTTGCCGAAAATCCATAAGTTAGACTTTCTATCTAAATTTCAATTTCGTCCTATTTTTGCTGCAGTGAATACGCCTAATTTTAACCTTGGTAACTCAACTCAATTTGTTAACGAGATAACATCGTGTCGAAATGCTGATAAAGTTACTATGGCTTCATTTGATATTGAAAGTTTATTCACAAATATTCCACTTGCAGAAACCATCGAAATAATTATAAATTCCTTGTTTGCTTTGCCTACTGATACAGTTTTAGGCCTAGGCAAATCTTATTTTAAGACGCTTCTCGAACTGTCTGTTATGAACTCTATGTTTGTGCTTGCAGGCAATTTTTATAAACAAATCGAAGGCCTGGGGTCTTCGAAGGCATGGGTCTTCCGTTATGACCCACATTTGCAAAAATTTTCATGTGTCACTGGGAACAAAAATGGCTGGCCGATTGCCCAGTGGAATTTAAACCAGAATTTTATCGCCGTTACATTGATGACACGTTTTTGTTGTTTCGTGATCCAAGTCATGCTCAAATGTTCAGGGACTATTTAAATGAGAAACATTCATCAATAAAATTTACAATCGAAATTGAGAATAATGGCTCGTTATCTTTTTTGGACTCAAAAATTACTCGAGTAGGTAAAGCTTTCACTTCTTCAGTTTTTCGTAAGGCTACTTTTACTGGATTGGGCGTAAGTTTCTACAGTAACTGTAGTAGCTATAGATCTAAAATTAATGCGATTAAAACCATATTGAATCGTGCCTACAACATTTGTTCTAGTTTTGTGGATCTGCATGCTGAATTTAATTTTTTAGTCTCATTTTTTTATAGAAACGGATTTCCTTCCTCAATTGTTCATACTCATATAAAAAAATTTTTAGCCAAGAAATATGCAGGTATTAACGATGTTGCCGATTCGGTGCAACAGCTCTACTGTGTATTTTCATATTTAGGTGATTTTACGCGCAAGATGTCCCGGGATATTGAAAACCTTTTTAAACACCACTTTCATGCGGTAAAATTGAATGTAATTACTGTGAATCTGCTGCGAGTTGGTTCTTTCTTTCGGTACAAAGATAGGATTCCTAAGCAAATGCGGGCATCCCTGGTATGTAAATTTAGTTGCGTACAGTGTACGTCTGGCTACGTCGGCATGACGACGCTGCCTTTTTACGTCAGGATCGCCCATGGCACCGCGGAGTAAGCTTTCGAACCGGGAGACCTTTAGCTCATCCTCCTCATTCATCAATCCGCCTTCATACCGAACAGTGTAGCAGCCGTATTTCCGGGGACAATTTTCTATTTTATGCTCTGCACCTAACGAGTTAGATTTGCGCATTTTAGAATCCCTTCGCATTGCCAAAGAGAAGCCACCTTTAAATAATGCTAATAGTTCATATCCGTTAGAAATTTTTGTATAGATTTATTTTTTCTTACCGATCACTTTGTCACTTTTCTCATTGTTGTCATGAACTAACCAATTTTGGTTTTTATGTTTTCAGACTTACTGAAGATGGAGCTGGTCTCAGAAACGTTTAAAATTGACTACTTCACATGTTTTAAATTTAGCTTCGTTAAACTGTATTAAATATGATACCTATCCGTGCTGTATTCTTCGTCTTTAAATTTTTATTGAAGATTTACTACCTAGATAAATTAAAATCGAATTTCCATCTGTTTCTACAATAAATTTCAAAAACTTCAATGTACACCATCAACTTTATTTACATAATTGGTTGGATTTTTGTTAGCCTGTTTAGTTTTAAAAGTATAATAATTTTATGTCGCTTCTGTTTTCAACTATTCATGCTACATAGCTTTCACTTACTAACGTACGTGCCTCATCGTGAAGTCAAAGTATTAAATTCAGTTAGCGGGCCTGATTAAACTCTGTAATTCAACTGTTAGCTAACTAATTTGCTAGGTATGAATAGCCTCTTTATTTGATCATGCTTTTACTCTCATGATTTATGACCTTCATTTATATGATAAAATGCGTATTATTGGAAAGTATCGGCCGGATTTTACCAATGCCAGTAAAATGACCGATACCGATACATCGGTACATCAATAATTTTATGACAGGATTTTATAAATATTTTTTAACGTTTCGATCTGAATTTCAAATAAAAAAAGAAAACCATTTACATTTATGTGCAACGGCCAAAAAAAAAAAGACTGTTGGCTGCATTGGCTACTCTGGCTGAAGCTTCATAAGAAAATGACGCTGAAACTCACAATGAGTCGCTTTCTTCTATTTCGCATGTAGTTGAGTTTGGACCCGTAACTTCTGGTGAAGATGGAGATTCTTCAGAAGAAACAAGAGATGAAAAAGATGTAGAATGCTGGTCTGCAGAAGCACTATTTCAAGCGCAAGGGCCCAACTATTAGCTTCACCACATCGGTCAATTGATATTCATCACGATTTATCTTTGTGGTGGGGCTGGTAGTGACGGCAATATAAGCAACGTAAACACAACAAAATGTGGAAACCAAGCCTGAATTTTCCCTCGTCAGTCTTCAGCAACATCTGAATTGAAGGACGTCCTCGAAGGTGATCAACGATGTGTTCAGATGCATATTTGTGTGTGTGTGTGAGGGCGAGTGTGTGTGTGTGGGGGGGGGGGGGGTTATGGGTGGGTGGGTGCGGGGAGAGGGGGGTGTGTGTGGGGGGGGGTGAGGGGGTGTGTATATGAATAGCCAGTGTAACTAAGTTCGGGCAAGGTCGATCTACTGCCGCGGGAGGCCGGTACAAAGTCGAGTAAGGTCGGCAGAGAGTCGATACATAAAATGGAGAAGCCGCGGAAGGTCGATTTCGGGCCGCGGAAAGTCGAAATGTAGTCGATAAAGGTGGGAATTTCCGAACAGCTGCAAAGCGAATTCAATGGTTTTGTAGCCGTTTTTTCCTGCCATAAAAAGGGGACATGGCGACCAAAAAACGGCTGCTTTTCCGAATAAAACACGGCTAGAAGTCTTGCCTACCGCGGCACATAATCGACTTGAAAACGTCTTATTTTTTTAACTGGGCGGTAGCGGCAAAATCTGGCCGATATTTCATCGATACTTTCCAACAATACGTACTTTATCGTGAAAATAAGGTCATAATTCGTTTAAAGAAAAGTATAATCAACTAAAGAGCCTATTCATACCAAGTAAATTAGCTAAATGTTGAATTACATCGTTTAATCAGGCCCGCTAAGTGAATTTACTACGTTGAATTCCCGATGTCACGGACGGTCTGTGTCAAAACTTTGTGGCATAAATAGTTATTCACAGTGGGGACATAAAATTATTATACTTTTACAACTAAAACATTTTTAGCTAACAAAAATTAAACCTATCATATATAATTGAAAGCGCATTTTAAAGTTTTTATTAATTAAACATAAAAATAACTGAAAATTCTATTTTAATTGAGCTTGTAGGTCGTAAAATATTACAAATCTAATTATTTTATTTCAATTTATCATGCCAATCGCCGTTCATCACAAATCTTGCATTTTTCTTCTATTTTAAGATGTTTGAAAAAAATCACGAACAATCTTATAGTTGGTTGCGTATTAGCGCATATCTCTGGTTTCGGATCCTATCGAATTTTCCTGTTTTCTTTTCGTCAAAGTATGTATTTTGGTGTGAAAAACATGAAAATGATAACCATATTGCGGAGAAATTATTTTTTCGGTCTACTTTTGAAAACATTTGCTATTACAACTAGTCTACATTACTTTGCAATACGGTTTGAAACATCTATTGCAAGGATTTCGTTTTGTTATTTTATTGCAACAATATAGTTAACAGAGCTAGAGCAGTTCTATTATTCCTAATCGAAAACTTTATTGTTAATATTGTTATATTATTAGATACATTAGTTAATAATTTTATTGCATTACTCATATTGGGCTTATAATGATTTTATTTTAATAATATTGAAAAAGTATCGGTGACTTGACTTGGATTTATTTTAACTTGACATGGATTAATTTGAACTTGACTTGGATTAAATTGAACTTGACTTGGATTAAATTGAACTTGACTTGGATTAAATTGAACTTGACTTGGATCAATTTGAACTTGACTTGGATTAATTTGAACTTGACTCGGATTAATTTGAACTTTACTCGGATTAATTTGAACATGACTTAGATTAATTTGAAGTGAAAAAGGTGTAGTTCCAAAAGTGGACCAAAACAATAATTCATCCACAAAATAGTTAGCATGTTTGTGTTTTCCACACCAAAATACATACTTCGGCGAAAAAAAACATTAATATTCGATAGGCCCCGAAACCAAAAAGATCCAAACACGCGCAACTAACTATAAGATTGTTCGTGAATTTTTCGAACATCGTAAATTAAAGAAAAATGCTATATTCCTACTGTACGGGGATTCATATGCTAAAATTCAAATAAAATTATTCGCTTTGTAGTATTTGACGATTTACAAGATAAATAAAAATCGAATTTTCAGCTTTTTCTGAATTAAATTTCAAAAACTTTAAAATACACCTTCAAATTTATTTACATAATTGGTTTGATTTTGGTTCGCCTGTTTTGTTGTTTAAGTATAACAATTATATGTCGCTTCTGATTTTCACTATTCATGTTACATAGCTTTCACTTACTGACCGTACGTGCCTCATCGGGAAGTCGAAGAAGTAAATTCAGTTAGCGGGCCTTATTAAACACTGTAATTCAACAGTTAGCTAACTAATTTACTAGGTATGAATAGGCTCTTTATTTGATCATACTTTTACTTTCATGATTTATGACCTTCATTTTTATGATAAAATACGCGTTATTGGAAAGTATCGGCCGGATTTTACAAACACCAGTAAAAATGATCGATACCAATACATCGCCTCATCAATAATTTTATGACAGGATTTTATAAATATTTTTTAACGTTTCGATCCGAATTTCAAATAAAAAGACAGCAATTTACATTTAGGTGCAACGGGTAAAAAGAAAGACGGTTGTATGCTGCATTGGCTACTCTAACGGAAGCTTCATAAGAAAATGACGCTGGAACGCACAGAGTCGTTTTCTTCTAAAATTTCGCTTGTATTTGAGTTCGGACCCGTGACTTGTGGGGAAAATGGCGATTCTTCTTGTTGACGAGAAACGAGAGATGGCCCTTCTATTAGCTTCACCACCTCGGTCAATTGATATTTATGACGATTCATCGTTGTGGTGGGGCTGGTAGTGAAGGCAATGTAAAAGCAAGAAAATGTGGAAACCAAACCTGAATGTCCCTCGTCCGTCTTCAGCAACCTCTGAATTGAAGGACGTTCTCGAAGGTGATCAACAATGTGTTCAGGTACATATTTGTGTGTCTGTGTGTGGGTGGGGGGTGGTTATACCAAATATCGAATCGTTGCTACCAAATATCTACGTAAATGTGTTGGTTAAGGTTGCGCAATTGATTCATATATCCTAAATAAGGGTAGATGATATTTAATATTAGTGTGCGGTTAGCATGGTATGTTAATATTGTTGCTTCTTCACCCTAGCAAAATCAGAATCACAGGTGATCTCTGTACGATGGATAAGAAACGCTCCCAGCTGCCAGTGTATGACGTCACAACCCTATGTGTATATGCTCGTGACGTCATACACTGGCAGCTGGGAGCGTTTTTTAAGCGATTGCGTAGAGGTGGCCACCCGTGATTTGGAGTTGATTAAGGTTGCGAAGCGAGCGATTCATTGGATGTAGAGTTGGGTTGAGGTTGATTTGAAACCATTCATCGGCCTAAGTTGGTTTTAGAGGTGATTTGAGGTTGATTTAAAGCTGTTCACCGACCAAAGTTGGTCACAGTATGGACGTATCAAGGGCGCAGTATGGTCGCGGAGACTGGACATTTGACCCTTAAATAGACGATAAACCAACCTCAAATCGTCCATGTTTCCACTCATATTCCACCGGTGCACCGTCCTCGATTTTCAATAGGGATGTCAGCACACGATGGCTTACGCAGCATATATGAAATTTCTGTTAATAGAAGGTTGTTTTCCTTCACAACCATTTCTATTTGAGTGACTCTGGTGTCTAGGGAAGAGACCTTTTGCTCAATTCTGATCCATTCGCCGTTTTTCACGGTGGATTCCTCTGAAGATCGATTTCTTAGAACGTAATTATTCCCATCATATCAGTCAAAATTGCTTCTTCAGTCAAACTCAACAAGTCTTATTATCAATGTTCAAATGTTATTTACGATTCACATCGCATATTACCTACAATTACCAAAAATGAAAATTTTCAAGTGAATTACTTCAATTGAGGTGTGAATACGGAGGTCTTATGAAGCTGCAGAGGAACTGCCAGAGCGGGATCCGGGTCGTCATTGCTGCAATCAGAGAGGACCCATCGGGAGTTGCTACTTCATGGGAATAAAGAGGATGAGCAAAAGGTCTTGAACTATACAAAATTTATAAAATACAACCTGCAACTAAATTGCAACTAGAGAACTATTTTAAATTTGCTTCAAATCTGGTATTGGTCATCAAAATCACACCCTAAACCAGTAAAACATGACCTTGGCATGCAATCCCTAAAAGAGAAACATTGACTCTCAACTCATGGCTATACGTAGTATGAATAAAGATTTCAAATAAAAGATGCAGATAAGATAGAACTCATGAACTGTGCTTCTGCGCAAAATTAGTAAAAACAGCACTAGCTTAAAAAACACATGAGAGGCTGGGCTGAATTGCCAAACAGAAAATGTGGGGTGAATAACGTTGATAATATAATTGTATTTGGAAGAGATTTTTGGTGCAGCAATTCACCCTGGGTGATTGACTGACGACTCACCATACTTGACTCTATATATTAAAAGCCACAGGTGAAATATATGGTTATAAATTGTAACCTGAAATTGCTGCATGCAAGACTTCTATTTTTAGTTCAAATACATCACCGAATACTGATGCAAATTAGAAATAGAGATGTTCACTCATAGTAAAAAATTGCAACAGTACTATTAACTACCTAGTTGATATCTCAACTGACCTTCATTGGGAGTAAAGCTCAGTTTCCGTTTGCTGTTGACTGTTGTTCTGGGTAGATTGCTCTTTTGTATACGAGGACTTCGTCGGACACCGCAATATTGTAGCTGGCCTTGCGTAACTCTTCTCGGTGATGGCTCAGCTTCAGAAGAAGTGGAAGCCAAATTGCCTTGTGTCATCTTCTTGCAAGCCCGGTCATAGCCATCTGCTCAGTAAACTAAACATTATCCTCACAAATAATACACCTCGGGTTGTGGGACGCTCCATACCAAACGCTAAATCGTGCATCAAACTAGGGAACAGTTTGAGTGTGAGTCCTAGTATGAGCCCAAGCCCCAATGGTTTGAGTCTAAGTAATGGGTAAAGTTCAAATTGGATTCTAAGTCAAATTAAAGTTCAATTCCAAGTTTAGGTCAAAATCGAATTCCAAGTTAGGTCAAAATCGAATTCCAAGTTTGAGTCTAAGTCCAATTCCAAGTTTGAGTATAACCTTCCCACTCCAAGTTTGAGTTCAAATCAAAGTCTCAGTCAGTCTTAAGTCCTTACTTGAAGACATTTTTGAAAAAAAAAATAACTGGATAGCAGCCCTCCTCGCCCGAAGGCATTATTTATGTAATTTCATCTATAAATGAAAACTTCTTATTTATATTCTTTATAATAATTTATAATTAGGTATAAGTGGGGACAGAATACAGAAGAAAATGTATTTCTGATTAATATAAGTGAAAGATACATTAATATCATCCCCTTTTTGTTCTTTCATGTAGGTAACTGTATGGAGACATGAAACTCACAAAAGTACAATTAATGCGCAGAAATTGGGAGACAAGTGATTATATTTTGAAAGGTATTATATATGCATTGGGTTACAAACCTGATGAAACAGCTGTCTTCTTGATGATAAATTCAGTCCAATTTTTTCTTGGTGTCGTGTTTTCCTTGGCCAAACCTTGAATATTTGATCCTTTGTCTGGTAGCCAGTAGCACTTATTAAAGTTTCCAATTTTGGTTGTCCATTTTGATGGAACTATTTCCCACTGACTATCGTCAAAATTAACTCCTAAATATTTTTTTTGCTTTAGTAGTCATATTTTTTACTATTCCAATTAAGATATGGGTTAATTATTAGTTCAATAAAATAAACTGCGGCGTGTTTAGAAAATAACTGCAGGGGCACAAAGAAAAGATTTAAAAAAATGATTGCTGCCACACTGCAAACAAGCTAAATAGGTACTCTTAACGTCACAGAATTGACTGCTTTTACCGTCAGAGGTAAAAGCAGTACTCACGACTGAGTATGATATAATTCTATCAACTGTATTTCAACGCACTATGTAAATTCTTCATTTTATTTTCAGAAAAGTGGAATTGGTTTCACAATGAAGACGATAACCAAGCAGAAGCAGCACTGAAGATTGACTGAGGTAACTAGCTAGTAGCTATCGTGCAACGGGGCGGCCGGCTCGCATAAACCGCACCTCGATTGAGGCTACTTTGAACGAGGTTTAAACCTGTGTGAAACGGACCAGAGGAGCGAATTGTTATATTTTCTATTGAGTTGCGTCAAATTTTGACATAAATATCTTTTATTTGATGACAAAAACATACCTATTTGCTTTTTTTATACATAGATCAAATAAAAGCCACATATATTTGTTTTGATTACAATACTGCTTCCTGTGACATCTGGCAACATTAGAGAACAGTTACCAACTTCCTTACCAGAATAAAAATTATGAAATCATGCTTCGAAGAAACTAAAATGAGTTTATTCTTTATCAATAGTGAATAACTCACATATTCAAGTAATAAAGCAAGAAACCGTTGAACTTTTAACGAAATGAACAACACGCTGATGCTGAAGAAAATGTTAGGTAGCTACTAGCAGCTTGCATGTTACTACCTACATATCGTAAAATTACCATACTTAAATAAAAATTATGATGGCAGCAGTTACATTAAAGTGACCCACCATCTAAAAATCGACCTGATTTTCAAAATGTGTGTTTAGTATTATTGTAAACTTCGGTGTTTTGGGAATTGACATGCGATGCTGCACTGCTGTGGCGGCCGGCAAACCCCTCCCCCAGCCCCCCGAAGTTGAATGACTCACGCAGCTGGTCGCGTCTCAGTTTATGACTATTAACTGAGTTGCTGGCTGACGTGCAACTATTTACAGCTGACTATAGTCTTGGTGGCTGTTGCATTTCAACTAATCACAGATGCCGTTTTATATGTTTAGAGTCCGGATTGGGTAGCATTGAAGTCATTACAGTCTGATCTGAATATACAACTATACATGCATCAATAAAAAAAGAGAGAACCAGGAAAATGGTATAAAACATTGCATTAAATTAAAATGTAATGTTTTAAATTAATATGCATTCTCGAGACTGTGAAAAGACTCGTAAAAATTGGACGTCTCGAGACTTCGCTCATCATCAGCAATAGGTACAAATTCGAACGTCCAATTTTTTTCCAATTTTTCAAATTCGAAACGTCCAATTTCTACGAGTCTTTTCACAGTCTCGAGAATACATTTTAATGAAAATGTTTTATACCATTTTCCTGGTTCTCTCTTTTTTATTGAAAATTCGAAAATACCGAAAAAGCTGCTACGAATACATGATCAATAGTATCTTTTACTATACTAGGAATTCAAGCATATTATTATCAGAAAAAGGCAAGTTGGCCTGTGAGAAAATAAATACCGTAATCCGAATGTAGGAAAAAATACCATAAATAAACCTTGGCCATCATGTCTTAAATACCATCCAGGTAGTTATGGACTTTTTATGAGCGACATATGGGTCACTTTTAAATGTGATGACATTTCTTCCTGTAAACATACCATATTACGCGTATGTTGGGCTAAAATCCAATAAACATACCAAGTAACTGCCATGATTTTTAATAGGGATTTTCCTCGATTTTACAGATATGGTCATTTTTCTGTTGAGCATACCTGTTTGTTTCAACACCCAATTGATCAAGGATATTTTTGATTACCTTTCAAAAATCTGCCATTTCGACGCCGTTATACTCGTAATTTCAGGATGATTGTTTACTAGAATTTTATTCAGAAGAAAAACTTTTATTATTTTTAGGAGTTGTATGTGAGGTCTTATAATTAGGGGTGACTAATTTCCTTCACTTAGAATGAGATTGGGCCTGTTTTGGAGCTTCATCTTTAGCTTCAGTGTAATGCATTGCCTCCAGTTCTCCTGCAACTTCATTCGGCCTTGCACCAACTTGGAAATTATCTTCATCAATGTCTTCTACGTTACTTCCGTCAACGCCACCAGTAGGAGTAGTTACCACTTTATCAACAGGGCCATCACCTTCAACTACTTCTTCAATTCCATCTTGGAGAATTGTGGGTCGAACTTGTAAACAATTGTAAACTTCTTTCCCAGACATGTTTATTTATTATATGCCTTCTCAGTATATTTCGTTGGTGATTAACTCTTTGTTTTACATTGAGTGAAAATTATAACCGACTTTTAGTTTCGTTCTAAGTGCTGTGATATGTGACAAATGTAAAACGCATGTATGCTATTCAAAATGCATGAGTGTTATAGTGTCTCTTATTTTTTCATCTCCTCTCTCTCTCTCATACAAACGAATATTCATTCGTGCGATGTCTTTAGAACGTGATAATTAGTGTTACATTAATGTTTTATGTATTATTTCCATCTTACAAACACTCATATGTCTTGAGAAGAGACTTCAGCAACGCACGACTGCCTCGGGAATAAAAAACTTAAAAAAAATTAAAAATCAATGTTACTTGCATTGCGAACCATCACAACTTAGACTTGTATTGCTTTACTTTCTCAAACGAAAATATATTTAATTACTTGTTAGAATTAAAGTGTTCCTTATTACCACATGTTATTCTTTGCAACGTAATTAGCCGAGTTTTATGCGGTATTTCGTTTAGGAAACTGCAGCGGGTACTGTCAGGAAACTTGTTATCAGAAACTATCATAATGAAATACGCTTTCCCTGAGGACTATTTGAAATTTTTGTTCTTCTTGAAATAATTAACATTGCCAACATCACGATATCCTCTTCATAAAAAGAAATGATTTACAATAAAATTTAGGAATACGATTAATCTTAGGTAGAATTCGAATTACTATATTCGCGATTTATCAATTTCATTTCATGTTACTTCTTATTTTATAAATTTCCAAATGATGATTAAATTCATTAGAATGTATTTAAAACTAAAAAGTAATTAAACTGATTTCACTTATGAATAGCATTTTCAATGCAAAATCTCGCATAGATAAGAGGAATAAATATTCATGTCCTATCAGTAAGTAGCACTTCTCTTCTGAGAGAGATGGACTGCAGGGAGTGTAGTAATGTGTTTGACTTGTCTGGTACTGAATAATGAAATAAAAACATACACGTAACAATGGCATGGTAAAAATACATAAATGAACACAAGTAAACGCACCAATGCATTTATTCCGCAGCAAAGTAAACTTTTCAGTTTCAATGTTGTGAATATTTCTGGAAAAATATGACATTGAATAAAATATGTGAAATATAGTTTCAAGCTTGATGCATTGTACGCAGCAATGTCAGAACACATGTTTCGTGGAGATAGTTCAATGATATTTGTAAACAACGGATGGCCGTCCTCAAATATTACGGTCATTAACCAACTGAGAATGTTGCACCCTCAAATCATAACTGGCCGGCTCAGCGTATCACGTGCGAGCTCAATCGTGCTTAGTCAACAGCGCGGAGAGAGAGTTATAAGGCCGAGCCGGCCGACTCGCCTTTAATTCATACGTGATCGACTGTCTCGTCCTTAATTCACCGGCGACACGTCCTTGATTTTCAACTGGGTATTCAATAACCATATCTTAAAAGTGAAATAAATGACCACATTTTAAGGTGTGAAGTTCGCATAAAATGAAATACCCGGAATTTTAATTTCAAGTTAACTTTGCACTCCGAAGGAATATCTTAAACTTTATAATACGCTGAACACATTCATGTTTCTGAAACTAATCCACAATCCTTTTAGTCTCAAACAAAAATGGCATTATAATCACAAAAAATTATTCAAAGATTTAAATACGAACTGTCAAAAAGATGTATTTTCTTGACGATCAGGAAGGAAGAATAAGCTATAGTATAAATATTCCCTTAACTCAACCATTGAGCTTCCCGAAACAGTGTGACTTTTCAAAATAAGAAGAAAGCGCGATGTACTGTACATTGCATTACGCTGCACAGTTCAACCAATTCCAGACGAAGAGGAAGGCATAATATTAGGTGACGCAATAAATTTAATGACTTGTATGGTACAAAAAACTTATGAGTTTACCCCTGACACATTGCGGTTCGGGCGCTCCACTTGATCTGAGGAGCGGGCGAAACAGCATTCCTCGACCGCTGGAATGTGACTGATGAATGACAGTGACCAGGTTTTTGGTTGACTTATAATTATCAGTGGTGGACTGGTTTGTGGTTGACTGGTCTGTGGATGACTGGTATGTGGTTGACTAGCATGTGGTTGACAGGCTTGTGGTTGACTGGTCTGTGGTTGACTGGTTTGTGGTTGACTATTTTGTGGTTGACTGGTTTGTGGTTGACTGGTTCGAGGTTGACTGGTCTGTGGTTGACTGGCTTGTGGTTGACTGGTTTGTGGTTGACTGGCTTGTGGTTGACTGGTCTGTGGTTGACTGGTTTGTGGTTGACTGGCTTGTGGTTGACTGGTCTGTGGTTGACTGGCTTGTGGTTGACTGGTTTGTGGTTGACTGGTCTGTTGTTGACTGGTTTGTGGTTGACTGGTTTGTGGTTGACTGGTCTGTGGTTGACTGGTTTATGGTTGACTGGGTTGTGATTGACTAGCTCGTGGTTGACAGGTTTGAGGTTGACTGGTCTGTGGTTGACTGGTTTGTGGTTGACTAGTCTGTGGTTGACTGGCTTGTGGATGACTGGTTTGTGGTTAACTAGCTTGTGGTTGACAGGTTTGTGGTTTACTGGTCTGTGGTTGACTGATTTGTGGTTGACTGGTCTGTGGTTGACTGGCTTGTGGTTAACTGGTTTGTGGTTGACTGGTTTGGGGTTGACTGGTTGGTGGTTGACTACCTTGTGGTTGACTGGTTGACTGGTTTATGGTTGACTGGCTTGTGGTTGACTGGTCTGTGGTTGACTGGTTGATGGTTGACTTGTTTTTGGTTAGCTATTTTTTGGTTGACTGGTTTGTGGTTGACAGGTTATTGGTTGACTGGTTTGTGGTTGACTGGTCTGTGGTTTACTGATCCGGAGTTGACTGGTTGGTGGTTGACTTGTTTGTGGTTAAATATTTTGTGGTTGACTGGATTGTGGTTGATTTGTTTGTGGCTGACTGGATTATGGTTGACTGGTTTGTGGTTGACTGGTTTGTGGCTGACTGGTGTGTTGTTGACTGGTTTGTGGTTGACGGTTTTGTGGTTGACTGGTTTGTGGTTGACTGGTTTGTGGTTAACTATTTTGTGGTTGACTGGTTTGCGGTTAACTGGTTTGTGGTTGAATGATCAGTAGTTGACTGGTTGGTGTGATTGACTTGTTTGTGGTTGACTGATCAGTAGTGAACTGGTTTGTTTTGACTACTCCGTGATTGAGTAATCTATGGTTCAACAGTTGGTGGTTAAGGGTCTGTGGTTGAAAGGTCAGCGGTTAATTTATCACTTGTTTGTGGTTGACATTTTCGTGGTTGATTAGTGCGAGGCTTGTGATCGATTAGAACGAGGTTCATGGTTGAGGGGTTGACTAGGCTGACCGGTTTGGGGTTGGCAAGTACCTGATAAAAGTTGACAGGTCAGTGGTTGTGGACGTGAAATGGTTGATTGATCCGTGGTTGGCAAGAAGGTTTCTAATGATGAAAAATTTGTGCTGTACTTGTGCGTAACTAATGGTTGCTATCACCTGACTGTAATTTCACGTGGTTGTCCGACGCTAGATTGTAATGTTGCAAAAGTCTGGTTTTCTTGCGAAAAAGTTTAGTGTTCTACCAAAAAAAGACTGTGCACTCTTCGACTGCGAGCAAAGTACTCAAATAGTCGTTTTATTTAGCTCCTCATTTCTACTCGACCGATTTATTACTATGTTTATTATTGTTATTTAGGAGGTTTCACCACAGGAGACACTACAGAGACGTTTCATCGGTGTATTCGATAGTCCCTAGTTCATCATTTCTATACCCAGGCCAAATATCATTTCTGTAATGGCTTTGTGGCGGCATAGTGGCAATTTTGAGGCATATAACGTTTTATTTAGTACTGGCATGGTGTGACGTTCAGCTCGCTAGGACCAGGCAAAAGACCACTAAGCCTCCCTCCTGTCAGCCTACGTTTTGTGTCGCGCGCCTCTGTCACCATGCACGGGCAGGCTCGCAAATCAACTCCGTACACAACCTATAGGGCTTGGAATATTTTTGATTAAGTTGGCAGTTACTGACGAGGTCCGGTAAGGATTGTGTTTTATTAGTGGTAGCTGGTACCTCCATGCAGGGGTTCCATCTACCCTCCCTCACTTGGCCGAGAGAATTTATTACTATGAAATGTCAATGGAAAAATGAATAATTATAAGAAATATTAAATCCATAAAATATCAATATAACAACATGACTGCAAAATAAAAGCTCCCAAACCGATAAACTTGAGTTTGGATAGCTTAAAACACCGTCCTCTTTTGGTCTTTGTTTTCCCCATTGCAGATCAAAGAAAGTTAGAAAACTGAACTTAATTTTGCAAAGGGTGACGCACCAACAGAAGGGCAAGCAATCCCTCAGGGACAGATACATACGGTCTTTTATATACGCACGTGACGTCGGTGTGTGCTCGGCGATATCGGTGTTCGGTGGTGCAGCGGGCAGTGAAGCTGAAAACGTGGATCTGGCGGGCATTTTTTAGGGCCCGCTGTGTGAAAATTTGGACTTGAACGTTGCCTCCCAATGATATGAGGTTCTAAACTTTGATAGATTGTGTGTATTATGCGCGTTTTGATAGCTAAGCAGTCAAGGAACAACTCGTAAAGCTTTCAGCACTACTCGCTAACATGAAAAGTCTTAGAGCTATTTTAAGCTTCTGATCTGACATTTACATTCATAAGTGTTTGCTTAGCAAATTAACAGATTGTGTATTTATATACCTGAAATAATACCAAGTTTCTATTTAAGAATTACAGAAAACGAAAAAAACTGAGTTGGTTTCCGAATGAATTCATTTATTTGAGCTATGACTTTATTCGGAGTAGGTGTAAATTTACTCAAATATTTTATGCGGCAATTTCAAACTTGTACCCCTCTATTTAGGGGAACTAGATTGCATTATTATTTAGATAGTGTAGATTATATTTTCATATTTCAACTCCGACAGTGGAACCCCCAATTATCATTCGACATCACTTTTTCATGTTATCGTAATAACACGTCATTTTCAGGTTAACGTGTATTTACCCTCTTTAGAAAAAGAAATTCAGTAGAATTAAAATCTGCAGCTTGTTTAGGTTCCTTCCAATGCATATGCTCAAATTAAATGCACCAGCAAATCTCGAGAACAGCATCCGTACAACCAATGAACCAACATTTATGACTGCCATTGGGCGGAATTTGTAGATGAGACATCGATCGGTTCAATCATCGGATTTATTCTTAAGCTCCATACGTTTCTGTTTTGGGCTTTAATTTCTCGATCACGGATTGATGAAAAAAGATAAGAACTGAAACAGAAATAAATTCGGTCATTAAACTGGAATAGTGACGTAATCGAAATACTATTTTCAAAATGAATTTTCAACAAAATAAGTGTATCTTCTACATGCCTATTTGAGGCTGGCGTTGATTTTGATGCTAGTTGTAAGATTTAACTAACAGCGGACGCATTATGAGTGGAATTATTTACTTCATAAAACTTGAGCGAAAATAAGATCTAACTGTAAACCCTAAGTTACTAGAAATGTTCGCTATTCCACTTTGATGGATGAACCTAATCAGATTTTCTGAACCTTCCGTTAATAGATGAGTTAATTAGTTAGTGGAATAGTTAATTAAACAACTCGAGTTCTCGGAAATTAACAACTTTCTGGATGACGTAACCTTGGAAACGGAGTCGAAGTCGAGCTCGCTCGCCAAGTTCAGCATGTAAAAATTGACTTGAAAGTCTGTCTATAGGAATTTGCGGTGCTTCTGCCAATTTTTTTTTCCAGAAGTTCCAGATGAGAAAGAAACGACGCATAATTCTACACTTGTGTCTCTATAACGCTTCAGAGACATGTGTCAGTGATCATCTATCCGTTCCAACACCAATGTTAAGATCCCCAGTTCATCATTTTTTGCCGGGGCTTCGATGCTTTTAGCCTCCCAAGATTAGCTTCTGCATGGACCGGCTCAAATTAGACATGTGACATCAAATCTGTTAGACTGGACATCCATGTACTTACGAACCAATATTTTCAACGAACTTAGTGTATGGTTATCTGGGTACTACCTTTAATAAATTTGATCACTAAAGGAATGTGAAACGTACGCTATTGGTAAAAATTGACGACTTTGTACATTTTTTGTTAATATTGAGGCCTTTTTCTACTGCTGAATGTGAATGGCAAAGCGGAGCTGAACCAAAAGTTTCGAAGGACTGAAAATAACTTTCTGTGTCTTCGTTCCTTTGAGAGCCGTAGAAAATTTTGGAGTGGAAGCAAGAATGTGAACTCGAAATAGATGCCAATGAGACCGTAGAGTGAAATAAAAACACGATCAGAAAATTGAAATATGAAGCAAGAATATGGGAGTAAAAGATTTTATACATAATGTTTGATGAATTATTAATAATAAAACTAGTTGTTGAGGATTATATTGTAATTGTAGAGGAAAATTAGGTAACGTAACAGAACTAAGTCGAGATAACTGAAACTAAAATACGAGTACGAGGCGTGTCCGTAAAATGTAACTCGTATGTAACCGACGTGAAACTGGTGAATGAATTCTAATAAATGAAGGAAAATTATCATGCAAGACACAAATATTAAAACATTTCCAATTACTTGAAATGAAAAATTTGAAATAAATTCCCTATGATGAATTTTTGAGCCTCCGATTGTTTGGTATTCTTATGAGAACCATTTTATTTGCATGTTGAGAAGAGAATTCATACCTTCGACTTGAACACAAACTAAATGTTATATTTTGGCAAAGGTATAGTGAATGGGTTAGGATGACCCAACCATCGTAATAGACCAGTTGGAGTTTTAAAATCAATCTGTCCAAGTGAAAACATAGAGGAAAATTGTGAAAACACTTTTTTGAGAATGAAAGTTTCAAATTTACATAAAATATTGGCAATTGCTTGGATTGCATTATTTTTGCTTCATTATTTCTCTGCACACACGCAAGCATTTGAAAAACATGAGATAGTTCGATGTGGAGACTAATATCCGTAGACTGAATGACGAACCTCCTAATGTGTGTTCATAGTGCGAGTAAAAACCGTAGATTTATGATAAAATAACTGTGAAATACATACAGTGCGTTAGATGCTTCAACTAGCCATTGAATCGAATTTTCCGCATAACTTTTTCGTTTTATTTAAATTTTAGTTCATTTTTTCATTTTTTATTCAAACAATTACTTTTGCTGTGTGCAATCATAAGCCACTGCGCATGAATTTGACTTATATTAATGTATACTAAAAAAATAAAGGACGACCAACAAAACTATTTAGAAACTTATTTGTTGAGCAGACTGATTTATGTTAGGCATAAGTATATCCGGTGCCATTATGACGTTACATGCGGGACATGAAACTCAACATTAACCAAATAAACCTTGTGACCTGCGAGGTTTGGTATAGGTCATCTTGATTTCATTCTGAAAATATAAACATAGACTTAGAAAGAATTTCACATGTAATTAAAAGTCGTCCGCTACCTTTCCACATTTTGGTAAATAATATTTGCTTCCAACATTAAAGTACGCCCAAGTTATTGAAAAAACGAATCTCGTTTCTTTCCGTCTAAGTATTTCAACACATTACATTTGCAGTTAGTGACTTCATTTCTTCTTGGTGAAAAATTTTAAAATTCCTCTACATATCACCTTACAGCAAATCTCTTATAAAATGACATTTATCAGTTATTTTTCAGTTTTTTAGGCTTAGGAAATTGCTCATGTTCAACTCGTGTTATTTTTTCTGTATTTTCTTAGCCTGAAGATGATGCTGGTAACATCAAAAAGTTGATTCTAAAAATTGACCGATAATGATATAAAATTTTATTTTATGGATTGTCAGTGTTGCAGTAAATATAGCCACGAATTTATTACGACCATCAGCACGTGATGAAGTGGAACATTCATTAGCGTGTTATTCAGATCTTGCATGCAGATAGTGACTGAGACTACGAACGCTCAGCGAACCTCCCGATTGTTGGGTCGCCCACACGGCTGGCCTTCTACAGCGCAACCTCATGTCAACTACTGTATGTGCGAAAAACAATAAACGCATCAAAACCATAAAAGTGTTAAAACAATCTATGTACCAAAACAATACAAGCATCAAAACAAATTATATACGAAAACAAACATGTACCAAAACATTTGACGTTCAGAAGAGAGGAATATATAGAAACTTCTTTCATCTCGTCGAAACACTGGCTACCGGCCGCAGATAATTTTGAACGCTTTATGCATCACAATGAAAATCATCTCCAGTGATCACTAGAGATGAGGGTGCTCCGCATGAAGCAAATCTATTTCTCGTCAAACACCGCAATCAAGTTAACGGGTTCCATTTCTTCCAGAAATTCTATCCCGTTATTTCCGACAACACCTGTGGCCAGGATGGCGTGACAGAATGCCACCCTTTGTAAGTGTCGCCCTCTAGCTATAGTGTTGAGTGTTGAGGGCAGGAAGGGTTGAGTGTCTCAATTCTATGTTAACAGGGGCTTTATTGCTAAGGGAATGGAGGGTTTTGCTACCGTAGACGTGCAGTCGTTGGTCAGATATTGGACACAGTTCTCCCCGATACTTTTCATATTCTGACTTCCGAAGCGTTTAAGATGAAGAATATGAAAGCATTTTGCAATAAGATGAAAAGTTAATTTTTAAACTCAGAGGAGCAGGTTAAAAATTTTATTCACCCTTGAAAATTAACATACACAAGATGGATAATAAGTGTTGTATTTAGATGCATATTATTCACAAAACTTGTAATTTCTGTTTGCGAGCGATGGTGCAGAAAATTTCATGAAACTGACAATTTTCAGGAGCAGAAGACGCTGCTATTTTCCACGTAGAAATAGGAAGCAAAGTGCGAACATGAGTGGAAATAAAATTTCACCCCAATCCCTAGTTTGAAATGCTCACTATTTAATTGGTAGCAACATTATTATCCTTCAAAATAACAAAAAACGCTGCTCATTCACCAGCGACCCAACGAAAACGTGCAAACTATCGCGGAATGTAACCAATGGAATATTTTCGACAAAATGCAGGAAATAATATCAACTTTTCATGACAGGAAGTAAGCATCAATTCAGACTTGAACGTTGAGTGGAGGATTTCGAAATAAGCACATTACCTACCTTTTTTTTGCTGTTTTGCGGTAGGTCACCTAGGAGGTAAGCTTGAGAGCATGGAATAGGTGCATCGTGGGTCATCTATGCATTTTTTAGCATTTTATACAATACATTTGAGCACGCATAGCTGCCCAGCTCAGGTGTCCTGAGATGGAGCACGAGCAGACGATGTCTGCCTGCGTCAAGCACTGGTCTAATATAAGGGCGGGATATTGCAATAAATCAAGTAAAAAATACGCAATTGCTTTCATATATAACCGACGCATGAATGAATTAATATTATGTTTACGGTTCAGTTAATAGATTGATGGATGCTTCAATAAGCGTTGGATGGAGAAGAAAAACATTCTTCCTTCATCGCATGCTCAACATACATATGTTGATGCAGGTATTAACATAATTATTTGCTTCAGTAAAATTGAACGCACAACCCGCGAAAAAGTTACGTGTGATAAAATCATAATTTCAAGATTGAATTTAGAATTAACTTTTGGGGCTAGATGATGATTAAAATTATTATTTGAAGGATGCCAAAATACTTCATGAGAAGCAAATCTGATATCTTAGTTGTTGTAAATAAATTGTTTTGGGGATCAATTACTAGTTAACCCAAAGCCGTCGATGCAATTTTTGATTTAAAATAATTTCAATGATATCTATAAATATTTTAAGATTTAATAGAAAAGTGCTATGTAGAATGTTTCGCTGATACTTTCCATTGTAAAATTCGTGGTTTTACTCAACATCATGAAAAGTTGGATGTTTTTGTACTCACGTTTCAGAGCACAACCCAATTGAAAATCATGGACGGATCACCGGTGGGTTAAGGACGTGACGGTCGATTATGTGCGATATATAAGCTGGTTGGCCTACTCTGCATTAACACTCCTTCAATGCGCTCTTAACTACCCCCGGTCGAGTTCGGACGTGAAATTCATGGTTGGCCATGGACGGTTTGAAGGCGCAAAATTTTCAGTTGGGGAATGGCCGTAACATTTGAGAGCGGCCATCAGTGGTTTACAGACTTACAAACGTATGCTGCCGGTAGTGTGCTGCAGGTGTCGCGATCTGTTCGACTTAGTTCACGACTGAAAGTCATCGAGTGATGTACTGGAAATTAACGTTTTTGCAATCGCGATTGATGGTGTGAGTTTTCCTTGTGATTGTGTTCTTTGCAATTATTAGATAAACGGTGATTTAGTATTGCATCATCATGCTAAAAACATGTTTTCTGATTGTTTATCGGGATGTTGAAGCCATCGACAGTTACGCTCATCTTTAATTTTTCGCGTTTGTCGACGAGCTCAAGCTGAGTTCAAATTTTTAAACACGTGTTTTCTTTTTTTTTCAATGCAATGAATTTTGTTCCCATTTCGGATAATTTAAGTTTTTGAAAATCGTTTAGCAACCACTTTACAGTGATCGATTTACTGAAACAGGTGGAAAAACTAATCGTCGAGAGGAAAAGTTTTCAAGAAAACGCTGGTGTTCTTCATTTCTCAATACATTACTTACTTCCTTATTTCATCATTTGAAGGCACCTAAAATGTAGCTCAATGACGATCAAAGAATTTTCATCGTATTAGAATATGAAGCAACGGCAAACGGTGTAAAGTTAGAAGAACGTTTAATTTTCTTTCTAATTTTCTAACTGTGCGATACACAGTTTTCTTATCGGACGAGTGCCTTTCTGAAGAACTTTTCATTAATTGCTCTTCGAACTTTTTCACATTTTTCCAATACGATAAAAATTCTCTGATCGTTAGTGAACTGCATTTTAGTTGACTTCAAATAATGAAACAAGGGAGTAAATAACCTCTCAGAGGGTTTAAATATTTGGTGTTATGTTGGATATATCATTGTGAAATTATTTTCAACGGTAGGTATTTAGAAATTATAAACACCAGTGTTGTTTTTGAAACTTTTCGTTTGAACAATTAGTTTTTCTACCTCTTTTAGTAAATCCATCACTGTACAGGGGTTATTAAACGATTTTTAAGAAATTAGACTATTCGAAACGGAAACAAAATTTACTACATTGTGAAAAAAGACATTTCAAGTATGTTAAGTCAAAGCGGAGATATAATCAATTAAAAACTTGCGGACATTTTTGTGGGACACGCGATGTAATGTAGACGCTCCGCATAAGGATACAACTATTGTATCTTTCGGAACTAGCGCTCCCAGGGAGCGAAATGTGAGGACTTGAGCTAACAGTTAGGTAGGCCATCTTTTTGTTGAAATAAATGTATTCTGTTATGTTGAGGACCACCTATTTTCGGTTCACAGATGTCCTGTTTTTTAGCACATACTACTTTCTTCTTCAACTTTGACCTTGTTTCATGAACTTTTTTCTCAACTTACCGTTTTTAAACCCTTTCCGCAAAGATTCCGCGTTCCCTTTAAAACGTTGACTACGTTTGTGCGATTGCTACGGTTGGTTCGGTTAAGTTGTGAGTAGCAGAATTTAGAAACCGACTGTACTACTCAAAAACACTCATGTCCTTAATAGAAAGTGTGAAAAATTTAAGTGTACGATCATTTTAACTGGTATGCTGAAATCAATTCTGAAAAAGGAACTGAAATTATGGAAATGCTATTCATTCATGCCGGTGTGCAAGTGAGCAATTTACTTAGTGGTACACATATGTCTCAAAGCGTAGTCCACGTGCTGCCTCCACACTAAATGGTGCCCCCTTTTCCTCTCTTTGGATCGCATTTGTTGCGGATAGGGAGGCTTAAACGAACCAATCACCTAATCTATAATGTAAACGAGCGTTGAAAGGGAACTTTGTGATATGTAAATTTCATTCCCATCCTTATGTTTATGTAGTTGATATTTGTTTGTTACATGCAGCATTTTGAACGTATTGGGATTTTATGTATAATGCCTATATTATTTTGGTGTGCCATTGGTGGGAAGGCAGTGATTTAATGGAATGGAAGTAAGATATTCATGTGAATTTTTATTAAGAGATGGTTTAATTTATGTGATAAAAGTTGAAGAAAGAGCGGGATTCTATGTCCTTTCTAATGTATTGTCTTATGTACTTGAGCTCGCAGTTGCACGTGCATCGATCTCATTGGATGTACAATATTGTAATGAGCTGAATGGGTCAATACATTCACAATGCAGTAAGTGTGAATGTGTTGTAAGATCCAAAGCTTCCAGTGCAATATTGTACACCTCATGAGGCGAGGCACGTGCAACCGGGAGCGATTTTTTAACTTATAATCCATGAACGGCCAGCCGCGAATCGAATCTGGTTCTCAGGCGGTAAACGACCGTTAGGTAAGGCGGAACAACGGCGATTCGCGTGCAGTTTTGTGTCCGAAAAAGTGGACATTTGACCCTTAAACCGCGCGTAATACAACTAAAAAACGCCTAGGAACCGACGCGTACTCACCGGCGAAACGTCCTTGATTTTCAATTGGGAATTGATTAAAAAATGTTCTAATTTATCTAAACTTGATAATAGCTGCCTAATTATCTTCTTTAGTTCTAGTTCTCAAGTTAAAGTGAGCAGACCTTTTTTATGATTCATTTTTTTAAATAAAAATAATCCAAGCACACCAGTATATTAGAGCCAATTTTTTCTTATAGATTCTTTTAGTAAATGGGAGTAATTGAAGCAATCCAAGTTATTTGAGCTAATCCTCTTTTTTACATTATATAATTACACAAAAATGAGTCAAGCGCCGCAGTTAATAGAGCTCCCGCTTCTTTATAGATTCTTTTATTATATAGAAATAATTCAAGCACCCCAGTTTGTTTGAACTCCCGCGCTTCTTTATAGATTCTTTTAGTATATAGAAATAATTCAAGCACCCCAGTTTATTTGAGCTCCCGCTTCTTTATAGATTCTTTTAGTATGTAGAAATAATTCAAGCACCCCAGTTTATTTGAGCTCCCGCTTCTTTATTGATTCTTTTAGTATATAGAAATAATTCCAGAACCCCATTATCTTTGAGCTCCCGCTTCTTTATAGATTCTTTTTGTACATAGAAATAATTCAAGCACCTCTGTTAATTGAGCTCCCGCTTCTTTATAGATTTTTCCATTCTTCAGGAATAATTCAACCCGCCCGGTTTATATGAGCAGGGATTTTAACCCACTTTCCCTTTGGCCCAGGGGAGCATTCAAGTCCTGTTAAACTCACCGTTATTCTGAACATTTTTTCAATGTCTGAGGAATGCCATTAACTCCAGAAATGTTGTTGTAACGGGCCTGAGAACGGGGGTCTACGTGCCCAGTTCTTGTCAGGGACAATGTCAACTCCCCTAACGTTTTCTGTTTAGTCCAGGGTATCCCAATTGAATATCAAACTCTGAGGGGAAACTGACGCATCCTGAAGCCTACTTTGCACTAAAATGTTTTAGAATTTGTTCATTTGAAAATTTTGATTTGCTTCGAAAAATTTTCTGAGAAACCAACGGTATTATTTGCCTTATGACGATATCTCCGCAGTAATTTTGCCTTACGATGATATCTCCGCAGTAATTTTGGCTTACGACGATATCTCCGCAGTAATTTTGGCTTACGACGATATCTCCGCAGTAATTTTGCCTTACGATGATATCTCCGCAGTAATTTTGGCTTACGACGATATCTCCGCAGTAATTTTGCCTCACGGCGATATCTCCGCAGTAATTTTGCCTTACGACGATATCTCCGCAGTAATTTTGGCTTACGACGATATCTCCGCAGTAATTTTGCCTTACGGCGATATCTCCGCAGTAATTTTGCCTTACGATTATATCTCCGCAGTAATTTTGGCTTACGACGATATCTCCGCAGTAATTTTGCCTTACGGCGATATCTCCGCAGTAATTTTGCCTCACGATGATATCTCCGCAGTAATTTTGGCTTACGACGATATCTCCGCAGTAATTTTGCCTTACGGCGATATCTCCGCAGTAATTTTGGCTTACGACGATATCTCCGCAGTAATTTTGCCTTACGGCGATATTTCCCCAGTAATTTTGCTTTACGATGATATCTTCGCAGTAATTTTGCCTTACGACGATATCTCCACAGTAATTTTGCCTTACGATGATATCTCCGCAGTAATTTTGGCTTACGACGATATCTCCGCAGTAATTTTGCCTTACGGCGATATTTCCCCATTAATTTTGCCTTACGACGATATATCCAGAGTTTTTCTCAAATCATACTTGGTATCATTAATTCAGGAAATATGTGCGAAATTAGATAATAAATTAGTGTTGTGACTTCAATATAATATTTACTGCAATATTGATGATTATACGGTTCTAGTAAATAGCTTTAGGTTGTGCTGAGCTTTCATTCACTTCCAGATGAAATTCTGAAATTACTATCTTCAGAGAAAATGCTAGCGCAGAGGGGGAAGAAAGGAAATACGACTCATTGATAGAAGTTGAAGAAAGGCAAGTGGAATGGAAGACAAATGTTGTGATCGAAGTCACTAAAATACACATTACATTTTCTGTTTTTCATAATTTTTGATAACTGAAAAATTTTTTCACACTGACTACCAATTTTTGTTTTCATTATTCATAAGTCAGTTGGAAAGTAATTATCTACTAAATCATTTTAAAAAGATATTTTCAGTCATTATTTTAGGCTAATCAGTATTAATGGAGCAAAATAGAGGGGGAGTTGAAGAAAGAGGACGCTACTATAAGAGGGAAAAGAAAATCGAAATAATTAGTTCGTCAAGTTAACGTGGAAATAACGAAGGTAACTAATGGAGGCAAATAACACGTCAATGAAATAAATTGGACAAATGATAGAGATGTTTGCACCCTTATTAAGGGTCCGCATTCGGTGCGGAACGTTCGAGCTACGAGACAAAAAGAAGTTGCCGGAACAAACGGAAGGGGCCTTGACGATGGTGTTATACTGTGAAAGATTTTTAAACATAAAAATAGTGAAACCAAAGGTGAGTGTAAATAATGAAGTCAATGTAATTCAATATCTAAATTTCAATTTATTTAATTATCAGAACTTACCTAAGGAATTTATCCTCAATGAGGTACCTCCTCCTTCAGCTGTACATAAGATGATTTGCTCAAGTGGAGCTATGAAATACGGAAGGGAAAATTACGTTGGTCTTAATATTAACCCAAAGTAATTCTTTCCAGCTAAATTACGAGACAGCCTTTTTGAAGAATATATAGTTCAATCGTAATAGTCGCCTCTATTGCAGGACAGTTCAGAGAAGTAGTAGTCGCCTTTCAAAAACCCGAATTGTTTTCGGAAAATTTTATAGAAGTAAAAGTATTTATTTGACTATTTTTATTCGGAGTAAAATTTTGTACCTCTTGGAAGGTAGTTGAGGCTCAATTTTGTATTGAGTTTGAACGTGAGTACTGAACATGTATTTTGTTAGTTGATATTTTTTTTTTTTTATAAGAATTTCTTCACTTATCAGGAATGAGATTCACTCTCCTTCGAAGAGAATTATTGTAGGCTTATTAGCTATGTTTTCTCTTGACAGGCCATTTTTATGGAAATTGTTTGCGTTTATTTTTGGTCTGCTAGGTACATTGTGACCTGCCTAGAGAGTTCAGTGGTGGTCATGGTATTGGTCTCTTGTGTGGACGCATTTTATGCATTTCGCATCGATACAAGTACTTTCTTACGCGATATGGCCTTGTTGCATTGTTTTAGTGTCACGATGTGGACGTCTCTAGAAATTAAGCTCGACATTGGTTGTAAATGAAAAGATGTTATATCTCATTGAGAGTTATTTTTGAGGATTTGTTTTAACATTCTTTCATTTACGGAATAGAAGCATAAAACGGAACAGATGAAAATAAAACCAATATAAATTTTACTCTAAAAAAAAGAGCCATCAGAGCGGTAAAGAATCTATGAATATAATGCTCACACACATGATTCATTAAAAAAATTTAGAAATACTTAAACTTACGGATCTCTACAAATCTCCATTTGTAATTTCATTTACAAAACATTAACAAATAATGGCGACAATAGCCTAAAACAACTATTAACTGCAAAAACTGGTCATCACGACCATTTAATACGAAATAGAAATAAATTCATGCTTCCTTATTATTCAAAGGCTCGGTCGCAACTCAGTATAGTCTTCACTGGAACTAAAACTTGGAACTCAATACCTGCGGAGATCCGTGAAAGTAATTTTTACAAAGTATTCAAAAGACATCTTGAGTCTCACTTCCTATCAGAATACTCTAGTCGTTTAAGGTCACCTAGTCACATCTTGCCTCCTACGAGTCTGGTCCTAATAATGTAACTTGCCATGGGTAAGATAACCGATCTTCAGTGTGCTCTTAAATCGTTTTATTGAATATATTGTTAAATATTGCCGATTTGACCTATACTGTAAAATACAGCATCAAATATCAAATTAATTATCTCTTTGATCAGTCTCATGCGAAACTAGGTTAAGTGAATTAGGTTAAACATTATTTTACACCCTAGAATAACGTGATGGTAGGATGCCCTAGAAGTCGCTGAACTTGTTCGGGCCCACAGGTAGCTCTACTCTATTTTGACCATTGTACTAGACTTAAGAAACATTCTACCTCTGTATCACCTGTGGTAAATAAATTGTAAAAATTGTTTAAATTGTTTAAACCAGTGGTCCTGCACGGTTCCCGGTTCATCAGCCACACGTTAGGCTATTCCCAATTAAAAATCGGCGCAGTGTTACTGCAGTGTAGGCGCAGGGTTAGTGCAGCGCTGAGTAGCGCGGCTGCGCAGAGGCTGCTCTCGGCCGCCACCTGAAGATGTCCGCCCATTTGCGCCTGTCGCGCCAGTGCAGCGCTGCTGCACTAAACCTCCATTGAGCAGACTGCGCTGCCGCAATGCAACTAGTGGCCACCACTCGTAAGCCGTTAAAAAAATAACGCGCGCAGTCGTGGATTACTGCGGTGAACTGCTCTTAGTAATTTACTGCAGTTCACCGCAGTAACCTCGACTACGCGCGGTAAAAAATATTAGGGTAATAAAAATACTGTTTTGTTATTTTCACAACTTTACTCGTTCTTCGCTCACACTACGAAGAAAATTTGTTGTTGCATATCCTTTTTGCGTAAAATAATCGGTCAGTATAACGTTTCGCCGTCATCATCGAAAATGAGCGTCGTCCATGTATAAAAAAATTTGCGTAGATGGCGATAATTATCGAGGCTGACTGCAAAAATGTTAGTGGGATATGAAACATACGCACATTTTTAGCCTACCTACTTAGATTGAGTTTGAAAAATAACAGGACGGAAGTTCAGTCATTTGGTTACTGGCCCTTATAAATACTTCACCATACATCGGAGTTACTCTGACTGTCAGAGCAACTATGAACTAATTCTAAATACATCCCTAATACAAACAGAAGTAATTTTCGACAGGATATTTTTATAGTTGGAGAGTGGTTAGAAAATTGTATAAAGTTGTTTGTGTTCCATGAAAATATTCAAGAGCTATTGGATTATGTATTCAAGATTCAATAATTAAGTCACAGTATTTCCGACAGTCAGAGTAACGCCGATTTATGATATATCTGTCAATATTTTAACAACGCAGATACCTACACTTAACAATAAAATTCATTCAATGGCCCCAAAGCTACACATTTTAACAAATCTACAATTTATGCCCATTTATTTACGATGGAGGGCACAGAGTATTTCCGCAAACCTTGGTTACGAAATGGTAATATACCACGTATGGTTAGGTAAGCAGCTGTATTAGATAACTTGTAAAATATTATAATGATAGTTCAATTTCGGTAATTAGTAGTTACTATAAAGAACCTCACACCTCTGAAGTATTGAATAAAAAAATTAATTTTAGAATTCTAAACATTATTGCAAAATTTCATGCAAGGCGTAATGTAAATATACTTTGTAATATTATTTTAAGAGTTTGGCTTGTTACACTTCAGCATAATTTACAGAATGCGCAAAATTTTCGGCTCTTCATCCACATCTTCTGAATTACCAGTTACAGCAATCTGACGTGCATTAAAACCCCCCAAAAGACTGCTGTCGTTGCTTACCCTATCCACTCCAGCAACCGCACCTTGCACCGTCACTAGCGTATTAGAGATCCCATGATTGCCAGTTTCTTCTACGATAGTTCCCTCGGACATCAGCACTGCAGGGTCCTTCTTCCTTTTTCCTCTGTAGCCCTCCCAGTCACAGGAGTTCTTTAGTGAAGTACCAATTGCTGCATGTAACGATTTTCTAGAAACACCTGTGTACCGAAGCATGGCGGCAATAGAACCTGTCGAATATACATATGCACTGTATTGAATAAAAACTATGATAGTACTAAAGTTAGCAAGTTTCAGATTGCAGAACAGAAACAACTAGCTGGAATGCAAGAACTTTGAACTTTAATACGTTGGCCGAAATGTGCGCTACAGGTGGCCACGTACTAAGTTTCATTAGATATGGTAACCCACACGGCTTCAAATGCGTGATTTTTATTGAATGCGTAGTAAAAATCAAAATGAATGCGCAAATTCCTCTGTTGCTCACTTAAATAATGAATATTGAACAGTGTTCCTGATTCAATTGTTTTTTTTATCTTAAATTTAACTATACTGCGGTCAGTGTTAAAGGCTAAAATAATTACTGGAAAAGAAGTATCATCCGAGTTGGATACGGAGTAATTTTAAAGCACCAAGGCCGAAAACACCGACAAACATTATTTAATAATGCACTTGAACTTGAAAACCTCCATCACCTGCACTATTACATAAATGCAATATACAGCGTATAACAAATGAAAAATAGTATACTTACGTTCATTATCTATTAAATTGACCCATATGTTAAATTAGCAAACGTTGTGCGCATTAAACAACCAATACATTTCTCAAACGTACGCAACCTCTTCACCCCGTGATAGACAATGCCAGTTACAGCCCTCATGGCACATTAATAATTTTATCTGTCATCGTTATTCCTGTTATTCGTTGTCAAATGAAAATCAGTCGTTATGCAAATTGCACAGTAAAAAAGAAATTAAAAATTAAATTAGAAAGGAGAAAATTGATGCCAATCAATCGAATGAGTTTCTTGAATCTCAAGCAACAGAAAATATTCGAAAGATCCTTAACAATAAATATAAACAAAATATAATTGTAAAATATAAAACAAAACAGAAAATCTAAGTTCAATTAAAGCACCTATGTAAATGAAGCATTTTTTAGACAGGCATAAAAACTGAGCAAGTTTACATCGAGCAGTGGGTAGTAGTTGGTGAAATCACTTTTGAATTCACGACAAACGAGAAAGAAATATTCTAAAATTTCATGCCTCAGTACTGTACTGTTAAGTAATTTTTTAGCTACCTAATGTATACTTACGTTCCATGAGGCGGCACGCTAGATTCCCGCGGAATGCGTACTTCACTCTTTGCCTGTTTCTATCCAGCCCGGTCAAAGAATGCTGAGTCGCCTATCGTCTCGTCATGAGCAATTTCAGCATGCTGGTTGTTGTTTTACAAAGCGTGCTTTCTTCGAGTTGAATCAGTTCTTCAAACTGAAAATTGAAAGTTACATTTATTAAATAACAAATACGGTAAGGTGAATTAGAAATGCACTCAATTACGCAATTTTTAAACGTAATGATATAAATTTAACTAGAACCTCCTTCGCATCGGTAATTCTCAACCATTATAAGTATAAGCTTTCCCGGACATTCCAATTAGACAACTCAATGCTATTGATCCTTACCAAGGTAGAGCTCGATGCCAGAACTTCGAGTTCTTCAGGTGTATCAGCAGGTTGGCATCCTGAAGGCGTTTGGCATGATGGCGCAACAATATTTTTTCGCTGCTCGGTTAGTTCCTTCAGTAAAATGTTGTTTTCTTTCGGAATAACGTTTTGTTGCACAATGCGCGTTAGAAGTTCATCCATTTTTGTGTTAATAATCTTAAATTCCGCAGTCAAATCTTCTAGCGAAGAAGTGTCTTCCACGTTTTCACTGTTGAAAAAATAAATGTCGCAATGAGCTTTAACTCTTCTCCAGAAAAATATACAATGTCAATATAAATAAAAAATAATTTAAGAATGAAATAGCAAACAGTTAAATTTCTTAACCGGCTGATATAAAAAGTTTTGTTCAGTGAAATGGGAACCATTTTGCTGGGCTCGTCGTCCGAATTGCTCGAGGAAGAATCAGCTGCAACACCCGAAGGAAAAGAAATTTCCATTTTGCATGACAAAAATGCAGGTATGAATTCATGATTTCAAATTTCTAACTCACAACACACTGCACAACACTCACATTTATCATTCTGCTGTGATATTTCGCGATTTTCTCGAGAAGTCGCTGTTTTCTGGAACAAACGAAAAAAATAACTATTTAACACATCAAGTTCAGAAAAAGTGTACTATCCAACCGGAATGAGCAATTACCAGCAACGAAGATATCTTGTTTGAAAAAGAAATAAATACCTATTTAAATTGTAAACTCAGAGGCCACCTAGAAATAAATTCAAATTTTCTTTAGAGCATTTATAAAGTACTTAAGGCCTATTACCGTATGGCAGAGTTGGTGGGTTTCATCAGCAGTATCAGCCTCCGTCGTGGTAACATTCTCCTCCGTCATCTTACGTGTTGCGGAGTCGTAGTTCCCTAAAAAATATGCAAAAGATCTTTCATGCACGATAGTGAGCTATAAATCAACTAATTTAGCCTATGTTTTATACATGTTAACGAAAATTATGACAGGTAGATAGTCGCATACATAACTCACAGATCAACCTTCAGCATTTTTTATCCAGATGTATTAGCATAAAATTGATAAGTGAAATAACTATGTAAAGTTGAACAAGCTGGTTTCTAATTCAGCGGTTGTTAGATGGTAATTAAAAAAAACACTAGCCATTTTGATTCCGTGTGAAAGTACAGTAGTTTAGGAAGTAACAATTTTTCGCTAGCAGAGCCTTTCTTTTTTCATAGATTCTTGCTTATCGCATGTGAAATTTCAGGGTTTCGGTGATCTTTACTGCGAAAAGCGAAACTAGGCACAGCAAGCAATGGGTAACTCAAGCGTTGAATTCAGAATTGATTACTTATAATGTTAAGTTACGAAAGCGGAACAATTAAAAAGCAAAATTCTTTGACAAAACAGTAGAAGTACGTACCAGACCAAACATCGATGCCCTTCACAGGCCACATGCGCCAAGTAGGTTGAGGCGTTTTCTTTGCTCTAGCCAAACTCTCAACATGGCCTGCGTCCGGCCAATAGCAACAAGTTTGCTTTTGCGTGAGCCAAATTGAAGGTATTACAGCCCATGAATCACCATTTTTAAACCGAATTCCGGCAAACATCTTCATTGTAACTAACAACCTGCTCAGACGGTATAGAAATGTAGACAAGCTAGAAGGCTAGAAGGCTAGAAGTAGACACTGATTTGATAAAAAAAATTTTTATGGGTCCCTACCGATGGCCGGGATTAACAATATATTCGCGAATTCAAGCAAAATATTTAACACCGGCTATTCAATGATAAAATTCATCAATTGGATGTTTTTGATAGTAGAATTTACTTCCACGAATATGTTGTTTGGATGGGGAATGGCTTCTTTACTTAGTGCTCATGAAGTAATCATAAGTACAGATTAATCCTTGAGGCTCATTTAAATTATTTATTAACATTATGATTGGTAAGAATATTGGCATCCTACCTACAAGAGTATCAATTAAATGCATAACACATGCATCAATGGAACGTTCCAACTGCAAATAATGCTTTCGCGAAAATATCGCATTACTCTCGAGAATGAATCATAACGATAGCAATGAAAAACTCATTATTAGGAATTATCATGAGCTTGGCGCGAACTTCATTTGTCGAAACTTTAATTGATTTTAAAAAGCCTTGCAGTCGGAACACTCCTACCGCCATTGAATCCACTGGCTCATTGAAGTATTCGCATGCAGAATAAACATCTACTCCTAGTGAATCTCCATCAATGTATTTAATAATCCCAAGTTCGCCACTCTTAAGAATAATCCCGTTATCTTTAGCACCAAGAAGTCCAGCTTTGTAACCAGTGTGACCAATGAAAATTATTCCCTTTGAACTTTCGTTCTGAATTTCGGTCTTGTCGATTTTCTCATTTTCAAGACTCAAATGTTTCGCTAACTGTTCCAGTACTCTATTCTTGCCTGTGAGCCTATATTTTATCATGCCTAAATAATTTTCGAATGAGAAACATGAAATATTCCCTAAAGGCCCAAAATTTATATAATCGTCAACAAGATGGATAACACTGTGAACGTTATACGATAAAAAACTATCACCGTAAATTTTTTTTGAGCCTTGCACAAAATTTTTGAGCATCTGTTCTACAGCTGGGATGTTATCCTTTTCACCGTCTACCAACAGTAGTCTCATAGACAAACTCAAGTAAAGAAAGTTTACATATTGAGAAGTGGGTAGTACATCTTTAAACAAAACAATGCCTACGTAAAGCAATACCAAACGAAACTCTGTAGCTTTCCAAAATGAAACTGTGCGCATTCCTCCACTAAGTTTTCTAGAAAATTCTGAGGGAATGTGTTTTTGAAGTTCTTTTATGAATCCGTCAAGCGCAAAAATTTTTTCGTCAGGCAAATGACACTTATTTTGATGCTTCTTACTAGATTTAAGCCTTAGCATGATCTTTTTTACAATCCCTAAACACACTAGGTGCATATAATCCAAGGGTACATTTGAAACCAAGCCAACGTTTAGATTTTCAAGCAATGACGTCACACCTGGTTTATGATGAGAAATATCGTACTTTGAGCGGAAGCTCTCATTGCTTCTTTTCGGTGCGTTCAAATTGGGTAATATTACATGCCCACCTGAATACTGGCCTTTTTGAACGCATCGTTCACAACTGTTATAGCTATTATGATTGACGATACACTTCAGGTCTGCTCTAGCAACAGCATCAGCTACAATAGCATGCATTACAACAGGGTGACACTTTCCTCCTATACGGATTCCGTTTCTCTCTAATATTTTAATGTCTGACAAAGTCTTTTCAAAAAGCGTATTGATGTGCGGCATTTTGTTGGATTGTTCATTTTCAGACAGATAAATACCCGCACAAATTATTTTATTCAATTTGAACACTTTTAATAGTATTGGATATGCGTGATGTTTCCTTGAATCGTTAAACAATGGAATTCCATCGATGTTAATCAGCAATTTTATTACATTTGGAGCTTGGGTCTAAGAGTCGAGATGAGCTTTTAAAGAATTCGGCCAATTTTCAAGATGAACGTAGCGTCCATATTGCCAGCAATTATACGAAATGCCCGAAATATCCTTAGCTGTCAAAGTTTTTGCTGTTAGTGACAGTCCAGGAAAAAATTCAATTTAAACAACAATTTAACAATTTAAACAATTTAAACAATTTATTTACCACAGGTGATACAGAGATAAAATGTTTCTTAAGTCTAGTACAATGGTCAAATTTGAGTATAGCTACCTGTGGGCCCGAATAAGTTCAGTGACTTCTAGGGCATCCTACCATCAAGGTTAGTCTTAGGAGTACAATAATGTTTAACCTAATTCACTTAAACTAGAGACGCATTAGACTGATCAATGAGATAATTAACTCGAAATTAGACACTTCATTTCACAATATAGTTCATATGGACTTGATTTAACAGTATAGTCGACAAACGATTCATGAACAGACTGAAGATCGGCGAAATTAACCACGGCGAATAACATTATTAGGACCAGTTATGTAGGTGACAAGGTTTGACTCTGTGATCTTACACGACTAGTAATCTGATAGGAAGTGAGACTCAAGATTATTTTTGAATACCTTATAAGAATTACTTTCACGGATCTCCGCAGGTATTGAGTTCCAAGTTTTAGTTCCAACGAAGAGGATACTGTGTTGTGACCGAGCCTTTGAGTAATAAGGAAGCATGAATTTACTTCTATTTCGGGTTAAATGGTCGTGATGACCAGTTTGCGCAGTTAATAGTTGTTTTAGGCTATTGTCGCCATCATTTGTTAATGTTTTGTAAATGAAATTGCAAATGGAGATTTTGTAGAGATCCGAGAGCTTAAGTATTCGTAAATTTTTGAATGAGTCATTTGTGTGAGCATTATATTCTAGATTCTTTACCGCTCTTATGGCTCTTTTTTGCAGGGTAAAAATTTTGTTGGTTTTATTTTTATCAGTTCCGTACCATGCTTCTATTCCGTATTGCAAGTATGGTGAAATGAGCGTTCGGTAGAGCATTTGTAAGGCTGTTTCAGGCAGGAAATTTTTAACTTTATTTAGGATTCCGATAGATTTTGATAATTTAGAACTAATATGAGCGATGTGCTCTTTAAAGGTTAGATGTTTGTCTATTATGATGCCCAGGAATTTACTTGAGTGGGTTTCTTCGATTTCACCTTCGCCAATTTGAATGCGTGGGAGAGATATATTTTTCTTGTATGAGAATGTAATATATTTTGTTTTATCGATATTAAGGCTTATTTTATTAGCTTTAAGCCACAATGAAACCTTATGAAGTTCATTATTTATACGCTCCGCCATCCTAGCGGGATTTTGGTCTGGAAGGACCGCAGAAAGGGTACTGTCATCGGCAAAGAGTATGAATTTGAAGAATGATGTAGATTTAATGATATCATTGATAAAAATTAGAAATAGGAGAGGCCCAAGGACAGATCCTTGTGGAACTCCATGGCTAATTGTCTGTGGGTCTGATTCTGCGTCGTCAATGACAACGTATTGTTTCCGATTTGCTAAGTATGATCTGAACCAATCATGGGCAGCCCCTCGAATGCCATAAAAGTGTAGTTTCGAGAGTAATACGTTATGGTCCACACAATCGAATGCTTTTCGAAAGTCAAGAAATACGGAGAAAACAAGCTTTCCTTCATCTATATTAGAATAAAGGTATTGCAAATGATTTAATACCGCTTGTGTCGTAGATTTCTTAAAACGAAAACCGTATTGATTGTCGTAGAGGAAAGATTTTTGTTCAAAATACGAATACACTTTTTTATACACAATTTTCTCGAATATTTTGCTAATAATTGGTAGTACAGAGATAGGTCTATAATTGTTAATGCAGTTTTTATCACCATTTTTAAAAATAGGGGTGACTCTCGCAACTTTGAAAGAGTTGGGGAAGATACCTTGAGAAAGGGATTGGTTGATAATATAAGATATGCACGGTGCTATTATATCAGCTATAGCCTTAAGAACTTTAGCCGAAAAATTTTTCAATCCACTTGATTTATTTTTCAAGTTGTTTATGCACGGAATTACATCGGAGGGATTAGTTGGCGTGAAAAAGAAAGAGTTAGGTTCACGGACATGGTCCATGTATTGCAAGTGGTCTCTGGGTTCACTGAAGACACTATCGGCTATATTTTTTCCTATGTTTACAAAAATGTTGTTAAACACAGTTGCAATATCTTTTTTCTCGGGGTATTTTACATTTTCGTGAACGACGGACTCAATTGTTTTCGTAGTATTATTATTCGGTTTATAGCATGAATTAAGCAGGCGCCAAGTTTTTTTAATATCAGTTTTGTATTCAGTAAATTTGCGCGTGAAGTAGTCTCGTTTTGAGGTTCGTATTTGATTTGTCACATGATTCCTGAATCGGTTATACGTTACTTTAGATATTCGCCCTTCGTATAGTAATTCATGAAGATTGTGCAGTAGTTTTGTGACTGTAAGAGCAGGAACATTGGGGCAATCTACAGTCCAATTAACAATTGCAGCTTCTATTTTGTCTTCAGTGTTGAGAATTGTATCCGCCATCAGTTCCTTTGTCTGACATGAATTTGAATTGACCTTAGAACTTGCATAAGGAAGATCTTCAAGAGTATCCCTCAACGAATTTTCATCAGCAGAAGCCTCTAACTCATTAGCTGATATTGAACCTGTAAGATCTAAAGAGGTACACTGGGCTTCATGGCTAACAAATTCGTTGTTTTTCTTATTAGTAATAGCCAGAGGATTTTCAGGCGCAAAAACTTCGCACTCGTACTGCTGTGGTTTATGAATGATATTAGGTAAAGGGTCCAGTGAAGTATCGTGACGAGGAACACAGTCATGCTCAGAAGGCACATTTTCAATCGAAGAAATATGACCATCTTGGCTTGCATGCTGATATTGACGATCGAGAGCAGTTGTTAACGAATTTTGGTTGCCAGTAGAGAGCAAGGGACCTTGTCTCCGCCGTCTCTTATGACGAGCTGACAGCGTGAGATAGGGTTTATATTTTTTCCCTATTTAAGATCGGTCTTAAATGTTCGGAAAAACTCTAGGAAATAAATTCAATCTGAAAATATATACAAATGAAAAAATTAGGCAATGTAACAAAGCACGTATGTGCAAGTGACTTAGTTTTGAATGCAATCGGCAACATCATCAACACAAAAACACTTGGTGCATAAATTAAAATAATGTGCTCTAATTTTCAACAACCTCGGTAGTAAAAAATATCTTATATTCATCCTAAACCTCGAATCAATGACTAAAAATGTGTTAGATGTGATATTCCAAGTCAAATGAACAGGCTCAATAAACTTCACTCTTCATTCGCTGCGTTTCTAGTAAAATATATCAAATTTCAAATGAGTTCAAAGTATTAATCGAAATCAAAATAGAATGATTTTGAAAAACAATAGTGAGGAATACTCACATTAGGTTATTAGAAAAGACAATGGTTGTTTACTTTGTAGAGTACTAGCAAAATGAAAAGAAACTTCAATTAAACCAATTTTTATCTTTAACGGTTGATTTGAGGAGTAATAGTGACGAGAGTAATAGTAAAGGAGAACCCTTGATGAAGATCAAATCATTATTTGCAATGGTTTATATTAAGAGTAATACGGAAGTGGAACGGTGTATAAAATCTTTTTCTTTCAATAAATGAATTTCATTTTCATTGGTGTTGTGTACGATTTTCTATTCAGGAAGTAATACTTCATATTTCATACGTCGTGATGGTATTAAAATGAATCGGATATAATTACTTGCAATAACATTTTTAGAGGGGTCTCTCACATCGTATCCTCACGATCAACCAGACAATGAAGAGGATGGATTGGTTACGCATAATGAATCAGAAAAAATTTAAAATAACTGATTGTATCTCTGAAAACTGTCCGTAAATCACCATAGAACACCATAAAACTTTACTGTTCAAAATTTAAAAATCCAGATTCCGAAAATGAATTAAAAAATCCGAAAGATTCCAGCATAACTTTCTCAATGCCGTATCGGGAAATTTTATTTGCTACCGCATTTTATACCAGACTAGTGATGCAAAAAAAACGTTTTATTTGATTGCGTTTTTTTTTGCAAAAAAAACGTGTTTTTTATGTGTTTTTTTTTTGTTTTTTTTTTGTTTTTTTTGCACATCTAAATTTTGTTAAGCACGTGTCTGGGTTTATTTTTGGACACCTAATATATATTAATATCCATGTTTTTTAGTCATTTCATTGTTATAAAAACATCAAAAAGAAACCATACAGTAAAAGTGGTGGCAGATAACCACAATTACCTAGAGGCGTCTAAGAGGAACAGCAGGAGCCACAGAACTTATATTGATGGAGTAAAAATTCAGAGCTTACTATCTCTACTATGCCTGATTTTATTTTTATGTGACCAAAAAAATCAGACTTTGCAGAGATAATAAGGGTAAATCTGAAGGATATGTCAGTTATCGATTTTGTAATTTTTGATGCCTAACCTAAGCATAGTTAATTAGATCGAAATAAACAAGTTTTCTTCTATGCACTTTCCGTCTCAAATGAGTATTTTATTAGTTATAGCGGTAAATGACTTACCGCAACTCCTGTGTTTGAAGCGGCAAGTAATTCAAGGAGCACGTCGGACAGCAACACTGCAATGCGCACTCGCTTCCAGCGCGATCGTCATCAAAGACGAAACCAAACCTACCGCTATACCTCGTTAAATACTCTTTTGACGAGAAAAGTGTATAGAAGAAAAGTTGTTTATTTCGATGGTATTACCACGATTCAAGCAACAAAAATTCGAAAATCGATGAGTAGCTGTTTATTCGAGCGAATTCGTCATCAAAGATGAAACTAAACTTATCGCTATAAATCGTAAAATACTCATTTGAGACGGAAGATGCGTAGAAGAAAACTTGTTTATTTAGATTCAAATAATTAGGTTCAGGCACCAAAAAGTGGAAAATCGATAACTGACATATCCTTCAGATTTACCATAATAAGCTCTGAATTTTGACTCCATCAATATAAGTTCTGTGGCTCCTGCTGTACCTCTTAGACTCTAGGTAATTGTGGGTTATCTGCCACCACTTTTACTGTATAGTTTCTTTTTCATATTTTCATTACAAAACAATGACTAAAAACCATAGATATTAATATATTTAAGGTGACCAAAAAAATATGCTGTTTTTTTAGAAACATGTTTTTTATACAAAAATTCTGGGTCAATGTGAAGTTTAATGCAATCAGAAAATAATAATTAGCGATCCCAGGAATCACTAAAGAACCCATTCAAGAATGTTTTACACGAATGACATTCTGCTCGCTGATGCGTTATTTTCGAATAATTGAACTTTGAAGTTGGCCTCTGCGCCAAAGGAAGCGAGCGCGTGAAACGGAATTTAATTAATAACGGAAGCTATTACAAACGTAAAGAGGTTGGGTCGGGAGGGGGAGGCACAGTTCTTCTAATGAAAATTATAAATAAAGCTTCTAACCAACCCATTTGGGTGATGACCGCAATCTTGTTGACATCGGCTCTAAGATGGCAGCGCCCATGGTGGTCGCCATCTTAGAGCCGAAGTAAACAAGATTGTGGTCGTCACGTTAATGGGTGGGTAAGAAGCTTTATTTATAATTTTCGCTAGAAGAACTGTGCCTCCCCCTCACGACCCAACCTCTTTACGTTTGTAATAGGGGGTTAGCTTCCGTTTTTAATTAAATTACTCTCGCTTCCTTTGGCTCGGGAAGTCCAACTTCAAAGTTCGATGATTCAAAAATAAAGCATCAGCGAGCAGAATTTCGTTCGTGTAAAACGTTCTTAAATGGGTTCCTTTAGTGATTGTTTGGAATATAATTATTAATTTCCATGATTGCATTAAACTTCACATTGACCAAATTCTAACTAATAAAAATGAATATTAATATATTCTCTGGTACCAAATATAACCATGCTGTTTTTTTTACAAAGAATCATGACTAAAAAACAATATATTTTATGTGACCTAAAAAGCCCCATGCAGTTTTTAAAAAAAACATGTTTTTTACTAAAAAATCATGACTGAAAAAACATGAATAATATATTTGAGACCAAAAAAATGTTTCTGTACTAAAAAAATCATGACTAAAAAAACATGAATATATTTGAGACCTAAAAAACCCCATGCTGTTTTTTAAAAAATATGGTTTTCTACAAACAATGATGTATAAGAAAACCTGGATATGAATATATTTTATGCGACCAAAACACCATGCTGTTTTATTTTATGTATTTTTCATAAATAATCGTGTCTTAAAATTATGGATATTAACATATTTTATGTTACCAAAAAATCATTGTTTTTTTAATGTTTTTTTTATCAAAAAGTTAATATTATTCATTTTTTGGTCAAGAATTCTTTGTAAAAAAAACACCCCTCAGGGAGATACAATTATTGTATCTATGGGAACTAGCGCTTCCAGGGGGACAATGTAAGGGCCCAAGCTGAGAGTTAGGTAGGCCTTCTTTTTGTTGAAATGAAATGTTTTTGTGATGTTAAGGACCACCTTTTTTTCTGTTCACTGCTGTCCTGTTTTTCAGCACCTGCTACTGTCTTCTTAAACTTTGATCTTGTTTCATAATCTTCCTTCCTCTCTTTGGATCGCATTTGTTGCTGGGTAGGGAGGCTAAATTAATGACTAATCTAATCTGTAAAAAAACATGGATATTAATTTATTTTATGTGACCAAAAAACCATGTTTTCTGAAAAAAGATTTTTTACAAAAAACATGAGTGTTATTAAATTTTATCTGACCAAAAAAAGCATGACATTTTGAAAAGCATGTTTTTTTCACCAAAAGTCATTAATATCCATGGTTTTTAGTCATGATTTTTTTTGGGTTAAGAAAACATGATTTAAAAAAAACCAGCATGTTTTTTTTGGCACATAAAATATATTAATATCCACATTTTTTAGTCATGATTTTTCTGTAAAAAAGATGTTTATTTTAAAAAATACAGCATGGTTGTTCATGGTAAAATACAGTATATTAATATCCGTGTTTTTTAGTCATGACATTTTTGTAACAAAAACATTATAAAAACCGCATGGATTTTTTGGTCACATAAGATATATTAATATCCATTAGAACCGTACCAGGTCTTAGAATAAAATATCCACAAAGAATCTATTCACTCTATAAAACCTTTCGGAGACTAGCTCCATCCTCAGTAAGTCATTCAGTCAAATGTTTTTCAAAGGAACAGTGAAAATTCATTGTCCATTTCACCAAATTTTACAGAATGACTGAGGATGGAGCTGGTCTCCGAAAGGTTTTATGGAGTGAATAGATTCTATGTAGATATTTTATTCTAAGACCTAGTTCAGTTCTAATAAATATGATTTCAATATTAACAGCATTCTTTGTTTATAAGTTTCTAAAGACAATTTGATTAAAGAAAACTAACTTTCCTGATATTTACATCCGTGTTTTTTTAGTCATGATTTTTTTAAATGTTTATAAAAAAAACTTTTTTGGTTCAATAAAATATAATAGCCATGTTTTTTTAGTTTAGATTTTTCTGTTAAAAAACAATGTTTTAAAAAAAACAGCATTGTTTTTGATTGATTTTGATCAAAAGAGTTTGATTGTTCTTAATTTCACGTTATTTTAGCTCTCTGAATTTCTATGTCCGGTATCACCTTCTTGTGTTATTTTACGCTTGTGTAACATGATTTATTCTGTTTATATTGAGTTGTAACCGCTGGGGATACATGAAGTAAAAGATCGAACTTGATCTTTTCAGGTTTCGGTTTGTGGATGAAATTCGATTTAATTCTTATCCTGCCTGGCTCGTCATTAAACGGACTTAACCCCCACAACTTAATAGAGTAGTAAAACTAAATGAAATTAAGTCAATGTAGAAAATAGAAGTAAAGGTTGCTTTAGATTTAATATGAACAAGTGAGGAAGCAGAACCAGGGAAATACGCAGGATGACGTGCCACGGCTGAACACCGAGCGTCGGTACACAAGGCTGCAGGGCACCTTCTCTCTCCGAATAAGTTTCCGCCGAGATCGCCACTATAGGTTACAACCATAGCTGGGAGGTCGCAACACAAAATAGAGTAACAAAAAGCAAGAGGTACCAAAAGGTACCAATGCATCAAAGGACCCAACGAAAGTATCAAACGTATCTCCTAAATCGCCGTAAGCAGCTCCCACCTCACCTGCCCCGAGCCACGCAGTAAAGTTACTAAAGTTAAAACTGCAATGTATCTCGCAGGGCAATGGGGAATGTTAGAATTCTCCATACCTTTTTTTGGAGCGCTTTTTTGCAGTCAGGGAGGCTTCAAATAACATTATATTGTTTTTCTTCGACATCAAATTAAAATATTTCGTTTAGGCCAGAAATAACGAAAAATCTTTACAGGAAAGGCCTAGAAATAAACGGGCTCGGAATGAAACACATTAATTTTGGTATTATTCGCACCAAATAAAAACAATAACTTTTATCACAAACAAGGTTACACGGGGACACAAGGTTAGCTGGTGGTAGCGAGACAGATGACAAGGCGGTCTGTTCGCGCTCGAGAGACGGACTGCGCATAATAATGAAGGCATCTACGGATGCTTTATTTCCAATCAAGCCTGATACATATCACCTTGTACATTGGATTTTCAAATGCCTTATAACTAACGCCAGGACGCCATGACGCTTTCCCCCGGTCAAGACCGGTACCCATTTCAGACACCTGGGTAGAGTGGGGTATTGTGCTTGAAATTTTTCTCCTATACCCAACAGAGAAAATCGCCACTGCCAGCGCCGAGTTTCGAACCCGGGTCCCGGCCGCACGGCGGCGGAACCTATAGCACACGGCTATCGCGAGCACATCCACTGTGGTCCGAGAGTCGTGCTGTCCTCGAACTGCCCGTCTTGTTCCGTTTATTGAAAGCAGCTGTGAAAAAGTACTGATTTGTTAGTTAGAGGCCAAAATCGAGGAGTGCGAATCAATTCACAACGAAGTACTCCATTTCCGTAGCGAGTAGCTAATAGTTGAGTAACGGGTTATATTCTATTCATTTGGAGAAGAAATCACTATCAATTCTTAAAAATAATCACTATCAATTCGGAGAAATAATCACTATCAATTTAAAGAAATAATCTCTATCAATTCGGAGGAATATTCACTATCAATTTTGACTAGAGATCAAGCGATTCAAAAGTAATTCTAAACTGCCCTTTCCCATTTAGATTACAGGCCGTGTTGTAATGACCTCAGGCTACACGAAGCCATCACTGACATTCAGCACGACTTCATTCCAAACACCTCTGACTTACTGCTTCAGTGGTGAAGCCGGTCCTGGCTGTGGAGGGGCCCGTTGTATTGCGGCAGGTCGGACGGCCCCAGGGGGAGAGCTCTGTGGGAATTGGCCACTCATTCCGGAGTGCGAGTGTCTCGAAGAACCAGAGTCGGCTATGTGCAGCCCAGCCTGCGTAGTCGCTGCCAAGAGGAGAAAGATCAGGCCAGCAGCGAGGTTTGTCCGGCTGCGCTGAATTCTGAGGAGCAAAACCTGTTCAAGTTCGCGGCGTTCCCCATTTTAGATTCTTATTCGTGGTCGGACGTGAAGATGGCTGGAACAAGCTGCATAAATTTTTAATAAAAGTCAGATCAATGAAATAAAGGGGAAGCTAAATGCCTTACTGAATTTATATGAGATTATATTCTTAACTGACCTACGGTTGGGAATTTTCCTAACAAGTAATATCGTGCAGCAGCATGACGCAATGATAGGCCTACACTTGCTCGCGTGTAATAAACGCGTGAAGCGCACCACTCTAAGTGCTCGCTAGGTGTAGTGTTCTGGGTTTACGTTTAGGAGGCTGCTGGGTGAGGAACTTTCATTAAACGGGGGAGATATTCAAGGAACGATTGCTCTTGAAAAGAGGGTCATTCTATATTCCGTCCGAACGCCCGATCTCGGTTAGCAGCAATTCAGAGGTAAGTGTTTGATGTCATTTTGTGTACTGGAGAGACAAACCTCAAGCTAGTTTATTATTGATGAAATCAACGATGATTTGGGTTGTTGCTTCGTTTTTTAAACATTCATTAGACAACTCATTTTTTCGAGTGCGCACCAGAACTGTAAACATAACATTGAGCGGACTTGAAGAGGCAAACTAACCTCACCCAGCCTGAACATTTCATCTTGGTATCTGACAATTGATGCCCAGAAATTTGGAATTTGTTTAGATATGCGAATGTTAAATTTCTGCTGAGTGTAATGTAGGGTCTGATGCAGTGTTTATCTGAAAACCTGCAGCAGGCATGACGGACTTAGCTCTTATGTGCATGAATTATTTTTGGAAATTTGGGAATGCACTCGTCAGTAGTGGGGTCCAAACTGAACTCTACCTCTTGAGGGGCGTATCGAACACGTATTATACGCTCTCATTTCATGTATAGTGTCTCATTAGCGGTACACACCGTAGAAATACACTTCTCTAAATAAAATCTAACTATATACATCAAATTCTGTCACATTCGACACTCCATGGACTGAAGGGGGAATCAGGCAAATTGACATCACCGTTTCCCTTCATGCGAGCAGTGCTAGGCACGAATTACTGCCTTAAAAACTTAAATATGTTCACAAAATTTTATGGTCCCTTGAATTTATTTAGAAAAGGAACAATGTTTTGTTTAAGCTGTTGATTTCTGAAGAGAGTGATAGCTTATTTTTTGTTGTGCATTCAGCAAAGTCCAACAATTTTTAAAACAGCTAGGATAGATGGTTTTAGAAAGACTTCTCATCATATCATTAAATGTTGCAAGATTGAAACGATTGGAATAAAAAATTGACGCTCCGACCTCAGGGGTCTTCTTCAGCATCTTAAAAAAACATATCCGTTGAAATTGTTAAAAAGGAAAAACATCCATTGGAATAATGAAAACAAAATTTAGGTTGGGAAGCCGGATTGAGTTATATTTAAGTCTGTTTTATTTTAATAAAAAATTTCTGAAATACGGAGGTCTGTTGAAAATAAGCGGTTGCAATAACCTGTTGAAAGTCATCTCAACAAAGAGGAAGATTGCCGTACTCTGCTTGAAAGCACTGTTTCTGTAATGACAATAATACACTCATTCTGGAAACGCTTATGTAAATTGCAAATATTGCAGCATTCGTTAAGTGTAAGGTACGTAAGGATTCGTGATGTAGATCGGGCTGGATGGGGCGTCCCTATACCGTTCTTCCCTTCATTGCATTAAATTGCGCGCTCTCACGCAGAACGGTGCAACGTTCCTCTTTCTTTAGATGCCTGAAAAATAACTGCAGTCACCTATAGTCTACTAATATCCAAATTTTAGAATTCATTTTTATACCTATCAAAGAAAAAACAATTCTCACGAATGCGTATTCCCATGAAGATGTGTTTGGCTGTGTTACTGAAGAGAATCGGAGTGAGGGACAATCATGCGAAAGGAAAAGCATCACTCTGCCATCGGCACCGTAGAGGGAGTGTTGGGTAGTCTGAAGGATGGAGTTTCTCAAGAAAAATGTGGTGACGGTCAAAATTTCAATTTTTGGCGGAAAGATGGATAGAGTGCGCTTGATATCGAATACGCTAGTGAGAGTCTCTTTGCAGCCAATGATGTGAATATAACACGCTCTAAACCGATCAAAATGTACGTTTTCGAGCCTGCTAATGACTCTTCCGTTATAAAATTTCCAAAAAAACACGCCAGTGAAAGTTAATGTTTATTTTGCCGGCAAATCTCGGTGCCCCACAAACATGGCCCCAGTTGAAAGAACACAGGTCAAGCGTAACGGAGAAATTCCTCCAAAACATATACAAAATCATAACACGGGAGTGTGTCCGTGGGAGTTTCGAACACCAAGAAACTCTACGAAAAAGAGATGGAATGCTTCAGAAGGACAGCCTGTCGCGAATGCGTACTGGGTTCTAACATGAAAGGAGCTGGTGAGATGAACGCAAATGATTCAATAAAATAATAGTACAGTTCACATATTTGCGCCCTAGATTAGGTGTACAACAAAGTACTCAAACATTTGTGCCTGTACTACTTCCTACTAAATAACCTTTTTCTATCTGACTACTTCGATAATGTAAAGGCATTTCTTATTTGCATCGAGTTCTTTTTATTTTAAGCATCAACTTCGTTTCTTAGAGAAGCAGAAAATGTAACATTGTGATTTTATTAAATGAGAAGCCTTGCGTTTACAAGACGAATTCATAAGCTGTGGGCATGTGTGAGTACTTATGTGTGTGTAGATAAAAAAACTTTAATGTCTTATTAAGATTCCTTAATTATACATTTGATTTTCTTCATATTTTTGAATTCGAAAGAAACGTCGAATATGAATTAGGTCAATTATTCGGATACATTTGACCTTCTGGAAAGTTGCTAAATGTTTTTTTTTTCATTTTTATACTAACAAACTCTAATTAAATAGTTATTTGTGTTATTATCGTCCGCTGTTTACATTTTGATATTTATATGCAAGTGATAAATAATGGAAAATAATGCGAACTTGGTAAATGAATCTAAAAGGATTTCTATGAACATTGGCGAACGCTAGAATACTAATGAGTATTTGCAATAACATTTCAAACGCACTAACTTTTCGCTCTCAATCCAAAATCTCTGGATGCCGACTCTGACATCATTAAAGTCCACAAAATAATATTCCTTACCTGCATGCGTCATCAATAACATAATATCCATCTCACCATAATAAACAACCCTCCCATCTTGTGAGCGATAGAAATTAACGTGCGCTGACTATTACTCTAAGCTTCAACGTATTATTTGAGGTTTTAATCTTAAAACATTGACAGGGGCTGCAATGAAGTCCATGCGCATTTCCAATTTAAGGAGAAATATTCCAACAACCAATGTCGATTTTTGCATCAACATCGTTGGATAAAAGCCGTTTTCTCCCTGTTTCTGTTTTTTTTTGTTCTAGCCTACATGGTTATAATAAGATACAACTCGGAGCTAAGACTGCACAACACAACACTTGACACACACATGTTACCTTCTGACCACTAAACACTGACCACTATAGTGACCACTACACCATATCTTACACACATGTGTTAACTTGTGACCACTTACCACTGACCACTGACTACTGCCCACTAGTGACCACTACACCATATCTTACATGTGTTGGCTTGAGGCCTCTACACACCCACAGATTTCAAGTTTATTTTTTTCTGGCTTCACTTTTGGTGTAAGCTCCTTCGCTCTGTTCTTACAAAGTTCACCTGAGCTGTATATATAACATAAAGGCTTTGAATTCCTCGACTGTATAACATCGAGAGTTCCAACTTCAAATTTATCCGCAAATTAAGTTTTTTTTAACTTTTAAGCGGCTTAAAAATATGTCGTCACATTTTTGGAGCAGGGTAACATGGGAAATTTTAATCTATACTATAATAAGAGCGGCATCCGTCCGTCGGTCGGTCTGTCCGAAGCCAGCCTGCAGTGTGTGATGAGCGTATCTGTGATACAAGCTCCAGTTCTATATATTTTGGCAGCTGTGTTCACGCGGCCTCATCAACTCTAGAGAGATTTTATTTTTTAAATTTCTTACGGCCTTTCTCTCATTTCGCCCTCTTTTTTATTTCAAATAAAGGGGGGTAGACTAGTTTTAAATAATTTTTCAGCTACCCAGACACAGCAGAAAACGTCATTATTCTAATGGCCAGATGCAGTTTGCATCAAATTGTAACTAATATACAAAACTTATGAGGTGTGCTCCATCACCAGCGCTTTTTGCCTTCTGAGGATATTTTTATTTCATTAATATTTAGGTATTGAGATATAATGCGCTGGTAAATGAGCGTCGATGAAGTCCTCAGAGAAATTCCTTTCGCTCACCCATACCTCGACGAGTGCCCTAACTATAGTTACCCCTTAAGTCTCGATTCTAGTCTGTTCGTGTTCAGTAATCTTATTATACATGAATATAAATTTATTTAAAACCAGGTCCGACTTTTCGACCGCGTATCACCGATACCAACCGATACCTGATTTATTTAAAATCAGGTCCGACTTTTCCACCGCGTATCACCGATACCAACCGCAGGCCGCTGCCTCACATTATATGTCAATACCTTTTCTTTTTTCACTCGCCGCAAACGGAACTCTATCGCTGAAGCAGCAACAACAGGCCTTACAAGCGTGTGCACTCGGATGTGGTATGAGTTACCTGAATACTTACATACATACATAATATACCAGGCTTCTCCTCCCTATGGGAAGGTAGCCGACAGCAGGAAACAATCATCACTCTTAGCCCTAGGAGGCGAGAGAGGCAGCACTGGCCGCACCAACTGCCAAGATCAGCAGCAGCCCCGCACAACCACCTTTCACAGTCAGGCCCGACAGCCATAGCTGGTTTACCCCGACCGCTTTATTGAGTGCAACCCCTCCCCTCATACAGGACAGGTCAACCCCATCACACGCGGGCAACTTCCAGCACCGTCACAATAAAAATTACCTTCTTACGCACTGCCCCCACTTACTTCTGTACGCAGTCATCCCTCTCGCCACGTCCAAAATCAGACCCCTCTCATACAAAGCACGTTTCGCCCCATCCATCCAACTCATCCATGGTCTACCTCGCACTCTAATACCACTCACTTCCGACGCATAAATCTTTTTCACCAGCCGTTCAACGTTCATTCTTTCAACATGCCCAAACCATCCAAGCACTCTTTCATCCACTCGCCTGCAAAACTTTTTGATAACACCCGTCTCCTCCCTAACCAACTCATTCCTGATCCTATCTCTTCTCGTTACTCCATCCATACTCCTCAAAAACTTCATCTCGAACACATCCAACTTCCTCCTCTCAGCTGCTCTCAACCCCCAGCACGATCAAACTTTCATACAGTCCCCTCTTAGCATTCATACTCAAACTCCTCCATTCAAAAACTTTCCTCATTGCACCCAATGTCTTATAGCCCTCACTCACTCGATGCCTCACTTCTACTTCCATACTATCCTTAACAGTCACATCCGACCCGAGGTACCTAAAATGCTCTACCTCCTCTAAAACTTTCCCATTCAACCTCACATCCAAAGTTCCAAACACTCCACTTCTTGAACATCTCATCACTTTACTTTTATTCACATTTACCCTCAATTTCCGCCTTTTGCACACTCTACCAAACTCTGCAACAAGTCTCCTCAGTTTTTGCTCTGAATCAGCCACAAGCGCTGTATCATCTGAAAACAACAGCTGACACACTTCCCAACACCTACCATTTGGTCCACCAACTGCGCACCCTTTCCCAACACTCAGGCAATCACTTCTCTCACCACACCATCCATAAACAAATTAAACAACCACGGCGACATCATACATCCCTGTCTCACACCTGTCACAACTGGGAACCATTCACTCACCTCATTCTCTATTCTCACACATGCTCTGCTATCAAAGTAGAAACTCTTGATCGCATTCAACAGTCTCCCACCCACTCCATACAAGCTTACAACTAGCCAAAGAGCCTCACGGTCCACTCTGTCTTACGCCTTCTCTAGATCCATAAATGCCCAATATACATCTTTACCTTTTGCAAAGTATTTCTTATTCACCTGCCTCACAGCAAACATTCGATCCACACAACCTCCACCATTTTTAAAACCACATATTGCTCTTCAGCAAGCACACGATCCTTCATCACTCTCACTCTTCCAATTAAAACTATTTCATACAGCTTCCCAACGACACTCAGTAGACTTATACCCCTAGAATTACTACACTCATACCTGTCACCTTTCCCCTTGTACAACGGAACTACACACGCGCTACTCCAATCCACCGGCACTTTGCTAGCCTCGAAATACACATTAAATAAACGTACCAACCATTCTACAAGTACAACCACCTGAATACCTACGAAGAAAAAACAAAACTATGAGACTTGTATCTCTATCTCTAATGTTTTACGGCCTTAGAATGCTTTATGACTTTAATAATACGGATTCATTCGAATTGTGTTCGTTGCAGAACACGGGCCGCAGCGGAACTTTGAACTCGTGTCTTCGAATTCTGAGTTTGTTGCCGACGAGCGTCTCGACATCATGGAAAAAGATATTTTACGTCCAAATATTTGACGTTCAAATACCTGACGCTCGAATATTTGACGCTCAAGTGAAATATTAAAGGTAATCTCAATATTTTTCGAAATCTGACGGAGAATCTAATGAGATAATTTGTGAAATAATTTTCTCAATTCAAATAGTCGAAGGAAATATTTTTTGTAATCTGAATGAAGAAATTATTGCAAACGGAGTCATTTCAGGGTAGAATTAATTTTTAAATTTAAAATAAGTGTTAACGTAATAGTTTAGTAGGTTTGAATTGGGTTAACTTGATACAGTTCAGTTCCCGTTTTGCTTCAACCAAGTATTTCAAAACATTTTCGTGATAGAGTGCAGCTGTCCGCGGTTGAAGTATATCGCACTTCGTATAATTTAAATCAATGTAACTTTTAAACTAGGAACATTCGGACATGCCTCTGTAGGGTAAAAAATGCTTACTTCATCGGTGAAATTTTGATCAAGGAATTCTGGGATACCCTATATAATGTGACTGTATATATACTGATGAGATTTGCTTTATCGAGATTTTTTATTATTTTTCATTTCTCTGGTGTTTCAGCACTTTGTGATGGAATTTTAATAAATCCAAAACGTTTGTAATAAAGGTGATGTAACACTAGTTCTTCTTTTTATACACCCAGAAATTAAGTTAGTGAAGTACTCATTTGCCTCTTTGTCGATGCATCGTCCAGGGGACACTAAAAGTGAATTGCGAGTGCCAAATGCTCTCAAAAACGTTTATTGAACTTTGAATTCCTAACGGCCAAGATAAGTACACCACTTGTTGCGGTTCGTTCTACTCAGTAAATGACGTGCAATTTTGAGACGACAGAAACTTTTGAGCTTTCGTCCATACCTCGACTTGCAACCGTCACTCCTTCGTACCTTTCCTGCCATTATACCTTCTGAGGCAATGTTTGAGCTCTTATATGCCTACGGTTTTGAAAATATTGGTTGCTTCAAATGAGCCTAAAGCAAGCCACACTGGCACATGTTTCTGAGTCATCCCTCTGAGGACGGTTTGGTTCACACACAGACCCAGTTTTGAGTGATCACAGTTCTCCGTAAGCATCATGAGGCGTGTCTTATGCGAACAAGAAGCTCGACTAAAAGGCAGCGTGTGATGCCCATCGTTTTATGAAGCCAGACTGGAAAATTCGATTTTTAGGCCTCAACTAAAATTGAAACGGGTTTCACTTGCTAAAATTCAATGAAAGTTCACTTAATGTATTCTACGCCATGGCAAATGAATAAATTCTAATTTTTGTACGCATTCTCATCCCGCATCCAGAACCGGATGTTGGATGACCCATTTTCTCCCAAAGATCACATTGAATAAGCGTCAATTTTTTAAATATCGTGTTTATGGCTGCGAACAAAAATTCTTCTACCAGACTCGCCAAAGCAACACTAGTAAAGCTACTTCTCTTGTGACCTCATTTTGTTCTGACTCGTATTTATTATCGGAATGAGCTGTACTGTATATTGTACTGAGAGCATCTTTTACGCTGAAGCCGAGCCTAAAATCAGATTTTGAAAAAGTTAAACCTGAAAGTATTTAAATGCCTTCTTTTATGCGCTTTTTCGAATTATGAACTGAAATTTTCGAAGAAGTTGAATTTCATTTTTTGGCTATTCCTGGAAATAATGATCTTCAGATTTTGCCGACGTTTCTAGATACGTTACTCGCCGCTGGTAACTTTGGGAACTTCTGCGAACATATCGGTGCGCGGAACACTTACGAAATTCATAAAATGAGAGCTTTGGCTGTTAATATCGCATCGAATAATTACAACTGAAGCGATGATTAATATTGCTGCAGTAGATTTTTTACGAGGATTCAAAATCTGTTTTCAGATTTAAATAATTATTCTCATTAGGACAAAAGATACAACCGAATGGCGAGTTCGAAAAAATGAATATTTATAGCATTTCAATGCCCTGTTTCGCCCCGTAAAATTTCATTTTTCACAGCTTATTTTTTGTTACTAATTCTAAGTACGATAAAGACTCACACTTTACTCCATAACGAGTTGTGGAGTATAATAAGGTGCGTAAACTGTTGATATTTGAGTGTAATCAGACCGAGAGTTTCCTAGTTATTAGCAAATGTTTCGAGGCACGTGCCAAACGAGATGCTCGACCCCCTACCTCCTCACCTCTCAGGGCATGGGAAATCGTCAACTTGAAGCACCCTAAGAAACTATTTTGATTACCCACTTGCCAAAAAATTGTTGGTAACGTCCAACCTCTCAGTGGGTTTTCTTGATCACCTCCTACTCGCAGAGAAATACTTTTTTTAACCGAACAATCACTTGCTATCATCTCGAAAGTGAGTGAATTTTCGAAAGTGAGTTTCATCAGAATTAACTGGATATTTCAGTAGATACATTTATTACACCTGCCAACTGTTTAAAAAGATTTATCGCTACGTAAGTGAGCGTCGCCAGTTTGTTTCCCAAAATTTAACTAGGAAAACGAAGGAAGCGTAAGCTGAGTTTACGATTTGTGACATTTTATTATCCGTACGACGAACAAGCACTGAAATTAATTTTACGTGTATGTTCTATTTCTATTATAGCTGTGCGTGTTTTACTGGTTCTTATTTATCACTTTTCACCAACCTTTTCTAACAACTGAAAAAACATTTCGGCGGCGTTTCAGTAGATCGTTTCGTGTCTTTTCTTGTTTCGTTTTAAATTATATCGAAGGACTTGTGAGGCAGTCTCTAGTAGTATATTGATTTATATATATAAGGTTTGAGTCATCTTGTCGTAGATGAAATACATTAGAGAAAATATTTTGGTGGTTTTCTAAGTGACATTAAGTTCTAAGTTCTAAGAGTAAACCCCTCACACGGCTACGAGGCCTGTCGAAAAAGTATCCGACCTTTGGCCAGAAAAAATACTTCAACAACCTGACGGGGTTGGGACCCTAATCCCCTTCAAAGTAGGCTCCTTGTGCTTCCACACACTTAGCCCACCGATCCTTCCACTGCCGGAAACACCTCTGGAAGTCTTCTTTTGGAATGGTGTTCAGCTCTGTCGTCGCGTTCCGCATTATCTCTTCTCTACTCTCAAAACGGGATCCTTTCAGTGGTGTCTTCAATTTTGGAAACAACCAGAAGTCGCAAGGAGCCAGGTCTGGAGAGTAGGGAGGTTGGCGAACGGTCGTAATTCCATGTTTGGCCAAGAAATTGCGGATCAAATGGGATGAATGTGCGGGCGCGTTGTCGTGATGCAAGTGCCAGTTGTTCGCAGTCCACATGTCTGGTCTTTTGCGCCGAACTGCATCACGAAGTCGCCGGAGAACATCCTGATAGTACTCCTTTGTCACTGTTTGTCCTTCCGGTGCGTATTCGTGATGCACAATTCCACGGACATCAAAGAAAACAGTCAGCATCACCTTGATTTTGCTTCGCACCTGCCGCGCTTTCTTCGGCCTTGGAGACTCGGGATGCTTCCATTGGGATGACTGTCTTTTTGTTTCTGGGTCGTACCCGTACACCCATGACTCATCTCCAGTTATCACGGTGTTCAGAAACCCAGGATCAGTGTTGGCGGTGTCCAGAAGGTCCTGTGCAACGTCACGACGGAGGTCTTTTTGTTCCGGCGACAACAACTTGGGCACGAATTTCGCAGCCACTCGGTTCATGTTCAAATCGTCACGCAAAATGGCATGTGCAGAATCTTTACTCACTCCAACCTCTTGGGCAATCTCCCGCACGGTCAAACGACGATCTGCCATCACCAAATTTCGCACCCTCTCAACAACAGCTGCACTCCGAGAAGTTTTGGGCCTGCCACAACGCTGCTCACTCTCCGCTGATGTGCGGCCATCTTTGAATCGGTTGAACCACTCCTTAATTTGTGTTACACCCATAGCATCTTCCCCAAACACCTGCTGAATCTTACGAATTGTTTCAATTTGAGAATCACCAAGCTTTTGACAAAATTTGATGCAGTGTCTTTGCTCAATTCGTTCAGTCATCTTGCAAGAAAACTAAATCCGACAAACACTTAGAACAGCACCTTACTTGGCGACCACCAGCCAGTGACTGGCCCAAGTGAATGCGGTGAAAAAAGTCAAGCATGCGCATTAAGATTCCTCCTTCCACCGTGCACAGTGGCGCCGCCTTAGAATCACTACTTTGCGCGGGAAAAATTAAGGTCGGATACTTTTTCGACAGGCCTCGTATTGTTCACCTCTTAAGGTTTTACAATCAATTAAGGACTTTTAGCTTGAGAAACTTTTAAAATTTAATGGTGGTGGAACACATTTGATGTTATCAACTTTTTCCATATGAACTGTTTTCTTGTTACTATACAAAAACGTATAATTTTCTCAGGAAAGAGGCTACAATGGGCTAGTAAGTTCACTGTGTCGGTCATTTCATTACATCACCGGATCAAGGATCGGCCAGTGTAATGTATAGCATACTACAGTGCGACCCACGGTATTAATCCAATTTGATTTTTCTTCAAAGCTATCATTCCCTGTTAATATACACATGATATTTTTATAATATGTCGTACAGTCATCAAGTACAATGTTCATAATCCTATTATTTTAGAAATTGTTTTCTTGTTACCATTAGAAAATCACTTTTATCAAATCCATGCTCCATTTTCTGAACCACGATATTAGTCCGAGGTATGAAAATTAGTTAAATATGATGAATAAAAAATAAATTATTCAACTATTAGTGTGGAAATTAGTAAATAATACTTCAAAAGGTACTTTAAACGAATTGCAACTGTGAACATGAAAAAAACAAGAAAAATGAGCTCATTTTTTAATGTAACGGCCATTACATTTTATTCCCTCAAAAATTCGTTCATTAACTTAATTGGTCAAACTTTCAATAGTAGTACCATCAGTGGATCTTACGGCAACTTGTATGGCCTCCCACAATTCTGCATTGGAAGAAAACTGCTTGCCATCTGAATAAACTTTGCGCTTGATGATAGACCACAGATTCTCAATTGGGTTCAAATCTGGAGAATTGGGTGGCGATACCATCAAATTCTGGTTTCTGAACTCAAGAGAAGCAAGATATTCTTTCGTAGATCTGCTGAGTGTGATGGTGCATTGTCTTGCATGATAACCAACTTTTTGCAACAATCCAAAGTTTGGTCGTGAAGCCAAGGAACAAGGCATTCATCGAGGAGGGCGCAATAATTCGCAGAATTGATTTTAACTCCTTCGCGGACCATTATTGGGCCTACAAGTTCATTGTGCGTGATCCCAGCCCACAACATAACACCACCACCGCCTTAATCGCGGCGAAAACGATGGTGGAGCTTACTCTCTAATCCAACCCATCCTGTGGACCATCCATTTGGGCCATTGAGGGTCGCTCTGGTCTCATCCGTGAATAGAACTCATTTCATATCCTGTTTCATATACGACCTAGCCCACTCAACTCTCAGGAGCATGTGCCTTTGTGTCATTGGAGGCTTTTTCTCTGGAGATTTCACCTTTGTGATAGTCCTTAAGATCCTGTTGCGCGTAGTTTTTGGGACTTCATTCAGACCAGAGTTTTAAAAAATCGCTTTGCTGGTGCTTCCTGGCTTCTTAAAAACTTCCCGCTTGATTTTTCTGAAATCTCGCGTGTTTACAGCTTTTAATTCGCCTTTATCAGACCGGTCCTTTTGAGTAGAAGGATCCATCAAGAAAAGTTGAATTGTTTTAACATGGCGTCCTAAAATCCTAGCTATAAAGACACAAGAGGTCTTCTTGGCAGTTTCCTTAATGATGGTTTGCTTTTCCTCATCTGTTAGGTCCTTAGCACGTCTTATTTTGAATTTTATGCAAATGGACTAATAGTGTGGTTCACATTGTATTACAAAAAACAAGCTAAACAAAGACAAATTGTGAAACCAGCCTCACCAGAAGATGACAAATATTATAAGATGAACCAAGTGCACATTGTTGCCATATTAAAACATAATTCTCGCTAGGCAGAAGATTTTCAACGAAATATCAATAAAAAAATTGTTGGAATAATACCGTGGGTCGCACTGTATGTGCGTATGTGTAGTTTTTGATTCTCAATTCGAATCTGAAATGAGATGGAAAAAATTCACACTGCGGATCCTCAATCTTGAGGATTTAGGCCTAAAGCCTCTCAATTTTTTATAAGTCTATGTGATTACCACAATGAACTCATTTCACATTAAAACCCTACTCTGCGCTTAGGTAGGAAATGACAAAACTTATACATTCTTTATTCCATTTAATCAAAGTTGTTTATAGTTATAGTTCAATTTCTAGAAAGTAATCTCGAATCTTGAGGTTCGCGAAAAACGAAAGCACCTGAACAAAACTTAAAAGCTAGTTTGACCTATTCCGAGAATACACGCGCAGAATTCCGCTAGACGTCAATTAGAATAAATTATATCGAAAACAACTATGTCAAGTCTAGAGGTTAGAAAGAAAGGCAAGAACCTTTCAGTCTAACCGTTTGACTCGACATAGCCTTTTTAGCAGTGAGATTTTACAATAAACTTGATAACATTTCGAAACGGAGGACTTACAGGTATCCAAATTCTAATCTACGCGTCGTCGATCATATCGGTTGCCCTTTACACAGAGCCATCGGCTATTGCAGTATTTGGGCTGCGCATTTCAAGTTCAAGGCCATACATCGAGGCCAATGACTTCATCCAGTGAATTACATCTAAGCTACCTTGAGATGTGATCACTGTTTTCCGCTGCTGGTTCTTGCTCAATGTAGCTGCCATCTTCTTTTTGATGATCTCTTGTACTCTTCTTTCAGCCGCAAGGTGATCGTGGATTACATGGTATTTTTGAACTTCAATAGAGTGGTTCATAACTTTGGCAAAGCGCTCACGTTCTGTCAAGTTTAGGTCTTTATCTGCGTTGACCATCGTTGCATACACTTGTCGAATCCTACGCGGGTAGAGGCCCGGCAGCGCTCGTGTCAAAAGCTTGCCTCTGCCCCTCTTCTATCATGATCACCTGTGCTGCATGCCAGATACCGCCAGATCTTGCATACACCTGCGATGCATGCCAGATACCGCCAATAACTACCGTATTGTGTTCTCTTATTTCTCTTATCCTGTATATTCTATATAAAAAGTGTTAACGACAGTCGGATATTAGGAAACACGTCTGGCATTTCAGAAATCTCACCAGCAGCCTCTGAAATTTTGGCCACGAGATCTTCCTCACATTCATTCGAAACGTTTTTCCTGAAACCTTTCAACACGTTAAGTGCAGCGTGACCCACCGGTGGTCATTAAGGTGATTTTCATAATGCTGCTGGCCGACCAGCAGTCACTGACTCAATTTTTATAAATACAAATGAAAGGTAAATGAAGGCATGATCCAGTCAATGTTTGCTATTTTTAAAATTTCTTACTACAATTGACTCTAACTTTGAGCTGGATATTGAACTTCAGTTTAACCCGCCGCACTTAACGTATTAATCGAACATCACTAAAATGAAAATTCGTCGTAATACACCCTCGTACATTAGGAGTGTTTATAACGTAAATTCAAACTAAATATTGAGAGTAATTGTATCGTAAAATTTCATACCTTAAAACAATTAACTGCTAATATCTCGAAAACTCAAAAGTGTTCTGAAAATTTCATACAAAAAAATTGTTCATCTGGTCATATTCTGCTGGTGAAATAGTGTACCTCTTGTCGTAAAACATCTTGCACAAACTAGCATTATCTCCGTGCAGTTAGACAGCAGGTTGTAATTATATTAACTTAATATACCTGAACACTTCAGTGGTTTGCTTTAATCGCAACCTTATCCAAACTTAAAAACGAAGGAAATTGCGAATAAACTTATCATCTTCACTATGAAAACGTTTCGAAGTCCAGTTCCATCATCAGCTCAAACGAAAAACAAAAGTATTACGTCTGAAATATAAGATCAAAGTAAAATGGATTGTAGGTACTACAAATATATCATGTAAGTAAAAATGCAAAGTATGAGACGGACAAAAACAAAGAATAAAATACAGAAGCACAACAAGAAACATGTGACAAATAAATATGAAATGAAATTAGGCTGGCACTGACGAGGAATCTACCTATTCACTATTTGCAAAAGGTACGAACTGTCCATATTGTTCATTTGAGGGTTTCGCTTGAAGATATGCAATGACTCTAAAATTCTGAGGTCGTATAGGGTTGAAGCTGCGTCTACAATTTTGAAATCGGCAGAAGATAAAGGAACATTGCATTATTAACTTAATTATGTAATAACTAAGTAACGACAGCTTTTTGAATATAAATATTGTTCACTTTGCTTGACGACGAACTATTGTGAGACAAAACGAACAGTCTTTAAACGTGCGTGTTCAGTTGATATCTAGTATTTATATTCCCGCAAAAGAATTAAATACAAACGAAATTGTCAAAACTTATGACGAAAATTACAACAGCAATATATAATTGTAAAATTCGGAGTATTTTTGTCTTTTTATCCAAATAAACATGTAGTTTCGATGGAGAATGATCTGTAGAAAATAGCGGTATCTGGCATGCATCGCAGGTGTATGCAAGACCGCGGAAATGTTTCACATACCTGCACAGCGCCAGGCACTCACGATGAGAATAACGAATAATGCAGGTGTGCTTTGCTATCCAAGTTTCAAACATTTTTAACCGGAAGCAAACGCTCTCCTGGATGTCGATACTAACAGGACTAGCGAATTAGCCAAGTTCGAACGTGGATTCCTCTTCGTGCGTTTTTGAGGCATGCCAGCAGCATCAGGACGAATCTCAAGGCTATGGCGTTTTGAGTGCTCATTTGTAACCCGAGTTCTCTTTCTGCTCGTGAGTCATTATTATTGGAACTGCGTTGCTGCATTTCTTCATACGTAATGGCTTCATTGATGATTTTCTCAATGTAATCTGATGATTTTATGCGCACAAGATCTGTTATCGAAAGTGCTGTCTCTTCCTTCCTCTCACTGATAGATGTGAATACCGAGTTAGCTTCCACATCACTCTAAAGGCCTGTTGACACGTGCAGTGGGCGAGCGCTTCACCACGAGCTTAGTAAAATGCTTGGTCGAGTCAGCGTGTCTATACGTCATGGTGCCAGTGGCGCAACACTGATCCCGTAAAATCTTCAGTCTGCTCGTGGAAACGGTTAAAAGCGGATGTATGATGGTGGCTCGGCGACAAACAATGGCGCTTGCGCTCTCAATAGCAGTTGTCGCGGCTGTGAAGAAGAAACGAAGGAGGAAAGTGTGGGCGAGGCGTTAGCTTCAAAATAGATCCATTTTGGGAAGCTACATGACCATTTTCCAAGAATTACACGAAGACGAGAGAGATTTCAAAGGGTACTTGAGAATGAACAGTGACTTATTTCGCAGACTACTAACCAAAATTGAATCTAAGATAGGGAAACAAGACACAATGATGAGAGATGCTATCCCAGCTGGTGCAAGATTGGAGGCTACGTTGAGATGGTTGGCTGCAGGAGGTAGCTACAGATCACTGCAATTTTCAACACGCATATCTGTTTCTGCACTAAGCTACATCATCCCAGAAACTTGTGCTGCCATATACAACGTGCTGAAGGATGACTACATGAAGGTCAGTAATAAAACATTATGTGAGGGGTATAAAAAACACTAATAAATTCACATTGTTTTATACGATAAGCATATAAAATGTGGCTCCGGTTTTGTCCGTCTTAATGAAAATGCAATGATTGGTAAAATGAAGAATAAAGTTATTTAACCCTTTACGGCCGACTGTGACGAATTTGACGTATTTTCTAAAAGTTCATTTTTCTATGTCATAGTTTAAACTAAAATGTTTTTTTTTCTTCTCTAAATTGACAGGCAAAAAGGTAATATCCTAGAGTACTAGTGAAAAAATACGGATGAAATGAGGCTAGGCTGAGAAAATTCAGGCGGTAAAGGGTTAATTTAAAAAAAATAACTCACCAATATACCTAGATTAGTTTGGCGAAAATATTGAATATTATCCGAGTAATAGATTATTAATAAGCATAGCGTTTCATTGATACTTCTAGTCAATTTTAACTGAAGAATTCACCTGGAGGGCATTCATTTGTGCTTGAAAAAGAACATCGCCAATAAGTTTTTGTGCGATTGAAGACTGGTTGTAATTTAATTCCCTCGAAATGCTAGCTACATATTACCCAAAAAGATCAAATTTGTCGTCTTTTTTGTTTACTAAACTCTCTATTTGCCCCACAGCTTTCTGAAGGACAGCATCTTCTGTAGACAGCCCTTTCCTTCTTCTTTATCTTGGGGGCTATTATTTCAGGACTTGGGGTCTGAAATAATGGTGAAGGCAATTGCTCACCAAGGGAAATATCCGAATCCTCCATTATTTCCAAAAGCTCGGCAGATACCTGAAAGAAAAATTTGTAAGATTAAGTAATGGAGGCATTTGTCACTTAATGTAACACTACAGTACTGTTAAAACATTTCAGATGCCTCGGAGCCCCACGCAGTGGCAGGAGATAGCTGATCAATTCCATCAGCGTTGGAACTTCCCCAATTGTGTGGGAGCCATTGATGGTAAGCATGTCTAATCAATCCTCCACGTGAGAGTGGGTCCTATTACTTTAATTACAAGGTAAATAAAAGAAAATTTTATTATATGAACGAGATAAATTCAATCCTGGCAATAAGCGTCAACAGGACATTTCACGATTAGGTGTTCATTTTTGATGTGTCTATTATTAAATTCAATACGATTGAGATGAAATATGCATTGAACAAAATATTATATTATTATAAGAACAAAATATTATAAATATTATAAGAATATTATAAGATTGTATCTTTAGCCTTAGTTTAATTTGGACGCAATTAAAGCATTTGTTTATTCGTTTTCTGTCCAAACAGGGATCTAACAGCATCGTTCTTCTGGCATTAGTGGATGCAAAGTACAGCTTTCGGTATGCCGACGTAGGGATAAACGGCCGAGTTTCAGACGGCGGAGTATTGAGCCGATGCAGGCTGCGTCAAGTTATTGATAATGGAACAGCGGGATTTCCGAAAACAACCACTCTGCCAGGGTCTGAACGCACCGCTCCCTTCGTAATTATAGGAGACGACGCCTTTCCTCTTGAAGATTACCTGATGAAACCTTTTCCTTTTCGTAATCAGGAAAAGGAGGAGAGAGTGTTTTCCTACAGGTTGTCAAGGGCTAGACGTGTTGTTGAAAATGCGTTTGGCATTCTCACCAATAGATTTAGAGTGCTTCTAGCTCCAATCAATTTAGAACCTGACAAAGTTGTGAAAGTTGTATTGGCTACTTTGGCTTCCCATAATTTCCTGGTAGCCAAATCTGACGGCCAGTATTATTCTCTTTCTGAATTGACCCGAGAGAACGTAAGTACTGGTACTATTGTAAGTGGGTCTATTGGTACTGATGGGCAAATGCTGGGTCTGCGCAGAGGAAACGTGGGTACTACCGCCACAGCAAAAGATGTTCGCTAAACATATAAAGATTATTACAATAACGAAGGAAAGGTATCATGGCAAGATAATATGATTTGAATACAAAGAATAATTTCGTTTAAATATGTGAAATGAAATGTTAATATTTCAATATGTTAATATCAATACATGAATCACCAATCAAAGTGACGTAAATACCCTCTAATAAGCAACTTCAAATTTAACCATAAAGTACATTCATGTTTTCAAATATGAGTCATTAATTTTGATACATGAATAATAAGAAAAACGAGAACAATTGTTATTCCCCATTCTTTCCAAGACAACCTCACAATCAATAAAAGAACACAGAGAGCAACTGTGAAGTTGAGCATTTTCTAATTGATTGAAAAAACGACTAATGAAATTGCTTATGAAAATGAACGTTACAAATGTCGCAAATCATCTTCAGCAGCGTCTCTGAATTAAATATTTCAAAAAATTGTAACGCCAAAAACACAAGAAAGAATAAAACTGTGCCGAACCAGGCTAGCAAATGTAAGGAGAAAAAATAACAATACTGTACATATGCGTAGCACCCTTACAATTTTTTTGCATATTTTTGTTCTTTATTACTTCCACATTTTTTAACCTGCTTCGGTATAGTTTGATTCTCTTTTGTATTTCTGCCATTACAAATTTTTTGCAATGTATATTTCAGATACGCTGCTGAAGATGATTTGCGACAGTTGAAACGTTCATTTTTATTTGCAGTTTCATTAGTTATTTTTTTAATAAATCAGAAACTGCTTAACGTCAGAGTTGCTCTGCGTGTTCTTTTATTGACTGTGAGACGTGAGTAATTGTGAGGCTGTGCAAGATGTAAACCAATGTATTTTATCAGTACAATTCCACAGTATTATAATGAAGGTAAATTTCCCGACTTTAGTATTACTTCTAAATAATTTCGTTTGTACACAATTTAACTATGAATTCATAATAAATTATCTGTCAAATATAAAATTACCTCATCAGTGTGGTCATGAACCATATCATCAATCGTGGACGTACTTGGGCGGCACACTTCTCCCCCATGAAGGAAAGCAAGTGCCTCAAAGCACCACAGCTTGGGCACATGAACGTCTCCGGCACCGGCGCCTGATGTTTTCGAACTGCTGATGGAGGCCATTTCTTTCCTGTATTGCGTTCGGAGCGTGTGCAATTTCTTTTTTAAATCATGTTCACTGCACTCAATGTCTTTCCTTATTTTTCCTAGGATTTCTTCCCAGGATTTGGCTTTTTTTACTCTGTCTTTGTAACTAGGCGATTTTACATTCCACAATTCTTCCTTCTCCTTCACGAAATCGATAAAGGCACTAGTCACTTTTTTCGGCCACTCTACAGGCATTGTACGCTATTTTAGAAAAATATAAACAAATATGGATATAAAAAATACAATTTAATACAAAAGGCCTGAAAAAAAATATTTGCAAGTTATGCAAAACAATAGGTATAACCTTAAAATGAAAAAAAGTGGATCGTGTCGTACAATCTGGACCTGTTTGATACAATGTGTTACAAATTAGCCCCATTATCATACTGTCCTACATAATACTGTTTATACATTGAAAATTTAATTATTTGTTTATAAGAATTTGTTTATACATTGTACTATCTATTCTGAAACCGATGGAACTGTCAAGCATAATAAATAAAGTTTTGTGATAGGTGCATATTGTACCACAACATGGTCAAAATTGTGCCATTGTACGCTTCATATCTGTATCAAATATTCAATGAAATTGTGAGAGAACTTAGAATGTCATTGAGGCTAGGCTATTGGACACAAATAAAAAGATTCGAGATACACCGCCTATCAAACGTTTACTTCGAAAGGCACACACGCGTAAGGAGGGAGCAGAGACGACACACCCTACAAGTTCAGCGTCTGAAATTGCACTGGTGCGCATTGACTCGCTCGACGAAGACCAAACTGAGACAGACTGTTGTCTACTGCTCCATTGAGTCTGAAACGAGAGAAAATGGGCGTGGTTTAAGCCTCTCTTTCCCGGTGGAGCGCTCGCTCACTCCTCGTGTCAACAGGCCTTTACAACCTATTTGATTGATCTTGTGGAGCGCGACTGGAGGCGTCAGCCCCTGGGGGGTGAGAGAGCTTTTCTTATTTTCGTGTTTTTCTTTTCTATTTTTCTCTTGTATTGGCACAGCTCGTGTGTATGTCCCAATTCGCCGCACGGGGGAGGCCCCTTGGTCGAGTGGGTCCACCCGATTTCCAAGGGGACTCTCCCAAACCGGTCCCTCTCTGCAATCACCACCCGAAACTCAATTCCACAAAAAAAACATCCACCTATCGGGTCCAACTCGAACGAACTGACCCAACGCTGGGTGTAGAAAGACAGAAAGTATTCCAAACAGCGATTTCAGAACTTGATGCACCACTGATTAGACTAACAGACACTACACTTGGATTCTACGCAGTTACCAATAACCCAGGAGCAATAGACAAACTAACATCGACAAAGGCACAGAAGGCACTCAGAAAAATCAATCTGCAATCAATAATACCACCTGACCTCAGAGCAAAACGATCCATTTTTGTACGCCAAATTGTCAAATATATCGGATAAAAACCACCCGCAGAGATCAAACATAAAATCCAAAGGCTCCAACCATGGTTCCGAATGTCAGAAATGATACAGATAAAAAATTACACACACGTCATCAAAATAATCATCACTGACACAACCATAACTCAGAAAGTACTACGAGACGGATTTTTGATGTACAATACCAAAATAACACTTCACCAATGCCAAGAAGAAAATTCACTCATCTTCTCATTTGTTATTAATGATATAAGATAAAGGACCATGCAACCCACCAATGCAAAAGCAATACCTCAGTCTGTTCGGAATGTGGAGACTCTGGCCATCTGTAAACACAACGTCAAAATAACAACAAACAATGTTAAAACTGTTCAGGTCCCCATAGAACCCTCGCAGCTGCATGCCCTGTTCGGAAGAAAGCAATACAAGACAAGGAAGAAAGAATCACAATACAAGAACAGGAAAAAACCAACAAACTCACACTCAAATTGCCAAAACCGCAATAAAGGAATCAACAATGCTCAAACACAGCCTCACCCTGACAACATCCAAATCCCTGATACTAGAAGCACATATAGCAAGCCTAGCTGGAAAAGAAGGATTTGCAGCACTATTTTCCAGGAACCTAAAAATCAACTACAATATAGATGCAAAATTTGAAAACGGATTCAAACGAGGTTTTCAGCTTTTTCTTCTCACATACCGAATCAGGAATTCCACATGAACCAACAAAGCGAAGAATCATCAAACAGTGACACTAACTCAGAAACGGACAAGGAAGAGGAAATAGAATCAGCAGTTGAAGAAGACCCATCAATCAGACCAGAAATTCAGCCACAGACTTCGAGCTAAATTCATCCCCAACCATAGTCCGAGACACCATCAGAGCCAATTTTAACAGAGCAAGACCTACAAGGTCTAGAAATACGAACAGACCCTCGGATTAAAAGAAAAATCAGCCATCTAGGAGTACTACCAGAAAGAGAAGCTTGTGATACAAGGCCCATTTCAATGCAAATCTACCGTAGTGCCAGTGATAGATTGCCAATCCCACCAATTCCTACCTAGAGATGGTACATCAATGAACTGAATAAAAAAGAATTTGGACTTAAATATACGGTTCAGGATGCTGGTTCTAGAAAAATAATGGGCATTATAATAAATGAAAGACTGAAATTGTCGAAAAAAAAATTCACAAAATAAATCACGATAAATTCATCAGACTTCCCAAACACTCCACTACTAGTTCAGCTAAGAAATTGAAACCGTAGCCATGGAACAGTTTCATGACCAGCAACGAAGAAACTTAAACAGGTGGTCAAAACCAAGTTACAAACTAACCATTGTACAGCATAACGTAATGAATTGGAATTCAAAGAAAATAGCGCTATCCAATATTTACAACAAAACAGATCTAGATATCATTCTCATCAATGAACACTCGGTGACGGACAGAAATATTGAAATATTCAACTACAACACTTTCACAAGAAACATAAGAGCTGAAAAAAACGCAGGAGCAGCCATAGCAGTAAAGAAAAATGTAGCATGCCGACTTGTTGACAACTTCGAATCTGACATGATTGCAGTTACGATAGAAACAGCACAAGGACCCATGACAATTTCAACAACTTACATTCCTCCCAGAACAAATTACATTAACTGCATAGATTTCAATAGGATATTAAATATGAACAATCCTATCTATCTGTTCGGCGATCTAAATGTTAAACATGCAAACCTGGGAAACAATTATTCTAACACTAGAGGTACTCCACTAAATAGACTTATGACACAGGGTAAGTGCGTGCACATTGGTCCATATTTCCCAACCTTCATTACATCACACTCCAGCACAACACCAGATATAGTTCTAGTTAATCGACACGCATACCATAACATAGTCCTCAAACCAGGTCTAAACACTTCATCAGACCACATACTAATAATAGCGACAATTTTCGCTAGCCCCCTCCAAATTCCAATAAAGCGTAGAAAATCTTTCCATTCGGTAAATTAGCAAAATTACAGAGAAAGCTTCGCAAATGTTTAAGTACCAGAGGAACAAAACCCTACCCTAGAAGAAATAGACGACCATATAGATAAATGGACAGTCGAAGTACAAAGATTTCTGATAGGATCATACCCACCATTAGATACAGAACAGTACCAGGCATAAGGTAAAATCATGAAATTTGACTCCTTCAAATTCAACTGGAAGATACGACGAAATGTATTCAGACAGTTGGTCCTAACCAACACCTATACACACGAGTCCTTCAGCTCAGAAGGCAAATAAACCTAAGTTACAGAACGGCGTACAACCAAATATGGAACAGAATCTTCAAGAACCTAAATATAGAAAAAGATCCCAAAAAATTCTGGTCGACAATCAAAAGAATGAGCGGAAACAACACGAAACAATTGACCCCATACGTACTACACGAGGGAATTCAGCTGGATATCCCGGAAGAATAAGAATCACACTTCAGACAACAATGGCAACAGATATTCACAGATGAAGATAATGAAAACTTTAATCCCGATCACATTCACCATATACATTATAGAATCACACGTTTCAACCAACCACACCGAAATAGTTCCATACAATACAGGCGACATGAGCAGATTTCACCACCTGCGATTTCCACCAATATTAAATGAATTCAACAAAACAGCGAGAACATTCAAACAACGAGCTCCAGGACCCACTAAATTAACGGCCGTTCAAATCAAAAATCTCCGATTAATCATGAAACAATACCTAATCTATATTTTTAATCAAGCCATTTCAGCAGGATATTTTCCGGTCAAACTAAAAGTAGCAATGATGATCTTTTTGCCAAAACCAAACACATCTCAGCACGACGTATAAAATTACAGACCGATATCATTTCTGGGCGTACGAGGTACAATGCTCGAAAAAATATTTAACAATAGTCTTTATGAGGAATTATTAGTACAGGACAAATTGCACCCAAAACAACATGGATTCCGAAGGGGACGTGGAACGCATACAGCATTAGCAACATAACACGAATCATTGGTTATTCATCTGGCAAGCAAAAACAAGGTCGACATAGTAATGAGGGACATTTCCAAAGCATTTGCCAAAGTCTGGAAAGTGGGCCTTAAGTATAAAATTATGCAGTTAAACCTCCCTTCAATATTCACAAAAACATTGTGTGACTTCCTAACTGACAGATCAGCAAAAATTCGCATCGGCAACTACTTTCGACCACAATTTGAACTACAAACTGGAGTCCCCCAGGGTTCCTGTCTCTCTCCCACTCTGTTTGCATACTACACTCATGATATCTCAAATCCCATCCCATAAAGCGATTTTGACAGTTTCGCAGATGACATCACACAAATAATAGCAGTTCCCAGCAATTGTAATTATTTAGCCCCACCACTGCAAGAGCTATAAAACAGATAAACACATTCGAAAACAACTGGAAAATTTGGACAAACATTAGAAAATGCACAATAGTTCCTATCAGCAGACGGAAAAAAGGTTATATAATAGTTGAGGATACTTACTACCCCTAGCAGCAAAGGGAAGGTTTTAGGACTGAACATAACTACAACAGGATACAAGTCTCACGTAGAAGCAAGGCAACATATAACAAGAAGACATCAACAAAATCTATAAAGATTATCTCACTTATTTAATGCAAACAAGAGCAAACTGTACCAAGCAATAGTTAGAGCAACAATAATATATCCAATCATTCCACTGCACACCATATCTAAAACTGCTATGTCCAAAGTACAAAATATACAGAATAAAGTTTTGAGATTCATAACCGGAACAGTATGGTCAGACTGCAGGACATCCGAATCACTTCACAGGCAATGCAACATCCCACCCATCAACGTTGTATTACATCACCAAGCCAACAAAATATGGTCACAATTATGGACCGATCGGGGCCCAGGCCCCGGTCCCGGCCCCGGCCAACCACGGCCATTTTTGCTGACCCCGGCCCCGGCAAGCCCCGAAAATTTTTGCCCACCCCGGCCCCGGCAGAATAGTGCCCTAAGCCGGGGTTATGGCCGAGGTTTTTAGTATTGTACTACACCTTTTTTACATCAAATTAATCCAAGTCAAGTTCAAATTAATCCAAGTCATGTTCAAATTCATCCAAGTCAAGTTCAAATAAATCCAAGTTAAATTCAAATTAATCCAAGTCAAATTCAAATTGATCTAACCCTAAGTTGAGTTAAAAATTGACAATCACACGTTAATTTGAGCGGTTTTGTGTTAAATATGTATCTATTGGATGTGGTGAGCAAGACAATGGTTTTTCCTATAAGCAAGGAATACATACAATTTCCGCCAGTGTTGCAATCTCTATAAAAACAAGCTGTCGTAATATGTGCTAAATCTGCCAAGTGTCCAGCATCAGGAGGCAGAGTGTGATTCAAATCTTTGACCGGCGTAAAAGAAGCAAGTCAATTATAAAAACTTAGCATTATACTACTCATTAATGTTGCTTTAAAATTCGACATTGATGTCAGTGTTCAAACATTCAAATATATATGTTCAAAAGGTAATTTTATGTTGATCATACTCGTAGTAGTTTCGATGATTTATTTACACTCATAAATATTTATATGCGTGGAATTTCACTTGACCGCATATATATATGGAATCATATACACGCAAATACAAAAGATTACCACCGGACGATACGTAGATTTAATCTTTAAAAGTAATATACAAATGAGATTCACAGAGTACTAATGTACGATTCCGTTTGATTACAGTTTATATGAGTATTACACAAATGTGAAGAAACGTAGGATCCTCTGACAATAAACTATAATAATCCAAGTTAAATTGTTTCTGACTCAATGCGTATTTTATATGTATGTGTATACAATTCAATATATGTTCGTGTATATATTCAATATATCTTGATATGGGTGACAATATTCATTAAATGACTATCATAAAAGTTATTTGAGCCTTGAAATTATAATATATATTGAATTGTATACACTTACATATAAAATACTCATTGAGTTAGAATCATTGTTACTTGTATTATTATTGTATACTGTAAGAGGATTCTATGTACATTTCGTCACATCGACTAACACGGATTACGGAATATTACATTAGTACGCAGTGAATCCCATTTGTATATTTCTTTTAAAGATTAATTCTGCATATCGTCCGGTAGTAATCTTTTGTATGTGTATGTATATGATTTCATGTGTATATGATGAAGTGAAATTTCAGGATCGATGTAAGATCTATGAGTAAATAAATCCTTGAAACTACTATGTATATGTGTAAAATAAAATTACCTTTTGAACATAAATATTTGAATGTTGGAACACTGCCATCAATGTAGAATTTTTAAGCAACATCAATGAGTAGTATAATGCTAAGTTTTTATAATTGATTTACATCTTTTACGCCGGTCAAAAATCTGAATCACACTCTACCTCTTGATGATAGATACCTAGCACATTTTACGAGAGCTTGTCCTTCCATAGATTGCACCACTGCCGGAAATTTTATGTATTCCTTGCTTAAAGAAAAAACTATTGTCTCGCTAATCACATCCATTAGATACATATTTACCTCCAATAGATACATGTTCACAAAAAACGCTCAAATTAACGAGTTAGTATGTCAATTTTTAACTCAACTTAGGGTTGGATTAATTTGAACTTGACTTGGATTACTTTGAACTTGAATTGGATTAATTTGAACTTGACTTGGATTGATTTGAACTTGACTAGGATTAATTTAAACTTGACTTGGATATAATTGAACTTAACTTGGATTAAATTGTAATTTGACTTGGATTAAATTTAACTTGACTTGGATTAAATTTAACTTGACTTGGATTAAATTTAACTTGACTTGGATCAAATTTATCTTGACTTGGATTTATTTGGAGTGAAAAAGGTGTTGTGTGCTCGGCAAACCGCAAGGGAAAAATTCACGTGTTTTTTAATAAAATTTGAAATGATTTTTCGAGAGATTTGCGACTTCATCGCAATCCTGAAGAACATGCAGTCACTAAGTAGAAAAAGCAGTGTGGATACTACCATCCAGTGTAATTATAATCCAGTGCGCAGTTATTGACAAAAAAAGAATCTCAACTTGAAAGATCAAAACATCAGTAGCTCATGAGAAGATGCAATTTTCGTTTACTTGCTTTTGTATTTCCCCTAAAATGGCACACTGAATTTGGATACTGAGGTTCAGAATTAGTCTTGTTCTAATTACCTTCTCTGATGGAATTATTCAAAAACTCTATAAAGTTCAAAAAGTTTCCTTTTCCCCAGGGTGGTAAGGATTGAGCGCGTCACAAATACAGTAAATTAACAATTTCTCCATGTATTTGGTCAGTATTATTAGGCACCCAGTTTATGGATTCAGTAAATGTTTTTATTAAAGTCAGCTGTTTGCCAGTAGACGAAGACAGCGTGCTACTATAGGCTGTTTTGCCACTGCTGCAACCTAAATTGGCTTTGCTTTCAATACTTAGAAATTTAGTTTTTTTTCTTGTTCATTTTGTTTATTTTTCGATTCTTTTTCTTTGTTTTTTTTTCTTTAACTTCCAGGAATTGATCAGTTTTGTGTTGATTTTAGATGGCCCCATGAAGATTTAGTTGAGAAAGTTTTCTGAGATGCAACAGCCGTTCCTTGTCGTATATTTGCTTCACAAATGGTGCACACTGCAATTCCTACACTCTTCCCCGACATATAAAAGCAATCCCATACTGCTGATGCACTGCTTTTAATCATTATGCTTGGTGTCCCACAAAAATTTCCCCGTCTTTTTATCCGTGTTATATTAACATTTTTTAGGTGTCTTTTTTAACAATGTAGTGAATTTTATTTTCTTTTAGAATAATCTATATATTTGAAAATCGTTTAATAACCACTTTACATTGATGGATTTACTGAAAGGGATGGAAAAATTAACTGTTCAAAGGAAAAGCGTTTAAAATAATTTTGATATTCTTCCATATTTTGTAATTTCCAAAACAACGAACAAACAAAAAATTAAAAGTGCAACAAAACATTACCTTCAATATTGTTTAAATAACTAAAGTAATTGAGTATTCTTCGACATACCCTCCATTTCTCTCAAGGCAAGTATTACTTCTAGCCACCATTGAACGAAGAGTTTTGCGGATTATTTCACTGTTTTCCTTTGGTTCTTGAAACACTTCTTCAATTCGTTGTCGAAGAACTATTAATGATGGAGGTGATGTTTTGAAATTGCGTTCCTTTACAGTAGGTATTGAGAAATGAAGAAGAATACCACCAGTTGTTTTTAAAACTTTTCCTTTGAACAATTACTTTTTTCTGCCTTTTCAAGTAAATCGATCCTTGGAGAATGCTTATTAAACGAATTTTAAAAACTTATATTTTTCGAAAAGGAAACAAAATTAACATTGTGAAAAAAGATAATTAAAATATATTCATCTAAAGCGGAGATAGATTCAATTAAAAAGTCGTGGACATTTTTGTGGAACACCCGGTGTATTTAATTACAATAATTGCCTCTATATTAATTAATTCAACAAACACAGCAACTGCAAGTCTACAAAACTTTAGTGACTTGACATCATTACGCACCCAACCGCAACATGCATTGAGCCACTAACCGGCGTTTCGCATTACGTCGTCGTGACACGTCATGACACGGTCTGAACCCCGGCCCCGGCCATGGTAAATTTGATACCCCGGCCCCGGCCATGACAAATTTGTTGACCCCGGCCCCGGCCAAATTTTCAACCCCGGTCGGTCTATAGTCACAATTCCAACAGCTAGAACCACACCTGTACGATTCCCTTACACTACAACCAGAAACAATATCACACCATCATCCACAATTCAAAAGTTCCAAACTGCAAGCTTCCCTACAAGAGCCACCGCCCATTTTCAGCAGAACAAGAAATATCTTAACATAACTGTCAATACTACTATCTGAGAGAGCCAATTGTTTAACGAACATTTCAAACAAATGATATAAGCTGAAGATATCTAATCAATGCCACAAAGCCTTGATGGGTAATTGATCTTGCAATGGCAATACCACCATAAAAGACAAAACTCAGAAAATAACTAGTCACGCACACGAACTGTGCCTTACATCCTTCTACTATCCTTTTCCTTTCTTCGGCACACCCTGTGCCAAACTTATTTTTTTCTCGCTCTTATCCTCCTGGGTATCGACGAGCGCACGGAAAGTTCGTCTGCCGCACTCGATAGAACAAAGAACTTCGGTGAACTACTATCCCAAATCTCTCAAGGACTATTTCGACATTGATGCAACGTTCCCTGAACGTGATTCAACTGCAGTCTTTAACTTTAATTATGAAGTAACGACAGCCAAACAACACAACCAACTTCACCAGAACAAAACTCCATAGAAGAAACAATGGACACACAAGTAGAAGCATGTGCAGACGCCGAACTAAGACAGAGGAGAATAAGTACGAAATGGAGAATGCAACGACACTAATAGACAACAAACACAGCATTCCTATCAAACTATATAGAAATTAAAAGATCGGTCTCCAATCCCAGAACAACCAAATGTTGACTGGTATATATCAAAACTAAACAAGGACAATGACAAAGAACTCAAATTTGCAGTTCAGGAAATAAAATCAGGTACATTACTTGAATACATTTTTTCTAAACGAGTTCAATTTACCAGAATCAAAATTAACATAATACCACATGAACAATTTATATCATTCCCGAGACAACAATTAATAATCACAGCAATCAAAAAACCTGAAAAATTCCTCCAGTAAAATGAAGCTACGCAAACTATGAATGACAAAACATAACGTTCAGTCTTGGAAAACTGACAAAATATCCCTAGCAAACATTTACAACCAAGTTGACCCAGACATTATTCTCATTAAAGATCACAGTTTGACATGGGACAGGACAACCACTTGAAAATATTCAACTACAACTCTTTATGCAAACAAGAACGATGAACTACGCGCAGGAGTAGGGATAGCAATAAAAAAATCATTCCATTTAAACTGCACGACCACTTTCACTCAGACATGCCAGCGGCAACAGTTGAATCACTCCAAGGTCCGATAACAATAGGCACAACATACAGCCCACCAAGAATAGATTATCTCCATTTCGCGAACTTTCATACAATATTCAATAGACAAGCCCGGCACACTTCGTAAGAGATATTAACGCTGCACACAGAACCATAGGGTACACATACAGCAACAACAGGGGAAAGCACTTGAACTATTTGATCGAAAGACAGAAAAGCAAACATTTTGGACCTTCTTTTCCCACGCTGATGACTCATAAAAGTTCTACCTCACCGGACATCGTACTGCAAAACCCACAAGCCTTCCACAACATACATCACCAATCCGGACCAATTACACGATTTGATCACATGCCTATCATAGCTACTATAACAGCAAACCCAAAACATCCCGATTAAACCAAGGCAACAATTCCATAGAGCAGATTGAAAAAAATATAGACAAAAACTCGCGTAATTCCCGACCTGCAAGATAATCCAACCCTAGAAAAACTTGATGACCATCTGAATAAATAGACCAAACACGTCCAGGAACCCTCACAAATTGCAATACCAACAATAACCCACTGAACAATTCCTGGTATTATACCCACCCAAGAAACCTCAAGCAAGCAAATAAGATACCAACACGTAAATCAATACATACGCAACAACGGACCATCTAGAGAACTACACAAAACTCTTAGATCTAAGAAGAGAATTGCAAATCATCCATGAAAAGAACTACACGCAAGTATGGAACTCACCAATACAAAAAATAGACTTACAAAAAGGCCCTACAATGTTCAGATATCAGTAAAAAGAATGATTGGCTCAAATGACAAACAAAAAATACCATACTTGCCGTACAATTGCCGGGAACTACATTCACCTGAAAAAAAAAAACCATTTTTTGGCAACATTGGATGATCATATTTTCAGAGCAGGATGAAGATTTTGACCCTGACCATATAAACGAAATTAATGAGCACATGAAAAATATAGCGCACTAAATTACACCATTCCACACTGGCAACTCAATCAGATTAGACCCTGTTCAGTTTCTACCAATTACCTTAGATTAACTTAATCAAAGTTTAAGATCGTTTAATCAGAAAGCCCCTGGACCAACAGGTATCACCACATTACAACTAAATAAATTACCGTAGAACATGCTCAAAAATCTCGTTTACATAAGTAACAACTCTATTTCTGCAGGACATTTCCCTCGTAGTCTGAAACAAGCAATCACGATATTTATTCCCACACCCTTCCCATCTCAAAAGCAGGTTCGAAACTACAGACCCTTCTTCTTATTAGACATACAGGGCAAGCTTTTGGACAAGATTCTGTACAATAGACTCACCAGCCATTTGGCTATTCATAACCTGAACAATAATAGAACACGGTTTCAGGACGGACAGAGGAACACGTACATCACTGGCAACATTCACAGAAACAATATCCATAAACCTAGCCAACAAACACACTATAGACGTTGTACTACGTGATGTCACCAAAGCATTTGGCATAGTTTGACACACAGGCTTGATATACAAACTTAATCTGACATCCACTCACTATTTCTACGTACACTAGCAGGCTACTCGACCTATAGAACAGCATCAACTAGAATGACGAACTACATAGGCCCTCAAATCAGATTAGAAACCAGAGTACAAGAAGTGTATGCTTATCAGCAAGACTACACAGTTTCTACACACACGATATCTTTTCACAGTTACCAAACACTGACTACATCTGTTTTGCAGGCGATATAACCCAGATTTCATCAGGCCGATATTCTCCAGGATTTGCAGCCCACCAAGTCGAGCACGCAAACTTACAAACCAACCTATTTGAAAGTAAATGGAGAATCCGACTAAAAAGTCAAAATTTTTCTCGTATGTCCATATAATACAGCAGACATTTTTATTTATAACCAATACTTTTCATCCGCAAATAGTGAAGAGTGCTAGGCCTAAATTTTTCAACCCACGGATTTTCAGCTCAAATCAAGCAAAGACAAGCAATAGTATATAACAACCTCAATAAATTACACAAACTTAGGCATCTATCTATCGAAAGCAAATGAAAATTATTGATAGCTTTTGTAAGACCAGCCATCATATACCCAGCCATTCCACTCCGCACAATGTCTCCTACGGCCATTTCCAAACTGCAGAAAGTACAGAATAAAGCCCGAAGATTTTTAACCAACGCAAGCCTTGTGGACAGAATTGCACCTAAAACACCGCGCGAACAAGTCGACATTCCTCCAATCAACATCTTGCTCCAAAATCACGCCCGTAAAATCAGGGAGAATCTACAGTTATTAGAACACGACTTATTCTATCAACCAACTTTTCCACTGGATGGTGCCAATAGACAAAACTCTCGATTCAAAAGCTCCGAAATTCTCGCATTAGGACCCTCACCTGAACCCGAATACACGTAACCAAATGCAACAGCAATATGGGGAAGCCCGGACTAATATCACTTATTTACTTTGTCTTTAATTTAGGCTTTCGACGAGAGAATGGAACGGTCTTCCCCCTACGGGTGGGTAGTCAAAACCCCAAACCAGAACACAAATTAGGATTCAACATAATAGAACACATCTTCTCAACCCAGGCTTACCTATAATCAATAAGTAAAGAAAACGCAAACCCTCCTTTCACGTATCATCTGATCTCCAGTCACATACAACAGAACGCAGAATAGATTCCTGTCACCAAAATAAAACCAGGATACGCCCTGTAGGCTGGATCTTTCTTTGTTTATTGTGTATAGTAATAAGTAAGAAAAAAATCTCAATAAATATATATATATATATATATACACCCGTGTGTGTTTAAACATATATGGGTAGGTCGAGGGAACAGCGACTCTCTGATATAGGTTACATTATAAAATTTCTATTGTTCTTCGATAATTTGTTCGCTTTTTTCCTCCAGTTCTCTAATCATAATTATTGTTCATTGGTCGTGAAGCTATAAATATCTCCTATAGTCATGTGATTGTAGTGGCGGGACGTTTTTCGTCCTTCGGACATCTTCGAGCTAAAATAAAGAGTTTGCAGCTGTATGAATCGAATGCTAGTGCCGTGGCCGCTGCTTAAAGTGTGTAGTATGGTTTGAGTTCCAACGAAGAAGGATGCTGTACAGTCATGGTAATAGATTTTTGCAAATGGTGAGACAGTTGAGAAAGGTTGGTGAAACCGGTGAGTGCAGTTCTGGTCAAAACTATGTGTGGAGTTTTATGCCGGGGCCTAACGTTCGTTCGTCAAATGAACTCCGTATGTCAAATGAACGCTGAAAGGCCCGTTCGATCATCATTTGAAGAATGGATGCTCGTCATTTTGTGAAAGGTCGTCGAAGGTTTTCGGTCACCAAATGAACTACGTAGAACAGAGATGGCGGACAGTGTTGACGAGTTTCGCAGGTGTTATGTTGACTTTATATTATGAGTGTGGCCATATTTGGCTTGAGATATACTTATAATGTGGTTGTGAGATGTTTTCATGGTGGTATCCTTGTGCAAAGCATTGAAATTAGGTGCTAGGTCTTGCAGTTCAGTGAAAAACCAAGTGGCCTGTCATCAAACAAACTAAACATTAATTTACAACAATGTTGACACATTTTATGCAAATGATTATATGATAAATAAAAAACTGCTGAGTTTTCAATCTCTTAGCATAGCTCATGAATACTGTTAACAAAATGACGTGTTAAAAACTTGTATTGCCTGTATTTTTATAGCAGTTCCTGTCAGTTTACTAGAATATGTTTTTTTTCTTTTACTTTTCACAGCTTCAATACTATTGAATAGAAGTACATTTAATTTTTCATATACAATCAAGTTTGCTGTAAAAGTGTTCTATTTTTTTAGCTATTGTTTTGTAGAAGAAACGTTATCCCTCTAATTTGAATGACTTTTAATTTGCAGATCCTAAACCATAAATTAGTTACAGATTAAAACTTCTATCAATTATGTGGAATGTTGAGAACCAATCTCGACTAATAGACATTGTGTCTAAGTACCCAGATTTTTGGGACCACCGAGCACCATTATACTCAAAGCGGAACCATCGAGCAATTCTGCTTCAAAAAATTACCAAGGAATTCATTGAGAGCTTCCCTAGTCTTGATGGAGAGATAACACTTTCAGGTAAGTTTGATGATGTGTAAAATGTCTCAAAGGTTCATTTTCCTTTTTGTGCAGGCATTAAATTTAGTCAAATTATATAAATATTGTGAATGAACAGCTTCGAAATTCAATAAAGTGGTAATTTTAGGAGTGCAGTGTATGAAATTTTAAATGACTAGTTTGATTCAGGTTAATTTGGCTGCTGTTAGCAACTGTACAAAAATGTAAGAATATTTTTTCAAAATTATTTACGCAATGTCAAATTTTAAGAATGAACAATGGCTCGGACTGAGAGGGGTGAAAAATTAGAAGAGTACCATAACTGCAAATATATACTTGCGCTAGCAAAAAAATTCAAAGTATTTTCAATTCATGTTGCTCCTTTAATTTGAATAGAAATTACAACTAATAATGACTTGATCATGCTTTAAGAAATCTACTGCGTTTTGTGGTGAACATTAGTCCAATTTTTCTCCAGGCTTGGTGCATAATCTTATAATTGAGCAAATAGTGTTGGATAATTTTTTTTAACATTTACATTCCTTACTATGAGTATGAGCATGTCAACGTTGAACACAGCATAAATGAAAAGTAGGGAAAATATTACCCACCAGTGTTGAAAGGCAAACATTAATGACAAGGTTATAGGCTTAGAAAATGTTCATTGTGGTATTGTTGTTTTGTGGAGTAGAGCAAATATTATAAATGTTAGTGGTTGCCTATTCAAACTATTACACTACCAGTTTTTTTATATCATGTTAGATTCTTAAATTTTACTCTTAATTTTGAACAATAGTAATTTTTATTTTATGTTATGAATTGTAAATAATTTATTTGCCAGGTGTTGATCATCTTTGATGGAATAGGTTTGCTCTATGTTGTTGTACTTATGAATTTGTACATTTTTGGCAAATGTGAAAATTAGGGCAGATGTCTTATTATAATATTAATTATCAGTCTGCCTGACAGTTGACTCTGGGTATTCAGTTTTTTGCTTATGTTAAGGGGACGGTTCGGGGTAAAAAAAAAGTCTGTAAGTTCTCGGTGGATTTTTCTGAGATATCTACCGTAGGTGTAAATTGTTATGAATATTTTTTTATTTGTGCGTATTTTTCGTAACCATATATGAAAAAGATTATTTTAAAAAAAACATGAAAAAACATGTGTTGCGGAAAATCCTACTCCTACAATTTTGAACTCAGAGAACTGAGAAAATATTTTATAGATAGGAAATTGTCTTGCCCAGAGATCCGGCGCAAAAGTTTTTTGTTTATTTGATTTTTTGAGTTTTGAGAACTTTTTTCCCTAAAAATGACATTTTTTTCCACTTTTTTGAAAAATTTGCTTCTAATTTTTAAGGTGATTTGAAGTTTAAAAAACTTTTGCACCGGATCTATTTTCCCTTTCAAGCACTATCGATTGGTATGCTCGCCATTTCTGTACCTTCAAAACTGTGGGAGGAGTAGGTTTTCGAAAATCAAAAATTGATTTTGCAGAAACACCGTTTTTCCAAAAAAAAATTTTCGTTCTGTACTAATTTTTATGTTGAGTCTTATGAGCGATTCTGTACCTTCTTATGTACCTTCAAAACAGTGGGAAAGGATCCATATCAAAAGTCAATAAATACAAGTTTCAGAACAGTTTTTTTTTCAAAGCTGGCTAATTTTTTTTCAATTACCTGTATTGCTTTGTAGCTCTTTTTAAGCACTTTCAATTGATGTAATTGCCATTCCTGTAGCTTTAAAACTCCGGGAGGCGTTTATGTTTACATAGCCAGCTAATTAGCTGATGATTCAGCAGCCGGACTCGAAACAAACACTTAATTACACCATCATAATTTATCACTGAGTAATAGAATGTTTCGTTTGAGTACAAGAGCATTTCAAGTAAGGCCATGAATAAACTTTCATGCTATTCCCGTAGAGAAACACTCAATACTAGCTCGTAATGGGGGAGAAGAGGGAGGTCACCCATCCATTGGTGCACCCCAAGGTCAAACTAGTGAGCGTCTTTAACCCCGTCTAGAAGACGAACCAATGTACGTACTTGAAAGCCAATTATATCGTTGGATGCGCAAGAAAAATCTCTATGAGATGAATATATAAACCGAAAAATGACCATAATCCAAAAATAGACCCGAACCGTGCTCTTAAAAGAATATGGCAGAAAAGTTAGGGATCTGAAAATGGGTGAGATTCCATGCAAGTTAACTAAATTTAGGCAAGAAGTTTGTGGAAAAGTGTAGATTTATTACTCACAGTTTTGGAAGTGAAGTAAGCATAACCTCATAGTGTTTTTTTTCTGAACCAAGTGAACACTTTGCTCCAGCATGGATATTTGCAATTTGACTCATGCAGTTAAGGTTTTATGAAAATTATTTTTATTACGGACAGGTGAATCTTTGTTGTCATGTGTGACCCTCATGTAACAGTCGGTTGCCCATTCAATTCTAGGACAGTTAATATAAAGTTAGGTTTTTATTGCTCCTCTTTTTGAGTTCCTAATGAAATTCATAGAAAACCTTTTCTTTCAAGAGCTATCATTTTCAGTGTTGAGTGACATGTCATAGATTGTATGTACGTCTGCAATAAACATGGTTGTAGCATTACATAATGATATTTATTTTAACATCTAATTGTTATTCACTTCACTTCATATTTTTCTACTTCTTCTGTTCTTCCCTAATATGTTATCTTTAATGAAGCTCATGCACTTCAGTATACATACATGTACTATGTACTTGGCAAACCAAGTCTGTCACAAACACTAGAGCAAAAATTATCATTACCAGTATCTATATTAAATTGATGGTGTAACGGTAACTAAATTATGTTCATTTTTTCAGACGTTCAAAAGAAGTGGTCATCTCTACGCAGCTACTACTTGCGGCTCCGTGCATCCGAAAAGGTGAAACCATCAGGGTCTGGAGCTGTGGAGAGCAAGCCTTGGATGCACTCAACCCTGTACTGAGCGTTCCGCTGCAGTAATGTTAGCAGAAATTTTCAGCCAGTTAACGATAGAAGAATGAAAGGATTTCAGTCTCATTTTACTTCGTGAAATCTGAAAGTCGACAAAGAAGAGGTTTACACTTAGTAACTAAATCCGATTTTGCTTAATTACATTGGCTAACATTTTAACTACGAAGACTAGATATTTCAGGGCTCAATTCATGTCACGATTTTAATAATCAGGAAACTGGCAAGTACTCAACCTAACTGGTAAACACTAAACATAACGGCCTAGTACAAAATAGAGCATGCGATACGCAATTAAACTAATGCAAAATTACACTGTAACATTTAATAGCAAATATTTAATATTTCACATGGATAATGCAGCTTCTATCTTTCAAATTAAATTACATTTCGAAATAAATAATACGCACTGTGTAGCGTGGCGAGGTTTGCATTAAGTAGAAACTTACCGAAGTAATATTCTGCCAAATTTCGTAAATATACAATTTCTCATCGTTGCACTAACTTACGAAAGTTACAGTTCTGTAAACAAATATATTTATGAAATATTTTATGGATTCAGACTCTTGTGAGATAACTATTACTAGAGAAATTACCATTAATAGTTTAATGAAAACATTCAGCGACAATTAAGGTGGTTTTAACAATTCTATAAGAAATTATCGAAAAATAATCAATTGAAACAGTACAACATCACCTATCTACAAGGTTTCAATACTTAAACATTTAAGAAATGCAATTAAAGTTGCACTATAACAAGTCCGTAGAAACAACGGAGAACAGTCAAATTATTCACTAAATAAACACGAACGTTTAAAACAAAAAACTACGTGGCAGCCTCGACTACGGTCAACTAGCGAATGGGGGCGTTCCAGTCAAGTGCGCTCGCTTATTACATTTCGGGGTAACTTGCGTCGTAAGTTCTATATTAAATGCTATTAGAAAAAGTTTTATTAATTACAAAATTCATGCCAGGGCATAACACTCCCCACCGAACAAGTACGTGTTCCTTGCCCGGTAGCCGAGTTCAAATTAATTAGGAATTATCACCAGTTATTAATTATCAATTATCAACCGATCGATTGTTCAATTTGACTCTTCAATTAACAATACTACTTCTGAAATTGGTCGGTCGATTTTGCCACTTTCACTTCAACACTTCGTACAACTCGATCCTTGCTTAATTTAACGTTTTGTATTCTGCCTATTGGCCAATAGTTTCTTTTCAAATTTTTATCTTTTAGAAGAACCACGTCGCCAACACGCAAATTTTTATTTCTTTTTACCCAACGTTGTCTCGTTTGTAGTTCATGAAGATAAAAGGTTTTCCAGTACTTCCAAAAGACGTTGGCCAAGTGTTGTACTCTCCGCCATCTCGACTTACCGTACGACAACAAATCTTTATCAGTTAAATTTTCAACGTTTAAAGTAGTCGGTTCTTTCAAGTTCAGGATCATGGAAGGCGATAAAGGTTGAGGGTCGTTTGGATCTTCAGATAATTCCCATAGAGGTGTGGAATTAACCATGCTGGTAGCTTCTTGTAGAAGAGTATACATCTCATCACGAGTTAAGGTTCTGGAAGATGTCTTTAACATTGATGCATCAAGAGCGCGTTTCAGTTGTCCCATTTTGCGCTCCCATACGCCGCCGAAGTGGGAAGAGTACGGAGGGTTAAATTCCCACCTACATTCCTTGTCATCGAGGAAGGTAGAGATTTCTTTGAAGTAGAAGTCCCTCGCTGCACCAACAAAATTAGTGCCACGGTCACTACGAATCAACTTGCAACCACCTCGAAGTGAAATGAATCTTCTAAGTGAGTTGAGGAACGAACTGGTATCAAGCGAAGGCAAAGGTTCCACGTGCACTGCTCTAGAAGAGAGACACGTGAACAGAACTGCCCAAACTTTCTTTTTCCCGGAAGTTCTTCTCGTACTTCTCCCGTCCGTTACATACCAAGGACCACAAACGTCTAACCCGACGTTTGTAAAAGGAGCGACTGCAGATAGTCTGTCTTGGGGTAAATTAGCCATTATTTGAGTCTCACAGGCTGCTCTTAGACGACGACATGTAATACAAGACTTGATGAATTTACTTGTGGTTTTCTTTCCCTTAATTATGTGATACCCCGCATCTCTTATAGCACCATGAGTTATTAGTCTACCTTGATGCCCTGTTCTAGCATGATAGTACGAGACTATTAGATTGGTGACTGCATGATTATCAGGCAACAACACTGGGTGCTTAATACTGAAAGGATAGTCGCTAAATTGCTGTCTACCTCCGACACGCAGAATGCCGAACTCGTCAAGAATTGGACTTAGATTAATTAGGGTATCTTTACCTGCTAGAGGATCGTTCTTCAGGATCTGATTATATTGTAATTTGAATGAATCCTTTTGGATATCCTTCAATATCACACGCAGAGCAAAATTGCTCAGATTTTGATCATCCGACAAATTGAACTTTTTTGTAAATTTAGGACACTTCGACGCGAGGAACCGGACTACCATTTCAACAGTTTTTATAACTTTGGGCCACCATGAAAACCTACTATGCAATTTCGAGAATGGCGACTGCCGTTTATTACCCGAGTACAGAACTTTAATGTCAGTTATTTCTTCAGGTAAATTGTCAAGTTGTTCAGGTGGCGTAGCATTAGTATCGTTTAGATAAAGATCTTCCGGACCAACGAACCAATTTGTATTAGTCAGGTCGTTTACGCTAATAGGCCGCGTAGCTATGTCGGCGGGATTATTTTTAGTTGAAATATAGTTCCACTGACAAGGCGAACATACATTTGTTATCATTTGCACTCTTCTAGTTACGTATTGAGAGAACCTTTTATTCGTATTATTTAGGTAACCGATAACTACCTTACTGTCAGTATAAAATGAAACGGACTCTGGTTTATTGTTTAATTCCGTAACGGCTCGATAGGGAGAATGGGCAGCATTTACAGCTGCGCATAATTCTAGCCTAGGCATGGAAGTTGCAGAACGCGGTGCTAGTATACTTTCCGCGGAAAGAAAACCAATATGAACATCGTCCTTGCAATTTATGAACTTCAGATACATCACATTTCCAACAGCTTTCGCTGAGGCATTACAATAAACATGCAAAGAAATATTCTTTACTATTCCAAATTTTTTAGGTTTCAAATTTCTAGGTAAACTTATATTGGGGAAAGCAGAAAGGGAGTTTTTCCACTGATCCCATTTAGAGCGTAACTGGTCGGGCAGGGGATCATCCCAATCGTATGTTGAATAGTAATTATTCTCGTCAGTCTTACGAGGTAAAATTTCCCTCTGTATTAATCTGCCACCGAGAACTATAGGGCAGACCAAACCAATAGGGTCGTAAATTGAATTAATTACGGATAATATCCCGCGCTTTGTAAAGTCTCTATCGGGAGTATTTACTTTAATACAGAATGAATCTGAAATTACATTCCACGCTACTCCTAGGGTGCGATGTTTTAATGAATCGTCAAAATCCAAAAAGGTAATTTCTCCGCATTCATGGTCCGGAAACTCCTGGACAACGGACTCATCGCTAGATACTATTTTGTGAAGAGTAATGTTATATTGCGAAAGAGCTTCTTTAGCTTTCTTAAGTATGCATATAGCTTCTGTACTCGTACGAGCAGTTCCTAACCCATCATCCACGTAAAAATTATCGTGAATATACTGAAGAGTTTTATAATTCAAAGTTGAACATTCTCTATCGGTTAGTAAAGAATCTGCGGCCTTGCGTAACCCAATAGTTGCTATAGCAGGACTGCACGTGTTTCCGAATATGTGAACGCGCGCTCTATATTCGGCCTGAGCATTCTCCGGGTTGTTGTCTTTGTACCAGAAGATTATCATGTAATCCTTATATTCTGAACTAACGTGAAAGGAGTGAAACATCGAGGAAACGTCAGCTACGAAACCAACGTCTTCTTCACGGAATCTAGTAAGAACGCCGCGTAAGTTATTGTTCTGATCAGGTCCCTGTAACAGCATGGAATTTAAACTTGTGCCGCCATAGGATGCTGCACTGTCGAACACTAATCTAACCTTGTTTTTCTTAGGGTGTCTTACATTAAACAATGGCAAATACCATATCCTACCGTTATTAAGATTAACTTCATTTGATGGAATGCATTCAGCATGACCCGAATTAATCATATTCGACATAAACTCGACGCATTCTTTCAGCTCGCTCGGTTTATCCTTCAAACGTTTGAGCGTGTTAAATTGCCTGTTGTACACGGCGCGTTTATTATCCGGCATTAACCGTAGTTCATTTTTAAACGGCAACGGCATCTCTAGATTTCCGTACGAGTTAACACGGATGTTGTTTTGTATTATGTCGCAAAACCTACGATCCTCGACGGAAAGACCTTCGATATGATCATCTTGGTTTTCAATGAATAGCTTGTTAGGCGTTGGAAATACAGGGGACGCCGCGTAATGCTCATGATCTAAAGTAGTACGACATGTCAAAATTTTACTACGATCAGAAACTTCATGCTCACCCGGGCAGCTCTGACCCACTAACGCCCAACCCAACGGAGTTTTACGAGCAATGGGAGGTTTGTTCCCGATAGTGGTAGTAGCCATTAGTTGGCCTGAATCTCGACCTAGCAATAGAGTAACTTTTACGTTAGTATCCAACGGCGCAAAATTACAAGAAAGCTCGGAAAGTTCTGGGAAACTATTCACAATATCTGGAGTAGCAACTTCCGATCTAGTATCAGGAATGTATCTGTTTTCGTACAATTTAGGGAGATCGAACACCACGGGTTCGCCAATGCCCTGAATTCTACAACAGTTTACAGTTCGACCCGCGATACGTGAATTTAACTTATTAGTAGTACTCAAAGAATATTCACAAGTTGGGGAACTAATGTTGAAGTAATCAAAAAGTTCGGGCGCAGCAAAGGAGTTTGTAGATTATTCATCAATAATTGCGTAAGTTTTAAACGTTTTTGTACTTACGTCAGGAGCAGTCACCTTCACTAGTAGAGTCTTACTGCAACTTTTACCAAGAGTAGAGCAGCATATATTTGTACACATAGAAACTTTGCTTTGTTGCTCATTATTCTTCACGGGCTGAGCAGAGTGAACGGGCTGAGCAGAGTGAACGGGCTGAGCAGAGTGAACGGGCTGAGCAGAGTGAACGGGCTGAGCAGAGTGAACGGGCTGAGCAGAGTGAACGGGCTGAGCAGAGTGAACGGGCTGAGCAGAGTGAACGGGCTGAGCAGAGTGAACGGGCTGAGCAGAGTGAACGGGCTGAGCAGAGTGAACGGGCTGAGCAGAGTGAACGGGCTGAGCAGAGTGAGCGGGCTGAGCAGAGTGAGCGGGCTGAGCAGAGTGAGCGGGCTGAGCAGAGTGAGCGGGCTGAGCAGAGTGAGCGGGCTGAGCAGAGTGAGCGGGCTGAGCAGAGTGAGCGGGCTGAGCAGAGTGAGCGGGCTGAGCAGAGTGAGCGGGCTGAGCAGAGTGAGCGGGCTGAGCAGAGTGAGCGGGCTGAGCAGAGTGAGCGGGCTGAGCAGAGTGAGCGGGCTGAGCAGAGTGAGCGGGCTGAGCAGAGTGAGCGGGCTGAGCAGGAAATTTATTTTTACCTCTTGGCCCTTTGTTTTCAAAATGCATCACCTTAATGTGATTTTCTACATTACAGGTGTCGCACTTTACTTTCGTGTTGCAGTTTGCTGCTAAGTGATTGTTCAAACACCTGAAACAGAGTCCGTAGTTCACGATCAGCTGCTTCTTGGTCTTACGATCGAGTCCAGAAAATAACGCACATTCTTGGATGTAGTGAGTATTTGATTTGTGTAACTGACACTTGTATGCTTTTTCAGGTGCTTCGGTTACTGTGCCAGTTTGCAGTGCAGAGGCTTTCTTCATTACGACATTAGCAGAGGAGATGTTTTCCCTATGTTCTTTAATTGTAGATCTGTTTAGGTCTGAACACAGAATATTGGACTTTTCCTCGATAAAGGCACAGAAACGACTGAAGTCCGGATGACGTAAATGAATCACCTTATAGTTTGCCTTGAATGATCGCCAACTATTAGACAAGAACGTTGGCAACTTGCTATGGACAATTTCAAGTCCGGACTCATAATTGAAAGTACGCAGATCTTCAACTGCGTCCATGTAGGCCGAAACTAGTAAGCACAAGTCGCTCAGCTTTCTCAAACTTGTAGCTACGTTGGAGTCACCCTCACATCCTCGAATAACGGGAAAACTCAATATTTTCTGTCTTAGTTCTGCAGCAATAGCAGTGTCATCGCCGAATCTTTCTTTGAGTTTTTCGTAGATAATCCTTAAGCTGAAGAAGAGTTGTACCCGTACGCAATTTTGAAGGTTTGTACCAGATCTCTTGGTTGTGCTGTGGTGTGTGCTTCCAGCACATCTATTGTATCCATAGGAGATAAATTCAGTGGCTTCATACGATTACTAAGCGATGCAAGCCATCCGTGGAATAGGAATTTATCACCGTTATACGGACTAGCCGGGGGCTTTTTCAGATCCAACATTGCCAGATGACGAGTCGCTGGGTCTAAAACTGCTTGCAACGGCGTAGAATTCTTGGCAGTTACTGACTCGTATTTGGGTCGAAACGAAGAGGCATCAGGATTTAATTTGTTAACGTCTCTGTCGTTCGGTGAATCGCAGCCAGCTGATCCAGCTTCAGAATTTCCTCCGTTCGCGAGAATTCTTGAAGATCGATTAACCCATTCTCTTGTTCTCAAGTTAGAAATATCCTCATAACTGGAAGATTCGTTGTAGTCTTGATCACTCAGTTTTATCCTAAGTAGGTCAATTTCTTCTTGTGCTTGTATTTCTACTTTTTTTTCAAGTTTCCTTATATCTTCCTCTATTTTGTTGATTTTCCTCACGTTTTCATATTTAGTTTGAGCCATCATTAATTTATCTTGTAGCTCTTCTATTTGAGGCCGTGACAAGTAACTTTTCCGACTGTTAGATTTAACAGTGCTTCCCTTCTTCCCTCTACGTGCAGAGTCATTCGATCCATTACCTCCTTTGCCGTCTTTATTGTTTGCGCTGAGTGCAACGGCACCACCACCGTAGTCAGCAGCTCGATCGATTTCTTCGGGGTGCTTTGTTCTTTCAATCACTCCTGTGAATTTCGAGGCTGAAGTAACTGCAGCGTTTTCGACTGACTTTAATTTCTCGAGCATGGATGAAAGTGATGCAAGATCTCCCTCAGCTCTGGTTTGGAGGTCCTTGTATTCTGCTTTCAATAGAGTCATTTGATTTTCTGAGCTTACACATCCAAGTGACTTTATGAGGTCTCGAAAAACTGCTTGGTATGCAGTCAACATTTCACGAATTGTTATCATGGATTCTTCGATCTCACGGGGACTAGGGTTTTTAGGTTTACTCCTGTTAAGGTATTCTAACAGGTACTCAGCTTTCGTGCAAAGGGTTGACTCCAAGACGTGAGTAGGAGGTCGCGTCAAGCGCCGTTTCTCTGAAGGTAAGGACATGCTGCCAGGTTGTAGACACGAATTACGAAATTAGTTCATGAAGACTGGTTTACTGCCTTCGAATGTTGATATTACTTCGATTTTACTGTACTGAGCGTTCCGCTGCAGTAATGTTAGCAGAAGTTTTCAGCCAGTTAACGGTAGAAGAATGAAAGGATTTCAGTCTCATTTTACTTCGTAAAATCTGAAAGTCGACAAAGAAGAGGTTTACACTTGGTAACTAAATCCGATTTTGCTTTATTACATTAGCTAACATTTTACCTACGAAGACTAGATATTTCAGGGCTCAATTCATGTCACGATTTTAATAATCAGGAAACTGGCAAGTACTCAACCTAACTGGTAAACACTAAACATAACGGCCTAGTACAAAATAGAGCACGCGATACGCAATCAAACTAATGCAAAATTACACTGTAACATTTAATAGCGAATATTTAATATTTCACATGGATAATGCAGCTTCTATCTTTCAAATTAAATTACATTTCGAAATAAATAATACGCACTGTGTAGCGTGGCGAGGTTTGCATTAAGTAGAAACTTACCGAAGTAATATTCTGCCAAATTTCGTAAATATACAATTTCTCATCGTTGCACTAACTTACGAAAGTTACAGTTCTGTAAACAAATATATTTATGAAATATTTTATGGATTCAGACTCTTGTGAGATAACTATTACTAGAGAAATTACCATTAAAAGTTTAATGAAAACATTCAGCGACAATTAAGGTGGTTTTAACAATTCTCTAAGAAATTATCGAAAAATAATCAATTGAAACATTACAACATCACCTATCTCCAAGGTTTCAATACTTAAACATTTAAGAAATGCAATTAAAGTTGCACTATAACAAGTCCGTAGAAACAACGGAGAACAGTCAAATTATACACTAACTAAACACGAACGTTTAACACAAAAAACTAGGTCACGTGGCAGCCTCGGCTACGGTCAACTAGCGAATGGGGGCGTTCCAGTCAAGTGCGCTCGCTTATTACATTTCGGGGTAACTTGCGTCGTAAGTTCTATATTAAATGCTATTAGAAAAAGTTTTATTAATTACAAAATTCATGCCAGGGCATAACACAACCCAGATGGCTTTTTTTGACAGATTGTGTGCAGACATACACCAGCATGAGCAGCTTGAATATTCATCTAAGTGATGATTTTGTTTCAGCTGTTTCAAGGGGAAATCAAATGGAAGAGCCCCTTTAGAGAGTATTTTTGTGTCAGCAGAATGGTTTCATGAAGAACCAGACAATACTATTGAGACTCAGTTAATGAGCACTGCAGTCGAAATCGATAACGACATCGTTCATGTCAGTGAGCCAATGTCAACACCAGAAGCGGCTCTATTAGTGGGTCCAAACCTAAAAATTGTGGTGCCTACTCCAAGGCCTTCTCCTGTGGAAGATGCATGTACTGATGTCAGTGACAGTACCGGGGGATGTTGTAAGCGTAAAAGAAGTAAGAAAGATGAGACCAACATTTTAACTACGGTGGAGTCATTTCATGAGAAATTCCTAAATGTTGTTGAGAGTTCGTTGGTATCAAAAAGGAGTACTGGAAATGACCATTACATTACCAAAGCTTGCTGTGAACTTGTGCGGGGTAAAGTGAATGGTCTTGCGGAAGAAGAACAAATGGAATTCATGTCAAAACTTGTTAAACTATGTTCTGAGAATTAACAGGAGTTAGATCTCATTCGCTGCCCATTTCCCCTCAGGGGAATACAACTGTTGTATCAATGAGAATTAGCGCTCCCAGGGGGACTATGTGAGCGGCCGAGCTAAGGGTTAGGTAGGCTTCCTTTTTGTTGGAATAGAATAGGTTTTGTTTTGTTACAGATCATCTTTTTTCGGTTCACTCCTGTCCTGTTTTTCACCACCTACTACTTTCTTCTTCAGCTTTTTCTTGTTTCATGAACTTCTTTCTTAGCCTACTGTTTCTGTGCACCTTGTGCACAGATTCCGCGTTCCCTCAACTCCATACTAAATGGTGCCTTCCTCCTTCCTCTCTTAGAACATCTCTGTCGTGGTTAAGGGAGGCTAAAACGTTCATATGTAATAATAATAATTGCTGGCCCCTTTAACAATATTCATAAACTTATTTAAAAAGTCCATTCCTGCCTAATTCTTAAATTGTCATTTTTTTATATTTCAATGTATGAAAAGATCAATCAAGTTGTGTTTCATGGATGAAAATGGCATATCTAGGAACATCCTGAAACTATTCTATAATATGCTACGGACCATCTTTCTATTTTTGATCCCTTCTGACATGTTTTTGGAGCTTTTTCATGAGAACATTCTAAGACTTGAACGAGCATTTATCAACAACAGATGCACCAACACTCTTTTCGATAACATCCTCAAAAATTACTCGTCTAAACGTGAAGCCAACACTGAACAACAAAAGGTCCACAAAGTTATTATCAAAACCAGTACTCCACCGCATATAAAACAGACGAAAGAATATTGAAACAAATCGTGAAAAAACACACAAAATGCAATATCCTAACTGAAAAATTACAAGTTATTATTTATTACAAATGTCCTAAGATCACAAGCTTAATCTCAAAGAACAATTACAATCCGCCACCTCCTACTTTGAAAGAGACTAATGTCGTGTACGAATTCACTTGCACTCATGAGGACTGTGAACCTCACAAACGTTCGTACATCGACATGACAACCATTACCCTCTCTAGACGTTTGACCATGCACTTAGCATCCGGCGGTCCAAAAATACACACAAACAATACACATAAAATAGAACTCACCCACAATAACCTCGTCACCAACACAAAAATCATTTATAGAGAATCAGATCATAAGCGACTCCAAATATTCGAAGCAATTCTCATCTAAAACAAAACCCGTTCATCAATAACCAAAATACTGGAACTGTCCGCACCCTAAAACTCCACACATAGTTTTGACCACAACTGCACGCCCCGATTTCACCAACCTTCCTCAACAACTCAACTGTCTCGCCATTTGCCAACATCTCTTACCATGAGTGTACAGCATTTTTCTCCGTTTGAACTCAAACCGAACAGCTCACAGCAGGGTTGCCAGATGATGTGCACCACTTTTAGCCAAATGTTCCCAGAAAATTAGCCACAATTAGCCACTTTTATTTTTATTGTAAATAAATTAAAAACAGTGATACAGATAAATGTCTTACCTTGTTGAGTTCATTAAATTGATTCCATGGCAATGTCTTCAAATTCTTGTGAAAATTTTTCTTCTGAAATTTGTTTGCTGCATCCTGGTTGGTCAACTTCATTGATATCTTGTGCTTCGGGTGTTAAATACATGTCGCTTGTGAAGAGGCTGAGCATTCTTTCTGTTACATGAAAGTCTTTGCAACAAGTTTTATTAGCTAGCAAATAAGATTTAATTCTCAAGACGGAGTCTATCGTTTTGGTTGCTAACTTGTTTCTTTGTTTGCTCTTCACATTTGTTACAAATGAAAAAATGCGTTCCACAAATGCATTGCTAATGGGTGCTGAGAAAAGGTTGAGCATCACTTGACCAATGTCAGTAAAATATTTTTCTCCGAGAGCATTTTCAAACTTGATAACCATTGCCCAAAATTCGATTGGATCGGATGGTATGCTTCCTGTTTCGGTCTCTTCTTTCCAGTTAATATGAAGTAAATTCACGTACTGATTTTCAATTTTGCTGACGTCATAATTGCTTATGAAGGCGTGAAAAGATTTGGGTAAATCCTTAAAATCTGGTCTCATTTGACTTAGCGCTCTTTCAGGTTTGAAAAGGTGGAGACTCTTCACCACGTTATCGTCATCTAATAAGCGACATTCTAATTGTCTGCTTGCCTCGATAACAGCATTAAGACATTTTTCTTTAATGATATCCTTCTCTTTTTCTGGCATTGTAGATTCTCTGAGAAGCAGCTCAAATTTGGCTCCAAGAAATCTTGAATCAATCTTTTGTTTAAGTGACTGATGAAGCATTTCAACATCTCTATTTAACTTACACACATCTGCATGTGTGGCCTGAAATGCAGCATTCAGGTGCTCAAAATCTTGAATTATTGGTAGTAGAAATGTAAGATATAGCAAATTTGCTTGATCATTCAGCACGGCATCAATAATATTTGCATGGTAGTTGCGTTCTTTGTCTTTGAGTAGCTTAAAATACAATTTTAGCTCCTCCCATTTCGTCACAATGGCATAAATGCACTTTCCTTTCACTAGCCATCTAGTGTTACCTGGAGTTATGAACTTTGTTGAATCTATGCATCCATCATTGAGCAACGTAAATACTTCTTTGAATTCAGTTTGTCGGATGGAGCTACATTTAAACCATCGAGCTATTTCTGCTATCAAGAAATCAAGGTTTGATGGTAATTTCTTGTTTGCATATTCACAACAGAGAGCCAAACTGTGGCAAGTGCATTTAGTAAACACAAGATTTTCATTTTTTTCTTTTAGTCTTGAGAGGACAGAATTGTGTTTGCCACAGACATTACTTGCCCCATCTGACGAAAATCCAATGCAGTTACTCAAATCAATATTGTTGGTACTAAAAAAATTTTCAAGTGCAGCAAACAGATTTTCTCCAGTAGTAGAAACAACCTCAATCATACCCGAAAACTCCGTTTTCAAGCTGTTGAATTTTTGAGAATAAAACCTCACACACAAGCATAAGTGCTTCACTGATGAAATATCTGTAGATTCATCAATAAATAAATAGTATTTTACGTCTCTCAGTTCCCGCACTAATTCTTCAAAAAGTGACAAACTTATGACATTTTTAATAAGACATGCACATTTGGTTCGGTGGAGTTTCAAATGCTCCAAAGTGCAGCCTTTGCAATATTCTTTAACAATATCTCCAAGATGATCAACTGACCGAATACTGCAATGGCAAGCAATTGCCACGCTGAATTTAATGTCAAATTCTTTCAGTGATTTACTTACGGTTTTTGGTTTCACGAACTTTGCGAGCGATTGACAACTTTTCAAATTTTTTTCTTTGTTCCTATGCTTGTCTGATTTTTCATGCATCACTAAATTATGCTTCTTGAACTGCGATATTGTGCATAAGCATAGCTTACAAAAACATACATCATCTTTAAGCATCAACCAAGAGTGCTCTTTCTCCCACTCTTTATTGTATTTTCTACCAACAGATTTCTTCGCGCTTGCAGCACTCATTATGGGCAAGAATTGCTTCGTTTCCTGAAGAACAGTGGTTTTTCGTTTTGAAACACTTCAATCAAATATAGGAACACGAATGGAACACTTTTATCGATGTCATTGACAGAAAGAGTTCTGATTCCCGGTAACGCTAATTAAGTTTACAGGGGCACAGCCTTAGCTGGACTGAAGCAGTTCCCGCCGCCGGAATACCGCCAGAAGTTCTGAACTCGTTTCGATATCGTTCAAACCGGAACAAACGCGTTGCGTTTAGGCTGCAATATAATTTTTTCGTAATTAGTAAACAAATATTATCAACAATCAGTAAATTAGCCACAATTAGCCAAAATTAAGGTGGCTAATTCTCAAAAATTTTCCTTAGCCACAGTTCATGAAAATTAGCCACTTTGGCTAAAATTAGCCACATCTGGCAACCCTGTCTCACAGTCACTGAGCTCACTCCTTTAACAGCAGCCATTGCAATAGCATTCGATCCATGTAGCTGCAAACCCTATAATAATTTTAGCCTGAATGTGGATGGGTATGGACGAAACGCGTCGCGCAATTTTCAGACATGACTTCCTGAGAAATTATTAGCTTCACTACAAGTGAGCAAAACAATATGATAAGAGAACTTGAGAGAATGATCAAATAAAAATTATTAACCAAAATACTGGAATATTTTTTGATGAATCATGGATATATATATGTAGAAGTGTGTATATTAGAAGCCAAGCTTGGGTGTTTGTAAAGGTTTCATATGTATAGAATATTGAAGTACATACGAAGGCATGTGGCAGTTTTTGTAGAAAAATTGAAAACTTGGAAGAAATTGAAATAATGTAAAAAACAATATAAACGAAGAAAAAAATAATTGTATGATATATATATATATATGTATGTAGGTACGTATGGTTAAATGGGAAGGAGTTCTCTCATATTAGGTGAGGACTAGGTTTATCTAGTACCAATTTTCTAATGTACATACCGTTGTCATGTGAACACTGAACGATGCGTATTTGCCTGTTACCTCTCCTAGTATCCTTTTCCCTTTCCTATTCTTTTCCTTCCGGCACGCCTTGTGTCTAACTCTCCACGTTTTCGTCTCTTTTCAACTGGTACAACTGGTACCCCCCCCCCCGCCCGATAATTTGTTAGTTGCACCGTAACGATGGGGTTCGTCGTGCGCGATGGATCCCAAGACTTCTATAAAGGCTGCTAAGAAGGCCGGACGAGCCACTCTCGCTCTCGTTTTCACTCTTTCTATATATGTGTATATATTTATATAGATATTCAAAAATATATTTACATATTATTTATTTTATATTTAATTTTTTGTTTATTCATATCTTTTACTTTTTATTTTTCAGTACACACCTATGTACCTACCTACATTACACCCTAGCTTCCTAAACATATACACATTATCTTTACAGAAAATACTACCTAAAATATTCATTGTTTTGTTTACAAACGATGATCTAGGTCTACCTAGTTCTTAATTTAGAAGGGCTTTGTTCTTTTCTTCTCTTTCTTTGTTATTGAAGCTAGAGGATTAAAATATGGTTTACTTATAGTAAATGAAACTTGTAATCGTTTGCCATCCATGGAAAAATGCGATTTTCTTCAAAGAAAACGAGATTTTCATAGAAAACGAAATTTTGATAGACTCCAAAATCCTCTTTCTACAGTTTTACGCTGTAGATGATTTTGGTATCATTGAATGCCAAATATCGAGTAGAATATAGCATGTAAACAGAAAGTCTCTTAAGTCATGATTAAAATTCTAAAAAGAATTTTTCGAGGCACTATTTTTTTGGGGCGAAAAATGTTATTTGTGACTGCAGCTTGAGAACTGTAGATGACTTTTAAAACCCCACATTCCGATCCCCCCTAAAAAAGGCTAAACCTGTACACATAAATAATCTCAATTTTTCTTCGTTACTATTTGTGGAGTCAGCTAGGACCCGTTCATACAGTGCTAAATAGACATAGCAACGTCGCGCCGTGAAGAAACTGCAGAAGTGGGGTGTAACATGACGAAATACCACCTCCTGCCCCCCCCCCTTTCCCCTTTCCACCATACCTCAAATCCCCGTAGCGGGCGAACGTACGAACCTCCTTTTTTCACAGGATGTACCTGACCTCTTTCACCTACGATAACAGCTAAAATCTATTTGCCCCCCAAATTTCCCACTTTCTGGTGGACGCTCCCCTTAATCTATTTACAATCTAATATCTTCACACGTACATCACCTAGCGCCTATAATTAGAGAAAGAGTTCCTACCTGTACACTGTCTTTATTTACATGTGTTCTCTATGCTCTTCTACACATGAACACACTATTTTACACCAATTTACATTTCAAGTTATTTGTTGTTCCCTACCTATTTACAATATAGCACCTATGAATATCATACATTATATACGCCTAGATTCAGTTCTGCAGGCATGCACGGTACACTAACGTACCTATGTACAAATAGGCTGTTGCCCCCACTTCCCCCACTTCCTCCGAAGAGAAATAAGAGTTTTTAGATTGTTTTTTGTACACATGTCTGTTGAACTTGATGGTTCAAATAAACTTTGGAGGGGGAGTGGGGGGCCATTGCAAGGAGTCTTGAGCTTTTAAATGTAGAGTTTTGTTTTCAGATGAGATCTGGTGGGAAAATCAAGTTAGTGCACAGGTCGGGATCAAATTGCTGCATATTGTTCCAGACTTTATCTGCGTGTTCATGCAGCGGTATGTTGATGGGAGGGACTTTAAGTTGTATATGCATATATTCGGATGGTATTGCGTTGGTTAGTGTGGTGCCTGTGATGAATCTGAGGGCTCTATTTTGAACCTATAACAGTTTGGATATTGTTGATGTCGCTGCTGTGTGTAAGGGTATAACCGGGAATATAAGTGCTGATCTTACGTAGGCCATGTAGAGTTTTAGTTTCGTATTTGGAGACAGGTGAGTGAATCGGTGAATTTTGTCAAGATTTTTGGAGGCAATTGCTTGAGATGAAATGCCATGTGTAGTTATGGTTAATCCTGTGACTTTGCCTCTGTTTGAGTAGGGAATTGCTTGGTTGTTGATCGTTACATCGAAAGTTTTCCCTCCACTGATTGCGATAGTGGCAAATTTGCCGCTGTTGATTATTTTTTCCATTTATTTTTGAACGTGTTGATCTGTTCTATTGCTTTTTTGGTTCTTGCTGTTGCAAATCTTGGCGTATATTGTCCTGCTGTTATTTTGGCGATGTCATCTGCGAAACTTATATAATCTGTGTTTGGTAGAGGAGGAGGTAGGTCGTGGGTGCAGAAGCTGTTAAGTGTGGGGGATAAACATGTTCCTTGGAGTACGCCGGTGTGCAATGTGTATTTGGGTCCTATGTAGTTTAGTTATTCTTATTGATGCTGTTCTGTTTTTCCTGTAGTTGCTAACAGTCCGTACAAATAGAGGGGGGAGATTTGTTTGTGATAATTTGAAGATCAAACCGGAGTGCCAAACCTTGTCGAGTGCTTTTTTCACGTCTCATAAACGAATGGCTGTTTTACACTTTTGTGTTAGTTTTATGGATATTTTTTCATGCAGAGTTGCGAGGGCCGTGTGAGTTCCTCTGTTGCATCTGAATCCATGTTGCCTGCTATTGAAAAATGATTGTGAATTGTGAGAAAATTTGTCAATCTGTTTGAAATCTTGTCTAGTAATTTTCCTTGTACATCTAGGAGGGAGATTGACCTATAATTCTGAACTGATTTTGGGGATGAGTTTGGTTTTGGTTGAAAAATAATTGTTGCATGTTTTAAGCTGTCGGGGAAGTAGCCTGCAAATATGGACGTGTTAAAGATGTAAATTAAAAATTGTATCATGCTTTCTGGTAGGTTTTCCAGTTGCAGTGTGATGATTCCTGTTAACCCTGGGGCTTTCTGTTTGAATGGTCATAACGCGTGTAGTAGCTCCTCAAATGATATATGGGAAAATTAATTGGATCCAGTCTGGTAATATTTCCTATTCTGCAAGGGACAACCGGATTTGCTATATTGTTTGTGATCTAGTACTGCTTCAATATGTTCTGTCAAAATTTGGTTCGTCCTGCTCAGTAAATATTTTCTCCAAATGCTCTCTGAAAATAGTTTCTTTTTCTTGTAGTGTGTGTAGTTGAGTTTTATTGTTTTTTATATTTGGAACTATTTGTTTAAAGTTATTTCCCATCATCCTCTTGCAGGATGATCAGAATACCTTCGGGTCCTCCTGCAGTTCAAGATTTTGTATCAGTTCCTCCCTAGTTTAATGATATTTTCTTCTGAATATTTCTTGTAGTTGGGTTTTGATAACGGTCAGGTGTCTATAGAGTTGTATGGAAGGACCGTATCTGAAAACATATTGCATTATATTGAAATTGTGCTTCTAATTGCACGGTTTCATGGGTTGGTTTGATTCCTGGAATGATTATGTGAGTAATAAGTGGACCTGTTGTGCTGGTGGCGTCCAGTACGTGTTTTGTCCATACATCCAAATATTGATCTATTTCTTCAAGCGTTGGATCCTGTTTTGAAGGGGGCGTGACTGTTGAAAGTATCTGTTTATAGTCTTTCCAATGTGCTTTATGAAAATGTTTTCTAGGTTTTATAGGAATTTTCATTAGATTTTCCGATATTGTTGCTATTATGGGGATATGATCTGATGGAGTGATTGGTCCAAGCTTCAGAAAGATACTGCGGAAAGCTTGTTTGTTCTTCAGGACTACATCTGATGAGGAGGCGCTATTATGTACTATTCTAGGGGGAAAATATGGTCCAACGAATGTGCATTTGTGTCTTGAGATTAGATAGTAGAGATGTTTCCCACTGTTATTCATATATGAGTATCCTGTTATACTGTGTGTTGCGTTAATGTCTCCTATACAGTAAGTTGGGTGATGTCTATTGAAAAGTGTGAAAGTCTATGAAATGTAGGTAGTCCGTTCTTGGGGGTGTATGTATAAGTACATAGTACCACATGCAATAGTGATTGGACCTTGGAGCGTATCTATTGTTACTGCTATCATGTCTGTATGAAAGTTATCATGAAGCTTGTATGAAATGCTTTTCTTGAGTACTACTGCGGTGCCTGCGTGATTTTCGTTTAACTTGTTTGCATAAAATGCAATGTAATTTAATATCTTAGGGGTTGGTTGTTTATATTACAGGGACTATTGATGAGTATTATATCTGGGTCCAGCGTGTTATATATGTTGTATAAAGTGAATCTATTGGTGTTTCAAGGTTGCACGTTGTGTTGTATTACTTTTATTTTCTTCACAGTAATTTTTGAGCAATTAATTTTTTGGGCTTTTTGGTGGCTGCTATTAGTGATTGGTGTCTTGGAAAGTCAAAAAAATCCTCATATGGAATGATGCTTATTTTAGTTTTTGTGAGTTAGACCCTGTTGTTTCTTATGTATTCCAGTAAGGCTTGTGATGAAATGTCCTGAACGGTAAATTTTAATCCTACGTCATTTTCTTTTCTGTGAGGTTCCTGAATGCACCTTTATATTGGGGGATCTTCTAGGACTGGTGAGTTGTCGATGAAATTTCTGTATAGTTTTATTTGAAAGTTGTGTATATTTTCTAGTACTATGGTTGAATTGGCCATATTATCACTTATCCTGCGCTTTGTCCTTGTTTCTGTGTCAGTGGTTTCTTCCATTTGCTCTTGCTCACATTTTAGAGAGACATCTAACGTTTTTTCTTGTTCTGTTTCCATCTCCTGTGGTGTTTTTCCTGATTTATAGTACATACATACATATACCAGGCTTCTCCTTCTATGGGAGGGTAGCCGACAGCAGACCACAATCACCACCCATAGCCACTAAGAGGCGAGAAAAGCTGCACTGGCCGCACCAGACGGCCAAGGATCAGCAGCAGCCCAGCACAACCACCTTCCACAGTCAGGCCCGACTGCCAAAGCTGGTTTACCCCGACCGCTTCATTGAGTGCAGCCCCTCTCCCCGCACAGGACAGGTCAACCCCATCACACGCGGGCAAGCTTCCAGTACCACGTCAAGAATGAAATTACCTTCTTATGCACTGCCACCACTCACTTCTGACCGCAGTCATCCCTCTCGCTACATCTACAGTCAGCCCCCTCTCATATAAAGCACGTTTCACCCCATCCATCCAACACATCCGTGGTTTACCTCGCGCTATAAGACCACTCACTACCGACATATAAATATTTTTCACCAGCCGCTCAACGTTCATTTTTCAACATGCCCAAACCATCCAAGCACTCTTTCATTCACTCGCCTGCTCAACTTTTTGATTACACCCGTCTGCTCCCTGTCCAACTCATTCCTTACCCTATCTCTTCTTGTTCCTCCATACATGCTCCTCAAACACTTCATCTCAAACACATCCAGCTTCCTCCTTTTAGCTGCTCTCAACCCCCAGGACTCTGCACCATACAACAAAACTGGCACGATCAAGCTTTCATACAATCCATTCTTAGCATTCATACTCAAACTCCTGCATTCAAACACTTTCCTCATTGCACCCAATGTCTTACAGCCTTCACTCACTCGATGCCTCACCTCTGCTTCCCTACTGTCCTTAACAGCCACATCCCACCCGAGGTACCTAAATGCTCTACCTCCTATAACACTTCAACATTCATCCTCACATCCAAAGTTCCAAACACTCCACCTCTTGAACATCTCATCACCTTACCTTTATTCACATTTACCCTCAATTTACGCCTTTCACACGCTCTACCAAACTCTTCAACCAGTCTCCTCAGTTTTTCCTCTGAATCAGCCACAAGCGCTGTATCATATGCAAACAACAGCTGACACACTTCCCAATACATACCATTTTGTCCCACCAACTGCGCACCTTTTCCCAACACTCTGGGATTCACTTTTCTCACCACACCATCCATAAACAAATTAAACAACCACGGCGACATCACACAACCCTGTCTCACACCTGTCACAACTGGGAACCACTCACTCACCTCATTTTCTACTCTCACACATGCTCTGCTTTCAACGTAGAAACTCTTGATCGCATTCAACTGTCTCCCACCCACTCCATACGAGCTTACAACTTGCCTTAAAGCCTCACGGTCCACTCTGTCATACGCCTTCTCTAGATCCATAAATCCCCAATATACATCTTTACCTCATGCCATGTATTTCTCATTTACCTGCCTCACAGCAAACATTTTATCCACACAACCTCTACCACTTCTAAAACTACATTGTTCTTCAGCAAGTACACGATCCGTCATCACTCTCACTCTTCCAATTAAAACTCTTCCATACAGCTTCCCAACGACACTCAGTAGACTTTAAACCTCTAGAATTACTGCACTCATACCTGTCACCTTTCCCCTTGTACAACGCAACTACACACGCGCTACTCCAATCCACCGGCACTTTACTAGCCTTGAAACACACATTGAAAAAACGTACCAATCATTCTACAACCACATTTCCTCCTTTCTAAAGACATTCAACCGTGCAGCCACCCATATACCTGGAGCTTTCCCACTTTTCGTCCCATCAAACGCACCTTTCACTTTTACACTTCTTATTCGACTTCTATTTACCTCACAAAACACAGGCATTCGTAGGGTGCGTTCACACTACGAGCGGAGCGGCGATAATGCTTGTACATGCTTGAATGCAGAAACGCTTGGCTGTTCACACGACAAGCGGAGCGGAGAGGCACGCTAGGGAAATTCGTTGGGATTTTTTGACGTTCGCGACGAGCGTTTCTCCTCGGCTCCGCCTGTGGATCGTCATAACTTACTGGGGTAGAATTGTCGTTTGAGTTAAAAAAATCTAATGTATAACCAGAACACCAACGCGCCCTCCGACTCCCCCCCACAACACAACACACACACACACACACACACCCAAACACACCCCCCGAAACCCCCAAACAACAAAAAACACCCACAACAACACATCATCAACACCACCAACAACAAAGCACACATTCCATCCAATCGCCACACTTTTAAAACCATCAACAAACCACCCAAAACAACATACCACACGCGCACAACAAATTTAGTACAGCCCATGCGTTACTTGTCTCCAAACTTCTATGTTTTACTTTTAAACACCCCGGCACTACTTTATTTACCAACAAACAACTCACACCTAACCATCAACCATCACTCAACAGGTCAAAAAAAATTTTACAACCTCCTCTTGTATGACAATAATCCCTAAACCTATAGATTTTACCATTAAACACACACAAAACGAGTTGTCATAACCTATCCAATCCTAATTTATCATATCCTCAATTTAAAAACCAATCTATCATACATTACTGTTGAATTTTCCGCTACCTCATACCTCATCCCATCTATCTTGACACACATCCCCTTATTCTTACTAAATCACTCCTCCAAACCTATACACTACCCGACTCAATTCCTTAAATTTTAAAGCTCGACAAAAAGTTGCACAACAATTTCATTAACGGAGACGTAAAAATGATAAAAATCTTCTATCACACCTCCAATTTCCCTCAGGTTAAACAGGTTAAAAAACACGCCCGAAACAATCAACACTTGTTTATTTAAATGTTCAACACAATTATACTCGATATGAGTTTTCCCATATACGCCCCTCAAACAATAAAAAGCATCTACCAAAAAATATTCAATATCACTTTAGCGCCAGACGTACGAAAATAGCACTCCAGAGCACAGGAAAATACAAAGTTTCATATGCTTGCAAGTTTATACCCACCTTCAGAAATCACACAAGCGTTTCACACTGAATATCCGCATGAAAACTTTACAATAGAGCCCCAAATATTCACCATCTTAATGATAGCTCTAATTACCATGAACACACTCTTTCAAATCAAGCCGAAAAACTAAATTCAAACTCATTTTCGTGAAGAAATTGAATGAATGAGAGGCAAATGATAGAGTATTAGATTACCCATCTTTCATTTCTCCGAAGATCCCATACAATCTGATCCTTCTTCAATCTAAACCGCTATAGAAACCCACAGCATTTAAATAAAATGATCACAAAATAAATTTCCAAACCAAAGGCCACTTCCAACTGAAAATTAGCCCGCTTTTAATAGAGAAACATCGCTATTATACGCCTCAATTGGAAAATGATTTGCAACACACGCGCCGTCGCGCGTTCGCGTTTAATACTAGAATATTTTGGTCGTGATTTAGGGGCCGCTCTGCGAGGGCGATGCCCTACGCAGAGCGGCACAGCCATGGTCTTGATGCCTATCAAAACCGAAGGGCCCTTTACTTACTCCGGATCACTCAAAAACTCTACAAAATGCCCATAAATGTGCAATTTCTGCCATTTTATGTGGATTTACCCCGTAGACTTTTATTATAACCTTCAACATCTCCCTCTGTATGAAGCTGAAATACATTTGTGCATGAATTCCCACTTATTTGCGATTTTTCATCGAAAATAACATTTTACCATCCGTAGACTTTTGGCGAATGTTTCCTAAAATTTATGAAATGCGTAGGGTTCTCACCTTGCAACCCTTCCATACTGTCCAAAAAAAATGTTCAAAACACACTTCCCTGACGAGAAAACAGCCAAAATATTTGCAAAATATCATTTCCAAATATATTAAAAAATATTCATTAAAAAATTTTTCATCGACATAATTCATAAGACGCTCTGGATTCCGCTTCTTTTGAGCCTAAAATCGTCTCTCTGGCTTGTTTCTAAGTGCCATTTTTTTATCAATTTAATTAGGTATGGAATTTTCGAAGGTTTCTTCTTTTTCCCTAAATATCGATTGGACCATTTTCAGATTGTAACCATACAAACTTCTTATTGATATCTAGATTGTATCAAAATTTCAGACGTCTTACTTCAATGCCAACGAAAATATGGCTCATTGAAATTTCACTCCTCTCGCGACCGATGTTTATAGATCAATTATAAATGAAAATTTAAAAATCATAATTTATGTCATGAAACCCCTCATTCTCTTCGAATGAAATACCAAATAACGCCCACCAAAACCTCCAGAAACCATTTTCAAGGACAACTGAAATATCGCAGAAAACGTTTACGTGAAGAATTTCCAGAAAAACAACTGCCAGTCAAATTTTACCCCAAACAGGGAATTTTTTACCTGGAAAATGCTGGATGTTCGAACCTCTTCTTGGGCACTGAAACATGAATAATTTAGAACGCCCACCAAAATCAGCACAAAAATTTACGTTGGAATGAGTGATATCTCCATTTGAGCAGTAAATTTCTTCAAAGTAGAACATTTCACGAGCGCAAACCATTTGCAGAATTTCCATAAGTATACTTCAATCATTCACCAAAATAGAACCCTCGACCAAGTCTGAGAGAGAATTTACAAATTTTCCTAATTATTATGAGTGATGACATTTGACTTTTCGTAAATAACACATATGAGACCTGCGAACCATATCTCTCGCAAATTCCAGATATCTCGGAGACACACATACGCACGCGCATTCACCATACAACGCCGATCCCTTAACCACTGTGCCACGGCGAGCAACAATCTTCTTACGTTCCCATTCACAATAAAAATTGACCTCTGAAAAATACTGAGAGAATATTTTCATTTCAAACGAACCTCCAATTTCATTTTTCAGTCGCCAAAATTGATGAGAGAAAAATTCACTCATCGTACGCTCTTTAGTAATCGACAAATACACCATGATGCACTCTTTTTTCAATGAAAATATAGGCATGATCACTGAATACTCCATTTCCAAGGAGCTCATTCCATTTCGCAATCAAATATACATTATCTGCAACACGCATACAGTACGGATTTCCAATTTCCGACGTAAAATTACGCTGGTAAACTCACAACACTAATTTTGCATAAATATCTACTGATTCTGAAGCCTCATTAATCTCATTTATCGAGTATTATACGGTTTGTATCGTCTCTGTGACCCTTTCAACAGAAATCAGTACCTGGCAACTGCAAACACTCGTATTCTTCATCAGAGACCGACTCGACTCTGTTCATTTCGAAAACAACGAAGAAATGCGAGCGATTTTCAATGTCACTCACTCGTAATGAGTGAGAGCCTCTTTCAATTCATGAAGTTCGATTGCGTGCTGACACTTTAATTGCGAACAAGAGAATTTCTCACACCCAAAGGTGGAAGCAAATGGCATCTATTCATCGCCCGAACGTCGACAAAATTCACAACTGAGAGTCAAATTACGTAAAAATGAGTTAAATTTACGTTATATATATATATAAATGACTCCCTGATGTTCTTACTCGTTAACACTGTGCTAAAAACGTGAGAAATTTCTTCGGAGAGATAGCCATTCAAAATTTTCGGTTTCAAAGTAACAACACTCTGACGTGACCGCCGCCAGCTCACACACTTTGCATCAGAACGGGCAGAAGCTGGACTTGAAAAATTTCGACACAAAATTCAAATTCGGGTTTCCATCGTTGATGGAGGTAAAAAACACTGTGTATAGGTAAATCGTCAATTTCCAACACATTTCATCTCTATAAAATTTCTTGTGGAACGCCTCTAAAGTCCTCAAATAATTAAAAACTCCCGCATCATCATATGAGTGAAATATGAGCGACTAAAATTGAGCCTTTTTCGCTTGGCTCTCGAAACAAGAAATATTTCTAGCATTGCTAAAGACACTACCTTGCCCTCAAAAAATAGCTGCGTGCCCTCGAATGAGTGTAAAGTGAACAAAACTCAAATCACTCATACTTCATCAATAAACTCCCAGATCGAAATTGCTTAGAAAATATTTCCATTGGTTTGCTCTTTCATACTAGTTCGAGTGGAAAAAAGGCAGAAAAAAGGATTTTTATGCCCTAAAATGGAGATCGCGACGACTCCGGGAAACATAAATCGAGCGATTCGGGCGAAATCGCCAAAAACGGCTATTTCGTAAACTACCGGGAATTTTGCTCTGAAAATTTCACTGGACACGTATAATGATGCGACAAGCAAAACATGCTAAATGACTTTTTCTGTGCGGGCAATAGAATTTTTTTGAGAAGCGAAAAATCGAAAATCACTCATTTTTTGATGAGCTGCTGTGGCCAAACGGTGGCGTTTTGAGCGCTGCCAGTCCTGTGAGTCGTAGGTATTTTTGATGCCAACCTCTCATGAAATTTTGAGACGTTCAAGTGCGATGGATACGCCATGGGGAGCAGTCAAAAAATTCGACAGAAAAAACGCCTTTTTTTTAGGCATACTTTAAAGTCGAATAAAATAAAATCTATTCGACGAATTCTTTCGAGCCAAACTTTTTGAATGTATTAACATGTTTTCTGTGATGTATAGAAAAACCAGACCTCTTACTGTGAAACAGGAAAACTGAGACTGTTTGGCGCAGATGCCTTTTTTTTCGAGGTCATATTTGAGAGGCATTTTCTCGCAAAATTGAGCACCCAGATTTTTTGTGATTTTTTTCTCGAGAGATATTTGCAGACTATACATGATATCAAATTTCGAAGGCTTTTCCGCCGCTGGCCTGGCCAGAAAAAAATCGCAAAAATCGACACTTTTTTGGCATGCTTTTTTTGAGAGGCTCTAGCAAAAAATTTTTCTCTATACGAAAACACTCAAGTTTTTGGCTGAGGTGTACCGCTACTTTGACTACCAGAATATGAATTCCCAGACCTCTGGCTATCATGACAAACATTACATAAATATTAGAAAATGACAAAAAAAAATCAGCTTTTTTCCATTTAAAGCATTTTTATGGGCCCGATCGAGCCGAGAGGCGAAACTTAAGGTTTTTTAACGAGCCTCCATCCGGCCTCCAAATTTGAGCTTGCTGCGAGCACGCGTTCTGGTACTTTACTCTTGTCAGGTACCAAATTTTTCCCCGTTGTTTCCGAGCACAAAACACAAGCACCCTCCCTTATAGTACTAGTTCTAGCATCTCTTCGAAATGCGTATTTTAGTTTTAGCGCTTTTGTCCAAAACGGAGGGCGCCGCGAGTAACCAGAACACCAACGCGCCCTCCTCCTCCCACACACAAACACACACCCACACACACACCCAAACACACACCGCCAAACCCCCAAACAACAAAAAACACCCACAACAACACATCATCAACAACACCAACAACAAACCACCCATACCACTCACACTCCTCACACTTATAAAACCATCAACAAATGGCCCACAACGACATACCACACGCGCACAACAAATTTAGTACAGCCCATGCGTTACTTGTCTCCAAACTTCTATGTTTTACTTTTAAACACCACAGCCACTACTTTATTTACCAACAAACAACTCACACCTAACCATCAACCATCACTCAACAGGTCAAAAATAATTTTACAACCTCCTCTTGTATGACAATAATTTTTGAACCTAGCGATTACCATTAAACACACACAAAACGAGTTGTCATAACCTATTCAATCATAATTTATCATATCCTCAATTTCAAAACCAATCTATCATACATTACTGTTGAATTTTCAGCTACCTCATACCTCATCCCATCTATCTTGACATACATCCCCTTATTCTTACTAAATCACTTCACCAAACCTATACACTACCCAACACAATTCCTTATATTTTAAAGCTCGACAGAAAGTTGCATAACAATTTCCTTAACAGAGACGTATAGATGATAAAATTGCTCTATCACACCTCCAATTACTCCCAGGTTAAACAGGTTAAAAAACACACCCAATAAAATCAACACTTGTTTATTTTAATGTTCAATCAATTATGTTCGATATAAGTTTTCCCATATACGCCCCTCAAACAATAAAAAGCATTTACCAAAAAACATTCAATATCACTTTAGCGCCAGACGTACGAAAATAGCACTCCAATAGCACACGAGAATTACAGAGTTTCATATGCCTACAAGTTTAAACCCACTTTCACAAACCACACTAGCGTTTCATACTGAATATCCGCATGAAAACATTACTATAGAGCCCCAAATATTCACCAACTTAATGATAGCTAAAATTACCATGAACACACTCTTTCAAATCAACCCGAAACACTCAATTCAAACTCATTTTCGTGAAGAAATTGAATGAATGAGAGGTAAATAACAGAGTATTAGATTACCCATCTTTCATTTCTCCGAAGATCCCATACAATCTGATCCTTCTTACATCTAAACCACTATAGAAACCCACAACATTTGACTAAAATAATCCCAAAATGAGTTTGCAAACAAAAGACTACATCCAACTGAAATTAGCCCGCTTTTAATAGAGAAACATCGCTATTATACGCCTCAATTGGAAAATGATTATACAACACACGCGCCGTCGCGCGTTCGCGTTTAATACTAGAATATTTTGGTCGTGATTTAGGGGCCGCTCTGCGAGGGCGATGCCCTACGCAGAGCGGCACAGCCATGGTCTAGATGCCTATCAAAACCGAGGGGCCCTTTACTTACTCCGGATCACTCAAAAACTCTACAAAATGCCCATAAATGTGCAATTTCTGCCATTTTGGGTGGATTTACCCCGTAGACTTTTATTATAACCTTCAACATCTCCCTCTGTATGAAGCTGAAATACATTTGTGCATGAATTCCCACTTATTTGCGATTTTTCATCGAAAATAACATTTTACCATCCGTAGACTTTTGGCGAATGTTTCCTAAAATTTATGAAATGCGTAGGGTTCTCACCTTGCAACCCTTCCATACTGTCCAAAAAAAATGTTCAGAACACACTTCCCTGACGAGAAAACAGCCAAAATATTTGCAAAATATCATTTCCAAATATATTAAAAAATATTCATTAAAAATTTTTTCATCGACATAATTCATAAGACGCTCTGGATTCCGCTTCTTTTGAGCCTAAAATCGTCTCTCTGGCTTGTTTCTAAGTGCCATTTTTTTATCAATTTAATTAGGTATGGAATTTTCGAAGGTTTCTTCTTTTTCCCCAAATATCGATCGGACCATTTTCAAATTTTAACCATACAAACTTCTCATCGATTTCTAGATCGTATCAAAATTTCAGACGTCTAACTTCAATGCCAACGAAAATATGGCTCATTGAAATTTCACACCTCTCGCGACCGAGTATTTATAGATCAATCATCAATGAAAATTTCAAAATCATAATTTATGTCATGAAACCCCCTCATTCTCTTCGAATGAAATACCAAATAACGGCCACCAAAACCTCCAGAAGCCATTTTCAAGGACAATTGAAATACCACAGAAAACGTTTACATGAAGAATTACCAGAAAAACAACTGCCAGTCAAATTTTACCCCAAACAGTGAATTTTCTACCTGGAAAATGCTCGAAGTTCGAACCTCTCGTCGGGCACTGAAACATGAATAATTTAGAACGCCCACCAAAATCAGGACAAACATTTACGTTCGGATGAGTGATTTCTCCATTTGAGCGATACATTTCTTCAAAGTCGAACATTTCACGAGCGCAAACCATTTCACACGATTTCCATGAGTATACTTCAATCATTCACCAAAATAGAACCCTCAACCAAGTCTGAGAGAGAATTTACAAATTATTCCAAATAAATATGAGTGATGACATTTTACTTTTCGTAAATAACACATATGAGACCTGCGAACCATATCTCTCGAAAATTCCAGACATCTCGGGGACACACATACGCACGCGCATTCACCATACAACGCCGACCCCTTAACCACTGTGCCACGGCGAGCAACAATCTTCTTACATTCCCATTCACAATAAAAATTGACCTCTGAAAAATACTGAGAGAAAATTTTCATTTCAAATGAACCTCCAATTTCATTTTTCAATCGCCAAAATTGATGAGAGAAAAATTCACTCATCGTACGCTCTTTAGTAATCGACAAATCCACCATGTACACTCTTTTTTTCAATGAAAATATAGGCATGATCACTAAACACTTCTTTTCCAAGGAGCACATTCCATACCGAAATCGAATGTTTATTTTCTTCAACATGCATACAGTACGAATTTCCAATTTCCAACGTAAAAATACGCCGGTAAACTCACAACACTAATTTTGCCTAAATATCGAGTGATTCTGGAGCCTCATTCATCTCATGTATCGAGTATTATAAGTTTTTTATACTCAGTGTGAGCATTTCAACTGAAATCAGTACCTGGCAACTGCAAACACTCGTATTCTTCACAAACGACCGACTCGACTCTGTTCATTTCGAAAACAGCGAAGAAATGCGAGCGATTTTCAATGTCACTCACTCGTAATGAGTGAGAGCCTCTTTCAATTCATGAAGTTCGATTGCGTGCTGACACTTTAATTGCGAACAAGAGAATTTCTCACACCCAAAGGTGGAAGCAAATGGCATCTATTCATCGCCCGAACGTCGACAAAATTCACAACTGATAGTCAAATTACGTAAAAATGAGTTAAATTTACGTTATATATATATATAAATGACTCCCTGATGTTCTTACTCGTTAACACTGTGCTAAGAACGTGAAAAATTTCCTCGGAAAGATAGCCATTCGAAAATTTCGGTTTCAAAGTAACAACACTCTGACGTGACCGCACTCAGCTCGCACACTTAGCATCAGAACGGGCAGAAGCTGGACTTGTAAAATTTCGACACAAAATTCAAATTCGAGTTTCCATCGTTGATGGAGGTGAAAAACACTACGTATAGGTAAATCGTCAATTTCCAACACATTTCATCTCTATAAAATTTCCTGTGGAACGCCTCTAAAGTCCTCAAATAATTAAAAATTACCGCATCATCAAATGAGTAAAATATGAGCGACTAAAATTTTGCTTTTTCCGCTTGACTCTCTAAACAAGAAATATTTCTAGCAACTCTAGAGACACTACCTTGCCCTCAAAAAATAGCTGCGGGCCCTCGAATGAGTGTAAAGTGAACAAAACTCAAATCACTCATACTTCATCAATAAACTCCCAGATCGAAATTGCTTAGAAAAAATTTCCATTGGTTTGTTCTTTCAAACTAGTTCGAGTGGAAAAAATGCAAAAAAAAAGATTTTCATGCCCTATACTGGAGATCACGACGACTCCGGGAAACATAAATCGAGCGATTCGGGCGAAATCGCCAAAAACGGCTATTTCGTAAACTACCGGGAATTTCGCTCTGAAATTTTCACTGAACACGTAAAATGATGCGACAAGCAAAACATGCTAAATGACTTTTTCTGTGCGGGCAATAGAATTTTTTTGAGAAGCGAAAAATCGAAAATCACTCATTTTTTGATGAGCTGCTGTGGCCAAACGGTGGCGTTTTGAGCGCTGCCAGTCCTGTGAGTCGTAGGTATTTTTGATGCCAACCTCTCATGAAATTTTGAGACGTTCAAGTGCGATGGATACGCCATGGAGAGCAGTCAAAAAATTCGACAGAAAAAACGCCTTTTTTTTAGGCATACTTTAAAGTCGAATAAAATAGAATCTATTCGACGAATTCTTTCGAGCCAAACTTTTTGAATGTACCAACATGTTTTCTGTGATGTATGGAAAAACCAGACCTCTTACTGTGAAACAGGAAAACTGAGACTGTTTGGCGCAGATGCCATTTTTTTCGAGGTCTTTTTTGAGAGGCATTTTCTCAAAAAATTGAGAACCCAGATTTTTTGTGATTTTTTTCTCGACAGATATTTGCAAACTATACATGATATCAAATTTCGAAAGCTTTTCCGCCGCTGGCCTGGCCAGAAAAAAATCGCAAAAATCGACACTTTTTTAGCATGCTTTTTTTGAGAGGCTCTAGCAAAAAATTTTTCTCTATACGAAAACACTCAAGTTTTTGGCTGAGGTGTACCGCTACTTTGACTACCAGAATATGAATTCCCAGACCTCTGGCTATCATGACAAACATTACATAAATATTAGAAAATGACAAAAAAAAATCAGCTTTTTTCCATTTAAAGCATTTTTATGGGCCCGATCGATCCGAGAGGCGAAACTTAAGGTTTTTTAGCGAGCCTCCATCCGGCCTCCCAATTTGAGCTCGCTGCGACCACGCGTTCTGGTACTTTACTCTTGTCAGGTACCAAATTTTTCCCCGTTGTTTCCGAGCACTAAACACAAGCACCCTCCCTTATAGTACTAGTTCTAGCATCTCTTCGAAATGCGTATTTTAGTTTTAGTGCTTTTTTCAAATCCGGAGGGCGCCGCGAGTAACCAGCACACACACGCGCCCTCCGACTCCCCCCCACAACACAACACACCCCAACACACACACACACCCAAACACACCCCCCGAAACCCCCAAACAACAAAAAACACCCACAACAACACATCATCAACAACACCAACAACAAACCACCCATACCACTCACACTCCTCACACTTATAAAACCATCAACAAATGGCCCACAACGACATACCACACGCGCACAACAAATTTAGTACAGCCCATGCGTTACTTGTCTCCAAACTTATATGTTTTACTTTTAAACAACACAGCCACTACTTAATTTACCAACAAACAACTCACACTTAACCATCAACCAAAATATTAATTTTACAACTTCCATCTCGGGCAATAATCCCTAAACCTATCGATTACCATTAAACACACACAAAACGAGTTGTCATAACCTATATGATCCTTATTTATCAGGACTTTACCTTCAAACCCAATCTGTCGTATTTTACTGTTGAATTTTCAGCCCCCTCATGCTTCATCCCATCTATCTTAACATACATCCCCTTATTCTTACTAAATCACTCCACCAAACCTATGCACTACCCGACTCAATTCCTTATATTTCAGAGCTCGACAGAATGTGCAATAACAATTTCCTTAACGGAGAAGTGAATATCATAAAATTCCCCTATCACACCTCCAATTACCCTCAGGTTAAACAGGGGAAAAATTACACCCAATACAAACAATACTTGTTTATTTCAATGTTAGACACAATTATGTTCGATATAAGTTTTCCCATATACGCCCCTCAAACAATAAAAAGCATTTACCATAAAACGATCAAACACTTAAGGGCCAGACGTACGAAAATAGCACTCCAATAGCACACGAGAATTACAAAGTTTCATATGCTTACATGTTTATACCCACTTCAAAAAACCACACTAGCGTTTCACACTGAATTTCCGCATGAAAACTTCACTATAGAGCCCTAAATATTCACCAACTTAATGATATTTCAAATTACCATGAACAAACTCGTTCAAATCAACCAGAAAAACTCAATTCAAATTCATTTTCGTGAATAAATTGAATGAATGAGGGGTAAATGATAGAGTATGAAATTATCCATCTTCCATTACTCAAGAGATCCCATACAACCTGACTCTCCCCTATCCAAACCGATACGGAAACCCACAACACTAGAATAAAATTACCACGAAACAAATTTGCAAACAAAAGACGACATCCAACCGAAAATTAGGCCGCTTTTAGTAGAGAAACATCGCTATTATACGCCTCAATTCGGACAATGATTAGGCAACACACGCGCTGTCGCGCGTTCAAGTTTAATGCTAAAATATTTTGGTGGTGATTTAGGGGCCGCTCTGCGAGGGCGATGCCCTACGCAGAGCGGCACAGCCATGGTCTTGATACCTATCAAAACCGAGAAGCCCTTTACTTACTCCGGATCACTCAAAAACTCTACAAAATGACCATTAATGTGCAATTTCTGCCATTTTGGGCGGATTTATACCGTAGACTTTTATCACACCCTTAAACATCTCCCTCTGCGTGAAACTGAAACACATTTGTGCATGAATTCCCACATTTTTGTGATTTTTCATCGAAAATAACATTTTACCATCCGTAGACTTTTGGCGAATGTTTCCTAAAATTTATGAAATGCGAACGTTTCCCACCTTGCAGCCCTTCCATACTGTCCAAAAAAATTGTTCAAAACACTCTTCCCTGACGAGAAAAAAGCCAAAATATTTGCAAAATATCATTTCCAAATATATTAAAAAATATTCATTAACAAATTTTTCATCGACATAATTCATAAGACGCTCTCGATTCCGCTTCTTTTGAGCCTAAAATCATCTCTCTGGCTTGTTTCTAAGTGCCATTTTTTTATCAATTTAATTAGGTATGGAATTTTCGAAGGTTTCTTCTTTTTCCCCAAATATCGATTGGACCATTTTCAAATTTCAACCATACAAACTTCTCATTGATATCTAGATTGTATCAAAATTTCAGACTTCTTACTTGAATGCCAACGAAAATATGGCTCATTGAAATTTCACTCCTCTCGCGACCGAGAGTTTATACATCAATTATCAATGAAAATTTGAAAATCATAATATATGTCTAAACCCCCTCATTCTCTTTGAATAAAATACCAAATAACGCCCACCAAAACCTCCAGAAACCATTTTCAAGGACAACTGAAATATCGCAGAAAACGTTTACATGAAGAATTCCCAGAAAAACAACTGCCAGTCAAATTTTACCCCAAACGGGGAATTTTTTACCTGGAAAATGCTGGAAATTCGAACCTCTCATCGGGCACTGAAACATGAATAATTTAGAACGCCCACCAAAATCAGGACAAACATTTACGTTCGGTAAGTGATTTCTCCATTTGAGCGATATATTTCTTCAAAGTAGAACATTTCACGACCGCAAACCATTTCACACGATTTCCATGAGTATACTTCAATCATTCACCAAAATAGAACCCTCAACCAAGTCTGAGAGAGAATTTACAAATTATTCCAAATTATTATGAGTGATGACATTTTACTTTTCGTAAATAACACATATGAGACCTGCGAACCATATCTCTCGAAAATTCCAGACATCTCGGGGACACACATACGCACGCGCATTCACCATACAACGCCGATCCCTTAACCACTCTGCCACGGCGAGCAACAATCTTCTTACATTCCCATTCACAATAAAAATTGACCTCTGAAAAATACTGAGAGAAAATTTTCAATTCAAACGAACCTCGAATTTCATTTTTCAGTCGCCAAAATTGATGAGAGAAAAATTCACTCATCGTACGCTCTTTAGTAATCGACAAATCCACCATGTACACTCTTTTTTTCAATGAAAATATAGGCATGATCACTAAACACTTCTTTTCCAAGGAGCACATTCCATACCGAAATCGCAGTTTATTTTCTTCAACATGCATACAGTACGAATTTCCAATTTCCAACGTAAAAATACGCTGATAAACTCACAACACTAATTATGCCTAAATATCGAGTGATTCTGGAGCCTCATTTACCTCATTTATTGAGTATTAAACGTTTCGTATCGCCATTGTGAACATTCCGACTAATATCATTAGCTGGCAACTGCAAACATTCTTATTCTTCATGAACGACCGACGCGACTCTGTTCATTTCGAAAACAGCGAGAATGCGAGCGATTTTCAATGTCACTCACTCGTATAAGTGAGAGCCTCTTTAAATTCATGAATTTCGACTGCGTGCTGACACTTTAATTGCGAACCAGAGAAATTCTCATACCCAAAGAAGGAAGCAAATGGCATCTATTCATCGCCCGAACGTCGACAAAATTCACAACTGATAGTCAAATTACGTAAAAATGAGTTAAATTTACGTTATATATATACACAAATGACTCCCTGATGTTCTTACTCGTTAACACTGTGCTAAGAAAGTGAGAAATTTCTTCGGAAAGATAGCCATTCGAAAATTTCGGTTTCAAAGTAACAACACTCTGACGTGACCGCACTCAGCTCGCACACTTAGCATCAGAACGGGCAGAAGCTGGACTTGTAAAATTTCGACACAAAATTCAAATTCGAGTTTCCATCGTTGATGGAGGTGAAAAACACTACGTATAGGTAAATCGTCAATTTCCAACACATTTCATCTCTATAAAATTTCCCGTGGAACGCCTCTAAAGCCCTCAAATAATTAAAAATTAATGCATCATCAAATGAGTGAAATATGAGCGACTAAAATTGAGCTTTTTTCGCTTGACTTTCGAAACAAGAAATATTTCTAGCGACTCTAGAGACACTACCTTGCCCTCAAAAAATAGCCGCGGGCCCTCGAATGAGTGTAAAGTGAACAAAACTCAAATCACTCATACTTCATCAATAAACTCCCAGATCGAAATTGCTTAGAAAAAATTTACATTGGTTTGCTCTTTCAAACTAGGTCGAGTGGAAAATATGTAAAAAAAATGATTTTTATGCCCTATAATGGAAATCACGATGACTCGGGGAAACATAAATCGCGCGAAATGGGCAAAACGGCGAAAAACGCGTTTTTCGTGAAATACCGCGAATTTCGTTCTGAAAATTTCACTGAATACGTAAAAAAATGCGACTAGCAAAACATGTTAAATGACTTTTTCTGTACGGGCGACAGAACATTTTTAGGAAGCGAAAAATCGAAAATCACTCATATTTTGATGAGCTGCTGTGTCCAAACGGTGGGGTTTTGAGCGCTGCCAATCTTGTGAGTCGTAGGTATTTTTGAGGGCAACCTCTCATGAAATTTTGAGACTTTCACGTGCGATGGGGACGCCATGAGAAGCAGTCGAAAAATCCGACCGAAAAAACGCCTTTTTTTACACCCCACTTTGAAGTCGAATAAAAGAAAATCTGACTGGCGAAACTTGCTGTACCAAGTTGCTCGTATGTACCAACATGTTTTCTGTGAGGTGTGAAAAAACCAGACCTCTTACTTTGATACAGAAAATTAGCGGATGTTTGGCGCAGATGCCTTTTTTTCCGAGGTCTTTTTTGAGAGGCATTTTCTCGAAAAATTAGGCACCCAGATTTTTTGTGATTTTTTTCACGAGAGATATTTTCAAGCTCTACCAGATATCAAATTTTGAAAGCCTTTCCGCCGCTGGCCTGGCCAGAAAAAAATGCCAAAAATCGACAACTTTTTTGCATGCTTTTTTTAAGAGGCTCTAGCAAAAAATTTTTCTCTATACGAAAAACCTCAAGTTTTTGGCTGAGGTGTACCGCTACTCTGGCTACAAGATTATGAAATCGGCATGGCTGTAGAGCCGCTCTCCAAAAAGTATAATTAGAAATACCAAACGCTTTTTTCATCAGTTTTTTTTCAATTAAAGCATTTTTATGGGCCCGATCGAGCCGAGAGGCGAAACTTAAGGTTTTTTAGCGACTTTCCATCTGCCCTCCAAATTTGAGCTCGCTGCGACCCCGCCTTCTGGTACTTGTCTCTTGTGAGGTACCAAATTTTTCCCCGTTGTTTCCGAGCACTAAACACAAGCACCCTCCCTTATAGTACTAGTTCTAGCATCTCTTCGAAATGCGTATTTTAGTTTTAGTGCTTTTTTCAAATCCGGAGGGCGCCGCAAGTAACCAGAACACCAACGCGCCCTCCTCCTCCCACACACAACACAACACACACCCCAACACACACACCAAAACACACACCGCCAAACCCCCAAACAACAAAAAACACCCACAACAACACATCATCAACAACACCAACAACAAATCACACATTCCATCCAATCGCCACACTTTTAAAACCATCAACAAATAGCCCACAATGACATACCACACGCGCACAACAAATTTACTACAGCACATGCATTACTTGTCTCCAAACTTGTATGTTTTACTTTTAAACACCCCGGCACTACTTTATTTACCAACAAACAACTCACACCTAACCATCAACCATCACTCAACAGGTCAAAAAAAATTTTACAACCACCTCTTGTATGACAATAATCCCTAAACCTATAGATTTTACCATTAAACACACACAAAACGAGTTGTCATAACCTATCCAATCCTAATTTATCATATCCTCAATTTCAAAACCAATCTATCATACATTACTGTTGAATTTTCAGCTACCTCATACCTCATCCCATCTATCTTGACACACATCCCCTTATTCTTACTAAATCACTCCTCAAAACCTATACACTACCCGACTCAATTCCTTAAATTTTAAAGCTCGACAGAAAGTTGCACAACAATTTCATTAACGGAGACGTAAAAATGATAAAAATCTTCTATCGCACCTCCAATTTCCCTCAGGTTAAACAGGTTAAAAAACACGCCCGAAACAATCAACACTTGTTTATTTAAATGTTCAACACAATTATACTCGATATGAGTTTTCCCATATACGCCCCTCAAACAATAAAAAGCATTTACCAAAAAATATTCAATATCACTTTAGCGCCAGACGTACGAAAATAGCACTCCAGAGCACAGGAAAATACAAAGTTTCATATGCTTGCAAGTTTATACCCACCTTCAGAAATCACACAAGCGTTTCACACTGAATATCCGCATGAAAACTTTACAATAGAGCCCCAAATATTCACCAACATTATGATAGTTCAAATTACCACGAGCAAACTCGTTCAAATCAACCAGAAAAACTCAATTCAAATTCATTTTTGTGAATAAATGGATTGAATGAGGGGTAATGATAGAGTATTAGATTATCCAGATTCCATTACTCAAGAGATCCCATACAATCCGATCCTCCTTCAACCTCAACCACTACAGAGGCACACAACATTCCCATAAAATTATTACAAAATAAATTTGAAAACAAAAGACCACATCCAACTGAAAATTAGCCCGCTTTTAATAGAGAAACATCGCTTTTCTACGCCTCAATTGGAAATATGATTATGCAACACACGCGCAGTTGCTCGTGTGTTGCATAATCATATTTCCAGGTTAAGGCTAGTAGTTTTAGTTGTAATTTTTGGGCCGCTCTGGCGGTCCATGGCCCGCGGCAGAGCGGCACAGTCCTGGTCTTGATACCTATCGAAACCTAGAACTCTTCATTTACATAAGTTCACTCATAACCTTCATAAAATCCCCAAAATATGGAATTTCTTCCCATTTTCGGTGTGTTTACCCCGTAGACTTTTATCATAACCTTCAACATCTCCCTCTCTATGAAACTGAAATACATTTGCGCATGAATTCCCACTTTTTTGTGATTTTTCATCGAAAATAACATTTTACCATCCGTAGACTTTTGGCGAATGTTTCCTAAAAAACATGAAATGCGTTCGTTTCCCACCTTGAAACCCTACCATACTGTTCAAAAAAATGGTTCAAAACACGCTTCCCTGACGAGAAAACAGCCAAAATATTTGCAAAAACTCATTTCCAAATATATTAAAAAATATTCGTTAACAAATTTTTCATCGACATAATTTATAAGACGCTTTCGATTCCGCTTCTTTTGAGCCTAAAACCAAGTTTCTGGCTAGTTTCCAAGTGCCATTTTTCATAAATTTAATCAAGTATTGAATTTTCGAAAGTTTCTTCTTTTCCCCCAAATATCGATTGAACCATTTTCAAAATGTAACCATACAAAATTCTCTTCGATTTCTAGATTGTATCAAAATTTCAGACTTCTACCTTCAATGCCGACGAAAATATACCTCATTGAAATTTCCATCGATTCCCGACCGAGTTTATCACTCAATTAGCAATGGCAATTTGAAAATCATAATTTGTGTCATGAAACCCACTCATTCTATACGAATGTAAAGTCATATATCAACCACCGACTGATAAAAGTACTTTTCGTCGAAATTGCAATACTGCAGAAAACGTTTTGTGTGTGTGTGCGAGGGGGAAGGGTGGATTTCCTAAAGAAATTCATGCCGGTGACATTTTACCCCCATATATGAGCCATTTCTTCCCGAAAAACATTAGAAATTCAACCCTCGCGTCGGATACTATGACACAAATGATTTAGAACGCTCAACAACTTCTGCATAGTCATATTTATTCGAATGAGTGTGTTACTTCCCATTGCACTAAAATTTCATCAAATTAGATGCACATCATGGACGGCGACAATTTTCCGTGTTTCCATAAATATGCTTCAACAACTTACCAAAATAGAACCCTCAACCAAGACTGAGAGAGAATTTACAAATTATTTCAAATCAATATAAGTGATGACAACTTACTTTTCATAAATAACAAATATGAGACCTGCAAACCATCTCATGAAAAATCCATACATCTCGGAAACACAAACGCACGTGTATTGACCATACATGAACCGCATCCGAGCCGTAAATTAAAGTCCACTCATTCATATTGAGCATTCGAATTCCGCAACCAATTAATGAGACTTTGTGTACATCCAATCAATCTTCTTATATTCCCATTCACAATAAAAACTGACCGCTGCAGAGTACTGAGAGAAAATTTCCTTTCCCAAACGAACATCGAATTTCACTTTTCAATCGTCAAAATTGATGAAAGAAAAATTGACTCATAATACGCACTTTAGTAATCGACAAATCCACCATGATGCACTCTTTTTTCAATGAAAATATACGCATGATCACTGAATACTCCTTTTCCAAGGAGCTCATTCCATTTCGAAATTGAATATACATTTTCTGCAACATGCATACAGTACGAATTTCCGATTTCCTACGTAAAAATACGCGGGTAAAATCACAACACTAATTTTGCCTAAATATCGAGTGATTCTGGAGCCTCATTAATCTCATTTATCGGGTATTATACGGTTTGTATCGCCATTGTGAGCATTCCGACTAAAATCAATACCTGGCAACTGCAAACATTCTCATTCTTCATCAACGACCGACGCGATTCTGTTCTTTTCTAAGACAGTGAGGAAATACGGGCGATTTTCAATGTCACTCACTCGTAATGAGTGAGAGCCTCATTTAATTCATGAATTTCGATTGCGTGTTGAAAAACCAATTGCGTATACAAGAGGAATTCTCACACCCAAAGATAGAAGCAAATGGCATCTATTTATCGCCCGAACGTCGACCAAATTCACAACTGAGAGTCAAATTACGGAAAAATGAGTTAAATTTACGTTATATATATACACAAATGACTCCCTGATGTTCTTACTCGTTAACATTGAGCTAAGAACGTGAAAAATTTACTCGGAAAGATAGCCATTCCACAATTTCGGTTTCGAAAGTAACAGCACTCTGACGTGACCGCGGCCTGGTCAAACACTTAGCCTCTGTACGGGCCGACTGTGGACTTTGAAAATTTCGACATGAAATCATTTATGGCTATTATTGACCGAAAAACGTTATGGAAAGGAAAAAAACACTTTCAGTGGGTTAATCGTGTATTTCCAACACATTTCGTCTCTATGAAATTTTTTGTGAGACCACTCCAAAAGCCTCAAATAAATGCATCACTCAATATGAGTGATTTTGAGAGGTATAAATGTTATATTTTCGACTCGACCCTCGTAGCAATAAATATTTCTAGCAACTCTAAAGACACTACCTTGCCCTCAAAAAATTGCTGCGTGTCCTAAAATATGTATAAAATCGAAAAAACTTTAAACACTCATCACTCATTATTAAGCTTTCGGATCGAAATTGCTTAGAAAAAATTTTCAATAGTTTGCGCTCTCACACTATTTCGAGTTGAAAAAAAGCCCAAAAAATAGTTTTTTATGCCCTATATTGGAAACCGCGGTTACTCAGGGAAACATAAATCGAGCGAAATGAGGAAAAATCACCAAAAACCGGTATTTCGTAAACTACTGGGAATTTTGTTCTGAAAATTTCACTGAATGCGTAAAATGATGCGACAAGCAAAACATGTTAAATGACTTTTTCTGTGCGGGCAATAGAATTTTTTTGAGAAGCGAAAAATCGATAATCACTCATTTTTTGATGAGCTGCTGTGGCCAAACGGTGCCGTTTTGAGCGCTGCCGATCCTGTGAGTCAAAGGTACTAATTATGTCGACCTCTCATAAAAATTTGAGCTTTCCACGTGCGATGGATACGCCATGAGAAGCTGTCGAAAAATCCGACTGAAAAAACGCCGTTTTTTACACCCCATTTTGAAGTCGAATAAAAAAAAATCTATCGGACCAATTCTTTTGAGCCAAACTTTTTGAATGTACCAATATGTTTTCTGTGAGGTGTAGAAAAACCAGACCTCTTACTGTGAAACAGGAAAACTGAGACTGTTTGGCGCAGATGCCTTTTTTTTCGAGGTCATATTTGAGAGGCATTTTCTCGCAAAATTGAGCATCCAGATTTTTTGTGATTTTTTTCTCGAGAGATATTTGCAAACTATACATGATATCAAATTTCGAAAGCTTTTCCGCCGCTGGCCTGGCCAAAAAAAATTTCCAAAAATCTACACTTTTTTGGCATGCTTTTTTTGAGAGGCTCTAGCAAAAAATTTTTCTCTATACGAAAAACCTGAGGTTTTTGGCTGAGGTGTACCGCTACTCGGACTATCCAAAAATGAAATCCGCAGACCTCTAGCTATCACAGCGAAAATTAGATAAATATTAGAAAATGACAAAAAAAAAACAGTTTTTTTTCATTTAAAGCATTTTTATGGGCCCGATCGAGCCGAGAGGCGGTACGGGGGGGTTTCCCCCCATGCCCCACCTGGTCCCAAAATTTGAGCCCGCTGCGACCACGCGTTCTGGTACTTTTCTCCTGTATCCCCTCGGGATCGCACTAGACCTTTCGCCAATAACCCTCTAGCCCTCTGATAAAGATTTTTCTTCTGACTTGATTTTCCTGCGGATTCCGATTTTAGTATTTTTTTCACTCTCCGAGGGCGCCGCTAGTAACCAGCACACACACGCGCCCTCCGACTCCCCCCCACAACACAACACACCCCAACACACACACACACCCAAACACACACCGCCAAACCCCCAAACAACAAAAAACACCCACAACAACACATCATCAACACCACCAACAACAAATCACACATTCCATCCAATCGCCACACTTTTAAAACCATCAACAAATGACCCACAGCAACATAGCACACGCGCACAACAAATTTAGTACAGCCCGTACCTTACTTGTAACCAAACTTTTATGTTTTACTTTTAAACACCCCGGCACTACTTCATTTACCAACAAACAACTCCCACCTAACCATCAACCATCACTCAACAGGTCTAAAATAATTATACTAATTCTTTTAGTATGACAATAATCCCTAAACCTAGCGATTACCATTAAACACACACAAAACGAGTTGTCGTAACCTATATGATCCTTATTTATCATGACTTTACCTTCAAACCCAATCTGTCGTATTTTACTGTCGAATTTTCAGCCCCCTCATACTTCATCCCATCCATCTTAACATACATCCCCTTATTCTTACTAAATCACTTCACCAAACCTATACACTACCCGACTCAATTCCTTAAATTTCAGAGCTCGACAGAATGTGCAATAACAATTTCCTTAACGGAGACGTAAATATGAAAAAATTCCGCTATCACACCTCCAATTACCCTCAGGTTAAACAGGTTAAAAAAAACACCCAATAAAATCAACACTTGTTAATTTTAATGTTCAATACAATTATGTTCGATATAAGTTTTCCCATATACGCCCCTCAAACAATAAAAAGCATTTACCAAAAAACATTCAATATCACTTTAGCGCCAGACGTACGAAAATACCACTCCAATAGCACACGAGAATTACAGAGTTTCATATACCTACAAGTTTAAACCCACTTTCACAAACCACACTAGCGTTTCATACTGAATATCCGCATTAAAACATTACTATAGAGCCCCAAATATTCACCAACTTAGTGATAGCTAAAATTACCATGAACACACTCTTTCAAATCAACCCGAAACACTCAATTCAAACTCATTTTCGTGAAGAAATTGAATGAATGAGCGGTAAATAACAGAGTATTAGATTACCCATCTTTCATTTCTCCGAAGATCCCATACAATCTGATCCTTCTTACATCGAAACCACTATAGAAACCCACAACATTTGACTAAAATAATCCCAAAATGAGTTTGCAAACAATAGACTACATCCAACTGAAATTAGCCCGCTTTTAATAGAGAAACATCGCTATTATACGCCTCAATTGGAAAATGATTATGCAACACACGCGCTGTCGCGCGTTCAAGTTTAATGCTAAAAAATTTTGGTGGTGATTTAGGGGCCGCTCTGCGAGGGCGATGCCCTACGCAGAGCGGCACAGCCATGGTCTTGATACCTATCAAAACTCAGAAGCCCTTTACTTACTCCGGATCACTCAAAAACTCTACAAAATGACCATTAATGTGCAATTTCTGCCATTTTGGGCGGATTTATACCGTAGACTTTTATCACACCCTTAAACATCTCCCTCTGCATGAAACTGAAACACATTTGTGCATGAATTCCCACATTTTTGTGATTTTTCATCGAAAATAACATTTTACCATCCGTAGACTTTTGGCGAATGTTTCCCAAAATTTATGAAATGCGAACGTTTTCCACCTTGCAGCCCTTCCATACTGTCCAAAAAAATTGTTCAAAACACTCTTCCCTGACGAGAAAACAGCCAAAATATTTGCAAAATATCATTTCGAAATATATTAAAAAATATTCATTAACAAATTTTTCATCGACATAATTCATAAGACGCTCTCGATTCCGCTTCTTTTGAGCCTAAAATCGTCTCTCTGGCTTGTTTCTAAGTGCCATTTTTTTATCAATTTAATCAGGTATGGAATTTTCGAAGGTTTCTTCTTTTTCCCCAAATATCGATTGGACCATTTTCAAATTGTAACCATACAAACTTCTTATTGATATCTAGATTGTATCAAAATTTCAGACTTCTTACTTGAATGCCAACGAAAATATGGCTCATTGAAATTTCACTCCTCTCGCGACCGAGAGTTTATACATCAATTATCAATGAAAATTTGAAAATCATAATTTATGTCTAAACCCCCTCATTCTCTTTGAATGAAATACCAAATAACGCCCACCAAAACCTCCAGAAACCATTTTCAAGGACAATTGAAATAACGCAGAAAACGTTTACATGAAGAATTCCCAGAAAAACAACTGCCAGTCAAATTTTACCCCAAACGGGGAATTTTTTACCTGGAAAATGCTGGAAATGCGAACCTCTCATCGGGCACTGAAACATGAATAATTTAGAACGCCCACCAAAATCAGCGCAAAAATCCATGTTGGAATGAGTGATATCTCCATTTGAGCAGTAAATTTCTTCAAAGTAGAACATTTCACGAGCGCAAACCATTTGCAGAATTTCCATAAGTATACTTCAATCATTCACCAAAATAGAACCCTCGACCAAGTCTGAGAGAGAATTTACAAATTATTCCAAATTATTACGAGTGATGACATTTTACTTCTCGTAAATAAGACATATGAGGCCTGCGAACCATATCTCCCGAAAATTCCAGACATCTCGGGGACACACATACGCACGCGCATTCACCATACAACGCCGATCCCTTAACCACTGTGCCACGGCGAGCAACAATCTTCTTACGTTCCCATTCACAATAAAAATTGACCTCTGAAAAATACTGAGAGAATATTTTCATTTCAAACGAACCTCCAATTTCATTTTTCAGTCGCCAAAATTGATGAGAGAAAAATTCACTCATCGTACGCTCTTTAGTAATCGACAAATACACCATGATGCACTCTTTTTTCAATGAAAATATAGGCATGATCACTGAATACTCCATTTCCAAGGAGCTCATTCCATTTCGCAATCAAATATACATTATCTGCACGCGCATACAGTACGAATTTCCAATTTCCAACGTAAAAATACGCTGGTAAACTCACAACACTAATTTTGCCTAAATATCGAGTGATTCTGGAGCCTCATTTACCTCATTTATTGAGTATTAAACGTTTTGTATCGCCATTGTGAACATTCCGACTAATATCATTAGCTGGCAACTGCAAACATTCTTATTCTTCATGAACGACCGACGCGACTCTGTTCATTTCGAAAACAGCGAGAATGCGAGCGATTTTCAATGTCACTCACTCGTATAAGTGAGAGCCTCTTTAAATTCATGAATTTCGACTGCGTGCTGACACTTTAATTGCGAACAAGAGAAATTCTCACACCCAAAGATAAAAGCAAATGGCATCTATTCATCGCCCGAACGTCGACAAAACTCACAACTGATAGTCAAATTACGTAAAAATGAGTTAAATTTACGTTATATACATATATATGTATGACTCCCTGATGTTCTTACTCGTTAACACTGTGCTAAGAACGTGAAAAATTTCCTCGGAAAGATAGCCATTCGAAAATTTCGGTTTCAAAGTAACAACACTCTGACGTGACCGCACTCAGCTCGCACACTTAGCATCAGAACGGGCAGAAGCTGGACTTGTAAAATTTCGACACAAAATTCAAATTCGAGTTTCCATCGTTGATGGAGGTGAAAAACACTACGTATAGGTAAATCGTCAATTTCCAACACATTTCATCTCTATAAAATTTCCTGTGGAACGCCTCTAAAGTCCTCAAATAATTAAAAATTACCGCATCATCAAATGAGTAAAATATGAGCGACTAAAATTTTGCTTTTTCCGCTTGACTCTCTAAACAAGAAATATTTCTAGCAACTCTAGAGACACTACCTTGCCCTCAAAAAATAGCTGCGGGCCCTCGAATGAGTGTAAAGTGAACAAAACTCAAATCACTCATACTTCATCAATAAACTCCCAGATCGAAATTGCTTAGAAAAAATTTCCATTGGTTTGCTCTTTCAAACTAGTTCGAGCGGAAAAAAGGCAGAAAAAAGGATTTTTATGCCCTAAAATGGAGATCGCGACGACTCCAGGAAACATAAATCGAGCGATTCGGGCGAAATCGCCAAAAACGGCTATTTCGTAAACTACCGGGAATTTCGCTCTGAAAATTTCACTGAACATGTAAAATGATGCGACAAACAAAACATGCCAAATGACTTTTTCTGTGCGGCCAATAGAATTTTTTTGAGAAGCGAAAAATCGAAAATCACTCATTTTTTGATGAGCTGCTGTGGCCAAACGGTGGCGTTTTGAGCGCTGCCAGTCCTCTGAGTCGTAGGTATTTTTGATGCCAACCTCTCATGAAATTTTGAGACGTTCAAGTGCGATGGATACGCCATGGGGAGCAGTCAAAAAATTCGACAAAAAAAAACGTCTTTTTTTAAGCATACTTCAAAGTCGATTAAAAAAAAATCTATCCGACGAATTTTTTTGAGCCAAACTTTTTGAATGTACCAACATGTTTTCTGTAATGTGTCGAAAAACCAGACCTCTTACTGTGAAACAGGAAAACTGAGACTGTTTGGCGCAGATGCCTTTTTTTTCGAGGTCATATTTGAGAGGCATTTTCTCAAAAAATTGAGAACCCAGATTTTTTGTGATTTTTTTCACGAGAGATATTCCCAACCTCTACCAGATATCAAATTTTGAAAGCCTTTCCGCCGCTGGCCTGGCCAGAAAAAAATCGCAAAAATCGACAATTTTTTGGCATGCTTTTTTTGAGAGGCTCTAGCAAAAAATTTTTCTCTATACGAAAAACCTCAAGTTTTTGGCTGAGGTGTACCGCTACTCTGGCTACCCAGAAATGAAATCCGCAGACCTCTAGCTATCACAGCGAAAATTAGATAAATATTAGAAAATGACGAAAAAAAAAACGTTTTTTTTTCATTTAAAGCATTTTTATGGGCCCGATCGAGCCGAGAGGCGAAACTTAAGGTTTTTTAGCGACTCTCCATCTGCCCTCCAAATTTGAGCCCGCTGCGACCCCGCGTTCTGGTACTTTACTCCTGTGTGAATCGGGATTCCGCCCATTGTTTCCGAGCACTAAACACAAGCACCCTCCCTTATAGTACTAGTTCTAGCATCTCTTCGAAATGCGTATTTTAGTTTTAGTGCTTTTTTCAAATCCGGAGGGCGCCGCAAGTAACCAGCACACCAGCGCCCTCCTCCTCCCACACACAACACAACACACACCCACACACACACCCAAACACACACCGCCAAACCCCAAACAACAAAAAACACCCACAACAACACATCACCAACACCACCAACAACAAACCACCCATACCACTCACACTCCTCACACTTATAAAACCATCAACAAATAGCCCACAACGACATACCACACGCGCACAACAAATTTAGTACAGCCCATGCGTTACTTGTCTCCAAACTTGTATGTTTTACTTTTAAACACCACAGCCACTACTTTATTTACCAACAAACAACTCACACCTAACCATCAACCATCACTCAACAGGTCAAATATATACTAACTCCTCTTGTATGACAATAATCCCTAAACCTAGCGATTACCATTAAACACACACAAAACGAGTAGTCATAACCTATATGATCCTTATTAATCATGACTTTACCTTCAAACCCAATCTGTCGTATTTTACTGTTGAATTTTCAACCCCTCATATTTCATCCCATCTATCGTAACATACATCCCCTTATTCTTACTAAATCACTTCACCAAACCTATACACTACCCAACACAATTCCTTATATTTTAAAGCTCGACAGAAAGTTGCATAACAATTTCCTTAACAGAGACGTAAAGATGATAAAATTGCTCTATCACACCTCCAATTACTCTCAGGTTAAACAGGTTACAAAACACACCCAATAAAATCAACACTTGTTTATTTTAATGTTCAACACAATTTTGTTCGATATAAGTTTTCCCATATACGCCCCTCAAACAATAAAAAGCATTTACCAAAAAACATTCAATATCACTTTAGCGCCAGACGTACGAAAATAGCACTCCAATAGCACACGAGAATTACAGAGTTTCATATGCCTACAAGTTTAAACCCACTTTCACAAACCACACTAGCGTTTCATACTGAATATCCGCATGAAAACATTACTATAGAGCCCCAAATATTCACCAACTTAATGATAGCTAAAATTACCATGAACACACTCTTTCAAATCAACCCGAAACACTCAATTCAAACTCATTTTCGTGAAGAAATTGAATGAATGAGAGGTAAATAACAGAGTATTAGATTACCCATCTTTCATTTCTCCGAAGATCCCATACAATCTGATCCTTCTTACATCTAAACCACTATAGAAACCCACAACATTTGACTAAAATAATCCCAAAATGAGTTTGCAAACAAAAGACTACATCCAACTCAAATTAGCCCGCTTTTAATAGAGAAACATCGCTATTATACGCCTCAATTGGAAAATGATTATGCAACACACGCGCCGTCGCGCGTTCGCGTTTAATACTAGAATATTTTGGTCGTGATTTAGGGGCCGCTCTGCGAGGGCGATGCCCTACGCAGAGCGGCACAGCCATGGTCTAGATGCCTATCAAAACCGAGGGGCCCTTTACTTACTCCGGATCACTCAAAAACTCTACAAAATGCCCATAAATGTGCAATTTCTGCCATTTTGGGTGGATTTACCCCGTAGACTTTTATTATAACCTTCAACATCTCCCTCTGTATGAAGCTGAAATACATTTGTGCACGAATTCCCACTTATTTGCGATTTTTCATCGAAAATAACATTTTACCATCCGTAGACTTTTGGCGAATGTTTCCTAAAATTTATGAAATGCGAACGTTTCCCATCTTGCAACCCTTCCATACTGTCCAAAAAAATTGTTCAAAACACTCTTCCCTGACGAGAAAAAAGCCAAAATATTTGCAAAATATCATTTCCAAATATATTAAAAAATATTCATTAACAAATTTTTCATCGACATAATTCATAAGACGCTCTCGATTCCGCTTCTTTTGAGCCTAAAATCGTCTCTCTGGCTTGTTTCTAAGTGCCATTTTTTTATCAATTTAATTAGGTATGGAATTTTCGAAAGTTTCTTCTTTTCCCCCAAATATCGATTGGACCATTTTCAAATTTCAACCATACAAACTTCTCATTGATAACTAGATTGTATCAAAATTTCAGACTTCTTACTTGAATGCCAACGAAAATATGGCTCATTGAAATTTCACTCCTCTCGCGACCGAGAGTTTATACATCAATTATCAATGAAAATTTGAAAATCATAATTTATGTCTAAGCCCTCTCATTCTCTTTGAATGAAATACCAAATAACGCCCACCAAAACCTCCAGAAACCATTTTCAAGGACAATTGAAATAACGCAGAAAACGTTTACATGAAGAATTCCCAGAAAAACAACTGCCAGTCGAATTTTACCCCAAACAGGGATATTTTTACCTGGAAAACGCTGGATGTTCGAACCTCTCCTCGGGCACTGAAACATGAATAATTTAGAACGCCCACCAAAATCAGCACAAAAATTTATGTTGGAATGAGTGATATCTCCATTTGAGCAGTAAATTTCTTCAAAGTAGAACATTTCACGAGCGCAAACCATTTGCAGAATTTCCATAAGTATACTTCAATCATTCACCATAATAGAACCCTCGACCAAGTCTGAGAGAGAATTTACAAATTTTCCAAATTATTATGAGTGATGACATTTTACTTTTCGTAAATAACACATATGAGACCTGCGAACCATATCTCTCGAAAATTCCAGACATCTCGGGGACACACATACGCACGCGCATTCACCATACAACGCCGATCCCTTAACCACTCTGCCACGGCGAGCAACAATCTTCTTACATTCCCATTCACAATAAAAATTGACCTCTGAAAAATACTGGGAGAAAATTTTCAATTCAAACGAACCTCGAATTTCATTTCTCAATCGCCAAAATTGATAAGAGAAAAATTCACTCATTGTACGCTCGTTAGTAATCGACAAATCCACCACGATGCACTTTTTCTTCAATGAGAATATAGGCATGATCACTAAACACTCCTTTTCCAAGGAGCACATTCCATATCGAAATCGAATGTTTATTTTCTTCAACATGCATACAGTACGAATTACCGATTCCCAACGTAAAAATACGCTGATAAACTCACAACACTCATTTTGCCTAAATATCGAGTGATTCTGGAGCCTCATTTACCTCATTTATTGAGTATTAAACGTTTTGTATCGCCATTGTGAACATTCCGACTAATATCATTAGCTGGCAACTGCAAACATTCTTATTCTTCATGAACGACCGACGCGACTTTGTTCATTTCGAAAACAGCGAGGAAATGCGAGCGATTTTCAATGTCACTCACTCGTAATGAGTGACAGTCTCTTTAAATTCATGAATTTCGACTGCGTGCTGACACTTTAATTGCGAACAAGAGAAATTCTCACACCCAAAGATGGAAGCAAATGGCATCTATTCATCGCCCGAACGTCGACAAAATTCACAACTGGTAGTCAAATTACGTAAAAATGAGTTAAATTTACGTTATATATATATATAAATGACTCCCTGATGTTCTTACTCGTTAACACTGTGCTAAGAACGTGAGAAATTTCTTCGGAGAGATAGCCATTCAAAATTTTCGGTTTCAAAGTAACAACACTCTGACGTGACCGCCGCCAGCTCACACACTTTGCATCAGAACGGGCAGAAGCTGGACTTATAAAATTTCGACACAAAATTCAAATTCGGGTTTCCATCGTTGATGGAGGTAAAAAACACTGTGTATAGGTAAATCGTCAATTTCCAACACATTTCATCTCTATAAAATTTCTTGTGGAACGCCTCTAAAGTCCTCAAATAATTAAAAATTACCGCATCATCAAATGAGTGAAATATGAGCGACTAAAATTGAGCCTTTTTCGCTTGGCTCTCGAAACAAGAAATATTTCTAGCATTGCTAAAGACACTACCTTGCCCTCAAAAAATAGCTGCGTGCCCTCGAATGAGTGTAAAGTGAACAAAACTCAAATCACTCATACTTCATCAATAAACTCCCAGATCGAAATTGCTTAGAAAAAATTTCCATTGGTTTGCTCTTTCATACTAGTGCGAGTGGAAAAAAGGCAGAAAAAAGGATTTTTATGCCCTAAAATGGAGATCGCGACGACTCCGGGAAACATAAATCGAGCGATTCGGGCGAAATCGCCAAAAACGGCTATTTCGTAAACTACCGGGAATTTCGCTCTGAAATTTTCACTGAACACGTAAAATGATGCGACAAGCAAAACATGCTAAATGACTTTTTCTGTGCGGGCAATAGAATTTTTTTGAGAAGCGAAAAATCGAAAATCACTCATTTTTTGATGAGCTGCTGTGGCCAAACGGTGGCGTTTTGAGCGCTGCCAGTCCTGTGAGTCGTAGGTATTTTTGATGCCAACCTCTCATGAAATTTTGAGACGTTCAAGTGCGATGGATACGCCATGGAGAGCAGTCAAAAAATTCGACAGAAAAAACGCCTTTTTTTTAGGCATACTTTAAAGTCGAATAAAATAGAATCTATTCGACGAATTCTTTCGAGCCAAACTTTTTGAATGTACCAACATGTTTTCTGTGATGTATGGAAAAACCAGACCTCTTACTGTGAAACAGGAAAACTGAGACTGTTTGGCGCAGATGCCATTTTTTTCGAGGTCTTTTTTGAGAGGCATTTTCTCAAAAAATTGAGAACCCAGATTTTTTGTGATTTTTTTCTCGACAGATATTTGCAAACTATACATGATATCAAATTTCGAAAGCTTTTCCGCCGCTGGCCTGGCCAGAAAAAAATCGCAAAAATCGACACTTTTTTAGCATGCTTTTTTTGAGAGGCTCTAGCAAAAAATTTTTCTCTATACGAAAACACTCAAGTTTTTGGCTGAGGTGTACCGCTACTTTGACTACCAGAATATGAATTCCCAGACCTCTGGCTATCATGACAAACATTACATAAATATTAGAAAATGACAAAAAAAAATCAGCTTTTTTCCATTTAAAGCATTTTTATGGGCCCGATCGATCCGAGAGGCGAAACTTAAGGTTTTTTAGCGAGCCTCCATCCGGCCTCCCAATTTGAGCTCGCTGCGACCACGCGTTCTGGTACTTTACTCTTGTCAGGTACCAAATTTTTCCCCGTTGTTTCCGAGCACTAAACACAAGCACCCTCCCTTATAGTACTAGTTCTAGCATCTCTTCGAAATGCGTATTTTAGTTTTAGTGCTTTTTTCAAATCCGGAGGGCGCCGCGAGTAACCAGAACACCAACGCGCCCTCCGACTCCCCCCCACAACACAACACACACCCACACACACACACCCAAACACACCCCCCGAAACCCCCAAACAACAAAAAACACCCACAACAACACATCATCAACAACACCAACAACAAATCACACATTCCATCCAATCGCCACACTTTTAAAACCATCAACAAATAGCCCACAACCACATACCACACGCGCACAACAAATTTAGTACAGCCCATGCGTTACTTGTCTCCAAACTTGTATGTTTTACTTTTAAACACCACAGCCACTACTTAATTTACCAACAAACAACTCACACCTAACCATCAACCATCACTCAACAGGTCTAAAATAATTAAACTAATTCCTTTAGTATGACAATAATCCCTAAACCTATCGATTACAATTAAACACACACAAAACGAGTAGTCATAACCCATATGATCCTTATTTATCATGACTTTACATTCAAACCCAATCTATCGTATATTACCATTGAATTTGCAGCCCCCTCATACTTCATCCCATCTATCTTAACATACATCCCCTTATTCTTACTAAATCACTTCACCAAACCTATACACTACCCGACTCAATTCCTTATATTTCAGAGCTCGACAGAATGTGCAATAACAATTTCCTTAACGGAGACGTAAATATGAAAAAATTCCGCTATCACACCTCCAATTACCCTCAGGTTAAACAGGGGAAAAATTACACCCAATACAAACAATACTCGTTTATTTAAATGTTAAACACAATTTTGTTCGATATAAGTTTTCCCATACACGCCCCTCAAACAATTAAAAGCATTTACCAAAAAACATTCAATATCACTTTAGCGCCAGACGTACGAAAATAGCACTCCAATAGCACACGAGAATTACAGAGTTTCATATGCCTACAAGTTTAAACCCACTTTCACAAACCACACTAGCGTTTCATACTGAATATCCGCATGAAAACATTACTATAGAGCCCCAAATATTCACCAACTTAATGATAGCTAAAATTACCATGAACACACTCTTTCAAATCAACCCGAAACACTCAATTCAAACTCATTTTCGTGAAGAAATTGAATGAATGAAAGGTAAATAACAGAGTATTAGATTACCCATCTTTCATTTCTCCGAAGATCCCATACAATCTGATCCTTCTTACATCTAAACCACTATAGAAACCCACAACATTTGACTAAAATAATCCCAAAATGAGTTTGCAAACAAAAGACTACATCCAACTGAAATTAGCCCGCTTTTAATAGAGAAACATCGCTATTATACGCCTCAATTGGAAAATGATTATGCAACACACGCGCCGTCGCGCGTTCGCGTTTAATACTAGAATATTTTGGTCGTGATTTAGGGGCCGCTCTGCGAGGGCGATGCCCTACGCAGAGCGGCACAGCCATGGTCTAGATGCCTATCAAAACCGAGGGGCCCTTTACTCACTCCGGATCACTCAAAAACTCTACAAAATGCCCATAAATGTGCAATTTCTGCCATTTTGGGTGGATTTACCCCGTAGACTTTTATTATAACCTTCAACATCTCCCTCTGTATGAAGCTGAAATACATTTGTGCATGAATTCCCACTTATTTGCGATTTTTCATCGAAAATAACATTTTACCATCCGTAGACTTTTGGCGAATGTTTTTAAAATTTATGAAATTCGTAGGGTTCTCACCTTGCAACCCTTCCATACTGTCCAAAAAAAATGTTCAAAACACACTTCCCTGACGAGAAAACAGCCAAAATATTTGCAAAATATCATTTCCAAATATATTAAAAAATATTCATTAACAAATTTTTCATCGACATAATTCATAAGACGCTCTCGATTCCGCTTCTTTTGAGCCTAAAATCGTCTCTCTGGCTTGTTTCTAAGTGCCATTTTTTTATCAATTTAATTAGGTATGGAATTTTCGAAGGTTTCTTCTTTTTCCCCAAATATCGATTGGACCATTTTCAAATTTCAACCATACAAACTTCTCATTGATATCTAGATTGTATCAAAATTTCAGACTTCTTACTTGAATGCCAACGAAAATATGGCTCATTGAAATTTCACTCCTTTCGCGACCGAGAGTTTATAGATCAATTATCAATGAAAATTTAAAAATCATAATTTATGTCATGAAACCCCTCATTCTCTTCGAATGAAATACCAAATAACGCCCACCAAAACCTCCAGAAACCATTTTCAAGGACAACTGAAATAACGCAGAAAACGTTTACATGAAGAATTCCCAGAAAAACAACTGCCAGTCAAATTTTACCCCAAACGGGGAATTTTTTACCTGGAAAATGCTGGCAGTTCGAACCTCTCGTCGGGCACTGAAACATGAATAATTTAGAACGCCCACCAAAATCAGGACAAACATTTACGTTCGGATGAGTGATTTCTCCATTTGAGCAGTAAATTTCTTCAAAGTAGAACGTTTCACGAGCGCGCAAACCATTTCGCAGAACTTCCATAAGTATACTTCAAAATCATTCACCAGAATAGAACCCCCGACCAAGTCTGAGAGAGAATTTACAAATTATTCCAAATTATTATGAGTGATGACATTTTACTTTTCGTAAATAACACATATGAGGCCTGCGAACCATATCTCTCGAAAATTCCAGACATCTCGGGGACACACATACGCACGCGCATTCACCATACAACGCCGATCCCTTAACCACTGTGCCATGGCGAGCAACAACCTTCTTACATTCCCATTCACAATAACAATTGACCTCTGAAAAATACTGAGAGAAAATTTTCATTTCAAACGAACCTCGAATTTCATTTTTCAATCGCCAAAATTGATGAGAGAAAAATTCACTCATCGTACGCTCTTTAGTAATCGACAAATCCACCATGTACACTCTTTTTTTCAATGAAAATATAGGCATGATCACTAAACACTTCTTTTCCAAGGAGCACATTCCATACCGAAATCGAATGTTTATTTTCTTCAACATGCATACAGTACGAATTTCCAATTTCCAACGTAAAAATACGCTGATAAACTCACAACACTAATTATGCCTAAATATCGAGTGATTCTGGAGCCTCATTTACCTCATTTATTGAGTATTAAACGTTTTGTATCGCCATTGTGAACATTCCGACTAATATCATTAGCTGGCAACTGCAAACATTCTTATTCTTCATGAACGACCGACTCGACTCTGTTCATTTCGAAAACAGCGAGGAAATGCGAGCGATTTTCAATGTCACTCACTCGAAATGAGTGAGAGTCTCTTTCAATTCATGAATTTCGATTGCGTGCTGACACTTTAATTGCAAACAAGAGAAATTCTCACACCCAAAGATGAAGCAAATGGCATCTATTCATCGCCCGAACGTCGACAAAATTCACAACTGATAGTCAAATTACGTAAAAATGAGTTAAATTTACGTTATATATATATATATAAACGACTCCCTGATGTTCTTACTCGTTAATACTGCGCTAAGAACGTGAGAAATTTCCTCGGAAAGATAGCCATTCGAAATTTCGGTTTCAAAGTAACAACACTCTGACGTGACCGCACTCAGCTCGCACACATAGCCTCTGTACGGGTCGACTGTGGACTTTGAAAATTTCAACATCAAAATTCAAATTCGGGTTTCCATCGTTGATGGAGGTGAAAAACACTTTGTATAGGTAAATCGTCAATTTCCAACACATTTCATCTCTATAAAATTTCTTGTGCCTCGCCTCTAAAGTCCTCAAATAATTAAAAATTACCGCATCATCAAATGAGTGAAATATGAGCGACTAAAATTGAGCCTTTTTCGCTTGGCTCTCGAAACAAGAAATATTTCTAGCATTGCTAAAGACACTACCTTGCCCTCAAAAAATAGCTGCGTGCCCTCGAATGAGTGTAAAGTAAACAAAACTCAAATCACTCATACTTCATCAATAAACTCCCAGATCGAAATTGCTTAGAAAAAATTTCCATTGGTTTGCTCTTTCATACTAGTTCGAGCGGAAAAAAGGCAGAAAAAAGGATTTTTATGCCCTAAAATGGAGATCGCGACGACTCCAGGAAACATAAATCGAGCGATTCGGGCGAAATCGCCAAAAACGGCTATTTCGTTAACTACCGGGAATTTCGCTCTGAAAATTTCACTGAACACGTAAAATGATGCGCCAAGCAAAACATGCCAAATGACTTTTTCTGTGCGGGCAATAGAATTTTTATGAGCAGCGAAAAATCGAAAATCACTCATTTTTTGATGAGCTGCTGTGGCCAAACGGTGGCGTTTTGAGCGCTGCCAGTCCTGTGAGTTGTAGGTATTTTTGAAGCCAACCTCTCATGAAATTTTGAGATGTTCAAGTGCGATGGATACGCCATGGGGAGCAGTCAAAAAATCCGACAGAAAAAACGCCTTTTTTTTAAGCATACTTTAAAGTCGAATAAAAAAATATCTATTCGACGAATTCTTTTGAGCCAAACTTTTTGAATGTACCAACATGTTTTCTGTGTTGTGTAAGAAAACCAGACCTCTAACTGTGAAACAGGAAAACTGAGACTGTTTGGCGCAGATGCCTTTTTTTTCGAGGTCATATTTGAGAGGCATTTTCTCGCAAAATTGAGCACCCAGATTTTTTGTGATTTTTTTCTCGAGAGATATTTGCAGACTATACATGATATCAAATTTCGAAGGCTTTTCCGCCGCTGGCCTGGCCAGAAAAAAATTGCAAAAATCGACACTTTTTTGGCATGCTTTTTTTGAGAGGCTCTAGCAAAAAATTTTTCTCCATACGAAAACACTCAAGTTTTTGGCTGAGGTGTACCGCTACTTTGACTACCAGAATATGAATTCCCAGACCTCTGGCTATCATGACAAACATTACATAAATATTAGAAAATGACAAAAAAAAATCAGCTTTTTTCCATTTAAAGCATTTTTATGGGCCCGATCGAGCCGAGAGGCGAAACTTAAGGTTTTTTAACGAGCCTCCATCCGGCCTCCAAATTTGAGCTTGCTGCGAGCACGCGTTCTGGTACTTTACTCTTGTCAGGTACCAAATTTTTCCCCGTTGTTTCCGAGCACAAAACACAAGCACCCTCCCTTATAGTACTAGTTCTAGCATCTCTTCGAAATGCGTATTTTAGTTTTAGCGCTTTTGTCCAAAACGGAGGGCGCCGCGAGTAACCAGAACACCAACGCGCCCTCCGACTCCCCCCCACAACACAACACACACCCACACACACACCCAAACACACACCGCCAAACCCCCAAACAACAAAAAACACCCACAACAACACATCATCAACACCATCAACAAAAAACCATACACCCCATACACTCTTCACACTTCTAAAACCATCAACAAATGACCCACAACAACATAGCACACGCGCACAACAACATACCACACGCGCACAACAAATTTAGTACAGCCCGTACCTTACTTGTAACCAAACTTTTATGTTTTACTTTTAAACACCACAGCCACTACTTAATTTACCAACAAACAACACCCTAACCATCAACCATCACTCAACAGGTCAAAAATAATTTTACAACCTCCATCTTGTTTGGCAATCATCCCTAAACCTATCGATTACCATTAAACACACACAAAACGATTTGTCATAACCTATTTGATCCTTATTTATCATGACTTTACCTTCAAACCCAATCTGTCGTATTTTACTGTTGAATTTTCAGCCCCCTCACACTTCATCCCATCTACCTTAACATACATCCCCTTCTTCTTACTAAATCACTCCACCAAACCTATACACTCCCCAACTCAATTCCTTATATTTCAGAGCTCAACAGAAAGTGCAATAACAATTTCCTTAACGGAGACGTAAATATGATAAAGTTCCGCTATCACACCTCCAATTATCCTCAAATTAAACAGGGTAAAAAACACACCCAATACAATCAACACTTCTTTACTTAAATGTTCAACACAATTATGTTCGATATATGTTTTCCCATATACGCCCCCCAAACAATGAAAAGCATATACCAAAAAACGTTCAATATCACTTTAGGGCCAGACGTACGAAAATAGCACTCCAATAGCACACGAGAATTACAGTGTTTCATTTGCCTGCAAGTTTAAACCCACCTTCAGAAACCACACTAGCGTTTCACACTGAATATCCGAATGAAAACTTTACTATAGAACCCCAAATATTCACCAACTTGATGATAGTTCAAATTACAATGAACAAGCTCGTTCAAATCAACCAGAAAAACTCAATTCAAATTCATTTCTGTGAATAAATGGATTGAATGAGTGGTAAATGATAGACTATTAGATTATCCATATTCCATTACTCCAGAGATCCCATACAATCCGATCCTCCTTCAACCTCAACCACTACAGAGACCCACAACATTTCCATAAAATTATTACAAAATAAATTTGAAAACAAAAGACCACATCCAACTGAAAAATAGCCCGCTTTTAATAGAGAAACATCGCTTTTCTACGCCTCAATTGGAAATATGATTATGCAACACACGCGCAGTTGCTCGTGTGTTGCATAATCATATTTCCAGGTTGAGGCTAGTAGTTTTAGTTGTAATTTTTGGGCCGCTCTGGCGGGCCATGGCCCGCGGCAGAGCGGCACAGTCCTGGTCTTGATACCTATCATAACCTAGAAACTCTTCATTTACAGAAGTTCACTCATAACCTTCAAAAAATCCCAAAAATATGGAATTTCTTCCCATTTTCGGTGTGTTTACCCCGTAGACTTTTATCATAACCTTCAACATCTCCCTCTGCATGAAACTGAAATACATTTGCGCATGAATTCCCACTTTTCTGTGATTTTTCATCGAAAATAACATTTTACCATCCGCAGACTTTTGGCGAATGTTTCCTAAAATTTATGATATGCGTACGTTTTCCACCTTGCAAACCTTCCATACTGTCCAAAAAAATTGTTCAAAACACGCTTCCCTGACGAGAAAACAGCCAAAATATTTGCAAAAACTCATTTCCGAATATATTAAAAAATATTTATTAACAAATTTTTCATCAACATAATTTATAAGACGCTTTCGATTCCGCTTCTTTCGAGCCTAAAATTGTCTCTCTGGCTTGTTTCTAAGTGTCATTTTTTAATCAATTTAATTAGGTATGGAATTTTCGAAGGTTTCTTCTTTTTCCCCAAATACCGATTGGACCATTCTCAAATTGTAACCATACAAACTTCTTATTGATTTCTAGATTGTATCAAAATTTCAGACTTCTACCCTCAACGCCAACAAAAATATGCCTCATTGAAATTTCACTCAATTGCCGACCGAGTTCATCCACGGATCATCTTTAAAAATTGAAAATACTCAATATATATATCATCACTCCCACTTTCTCAACACGAAAAATATTGCTATCGTCTATCTACATGATGCAGCAAGTTTCATACAAATTTCATCGTCGAACTAACTGAAATGAGCGTTTTACAGAATTTCAAAATAAATAATAGAATTCTAATACGAACACCCAAGTGGACAATTTTTAGCCCGAAAAACATAACGAAATCGATCCTGTCAGTAAAAACAATAGTTTGACTAAATTAGAACGAAAAAAAAACTCAGCATCACCATCCAAGTTGGATTGAGTGATACTTCAGATTCGGGCTCATAATTTCTCGAAAAGAAGCATTTCGTGAGCGGAAACAATTTTCCCGCATTACCCTAACTATTTTCCAATTACCGACCGAAATAGAAGCCTGAACAAAGTCTGTGTGAGTATTTACAAATTTTTGCAAATTTTTCAGTTCTAATCTTTTACTTTCCCCAAATAACGTATTTGAAGCCCGCAAACACTCTCAAAAATTCAATCCATATCGAGGACACACACTCATCAAATATGAGCCCTCAGTCAACCTCGGAACGTTGTCTACTCATTGACAATGAGTGTCTCTTCGACACTACATATGCAATTGAGAGCATTTTGAGGCAGTCAAACAATTAGTTCGAATTTCTATTTCTGAACGGAAATTCAGTGCACTGTTGGAAAGTTCCTGGTCTAAAAATTCTAAAAGTTTCAATTTTGTATCATCAAAACTCATGCGAGAAATATTAACTCAAAGTACCGTGTTTCGCAATCGATCAGGTCCCACCCAGATGCGCGAATTTTCTGCTGTGATGAAGCCATGACCACAAAGACCCAAATGTTCAATGAGCTTTTTTTATTCACGGAATGAAAATTACAGTTTTTGACTTATGAGCACACCAAATTTCAAATTTCTAACATTAAAAACTGCTGGTGAGCACACAACACAAATTGACACGAAAAGGCCTCAAAACGGGATATTGCTGTGCTTCTAAAATCTACCAACAAGGCGTTTTCAAAGTCTCATAACTGCAGATTTTATCAAGTTTTGACATTTTTTGCTGGTGATTAATCATCATCGTTATATGAAAAATCTTTAGGAAAGAAGTGGAAACCCCAATTACTCGATAATCGCAAGAAATTTCGAGTCAAAAACGCACTTCCAGCAGATTCGCTACTTCGAACGTCAAATTTCACTGAGAAGGCATGTTTGAGAATCCATTACGACGTATTCTCGAAAACGGTGGTTATGTGAAATAAATGAGTAGTCTCACCAGGTCATTGTTGAAATGCAGAAGTTATAATCTACTCCTCATGTGTGATAGAAAAAAAATCACGTCGATTCAAAAACGCAGAGTTGAGCAAATGGACCGTTCTCTGTTCGGCGTCGTGAAAACCCGACGATGAGGCAACTTTGAGTACCCAAAACACCTACTTCTTACTGTTTTCTTGATGATTTTTCTCTTTAGTGTTCATGACAAGCACACATTCTAACAGTGTTCAAAAATTGAAGTACATAACACCAAACCAGCCTGAGAAAATCGACTTTGAAAACGCAAGATTGATGAAATTTTACGACGATTCGCAGAACACGCGCGAGGCAGCGAGAATATATACGATGATTTGGACTTTGAAAATTTCGTTATGAAATCATTTATGGCTATTATTGACCGAAAAACGTTTGTGGAATAAAATAAACACTACTCATGGGTAAATCGTCTATTTCCAACACATTTCATCTCTATGAAATTTTTTGTGGGACCACTCCAAAAGCCTTAAATAAATGCATCACTCAATATGAGTGATTTTGAGAGGTATAAATGTCATATTTTCGACTCGACCCTCAACGCAAGAAATATTTATAGCAACTCTAAAGACACTACCTTGCCCTCAAAAAATAGCTGCGTGTCCTAAAATATGTATAAAATCGAAAAAACTTTAAACACTCATCACTCATTATTAAGCTTTCGGATCGAAATTGCTTAGAAAAAATTTTCAATAGTTTGCGCTTTCACACTATTTCGAGTTGGAAAAAAGCACAAAAATAATTTTTTACGCCCTATATTGGAAATCGCGGTTACTCAGGGAAACATAAATCGAGCGAAATGAGGAAAAATCACCAAAAACGGGTATTTCGTAAACTACTGGGAATTTCGTTTTGAAAATTTCACTGAATGCGTAAAATGATGCGACCAGCAAAACATGTCAAATGACTTTTTCTGTGCGGGCAATAGAATTTTTTTGAGAAGCGAAATATCGAAAATCACTCATATTTTGATGAGCTGCTGTGGCCAAACGGTGGCTTTTTGAGCGCTGCCAATCCTGTGAGTCGTAGGTATTTTTGATGCCAACCTCTCATGAAATTTTGAGACTTCCACGTGCGATTGATACGCCATGAAAAGCTGTCGAAAAATCCGACCGAAAAAACGCCTTTTTTTACACCCCACTTTGAAGTCGAATAAAAAAAAATCTATTCGACGAATTTTTTTGAGCCAAACTTTTTGAATGTAGCAATATGTTTTTCGTGAGGTGTGAAAAAACCAGAACTCTTACTTTGATACAGAAAATTAGCGGATGTTTGGCGCAGAGGCCTTTTTTTTCGAGGTCTTTTTTGTGAGGCATTTTCTCGGAAAATTAGGCACCCAGATTTTTTGTGATTTTTTTCACGAGAGATATTTGCAAGCTCTACCAGATATCAAATATCGAAAGCTTTTCTGCCGCTGGCCTGGCCAGAAAAAAATCGCAAAAATCGACCCTTTTTTGGCATGCTTTTTTTAAGAGGCTCTAGCAAAAAATTTTTCTCTATACGAAAAACCTCAAGTTTTTGGCTGAGGTGTACCGCTACTCGGGCTACAAAAATATGTAATCGGCATGGCTGTAGAGGCTCCCCAAAATTATTGATAAATAGAAAACAAAACGCTTTTTTAAACGGTTTTTTCTCATTTAAAGCATTTTTATGGGCCCGATCGATCCGAAAATCAGTACGGGGGGGTTTCCCCCGATCCCCGACCTGCTCCCAAAATTTGAGCGCGCTGGGACCACGGCTTCTATGGGTTTCACCCGATAGAGCCCTGTGATTTGACTAGACCTTTCGCCAATAACCCTCTAGCCCTCTGATTAAGATTTTTCTTCTGACTTGATTTTCCTGCGGATTCCGATTTTAGTCTTTTTTTCACTCTACGAGGGCGCCGCAAGTAACCAGACAACACGCGCCCTCCGACTCCCCCCCACACACAACACACACCCACACACACACCCAAACACACCCCCCGAAACCCCCAAACAACAAAAAACACCCACAACAACACATCATCAACAACACCAACAACAAATCACACATTCCACCCAATCGCCACACTTTTAAAACCATCAACAAATGACCCACAACAACATAGCACACGCGCACAACAAATTTAGTACAGCCCATGCGTTACTTGTCTCCAAACTTGTATGTTTTACTTTTAAACACCACAGCCACTACTTAATTTACCAACAAACAACTCACACCTAACCATCAACCATCACTCAACAGGTCAAAAATAATTTTACAACCTCCATCTTGTTTGGCAATAATCCCTAAACCTAACGATTACCATTAAACACACACAAAACGAGTTGTCATAACCTATATGATCCTTATTTATCATGACTTTACCTTCAAACCTATCATATATTACTGCACAATTTTCAACCGCTCATATTTCATCCCATCCATCTTAACATACATCCCCTTATTCTTACTAAATCACTCCACCAAACCTACACTACCCGACACAATTCCTTATATTTTAAAGTTCGACAGAAAGTTGCACAACAATTTCCTTAACGGAGACGTAAAAATGAAAGAATTCCTCCATCACACCTCCAATTATCTTCAGGTGAAACAGGGTAAAAAACATACCCAATACAATCAACACTTGTTTATTTAAATGTTCAACACAATTATGTTCCACATAAGTTTTCCCATATACGCCCCTCAAACAATAAAAAGCATTTACCAAAAAACGTTCTATATCACTTTAGCGCCAGACGTACGAAAATACCACTCCAATAGCACACGAGAATTACAGAGTTTCATATGCCTACAAGTTTAAACCCACTTTCACAAACCACACTAGCGTTTCATACTGAATATCCGCATGAAAACATTACTATAGAGCCCCAAATATTCACCAACTTAGTGATAGCTAAAATTACCATGAACACACTCTTTCAAATCAACCCGAAACACTCAATTCAAACTCATTTTCGTGAAGAAATTGAATGAATGAGCGGTAAATAACAGAGTATTAGATTACCCATCTTTCATTTCTCCGAAGATCCCATACAATCTGATCCTTCTTACATCTAAACCACTATAGAAACCCACAACATTTGACTAAAATAATCCCAAAATGAGTTTGCAAACAAAAGACTACATCCAACTGAAATTAGCCCGCTTTTAATAGAGAAACATCGCTATTATACGACTCAATTGGAAAATGATTATGCAACACACGCGCCGTCGCGCGTTCGCGTTTAATACTAGAATATTTTGGTCGTGATTTAGGGGCCGCTCTGCGAGGGCGATGCCCTACGCAGAGCGGCACAGCCATGGTCTTGATGCCTATCAAAACCGAGGGGCCCTTTACTTACTCCGGATCACTCAAAAACTCTACAAAATGCCCATAAATGTGCAATTTCTGCCATTTAGGGTGGATTTACCCCGTAGACTTTTATTATAACCTTCAACATCTCCCTCTGTATGAAGCTGAAATACATTTGTGCATGAATTCCCACTTTTTTGTGGTTTTTCATCGAAAATAACATTTTACCATCCGTAGACTTTTGGCAAATGTTTCCTAAAATTTCTGGAATGCGTACGTTTCCAACCTTGCAACCCTTCCATACTGTCCAAAAAAATTGTTCAAAACACACTTCCCTGACGAGAAAACAGCCAAAATATTTGCAAAATATCATTTCCGAATATATTAAAAAATATTCATTAAAAAATTTTTCATCGACATAATTCATAAGACGCTCTGGATTCCGCTTCTTTTGAGCCTAAAATCGTCTCTCTGGCTTGTTTCTAAGTGCCATTTTTTTATCAATTTAATTAGGTATGGAATTTTCGAAGGTTTCTTCTTTTTCCCCAAATATCGATTGGACCATTTTCAAATTTTAACCATACAAACTTCTTATTGATATCTAGATTGTATCAAAATTTCAGACGTCTTACTTCAATGCCAACGAAAATATGGCTCATTGAAATTTCACACCTCTCGCGACCGAGTATTTATAGATCAATCATCAATGAAAATTCAAAAATCATAATTTATGTCATGAAACCCCCTCATTCTCTTCGAATGAAATACCAAATAACGCCCACCAAAACCTCCAGAAACCATTTTCAAGGACAATTGAAATATCGCAGCAAACGCTTACATGAAGAATTTCCAGAAAAACAACTGCCAGTCAAATTTTACCCCAAACAGGGAATTTTTTACCTGGAAAATGCTAAATGTTCGAACCTCTCCTCGGGCACTGAAACATGAATAATTTAGAACGCCCACCAAAATCAGCACAAAAATTTATGTTGGAATGAGTGATATCTCCATTTGAGCAGTAAATTTCTTCAAAGTAGAACATTTCACGAGCGCAAACCATTTGCAGAATTTCTATAGGTATACTTATATCATTCACCAAAATATAACCCTGCACCAAGTCTGAGAGAGAATTTCCAAATTTTCCAAATTATTATGAGTGATGACATTTTACTTTTCATAAATAACACATATGAGACCTGCGAACCATATCTCTCAAAAATTCCAGACATCTCGGGGACACACATACGCACGCGCATTCACCATACAACGCCGATCCCTTAACCACTGTGCCATGGCGAGCAACAACCTTCTTACATTCCCATTCACAATAACAATTGACCTCTGAAAAATACTGAGAGAAAATTTTCATTTCAAACGAACCTCGAATTTCATTTTTCAATCGCCAAAATTGATGAGAGAAAAATTCACTCATCGTACGCTCTTTAGTAATCGACAAATCCACCATGTACACTCTTTTTTTCAATGAAAATATAGGCATGATCACTAAACACTTCTTTTCCAAGGAGCACATTCCATACCGAAATCGAATATACATTTTCTGCAACACGCATACAGTACGGATTTCCAATTTCCGACGTAAAAATACGCTGGTAAACTCACAACACTAATTATGCCTAAATATCGAGTGATTCTGGAGCCTCATTCACCTCATTTATTGAGTATTAAACGTTTTGTATCGCCATTGTGAACATTTCGACTAATATCATTAGCTGGCAACTGCAAACATTCTTATTCTTCATGAACGACCGACGCGACTCTGTTCATTTCGAAAACAGCGAGGAAATGCGAGCGATTTTCAATATCACTCACTCGTAATGAGTGAGAGCCTCTTTCAATTCATGAATTTCGATTACGTGCTGACACCTTAATTGCGCACAAGAGAAATTCTCACACCCAAAGATGGAAGCAAATGGCATCTATTCATCGCCCGAACGTCGACAAAATTCACAACTGAGAGTCAAATTACGTAAAAATGAGTTAAATTTACGTTATATATATATATAAATAACTCCCTGATGTTTTTACTCGTTAACACTGCGCTAAAAACGTGCGAAATTTCCTCGGAAAAATAGCTGTTCAATATTTCGGTTTCAAAAGTAACACCACTCTGACGTGACCGCGACCCGGTCAAACACTTAGCCTCTGTACGGGTCGACAGTGGACTTTGAAAATTTCGACATCAAAATTCAAATTCGAGTTTCCATCGCTGATGGAGGTAAAAGACACTTTGTATAGGTAAATCGTCAATTTCCAACACATTTCATCTCCATAAAATTTCTTGTGGAACGCCTCTAAAGTCCTCAAATAATTAAAAATTACCGCATCATCAAATGAGTGAAATATGAGCGACTAAAATTGAAGCTTTTTCGCTCGACTCTCGAAACAAGAAATATTTCTAGCGACTCTAAAGACACTACCTTGCCCTCAAAAAATAGCCGCGGGCCCTCGAATGAGTGTAAAGTGAACAAAACTCAAATCACTCATACTCCATCAATAAGCTCTCAAATTGAAATTGCTTAGAAAAAATTTCCAATGGTTTGCGCTTTCACACTAGTTTGAGTTGAAAAAAGCCCAAAAAAAGTTTTTTAAGCCCTATAATGGAAATCGCAATGACGCGAGGAAACATAAATCGAGCGATATGAGCAAAATCGCCAAAAACTGCTATTTCGTGAACTACAGCGAATTTTGCTCTGAAAATTTCACCGAACACGTAAAATGATGCGCCTAGCAAAACATGTTAAATGACTTTTTCTGTACGGGCGACAGAACATTTTTGGAGAGCGAAAAATCGAAAATCACGCATTTTTTGATGAGCTGCTGTGGCCAAACGATGGGGTTTTGAGCGTTGCCGATCCCGTGGATCGTAGGTACTGTTGACGTGAACCTCTCATGAAATTTTGGCATTATCACGTGCGATGTATACGCGATAAGAAGCAGTCAAAAAATTCGACCGTAAAAACGTCATTTTTTAGTCCCAACTTCAAAGACTCACAGAAAAAATTCTACTCGTAGAAACCTTCTCAAAAAGTATTTTTGAATGTACCAACATGTTTTCTGTGATGTGTAGAAAAACCAAACCTCCTACTTCCACCCAGAAAACCTAAACATGTTTGGCGCAGATGCCTTTTTTTCCGAGGTCTTTTTTGAGAGGCATTTTCTCGCAAAATCGAGCACCCAGATTTTTTGTGATTTTTTTGATGAAAGACCTTCCCAATGTCTACAAGATATCAAAGTTTGAACGCTTTTGAGCGGCGGGCCTCGCCGGAAAAAAATGCCAAAAATCGACATCTTTTTTGCATGCTTTTTTTAGAGGGCTCTAGCAAAAAATTTTTCTCTATGCCAAACATCTCAAGTTTTTGGCTGAGGTGTACCGCTGCTTGGACTACCCAAAAATGAAATCCGCAGACCTCTAGGACCCGTAGTTGAAAACTTTTAAATGTTTGAAAATGACGAAAAAAAAAACTTTTTTTTTCATTTAAAGCATTTTTATGGGCCCGATCGAGCCGAGAGGCGAAACTTAAGGTTTTTTAGCGGCTCTCCATCTGCCCTCCAAATTTGAGCCCGCTGCGACCCCGCGTTCTGGTACTTTACTCCTGTGTGAATCGGGATTCCGCCCATTGTTTCCGAGCACAAAACACAAGCACCCTCCCTTATAGTACTAGTTCTAGCATCTCTTCGAAATGCGTATTTTAGTTTTAGTGCTTTTTTCAAATCCGGAGGGCGCCGCAAGTAACCAGACAACACGCGCCCTCCGACTCCCACCCACACACACAACACACCCCAAAACACACACACCCAAACACACACCGACAAACCCCCAAACCCCAACAAAAAACACCCACAACAACACATCATCAACACCACCAACAACAAACCACCCACGCCATTCAATCTTCACACTTTTAAAACCATCAACAAATGACCCACAACAACATAGCACACGCGCACAACAAATTTAGTACAGCCCGTACCTTACTTGTAACTAAACTTTATGTTTTACTTTTAAACACCACAGCCACTACTTAATTTACCAACAAACAACTCACACCTAACCATCAACCACCACTCAACCGGTAAAAAATTATTATTTCACCCTCTTCTTAAATGACACTCACACCAAACCTTTCTGATGGGAACCTCATTAATACTATCATAATCCAAAACATACCAATTATTATTAAACTCTCCTGAAATCATAACCTATCCTAATTTATCATGACCTCACATTCAAACCCAATCTATCAAATATTTCTGTCGAATTTTCAACACTCCCATCTTCCATCCCATATATCTTAGCATACATCATCATATTCTTACTGAATCACTCCACCAAACTTACACTACCCTACTCAATTCTTCATATTTTAAAACTCGACAGAATGTTGCAGAACTATTTCCTTAACGGAGACGAAATGATGATTAAATGCCTCTATCACACCTCTAATTCCCTATACAATCAATACTTGTTCATCTAAATGTTCAATATCAGTTTTCCCATACACGCCCCTCAAATAGTAAAAAGCATTTTCCAAAAACCCGTTCAATATCACTTAAGGGACAGACGTACGAAAATAGCACTACAATAGCACACGTAATAACCAAGTTTAATATGCTTCCAAGTTTATATCCACTTCCAAAAACCACACTAGCGTTTCACACTGAATTTCCGCATGAAAACTTCACTATAGAGCCCCAAATATTCACCAACTTAATGATATTTCAAATTACCATGAACAAACTTGTTCAAATCAACCAGAAAAACTCAATTCAAATTCATTTTCGTGAATAAATTGAATGAATGAGGGGTAAATGATAGAGTATTAAATTATCCATCTCCCATTACTCAAGAGATCCCATACAACCCGACTCTCCCCTATCCAAACCGATACGGAAACCCACAACACTAGAATAAAATTACCACGAAACAAATTTGCAAACAAAAGACGACATCCCACCGAAAATTAGGCCGCTTTTAATAGAGAAACATCGCTATTATACGCCTCATTTCGGACAATGATTGAGCAACACACGCGCAGTCGCGCGTTCAACTTTGAGACTAGAGTATTTTGGTGGTGACTTATGGGCCGCTCTGCGGGGCGATGCCCTACGCAGAGCGGCACAGCTATGGTCTTGATGCATATCAAAACCGAGGAGTCCTTTACTTACTCCGGATCACTCAAAAACTCTACAAAATGCCCATTAATGTGCAATTTCTGCCATTTTGGGCGGATTTATCCCGTAGACTTTTTCCATAAACTTAAACTTCTCCTTCTGCATGAAACTGAAATACATTTGTGCATGAATTCCCACATTTTTGTGATTTTTCATCGAAAATAACATTTTACCATCCGTAGACTTTTGGCGAATGTTTCCTAAAATTTATGAAATGCGAACGTTTCCCACCTTGCAACCCTTCCATACTGTCCAAAAAAATTGTTCAAAACACTCTTCCCTGACGAGAAAAAAGCCAAAATATTTGCAAAATATCATTTCCAAATATATTAAAAAATATTCATTAACAAATTTTTCATCGACATAATTCATAAGACGCTCTCGATTCCGCTTCTTTTGAGCCTAAAATCGTCTCTCTGGCTTGTTTCTAAGTGCCATTTTTTTATCAATTTAATTAGGTATGGAATTTTCGAAAGTTTCTTCTTTTCCCCCAAATATCGATTGGACCATTTTCAAATTTCAACCATACAAACTTCTCATTGATAACTAGATTGTATCAAAATTTCAGACTTCTTACTTGAATGCCAACGAAAATATGGCTCATTGAAATTTCACTCCTCTCGCGACCGAGAGTTTATACATCAATTATCAATGAAAATTTGAAAATCATAATTTATGTCTAAGCCCTCTCATTCTCTTTGAATGAAATACCAAATAACGCCCACCAAAACCTCCAGAAACCATTTTCAAGGACAATTGAAATAACGCAGAAAACGTTTACATGAAGAATTCCCAGAAAAACAACTGCCAGTCGAATTTTACCCCAAACAGGGAATTTTTTACCTGGAAAACGCTGGATGTTCGAACCTCTCCTCGGGCACTGAAACATGAATAATTTAGAACGCCCACCAAAATCAGCACAAAAATTTATGTTGGAATGAGTGATATCTCCATTTGAGCAGTAAATTTCTTCAAAGTAGAACATTTCACGAGCGCAAACCATTTGCAGAATTTCCATAAGTATACTTCAATCATTCACCATAATAGAACCCTCGACCAAGTCTGAGAGAGAATTTACAAATTTTCCAAATTATTATGAGTGATGACATTTTACTTTTCGTAAATAACACATATGAGACCTGCGAACCATATCTCTCGAAAATTCCAGACATCTCGGGGACACACATACGCACGCGCATTCACCATACAACGCCGATCCCTTAACCACTCTGCCACGGCGAGCAACAATCTTCTTACATTCCCATTCACAATAAAAATTGACCTCTGAAAAATACTGGGAGAAAATTTTCAATTCAAACGAACCTCGAATTTCATTTCTCAATCGCCAAAATTGATAAGAGAAAAATTCACACATTGTACGCTCGTTAGTAATCGACAAATCCACCACGATGCACTTTTTCTTCAATGAGAATATAGGCATGATCACTAAACACTCCTTTTCCAAGGAGCACATTCCATATCGAAATCGAATGTTTATTTTCTTCAACATGCATACAGTACGAATTACCGATTCCCAACGTAAAAATACGCTGATAAACTCACAACACTCATTTTGCCTAAATATCGAGTGATTCTGGAGCCTCATTTACCTCATTTATTGAGTATTAAACGTTTTGTATCGCCATTGTGAACATTCCGACTAATATCATTAGCTGGCAACTGCAAACATTCTTATTCTTCATGAACGACCGACGCGACTTTGTTCATTTCGAAAACAGCGAGGAAATGCGAGCGATTTTCAATGTCACTCACTCGTAATGAGTGACAGTCTCTTTAAATTCATGAATTTCGACTGCGTGCTGACACTTTAATTGCGAACAAGAGAAATTCTCACACCCAAAGATGGAAGCAAATGGCATCTATTCATCGCCCGAACGTCGACAAAATTCACAACTGGTAGTCAAATTACGTAAAAATGAGTTAAATTTACGTTATATATATATATAAATGACTCCCTGATGTTCTTACTCGTTAACACTGTGCTAAGAACGTGAGAAATTTCTTCGGAGAGATAGCCATTCAAAATTTTCGGTTTCAAAGTAACAACACTCTGACGTGACCGCCGCCAGCTCACACACTTTGCATCAGAACGGGCAGAAGCTGGACTTATAAAATTTCGACACAAAATTCAAATTCGGGTTTCCATCGTTGATGGAGGTAAAAAACACTGTGTATAGGTAAATCGTCAATTTCCAACACATTTCATCTCTATAAAATTTCTTGTGGAACGCCTCTAAAGTCCTCAAATAATTAAAAATTACCGCATCATCAAATGAGTGAAATATGAGCGACTAAAATTGAGCCTTTTTCGCTTGGCTCTCGAAACAAGAAATATTTCTAGCATTGCTAAAGACACTACCTTGCCCTCAAAAAATAGCTGCGTGCCCTCGAATGAGTGTAAAGTGAACAAAACTCAAATCACTCATACTTCATCAATAAACTCCCAGATCGAAATTGCTTAGAAAAAATTTCCATTGGTTTGCTCTTTCATACTAGTGCGAGTGGAAAAAAGGCAGAAAAAAGGATTTTTATGCCCTAAAATGGAGATCGCGACGACTCCGGGAAACATAAATCGAGCGATTCGGGCGAAATCGCCAAAAACGGCTATTTCGTAAACTACCGGGAATTTCGCTCTGAAATTTTCACTGAACACGTAAAATGATGCGACAAGCAAAACATGCTAAATGACTTTTTCTGTGCGGGCAATAGAATTTTTTTGAGAAGCGAAAAATCGAAAATCACTCATTTTTTGATGAGCTGCTGTGGCCAAACGGTGGCGTTTTGAGCGCTGCCAGTCCTGTGAGTCGTAGGTATTTTTGATGCCAACCTCTCATGAAATTTTGAGACGTTCAAGTGCGATGGATACGCCATGGAGAGCAGTCAAAAAATTCGACAGAAAAAACGCCTTTTTTTTAGGCATACTTTAAAGTCGAATAAAATAGAATCTATTCGACGAATTCTTTCGAGCCAAACTTTTTGAATGTACCAACATGTTTTCTGTGATGTATGGAAAAACCAGACCTCTTACTGTGAAACAGGAAAACTGAGACTGTTTGGCGCAGATGCCATTTTTTTCGAGGTCTTTTTTGAGAGGCATTTTCTCAAAAAATTGAGAACCCAGATTTTTTGTGATTTTTTTCTCGACAGATATTTGCAAACTATACATGATATCAAATTTCGAAAGCTTTTCCGCCGCTGGCCTGGCCAGAAAAAAATCGCAAAAATCGACACTTTTTTAGCATGCTTTTTTTGAGAGGCTCTAGCAAAAAATTTTTCTCTATACGAAAACACTCAAGTTTTCGGCTGAGGTGTACCGCTACTTTGACTACCAGAATATGAATTCCCAGACCTCTGGCTATCATGACAAACATTACATAAATATTAGAAAATGACAAAAAAAAATCAGCTTTTTTCCATTTAAAGCATTTTTATGGGCCCGATCGATCCGAGAGGCGAAACTTAAGGTTTTTTAGCGAGCCTCCATCCGGCCTCCCAATTTGAGCTCGCTGCGACCACGCGTTCTGGTACTTTACTCTTGTCAGGTACCAAATTTTTCCCCGTTGTTTCCGAGCACTAAACACAAGCACCCTCCCTTATAGTACTAGTTCTAGCATCTCTTCGAAATGCGTATTTTAGTTTTAGTGCTTTTTTCAAATCCGGAGGGCGCCGCGAGTAACCAGATACACACGCGCCCTCCTCCTCCCACACACAACACAACACACACCCACACACACACCCAAACACACACCGCAAAACCCCCAAACAACAAAAAAAAACCACAACAACACATCATCAACACCACCAACAACAAACCACCCATACCACTCACACTCCTCACACTTATAAAACCATCAACAAATAGCCCACAACGACATACCACACGCGCACAACAAATTTAGTACAGCCCGTACCTTACTTGTAACCAAACTTTTATGTTTTACTTTTAAACACCCCGGCACTACTTTATTTACCAACAAACAACTCACACCTAACCATCAACCATCACTCAACAGGTCAAAAAAAATTTTACAACCTCCTCTTGTATGACAATAATCCCTAAACCTATAGATTTTACCATTAAACACACACAAAACGAGTTGTCATAACCTATCCAATCCTAATTTATCATATCCTCAATTTCAAAACCAATCTATCATACATTACTGTTGAATTTTCAGCTACCTCATACCTCATCCCATCTATCTTGACACACATCCCCTTATTCTTACTAAATCACTCCTCCAAACCTATACACTACCCGACTCAATTCCTTAAATTTTAAAGCTCGACAAAAAGTTGCACAACAATTTCATTAACGGAGACGTAAAAATGATAAAAATCTTCTATCACACCTCCAATTTCCCTCAGGTTAAACAGGTTAAAAAACACGCCCGAAACAATCAACACTTGTTTATTTAAATGTTCAACACAATTATACTCGATATGAGTTTTCCCATATACGCCCCTCAAACAATAAAAAGCATTTACCAAAAAATATTCAATATCACTTTAGCGCCAGACGTACGAAAATAGCACTCCAGAGCACAGGAAAATACAAAGTTTCATGTGCTTGCAAGTTTATACCCACCTTCAGAAATCACACAAGCGTTTCACACTGAATATCCGCATGAAAACTTTACAATAGAGCCCCAAATATTCACCAACATTATGATAGTTCAAATTACCACGAGCAAACTCGTTCAAATCAACCAGAAAAACTCAATTCAAATTCTTTTTTTGTGAATAAAGGGATTGAATGAGGAGAAAATGATAGAGTCTTAGATTATCCATATTCCATTACTCAAAAGATCCCAAACAATCCGATCCTCCTTCAATCTCAACGACTTCAGAGACCCACAACATTTCCATAAAATTATTACAAAATAAATTTGCAAACAAAAGACCACATCCAACTGAAAATTAGCCCGCTTTTAATAGAAAAACATCGATTTTCTACGCCTCAATTGGAAATATGATTATGCAACACACGCGCAGTTGCGCGTGTGTTGCATAATCATATTTCCAGGTTGAGGCTAGTAGTTTTAGTTGTAATTTTTGGGCCGCTCTGGCGGGCCATGGCCCGCGGCAGAGCGGCACAGTCCTGGTCTTGATACCTATCATAACCTAGAAACTCTTCATTTACAGAAGTTCACTCATAACCTTCAAAAAATCCCAAAAATATGGAATTTCTTCCCATTTTCGGTGTGTTTACCCCGTAGACTTTTATCATAACCTTCAACATCTCCCTCTGCATGAGACTGAAATACATTTGCGCATGAATTCCCACCTTTTTGTGATTTTTCATCGAAAATAACATTTTACCATCCGTAGACTTTTGGCGAATGTTTCCTAAAATTTATGATATGCGTACGTTTTCCACCTTGCAATCGTTCCATACTGTCCAAAAAAATTGTTCAAAACACGCTTCCCTGACGAGAAAACAGCCAAAATATTTGCAAAAACTCATTTCCGAATATATTAATAAATATTCATTAACAAATTTTTCATCAACATAATTTATAAGACGCTTTCGATTCCGCTTCTTTTGAGCCTAAAATCGTCTCTCTGGCTTGTTTCTAAATGCCATTTTTTAATCAATTTAATTAGGTATGGAATTTTCGAAGGTTTCTTCTTTTTCCCCAAATACCGATTGGACCATTCTCAAATTGTAACCATACAAACTTCTTATTGATTTCTAGATGGTATCAAAATTTCAGACTTCTACCTTCAATGCCAACAAAAATATGCCTCATTGAAATTTCACTCAATTTGAGACCGAGTTCATCCACGGATTATATTATTGGAAATTAAAAATACTCAAAACATATCGTCACTTTCAGTTTCTCGAGATGAAAAAAACGCTATCTCTTACGTACATCATGAAGCAATTTTCCTGCATATTTCAGCATCGAACTAACCGAAATGAGCGTTTAATCGAATTTCGACATAAATTCATGTTATGTAATTTGAAGCTTCAAGTGGCCAATTTTCCTCCAGAAAAACAGAATGAAATTGATCCTCTCATCGAACCCTATAGCCTGACTGAATTGGAACGCATTCAAAACACAACTTCATCATCCACGCTAGAATGAGTACTTATTCACGTTGGGGATCATATTTCCTCAGAATGAAACAATTTGTGAGCGGAAACAATTTTCCCGTGTAACCCGACCTATTTCTCAATTACTGACCGACATGGAAGCCTGAACAAAGTCTGGGTGAGTATTTATCAATTTTTGAAAATATTCCGGTAATAATATTTTACTTTCCGTAAATAATGTTTTTACGACCCGCAAACACTCTCAAAAATTAAGTACATATCGGAGACACATCCTCATCAAATATGAACCCTGAGTGAGCCTCTAAACGATGTCCACTCAATGACAATGAGTGGCTCAGAGAATCTGCGGATGCGATTGAGAGGATTTTGGTGCAGTCAAACGATGAGTTATAATATCTATTTCTAAACGAAAATTCAGTGCACTGTTGAAAAGTTCCTGGTCTGAAAAATTTGAAACTTGCAATATTGTAACATTAAAACTAATGCGAGAAATAATAACTCAAAGTACCGTGTTTCGCAATCGAATCGGTCCCAGCCAGATGCGCCAATTTTCTGCTGTAATTAGGCCATGATCACAAAGACCCAAATTTTCAATGAGCTTTTTTTACTCACGGAGTAAAAAGTACAGTTCCTGACCTATGAGCAGACACAATTCCAGATTTCTAGCATCAAAAACTGCTGGTGGGCACACAACACAAATTTGCAAAAAGAGGCCTTAAAACGAGGTATCGCAGTGCTCATAAAATCTACCAACAAGGCGTTTTCAAAGTCTCACAACTGTAGATTTATTCAAATTTTTACATGTTTTTTCAGTTTTTATGTATAACTGTCGTATCAAAAATCTCCAGAGAGAAAATGAAAACCCCAATCACTCGATATATGCAAGAAAACTCGAGTCAAAAACGCACTTCCAGCAGATTCGCGACTTCGAACGTCAAATTTCACTGAGAAGGCATGTTTGAGAGTCCATTACGACGTATTCTCGACAACGGTGGTTATGTGAAATAATTGAGTAGTCTCACCTAGTCATTGTTAAAATGCAAAAATTATAATCTACTCCTCATATGTGATAGAAAAAAAACCACGTCGATTCAAAAACGCAGAGTTGAGCAAATGGACCGTTCTCTGTTCGGCGTCGTAAAAACCCGACGATGAGGCAACTTTGAGTACCCAAAACACCTACTTCTCACTGTTTTCTTGATGATTTTTCTCTTTAGTGTTCATGACAAGCACACATTCTAACAGTGTTCAAAAATTGAAGTACATAACACCAAAACAGCCTGAGAAAATCGACTTTGAAAACGCAAGATTGATGAAATTTTACGACGATTCGCAGAACACGCGCGGGGCAACGAGAATATATACGATGATTTGGACTTTGAAAATTTCGATATGAAATCATTTATGGCTATTATTGACCGAAAAACGCTTGTGGAATGAAATAAACACTACCCATAGGTAAATCGTCTATTTCCAACACATTTCATCTCTATGAAATTTTTTGTGGGACCACTCCAAAAGCCTCAAATAAATGCATCACTCAATATGAGTGATTTTGAGAGGTATAAATGTCATATTTTCAACTCGACCCTCGTAGCAAGAAATATTTCTAGCAACTCTAAAAACACTACCTTGCCCTCAAAAAATAGCTGCGTGCCCTCGAATATGTATAAAATCGAAAAAACTTTAAACACTCATCACTCATTATTAAGCTTTCGGATCAAAATTGCTTAGAAAAAATTTTCAATAGTTTGCGCTCTCACACTATTTCGAGTTGAAAAAAAGCCCAAAAAATAGTTTTTTATGCCCTATATTGGAAACCGCGGTTACTCAGGGAAACATAAATCGAGCGAAATGAGGAAAAATCACCAAAAACGGGTATTTCGTAAACTACTGGGAATTTCGTTTTGAAAATTTCACTGAATGCGTAAAATGATGCGACAAGCAAAACATGTTAAATGACTTTTTCTGTGCAGGCAATAGAATTTTTTTGAGAAGCGAAAAATCGATATTCACTCATTTTTTGATGAGCTGCTGTGGCCAAACGGTGGCGTTTTGAACGCTGCAAATCCTGTGAGTCGTAGGTATTTTTGATGCCGACCTCTCATGAAATTTTGAGACTTCCACGTGCGATGGATACGCCATGAGGAGCAGTCAAAAAATCCAACCAAAAAAACGCCTATTTTTAAACCCCACTTTGAAGTCGAATAAAAAAAAATCTATCGGACGAATTTCTTTGAGCCAAACTTTTTGAATGTATCAATATGTTTTTCGTGAGGTGTGAAAAAACCAGACCTCTTACTCTGATACAGAAAATTAGCGGATGTTTGGCGCAGAGGCCTTTTTTTTCGAGGTCTTTTTTGTGAGGCATTTTCTCCAAAAATTAGGCACCCAGATTTTTTATGATTTTTTTCACGAGAGATATTTGCAAGCTCTACCAGATATCAAATTTCGAAAGCTTTTCTGCCGCTGGCCTGGCCAGAAAAAAATCGCAAAAATCGACCCTTTTTTGGCATGCTTTTTTTAAGAGGCTCTAGCGAAAAATTTTTCTCTATACGAAAAACCTCAAGTTTTTGGCTGAGGTGTACCGCTACTCTGGCTACGAAAATATGAAATCGGCATGGCTGTAGAGTCGCCCCAAAATTATTGATAAATAGAAAACCAAACGCATTTTTTTACCACTTTTTCCCCATTTAAAGCATTTATATGGGCCCGATCGAAACGAACAGCGGTACGGGGGGGTTTCCCCCGATCCCCGACCTGGTCCCAAAATTTGAGCCCGCTGCGACCACGCGTTCTGGTACTTTTCTCCTGTATCCCCTCGGGATCGCACTAGACCTTTCGCCAATAACCCTCTAGCCCCTCTGATAAAAATTTTTCTTCTGTTTTGCCCTACCTGCGGATACCGATTTTAGTCTTTTTTTCACTCTCCGAGGGCGCCGCAAGTAACCAGCACACACACGCGCCCTCCGACTCCCCCCCACAACACAACACACCCCAACACACACACACCCAAACACACCCCCCGAAACCCCCAAACAACAAAAAACACCCACAACAACACATCATCAACAACACCAACAACAAACCACCCATACCACTCACACTCCTCACACTTATAAAACCATCAACAAATGACCCACAACAACATAGCACACGCGCACAACAAATTTAGTACAGCCCATGCGTTACTTGTCTCCAAACTTCTATGTTTTACTTTTAAACACCACAGCCACTACTTTATTTACCAACAAACAACTCACACCTAACCATCAACCATCACTCAACAGGTCAAAAATAATTTTACAACCTCCTCTTGTATGACAATAATTTTTGAACCTAGCGATTACCATTAAACACACACAAAACGAGTTGTCATAACCTATTCAATCATAATTTATCATATCCTCAATTTCAAAACCAATCTATCATACATTACTGTTGAATTTTCAGCTACCTCATACCTCATCCCATCTATCTTGACATACATCCCCTTATTCTTACTAAATCACTTCACCAAACCTATACACTACCCAACACAATTCCTTATATTTTAAAGCTCGACAGAAAGTTGCATAACAATTTCCTTAACAGAGACGTATAGATGATAAAATTGCTCTATCACACCTCCAATTACTCCCAGGTTAAACAGGTTAAAAAACACACCCAATAAAATCAACACTTGTTTATTTTAATGTTCAATCAATTATGTTCGATATAAGTTTTCCCATATACGCCCCTCAAACAATAAAAAGCATTTACCAAAAAACATTCAATATCACTTTAGCGCCAGACGTACGAAAATAGCACTCCAATAGCACACGAGAATTACAGAGTTTCATATGCCTACAAGTTTAAACCCACTTTCACAAACCACACTAGCGTTTCATACTGAATATCCGCATGAAAACATTACTATAGAGCCCCAAATATTCACCAACTTAATGATAGCTAAAATTACCATGAACACATTCTTTCAAATCAACCCGAAACACTCAATTCAAACTCATTTTCGTGAAGAAATTGAATGAATGAGAGGTAAATAACAGAGTATTAGATAACCCATCTTTCATTTCTCCGAAGATCCCATACAATCTGATCCTTCTTACATCTAAACCACTATAGAAACCCACAACATTTGACTAAAATAATCCCAAAATGAGTTTGCAAACAAAAGACTACATCCAACTGAAATTAGCCCGCTTTTAATAGAGAAACATCGCTATTATACGCCTCAATTGGAAAATGATTATACAACACACGCGCCGTCGCGCGTTCGCGTTTAATACTAGAATATTTTGGTCGTGATTTAGGGGCCGCTCTGCGAGGGCGATGCCCTACGCAGAGCGGCACAGCCATGGTCTAGATGCCTATCAAAACCGAGGGGCCCTTTACTTACTCCGGATCACTCAAAAACTCTACAAAATGCCCATAAATGTGCAATTTCTGCCATTTTGGGTGGATTTACCCCGTAGACTTTTATTATAACCTTCAACATCTCCCTCTGTATGAAGCTGAAATACATTTGTGCATGAATTCCCACTTATTTGCGATTTTTCATCGAAAATAACATTTTACCATCCGTAGACTTTTGGCGAATGTTTCCTAAAATTTATGAAATGCGTAGGGTTCTCACCTTGCAACCCTTCCATACTGTCCAAAAAAAATGTTCAGAACACACTTCCCTGACGAGAAAACAGCCAAAATATTTGCAAAATATCATTTCCAAATATATTAAAAAATATTCATTAAAAATTTTTTCATCGACATAATTCATAAGACGCTCTGGATTCCGCTTCTTTTGAGCCTAAAATCGTCTCTCTGGCTTGTTTCTAAGTGCCATTTTTTTATCAATTTAATTAGGTATGGAATTTTCGAAGGTTTCTTCTTTTTCCCCAAATATCGATCGGACCATTTTCAAATTTTAACCATACAAACTTCTCATCGATTTCTAGATCGTATCAAAATTTCAGACGTCTAACTTCAATGCCAACGAAAATATGGCTCATTGAAATTTCACACCTCTCGCGACCGAGTATTTATAGATCAATCATCAATGAAAATTTCAAAATCATAATTTATGTCATGAAACCCCCTCATTCTCTTCGAATGAAATACCAAATAACGGCCACCAAAACCTCCAGAAGCCATTTTCAAGGACAATTGAAATACCACAGAAAACGTTTACATGAAGAATTACCAGAAAAACAACTGCCAGTCAAATTTTACCCCAAACAGTGAATTTTCTACCTGGAAAATGCTCGAAGTTCGAACCTCTCGTCGGGCACTGAAACATGAATAATTTAGAACGCCCACCAAAATCAGGACAAACATTTACGTTCGGATGAGTGATTTCTCCATTTGAGCGATACATTTCTTCAAAGTCGAACATTTCACGACCGCAAACCATTTCACACGATTTCCATGAGTATACTTCAATCATTCACCAAAATAGAACCCTCAACCAAGTCTGAGAGAGAATTTACAAATTATTCCAAATAAATATGAGTGATGACATTTTACTTTTCGTAAATAACACATATGAGACCTGCGAACCATATCTCTCGAAAATTCCAGACATCTCGGGGACACACATACGCACGCGCATTCACCATACAACGCCGACCCCTTAACCACTGTGCCACGGCGAGCAACAATCTTCTTACATTCCCATTCACAATAAAAATTGACCTCTGAAAAATACTGAGAGAAAATTTTCATTTCAAATGAACCTCCAATTTCATTTTTCAATCGCCAAAATTGATGAGAGAAAAATTCACTCATCGTACGCTCTTTAGTAATCGACAAATCCACCATGTACACTCTTTTTTTCAATGAAAATATAGGCATGATCACTAAACACTTCTTTTCCAAGGAGCACATTCCATACCGAAATCGAATGTTTATTTTCTTCAACATGCATACAGTACGAATTTCCAATTTCCAACGTAAAAATACGCCGGTAAACTCACAACACTAATTTTGCCTAAATATCGAGTGATTCTGGAGCCTCATTCATCTCATGTATCGAGTATTATAAGTTTTTTATACTCAGTGTGAGCATTTCAACTGAAATCAGTACCTGGCAACTGCAAACACTCGTATTCTTCACAAACGACCGACTCGACTCTGTTCATTTCGAAAACAGCGAAGAAATGCGAGCGATTTTCAATGTCACTCACTCGTAATGAGTGAGAGCCTCTTTCAATTCATGAAGTTCGATTGCGTGCTGACACTTTAATTGCGAACAAGAGAATTTCTCACACCCAAAGGTGGAAGCAAATGGCATCTATTCATCGCCCGAACGTCGACAAAATTCACAACTGATAGTCAAATTACGTAAAAATGAGTTAAATTTACGTTATATATATATATAAATGACTCCCTGATGTTCTTACTCGTTAACACTGTGCTAAGAACGTGAAAAATTTCCTCGGAAAGATAGCCATTCGAAAATTTCGGTTTCAAAGTAACAACACTCTGACGTGACCGCACTCAGCTCGCACACTTAGCATCAGAACGGGCAGAAGCTGGACTTGTAAAATTTCGACACAAAATTCAAATTCGAGTTTCCATCGTTGATGGAGGTGAAAAACACTACGTATAGGTAAATCGTCAATTTCCAACACATTTCATCTCTATAAAATTTCCTGTGGAACGCCTCTAAAGTCCTCAAATAATTAAAAATTACCGCATCATCAAATGAGTAAAATATGAGCGACTAAAATTTTGCTTTTTCCGCTTGACTCTCTAAACAAGAAATATTTCTAGCAACTCTAGAGACACTACCTTGCCCTCAAAAAATAGCTGCGGGCCCTCGAATGAGTGTAAAGTGAACAAAACTCAAATCACTCATACTTCATCAATAAACTCCCAGATCGAAATTGCTTAGAAAAAATTTCCATTGGTTTGTTCTTTCAAACTAGTTCGAGTGGAAAAAATGCAAAAAAAAAGATTTTCATGCCCTATACTGGAGATCACGACGACTCCGGGTAACATAAATCGAGCGATTCGGGCGAAATCGCCAAAAACGGCTATTTCGTAAACTACCGGGAATTTCGCTCTGAAATTTTCACTGAACACGTAAAATGATGCGACAAGCAAAACATGCTAAATGACTTTTTCTGTGCGGGCAATAGAATTTTTTTGAGAAGCGAAAAATCGAAAATCACTCATTTTTTGATGAGCTGCTGTGGCCAAACGGTGGCGTTTTGAGCGCTGCCAGTCCTGTGAGTCGTAGGTATTTTTGATGCCAACCTCTCATGAAATTTTGAGACGTTCAAGTGCGATGGATACGCCATGGAGAGCAGTCAAAAAATTCGACAGAAAAAACGCCTTTTTTTTAGGCATACTTTAAAGTCGAATAAAATAGAATCTATTCGACGAATTCTTTCGAGCCAAACTTTTTGAATGTACCAACATGTTTTCTGTGATGTATGGAAAAACCAGACCTCTTACTGTGAAACAGGAAAACTGAGACTGTTTGGCGCAGATGCCATTTTTTTCGAGGTCTTTTTTGAGAGGCATTTTCTCAAAAAATTGAGAACCCAGATTTTTTGTGATTTTTTTCTCGACAGATATTTGCAAACTATACATGATATCAAATTTCGAAAGCTTTTCCGCCGCTGGCCTGGCCAGAAAAAAATCGCAAAAATCGACACTTTTTTAGCATGCTTTTTTTGAGAGGCTCTAGCAAAAAATTTTTCTCTATACGAAAACACTCAAGTTTTTGGCTGAGGTGTACCGCTACTTTGACTACCAGAATATGAATTCCCAGACCTCTGGCTATCATGACAAACATTACATAAATATTAGAAAATGACAAAAAAAAATCAGCTTTTTTCCATTTAAAGCATTTTTATGGGCCCGATCGATCCGAGAGGCGAAACTTAAGGTTTTTTAGCGAGCCTCCATCCGGCCTCCCAATTTGAGCTCGCTGCGACCACGCGTTCTGGTACTTTACTCTTGTCAGGTACCAAATTTTTCCCCGTTGTTTCCGAGCACTAAACACAAGCACCCTCCCTTATAGTACTAGTTCTAGCATCTCTTCGAAATGCGTATTTTAGTTTTAGTGCTTTTTTCAAATCCGGAGGGCGCCGCGAGTAACCAGCACACACACGCGCCCTCCGACTCCCCCCCACAACACAACACACCCCAACACACACACACACCCAAACACACCCCCCGAAACCCCCAAACAACAAAAAACACCCACAACAACACATCATCAACAACACCAACAACAAACCACCCATACCACTCACCCTCCTCACACTTATAAAACCATCAACAAATAGCCCACAACGACATACCACACGCGCAAAACAAATTTAGTACAGCCCATGCATTACTTGTCTCCAAACTTATATGTTTTACTATTAAACACCCCGGCACTACTTTATTTACCAACAAACAACTCACACCTAACCATCAACCATCACTCAACAGGTATAAAATACTTATACTAACTCCTCTAGTATGACAATAATCCCTAAACCTATCGATTACAATTAAACACACACAAAACGAGTAGTCATAACCCATATGATCCTTATTTATCATGACTTTACCTTCAAACCCAATCTATCGTATATTACCTTTGAATTTGCAGCCCCCTCATACTTAATCCCATCTATCTCAACATACATCCCCTTATTCTTACTAAATCACTTCACCGAACCTATACACTACCCGACTCAATTCCTTATATTTCAGAGCTCGACAGAATGTGCAATAACAATTTCCTTAACGGAGACGTAAATATGAAAAAATTCCGCTATCACACCTCCAATTACCCTCAGGTTAAACAGGGGAAAAATTACACCCAATACAAACAATACTCGTTTATTTAAATGTTAAACACAATTTTGTTCGATATAAGTTTTCCCATATACGACCCTCAAACAATAAAAAGCATTTACCAAAAAACACTCAATATCACTTTAGCGCCAGACGTACGAAAATAGCACTCCATTAGCACACGAGAATTACAGAGTTTCATATGCCTACAAGTTTAAACCCACTTTCACAAACCACACTAGCGTTTCATACTGAATATCCGCATGAAAACATTACTATAGAGCCCCAAATATTCACCAACTTAATGATAGCTAAAATTACCATGAACACACTCTTTCAAATCAACCCGAAACACTCAATTCAAACTCATTTTCGTGAATAAATGGAATGAATGAAGGGTAAATGGTAGTGTATTAGATTATCCATCTTCCTTTACTCAAGAGATCCCATACAATCCCATCCTCCTTCAAACTAAACCACTACAGAAACCCACAGCATTTAAATAAAATAATCACAAAATAAATTTGCAAAACAAAGGCCACTTCCAACTGAAAATTAGCCCGCTTTCAATAGAGAAACATCGCTATTATACGCCTCAATTGGAAAATGATTATGCAACACACGCGCTGTCGCGCGTTCAAGTTTAATGCTAAAATATTTTGGTGGTGATTTAGGGGCCGCTCTGCGAGGGCGATGCCCTACGCAGAGCGGCACAGCCATGGTCTTGATACCTATCAAAACCGAGAAGCCCTTTACTTACTCCGGATCACTCAAAAACTCTACAAAATGACCATTAATGTGCAATTTCTGCCATTTTGTGCGGATTTATACCGTAGACTTTTATCACACCCTTAAACATCTCCCTCTGCATGAAACTGAAACACATTTGTGCATGAATTCCCACATTTTTGTGATTTTTCATCGAAAATAACATTTTACCATCCGTAGACTTTTGGCGAATGTTTCCTAAAATTTATGAAATGCGTAGGGTTCTCACCTTGCAACCCTTCCATACTGTCCAAAAAAAATGTTCAGAACACACTTCCCTGACGAGAAAACAGCCAAAATATTTGCAAAATATCATTTCCAAATATATTAAAAAATATTCATTAAAAATTTTTTCATCGACATAATTCATAAGACGCTCTGGATTCCGCTTCTTTTGAGCCTAAAATCGTCTCTCTGGCTTGTTTCTAAGTGCCATTTTTTTATCAATTTAATTAGGTATGGAATTTTCGAAGGTTTCTTCTTTTTCCACAAATATCGATCGGACCATTTTCAAATTTTAACCATACAAACTTCTCATCGATTTCTAGATCGTATCAAAATTTCAGACGTCTAACTTCAATGCCAACGAAAATATGGCTCATTGAAATTTCACACCTCTCGCGACCGAGTATTTATAGATCAATCATCAATGAAAATTTCAAAATCATAATTTATGTCATGAAACCCCCTCATTCTCTTCGAATGAAATACCAAATAACGGCCACCAAAACCTCCAGAAGCCATTTTCAAGGACAATTGAAATACCACAGAAAACGTTTACATGAAGAATTACCAGAAAAACAACTGCCAGTCAAATTTTACCCCAAACAGTGAATTTTCTACCTGGAAAATGCTCGAAGTTCGAACCTCTCGTCGGGCACTGAAACATGAATAATTTAGAACGCCCACCAAAATCAGGACAAACATTTACGTTCGGATGAGTGATTTCTCCATTTGAGCGATACATTTCTTCAAAGTCGAACATTTCACGACCGCAAACCATTTCACACGATTTCCATGAGTATACTTCAATCATTCACCAAAATAGAACCCTCAACCAAGTCTGAGAGAGAATTTACAAATTATTCCAAATAAATATGAGTGATGACATTTTACTTTTCGTAAATAACACATATGAGACCTGCGAACCATATCTCTCGAAAATTCCAGACATCTCGGGGACACACATACGCACGCGCATTCACCATACAACGCCGACCCCTTAACCACTGTGCCACGGCGAGCAACAATCTTCTTACATTCCCATTCACAATAAAAATTGACCTCTGAAAAATACTGAGAGAAAATTTTCATTTCAAATGAACCTCCAATTTCATTTTTCAATCGCCAAAATTGATGAGAGAAAAATTCACTCATCGTACGCTCTTTAGTAATCGACAAATCCACCATGTACACTCTTTTTTTCAATGAAAATATAGGCATGATCACTAAACACTTCTTTTCCAAGGAGCACATTCCATACCGAAATCGAATGTTTATTTTCTTCAACATGCATACAGTACGAATTTCCAATTTCCAACGTAAAAATACGCCGGTAAACTCACAACACTAATTTTGCCTAAATATCGAGTGATTCTGGAGCCTCATTCATCTCATGTATCGAGTATTATAAGTTTTTTATACTCAGTGTGAGCATTTCAACTGAAATCAGTACCTGGCAACTGCAAACACTCGTATTCTTCACAAACGACCGACTCGACTCTGTTCATTTCGAAAACAGCGAAGAAATGCGAGCGATTTTCAATGTCACTCACTCGTAATGAGTGAGAGCCTCTTTCAATTCATGAAGTTCGATTGCGTGCTGACACTTTAATTGCGAACAAGAGAATTTCTCACACCCAAAGGTGGAAGCAAATGGCATCTATTCATCGCCCGAACGTCGACAAAATTCACAACTGATAGTCAAATTACGTAAAAATGAGTTAAATTTACGTTATATATATATATAAATGACTCCCTGATGTTCTTACTCGTTAACACTGTGCTAAGAACGTGAAAAATTTCCTCGGAAAGATAGCCATTCGAAAATTTCGGTTTCAAAGTAACAACACTCTGACGTGACCGCACTCAGCTCGCACACTTAGCATCAGAACGGGCAGAAGCTGGACTTGTAAAATTTCGACACAAAATTCAAATTCGAGTTTCCATCGTTGATGGAGGTGAAAAACACTACGTATAGGTAAATCGTCAATTTTCAACACATTTCATCTCTATAAAATTTCCTGTGGAACGCCTCTAAAGTCCTCAAATAATTAAAAATTACCGCATCATCAAATGAGTAAAATATGAGCGACTAAAATTTTGCTTTTTCCGCTTGACTCTCTAAACAAGAAATATTTCTAGCAACTCTAGAGACACTACCTTGCCCTCAAAAAATAGCTGCGGGCCCTCGAATGAGTGTAAAGTGAACAAAACTCAAATCACTCATACTTCATCAATAAACTCCCAGATCGAAATTGCTTAGAAAAAATTTCCATTGGTTTGTTCTTTCAAACTAGTTCGAGTGGAAAAAATGCAAAAAAAAAGATTTTCATGCCCTATACTGGAGATCACGACGACTCCGGGAAACATAAATCGAGCGATTCGGGCGAAATCGCCAAAAACGGCTATTTCGTAAACTACCGGGAATTTCGCTCTGAAATTTTCACTGAACACGTAAAATGATGCGACAAGCAAAACATGCTAAATGACTTTTTCTGTGCGGGCAATAGAATTTTTTTGAGAAGCGAAAAATCGAAAATCACTCATTTTTTGATGAGCTGCTGTGGCCAAACGGTGGCGTTTTGAGCGCTGCCAGTCCTGTGAGTCGTAGGTATTTTTGATGCCAACCTCTCATGAAATTTTGAGACGTTCAAGTGCGATGGATACGCCATGGAGAGCAGTCAAAAAATTCGACAGAAAAAACGCCTTTTTTTTAGGCATACTTTAAAGTCGAATAAAATAGAATCTATTCGACGAATTCTTTCGAGCCAAACTTTTTGAATGTACCAACATGTTTTCTGTGATGTATGGAAAAACCAGACCTCTTACTGTGAAACAGGAAAACTGAGACTGTTTGGCGCAGATGCCATTTTTTTCGAGGTCTTTTTGAGAGGCATTTTCTCAAAAAATTGAGAACCCAGATTTTTTGTGATTTTTTTCTCGACAGATATTTGCAAACTATACATGATATCAAATTTCGAAAGCTTTTCCGCCGCTGGCCTGGCCAGAAAAAAATCGCAAAAATCGACACTTTTTTAGCATGCTTTTTTTGAGAGGCTCTAGCAAAAAATTTTTCTCTATACGAAAACACTCAAGTTTTTGGCTGAGGTGTACCGCTACTTTGACTACCAGAATATGAATTCCCAGACCTCTGGCTATCATGACAAACATTACATAAATATTAGAAAATGACAAAAAAAAATCAGCTTTTTTCCATTTAAAGCATTTTTATGGGCCCGATCGATCCGAGAGGCGAAACTTAAGGTTTTTTAGCGAGCCTCCATCCGGCCTCCCAATTTGAGCTCGCTGCGACCACGCGTTCTGGTACTTTACTCTTGTCAGGTACCAAATTTTTCCCCGTTGTTTCCGAGCACTAAACACAAGCACCCTCCCTTATAGTACTAGTTCTAGCATCTCTTCGAAATGCGTATTTTAGTTTTAGTGCTTTTTTCAAATCCGGAGGGCGCCGCGAGTAACCAGCACACCATAGCGCCCTCCGACTCCCCCCCACAACACAACACACACCCACACACACACACCCAAACACACCCCCCGAAACCCCCAAACAACAAAAAACACCCACAACAACACATCATCAACAACACCAACAACAAACCACCCATACCACTCACACTCCTCACACTTCTAAAACCATCAACAAATGACCCACAACAACATAGCACACGCGCACAACAACATACCACACGCGCACAACAAATTTAGTACAGCCCATGCATTACTTTAATTCAAACTTATATGATTTACTTTTAAACACCACAGCCACTACTTAATTTACCAACAAACAACTCACACCTAACCATCAACCATCACTCAACAGGTCAAAAATAATTATACTAACTCCTCTAGTATGACAATAATCCCTAAACCTATCGATTACCATTAAACACACACAAAACGAGTAGTCGTAACATATATGATCCTTATTTATCATGACTTTACCTTCAAACCTAATCTCTCGTATTCTACTGTTGAATTTTCAGCCCCCTTATACTTCATCCCATATATCTTAACATACATCCCCTTATTCTTACTAAATCATTTCACCAAACCTATACACTACCCAACTCAATTCCTTATATTTTAAAGCTCGACAGAAAGTTGCACAACAATTTCCTTAACTTAGACATATAGATGATAAAATTCCTCTATCACACTTCCAATTACCCTCAGGTTAAACAGGTAAAAAACACACCGAATACAATCAACACTTGTTTATTGAAATGTTCAACACAATTATGTTCGGTATAAGTTTTCCCATATACGCCCCTCTAACAATAAAAAGCATTTACCAAAAAACGTTCAATATCACTTTAGGGCCAGACGTACGGAAATAGCACTACAATAGCACACGAGAATTACAAACTTTCATATGCTTACAAGTTTATACCCACTTCAAAAAACCACACTAGCGTTTCACACTGAATATCCGAAAGAAAACTTTACTATAGAACCCCAAATATTCACCAACTTGATGATAGTTCAAATTACAATGAACAAGCTCGTTCAAATCAACCAGAAAAACTCAGTTCAAATTAATTTTCGTGAATAAACGGAATGAATGAAGGGTAAATGGTAGAGTATTAGATTATCCATCTTCCTTTACTCAAGAGATCCCATACAATCCGATCCTCCTTCAACCTCAACCACTACAGAGACCCACAACATTTCCATAAAATTATTACAAAATAAATTTGAAAACAAAAGACCACATCCAACTGAAAATTAGCCCGCTTTTAATAGAGAAACATCGCTTTTCTACGCCTCAATTGGAAATATGATTATGCAACACACGCGCAGTTGCTCGTGTGTTGCATAATCATATTTCCAGGTTGAGGCTAGTTATTTTAGTTGTAATTTTTGGGCCGCTCTGGCGGTCCATAGCCCGCGGCAGAGCGGCACAGTCCTGGTCTTGATACCTATCAAAACCTAGAACTCTTCATTTACAGAAGTTCACTCATAACCTTCAAACAATACCAAAAATATGTCATTTCTTCCCATTTTCGGTGTGTTTACCCAGTAGACTTTTGTCATAACCTTCAACATCTAACTCTGCATGAAACTGAAATACATTTGTGCATGAATTCCCACTTTTTGCGATTTTTCATCGAAAATAACAGTTTACCATCCGTAGACTTTTGGCGACCGTTTTCTAATATTTCTGAAATGCCTACGTTATGCACATTGCAACCCTTCCATAGTGTCCAATAAAATTGTTCAAAACACGCTTCCCTGACGAGAAAACTGCCAAAATGTTTGCAAAAACTCATTTGCAAATATATTAAAAAATATTCATTAACAAATTTTTCATCGACATAATTTATAAGACGCTTTCGATTCCGCTTCTTTTGAGCCTAAAATCGTCTCTCTGGCTTGTTTCTAAGTGTCATTTTTTAATCAATTTAATTAGGTATGGAATTTTCGAAGGTTTCTTCTTTTTCCCCAAATACCGATTGGACCATTCTCAAATTGTAACCATACAAACTTCTTATTGATTTCTAGATTGTATCAAAATTTCAGACTTCTACCTTCAATGCCAACAAAAATATGCCTCATTGAAATTTCACTCAATTTGAGACCGAGTTCATCCACAGATTATTATTGAAAATTAAAAATACTCAAAACATATCGTCACTTTTAGTTTCTCGAGATGAAAAAAACGTTATCTCTTACGAACATCATGAAGCAAGTTTCATGCGTATTTCAGCATCGAACTAACTGAAATGAGCGTTTTATCGAATTTCGAAATAAATTCATGTTTTTGTAATTTGAAGCTCCAAGTGGCCAATTTCCCGACAGAAAAACATAATGAAATTGATCCTCTCATCAAACACTATAGCCTGACTGAATTGGAACGCATTCAAAATACAACTTCATCATCTACGCTAGAATGAGTACTTATTCGCGTTGAGGATCATATTTCCTCAGAATGAAACAATTTGTGAGCGGAAACAATTTTCCCGTGTAACCCGACCTATTTCTCAATTACTGACCGACATGGAAGCCTGAACAAAGTCTGAGTGAGTATTTACAAATTTTTGAAAATATTCAAGAAATAATATTTTAGTTTCCGTAAATAATGTTTTTACGACCCGCAAACACTCTCAAAAATTAAGTACATATCGGAAACACATCCTCATCAAATATGAACCCTGAGTGAGCCTCTAAACGATGTCCTCTCAATGACAATGAGTGGCTCAGAGAATCTGCGGATGCGATTGAGAGGATTTTGGTGCAGTCAAACGATGAGTTATAATATCTATTTCTAAACGAAAATTCAGTGCACTGTTGAAAAGTTCCTGGTCTGAAAAATCTAAAACTTGCAATGTTGTAACATTAAAACTAATACGAGAAATAATAACTCAAAGTACCGTGTTTCGCAATCGAATCGGTCCCAGCCAGATGCGCCAATTTTCTGCTGTAATTAAGCCATGATCACAAAGACCCAAATTTTCAATGAGCTTTTTTTACTCTCGGAGTAAAAAGTAAAGTTCCTGACCTATGAGCAGACACAATTCCAGATTTCTAGCATCAAAAACTGCTGGTGGGCACACAACACAAATTTGCAAAAAGAGGCCTTAAAACGAGGTATCGCAGTGCTCATAAAATCTACCAACAAGGCGTTTTCAAAGTCTCACAACTGTAGATTTATTCGAATTTCTACATGTTTTTTCAGTTTTTATGTATGAATGTCGTATCAAAAATCTCCAGAAAGAAAATGAAAACCCCAATCACTCGATATATGCAAGAAAACCCGAGTCAAAAACGCACTTCCAGCAGATTCGCGACTTCGAACGTCAAATTTCACTGAGAAGGCATGTTTGAGAGTCCATTACGACGTATTCTCGACAACGGTGGTTATGTGAAATAAATGAGTAGTCTCACCTAGTCATTGTTGAAATGCAGAAATTATAATCTACTCCTCATATGTGATAGAAAAAAAATGACGTCGATTCGAAAACGCCAAGTTGAGCGAATATTCCATTCTCCGTTCGGTGGCGTGAAAATCCGTCGATAAGGCAACTTTGAGTACCCAAAACACCTACTTTTTACTGTTTTCTTGATTATTTTTCTCTTTAGTGTTCATGACAAGCACACATTCTAATAGTGTTCAAAAATTGAAGTACATAACACCAAAACAGCCTGAGAAAATCGACTTTGAAAACGCAAGATTGATGAAATTTTACGACGATTCGCAGAACACGCGCGGGGCAACGAGAATATATACGATGATTTGGACTTTGAAAATTTCGATATGAAACCATTTATGGCTATTATTGACCGAAAAACGTTTGTTGAACAAAATAAACACTACCTTTCGGTAAATCGTCTATTTCCAACACATTTCATCTCTATGAAATTTTTTGTGGGACCACTCCAAAAGCCTTAAATAAATGCATCACTCAATATGAGTGATTTTGAGAGGTATAAATGTCATATTTTCGACTCGACCCTCGTGACAAGAAATATTTCTAGCAACTTTAAAGGCACTACCTTGCCCTCAAAAAATAGCTGCGTGTCCTAAAATATGTTTAAAGTCGAAAAAACTTTAAACACTCATCACTCATTATTAAGCTTTCGGATCGAAATTGCTTAGAAAAATTTTTCAATAATTTGCGCTCTCACACTATTTCGAGTTTAAAAAAAGCCCAAAAAATAGTTTTTTATGCCCTATATTGGTAATCGCGGTTACTCAGGGAAACATAAATCGAGCGAAATGTGGAAAAATCACCAAAAACAGCTATCTCGTAAACTACTGGGAATTTTGTTTTGAAAATTTCACCGAATGCGTAAAATGAAGCGACAAGCAAAACATGTTAAATGACTTTTTCTGTGCGGGCGATAGAATTTTTTTGAGAAGCGAAAAATCGAAAATCACTCATTTTTTTGATGAGCTGCTGTGGCCAAACGGTTGCGATTGGGGCGTTGCCGCTCCTGTGGGTCGTAAGTATTTTTGATGCCAACCTTTCATGAAATTTTGAACTTCCCACGTGCGATGGATACGCCATGAGAAGCTGTCGAAAAATCCGACCGAAAAAACGTGTTTTTTTACACCCCACTTTGAAGTCGAATAAAAAAAAATCTATCAGACGAATTCGTTTGAGCCGAACTTTTTGAATGTACCAACATGTTTTCTGTGAGATTTGAAAAAACCAGACCTCTGACTTTGATACAGAAAATTAGCGGATGTTTGGCGCAGATGCCTTTTTTTTCGAGGTCTTTTTTGAGAGGCATTTTCTCGAAAAATTAGGCACCCAGATTTTTTGTGATTTTTTTCACGAGAGATATTTGCAACCTCTACAAAATATTAAATTTTAAAAGCTTTTCCACCGCTCGCCTGGCCAGAAAAAAATTCCAAAAATCGACAACTTTTTTGCATGCTTTTTTTGGGAGGCTCTAGCAAAAAATTTTTCTCTATACGAAACATTTCAAGTTTTTGGCTGAGGTGTACCGCTACTCGGACTACCGAAAGATGAAATCCGCAGACCTCTGGCTATCACAGGGAAACTTTGATAAATATTAGAAAATGACAAAAAAAAAAAAGTTTTTTTTCATTTAAAGCATTTTTATGGGCCCGATCGATACGAAATTCGGAACTTAGGGGTTTCCCCCGATCCCTGACCTGGTCCCAAAATTTGAGCGCGCTGGGACCACGGCTTCTATGGGTTTCACCCGGTAGAGCCCTGTGATTTGACTAGACCTTTCGCCAATAACCCTCTAGCCCTCTGATTAAGATTTTTCTTCTGACTTGATTTTCCTGCGGATTCCGATTTTAGTATTTTTTTCACTCTCCGAGGGCGCCGCAAGTAACCAGAACACCAACGCGCCCTCCGACTCCCTCCCACACACAAACACACCCCAACACACACACCCAAACACACACCGCCAAACCCCCAAACAACAAAAAACACCCACAACAACACATCATCAACACCACCAACAACAATCCACCCACGCCATTCAATCTTCACACTTGTAAAACCATCAACAAATAGCCCACAACGACATAGCACACGCGCACAACAAATTTAGTACAGCCCATGCGTTATTTTTACCAAACTTATATGTTTTACTATTAAACACCCCGGCACTACTTTATTTACCAACAAACAACTCACACCTAACCATCAACCATCACTCAACAGGTATAAAATACTTATACTAACTCCTCTAGTATGACAATAATCCCTAAACCTATCGATTACAATTAAACACACACAAAACGAGTAGTCATAACCCATATGATCCTTATTTATCATGACTTTACCTTCAAACCCAATCTATCGTATATTACCTTTGAATTTGCAGCCCCCTCATACTTAATCCCATCTATCTCAACATACATCCCCTTATTCTTACTAAATCACTTCACCGAACCTATACACTACCCGACTCAATTCCTTATATTTCAGAGCTCGACAGAATGTGCAATAACAATTTCCTTAACGGAGACGTAAATATGAAAAAATTCCGCTATCACACCTCCAATTACCCTCAGGTTAAACAGGGGAAAAATTACACCCAATACAAACAATACTCGTTTATTTAAATGTTAAACACAATTTTGTTCGATATAAGTTTTCCCATATACGACCCTCAAACAATAAAAAGCATTTACCAAAAAACACTCAATATCACTTTAGCGCCAGACGTACGAAAATAGCACTCCATTAGCACACGAGAATTACAGAGTTTCATATGCCTACAAGTTTAAACCCACTTTCACAAACCACACTAGCGTTTCATACTGAATATCCGCATGAAAACATTACTATAGAGCCCCAAATATTCACCAACTTAATGATAGCTAAAATTACCATGAACACACTCTTTCAAATCAACCCGAAACACTCAATTCAAACTCATTTTCGTGAATAAATGGAATGAATGAAGGGTAAATGGTAGTGTATTAGATTATCCATCTTCCTTTACTCAAGAGATCCCATACAATCCCATCCTCCTTCAAACTAAACCACTACAGAAACCCACAGCATTTAAATAAAATAATCACAAAATAAATTTGCAAAACAAAGGCCACTTCCAACTGAAAATTAGCCCGCTTTCAATAGAGAAACATCGCTATTATACGCCTCAATTGGAAAATGATTATGCAACACACGCGCTGTCGCGCGTTCAAGTTTAATGCTAAAATATTTTGGTGGTGATTTAGGGGCCGCTCTGCGAGGGCGATGCCCTACGCAGAGCGGCACAGCCATGGTCTTGATACCTATCAAAACCGAGAAGCCCTTTACTTACTCCGGATCACTCAAAAACTCTACAAAATGACCATTAATGTGCAATTTCTGCCATTTTGTGCGGATTTATACCGTAGACTTTTATCACACCCTTAAACATCTCCCTCTGCATGAAACTGAAACACATTTGTGCATGAATTCCCACATTTTTGTGATTTTTCATCGAAAATAACATTTTACCATCCGTAGACTTTTGGCGAATGTTTCCTAAAATTTATGAAATGCGTAGGGTTCTCACCTTGCAACCCTTCCATACTGTCCAAAAAAAATGTTCAGAACACACTTCCCTGACGAGAAAACAGCCAAAATATTTGCAAAATATCATTTCCAAATATATTAAAAAATATTCATTAAAAATTTTTTCATCGACATAATTCATAAGACGCTCTGGATTCCGCTTCTTTTGAGCCTAAAATCGTCTCTCTGGCTTGTTTCTAAGTGCCATTTTTTTTATCAATTTAATTAGGTATGGAATTTTCGAAGGTTTCTTCTTTTTCCCCAAATATCGATCGGACCATTTTCAAATTTTAACCATACAAACTTCTCATCGATTTCTAGATCGTATCAAAATTTCAGACGTCTAACTTCAATGCCAACGAAAATATGGCTCATTGAAATTTCACACCTCTCGCGACCGAGTATTTATAGATCAATCATCAATGAAAATTTCAAAATCATAATTTATGTCATGAAACCCCCTCATTCTCTTCGAATGAAATACCAAATAACGGCCACCAAAACCTCCAGAAGCCATTTTCAAGGACAATTGAAATACCACAGAAAACGTTTACATGAAGAATTACCAGAAAAACAACTGCCAGTCAAATTTTACCCCAAACAGTGAATTTTCTACCTGGAAAATGCTCGAAGTTCGAACCTCTCGTCGGGCACTGAAACATGAATAATTTAGAACGCCCACCAAAATCAGGACAAACATTTACGTTCGGATGAGTGATTTCTCCATTTGAGCGATACATTTCTTCAAAGTCGAACATTTCACGACCGCAAACCATTTCACACGATTTCCATGAGTATACTTCAATCATTCACCAAAATAGAACCCTCAACCAAGTCTGAGAGAGAATTTACAAATTATTCCAAATAAATATGAGTGATGACATTTTACTTTTCGTAAATAACACATATGAGACCTGCGAACCATATCTCTCGAAAATTCCAGACATCTCGGGGACACACATACGCACGCGCATTCACCATACAACGCCGACCCCTTAACCACTGTGCCACGGCGAGCAACAATCTTCTTACATTCCCATTCACAATAAAAATTGACCTCTGAAAAATACTGAGAGAAAATTTTCATTTCAAATGAACCTCCAATTTCATTTTTCAATCGCCAAAATTGATGAGAGAAAAATTCACTCATCGTACGCTCTTTAGTAATCGACAAATCCACCATGTACACTCTTTTTTTCAATGAAAATATAGGCATGATCACTAAACACTTCTTTTCCAAGGAGCACATTCCATACCGAAATCGAATGTTTATTTTCTTCAACATGCATACAGTACGAATTTCCAATTTCCAACGTAAAAATACGCCGGTAAACTCACAACACTAATTTTGCCTAAATATCGAGTGATTCTGGAGCCTCATTCATCTCATGTATCGAGTATTATAAGTTTTTTATACTCAGTGTGAGCATTTCAACTGAAATCAGTACCTGGCAACTGCAAACACTCGTATTCTTCACAAACGACCGACTCGACTCTGTTCATTTCGAAAACAGCGAAGAAATGCGAGCGATTTTCAATGTCACTCACTCGTAATGAGTGAGAGCCTCTTTCAATTCATGAAGTTCGATTGCGTGCTGACACTTTAATTGCGAACAAGAGAATTTCTCACACCCAAAGGTGGAAGCAAATGGCATCTATTCATCGCCCGAACGTCGACAAAATTCACAACTGATAGTCAAATTACGTAAAAATGAGTTAAATTTACGTTATATATATATATAAATGACTCCCTGATGTTCTTACTCGTTAACACTGTGCTAAGAACGTGAAAAATTTCCTCGGAAAGATAGCCATTCGAAAATTTCGGTTTCAAAGTAACAACACTCTGACGTGACCGCACTCAGCTCGCACACTTAGCATCAGAACGGGCAGAAGCTGGACTTGTAAAATTTCGACACAAAATTCAAATTCGAGTTTCCATCGTTGATGGAGGTGAAAAACACTACGTATAGGTAAATCGTCAATTTCCAACACATTTCATCTCTATAAAATTTCCTGTGGAACGCCTCTAAAGTCCTCAAATAATTAAAAATTACCGCATCATCAAATGAGTAAAATATGAGCGACTAAAATTTTGCTTTTTCCGCTTGACTCTCTAAACAAGAAATATTTCTAGCAACTCTAGAGACACTACCTTGCCCTCAAAAAATAGCTGCGGGCCCTCGAATGAGTGTAAAGTGAACAAAACTCAAATCACTCATACTTCATCAATAAACTCCCAGATCGAAATTGCTTAGAAAAAATTTCCATTGGTTTGTTCTTTCAAACTAGTTCGAGTGGAAAAAATGCAAAAAAAAAGATTTTCATGCCCTATACTGGAGATCACGACGACTCCGGGAAACATAAATCGAGCGATTCGGGCGAAATCGCCAAAAACGGCTATTTCGTAAACTACCGGGAATTTCGCTCTGAAATTTTCACTGAACACGTAAAATGATGCGACAAGCAAAACATGCTAAGTGACTTTTTCTGTGCGGGCAATAGAATTTTTTTGAGAAGCGAAAAATCGAAAATCACTCATTTTTTGATGAGCTGCTGTGGCCAAACGGTGGCGTTTTGAGCGCTGCCAGTCCTGTGAGTCGTAGGTATTTTTGATGCCAACCTCTCATGAAATTTTGAGACGTTCAAGTGCGATGGATACGCCATGGAGAGCAGTCAAAAAATTCGACAGAAAAAACGCCTTTTTTTTAGGCATACTTTAAAGTCGAATAAAATAGAATCTATTCGACGAATTCTTTCGAGCCAAACTTTTTGAATGTACCAACATGTTTTCTGTGATGTATGGAAAAACCAGACCTCTTACTGTGAAACAGGAAAACTGAGACTGTTTGGCGCAGATGCCATTTTTTTCGAGGTCTTTTTTGAGAGGCATTTTCTCAAAAAATTGAGAACCCAGATTTTTTGTGATTTTTTTCTCGACAGATATTTGCAAACTATACATGATATCAAATTTCGAAAGCTTTTCCGCCGCTGGCCTGGCCAGAAAAAAATCGCAAAAATCGACACTTTTTTAGCATGCTTTTTTTGAGAGGCTCTAGCAAAAAATTTTTCTCTATACGAAAACACTCAAGTTTTTGGCTGAGGTGTACCGCTACTTTGACTACCAGAATGTGAATTCCCAGACCTCTGGCTATCATGACAAACATTACATAAATATTAGAAAATGACAAAAAAAAATCAGCTTTTTTCCATTTAAAGCATTTTTATGGGCCCGATCGATCCGAGAGGCGAAACTTAAGGTTTTTTAGCGAGCCTCCATCCGGCCTCCCAATTTGAGCTCGCTGCGACCACGCGTTCTGGTACTTTACTCTTGTCAGGTACCAAATTTTTCCCCGTTGTTTCCGAGCACTAAACACAAGCACCCTCCCTTATAGTACTAGTTCTAGCATCTCTTCGAAATGCGTATTTTAGTTTTAGTGCTTTTTTCAAATCCGGAGGGCGCCGCGAGTAACCAGAACACCAACGCGCCCTCCGACTCCCTCCCACACACAAACACACCCCAACACACACACCCAAACACACACCGCCAAACCCCCAAACAACAAAAAACACCCACAACAACACATCATCAACAACACCAACAACAAATCACACATTCCACCCAATCGCCACACTTTTAAAACCATCAACAAATGACCCACAACAACATAGCACACGCGCACAACAAATTTAGTACAGCCCGTACCTTACTTGTAACCAAACTTTATGTTTTACTTTTAAACACCACAGCCACTACTTAATTTACCAACAAACAACTCACACCTAACCATCAACCACCACTCAACCGGTAAAAAATTATTATTTCACCCTCTTCTTAAATGACACTCACACCAAACCTTTCTGATGGGAACCTCATTAATACTATCATAATCCAAAACATACCAATTATTATTAAACTCTCCTGAAATCATAACCTATCCTAATTTATCATGACCTCACATTCAAACCCAATCTATCAAATATTTCTGTCGAATTTTCAACACTCCCATCTTCCATCCCATATATCTTAGCATACATCATCATATTCTTACTGAATCACTCCACCAAACTTACACTACCCTACTCAATTCTTCATATTTTAAAACTCGACAGAATGTTGCAGAACTATTTCCTTAACGGAGACGAAATGATGATTAAATGCCTCTATCACACCTCTAATTCCCTATACAATCAATACTTGTTCATCTAAATGTTCAATATCAGTTTTCCCATACACGCCCCTCAAATAGTAAAAAGCATTTTCCAAAAACCCGTTCAATATCACTTAAGGGACAGACGTACGAAAATAGCACTACAATAGCACACGTAATAACCAAGTTTAATATGCTTCCAAGTTTATATCCACTTCCAAAAACCACACTAGCGTTTCACACTGAATTTCCGCATGAAAACTTCACTATAGAGCCCCAAATATTCACCAACTTAATGATATTTCAAATTACCATGAACAAACTTGTTCAAATCAACCAGAAAAACTCAATTCAAATTCATTTTCGTGAATAAATTGAATGAATGAGGGGTAAATGATAGAGTATTAAATTATCCATCTCCCATTACTCAAGAGATCCCATACAACCCGACTCTCCCCTATCCAAACCGATACGGAAACCCACAACACTAGAATAAAATTACCACGAAACAAATTTGCAAACAAAAGACGACATCCCACCGAAAATTAGGCCGCTTTTAATAGAGAAACATCGCTATTATACGCCTCATTTCGGACAATGATTGAGCAACACACGCGCAGTCGCGCGTTCAACTTTGAGACTAGAGTATTTTGGTGGTGACTTATGGGCCGCTCTGCGGGGCGATGCCCTACGCAGAGCGGCACAGCTATGGTCTTGATGCATATCAAAACCGAGGAGTCCTTTACTTACTCCGGATCACTCAAAAACTCTACAAAATGCCCATTAATGTGCAATTTCTGCCATTTTGGGCGGATTTATCCCGTAGACTTTTTCCATAAACTTAAACTTCTCCTTCTGCATGAAACTGAAATACATTTGTGCATGAATTCCCACATTTTTGTGATTTTTCATCGAAAATAACATTTTACCATCCGTAGACTTTTGGCGAATGTTTCCTAAAATTTATGAAATGCGAACGTTTCCCACCTTGCAACCCTTCCATACTGTCCAAAAAAATTGTTCAAAACACTCTTCCCTGACGAGAAAAAAGCCAAAATATTTGCAAAATATCATTTCCAAATATATTAAAAAATATTCATTAACAAATTTTTCATCGACATAATTCATAAGACGCTCTCGATTCCGCTTCTTTTGAGCCTAAAATCGTCTCTCTGGCTTGTTTCTAAGTGCCATTTTTTTATCAATTTAATTAGGTATGGAATTTTCGAAAGTTTCTTCTTTTCCCCCAAATATCGATTGGACCATTTTCAAATTTCAACCATACAAACTTCTCATTGATAACTAGATTGTATCAAAATTTCAGACTTCTTACTTGAATGCCAACGAAAATATGGCTCATTGAAATTTCACTCCTCTCGCGACCGAGAGTTTATACATCAATTATCAATGAAAATTTGAAAATCATAATTTATGTCTAAGCCCTCTCATTCTCTTTGAATGAAATACCAAATAACGCCCACCAAAACCTCCAGAAACCATTTTCAAGGACAATTGAAATAACGCAGAAAACGTTTACATGAAGAATTCCCAGAAAAACAACTGCCAGTCGAATTTTACCCCAAACAGGGAATTTTTTACCTGGAAAACGCTGGATGTTCGAACCTCTCCTCGGGCACTGAAACATGAATAATTTAGAACGCCCACCAAAATCAGCACAAAAATTTATGTTGGAATGAGTGATATCTCCATTTGAGCAGTAAATTTCTTCAAAGTAGAACATTTCACGAGCGCAAACCATTTGCAGAATTTCCATAAGTATACTTCAATCATTCACCATAATAGAACCCTCGACCAAGTCTGAGAGAGAATTTACAAATTTTCCAAATTATTATGAGTGATGACATTTTACTTTTCGTAAATAACACATATGAGACCTGCGAACCATATCTCTCGAAAATTCCAGACATCTCGGGGACACACATACGCACGCGCATTCACCATACAACGCCGATCCCTTAACCACTCTGCCACGGCGAGCAACAATCTTCTTACATTCCCATTCACAATAAAAATTGACCTCTGAAAAATACTGGGAGAAAATTTTCAATTCAAACGAACCTCGAATTTCATTTCTCAATCGCCAAAATTGATAAGAGAAAAATTCACTCATTGTACGCTCGTTAGTAATCGACAAATCCACCACGATGCACTTTTTCTTCAATGAGAATATAGGCATGATCACTAAACACTCCTTTTCCAAGGAGCACATTCCATATCGAAATCGAATGTTTATTTTCTTCAACATGCATACAGTACGAATTACCGATTCCCAACGTAAAAATACGCTGATAAACTCACAACACTCATTTTGCCTAAATATCGAGTGATTCTGGAGCCTCATTTACCTCATTTATTGAGTATTAAACGTTTTGTATCGCCATTGTGAACATTCCGACTAATATCATTAGCTGGCAACTGCAAACATTCTTATTCTTCATGAACGACCGACGCGACTTTGTTCATTTCGAAAACAGCGAGGAAATGCGAGCGATTTTCAATGTCACTCACTCGTAATGAGTGACAGTCTCTTTAAATTCATGAATTTCGACTGCGTGCTGACACTTTAATTGCGAACAAGAGAAATTCTCACACCCAAAGATGGAAGCAAATGGCATCTATTCATCGCCCGAACGTCGACAAAATTCACAACTGGTAGTCAAATTACGTAAAAATGAGTTAAATTTACGTTATATATATATATATAAATGACTCCCTGATGTTCTTACTCGTTAACACTGTGCTAAGAACGTGAGAAATTTCTTCGGAGAGATAGCCATTCAAAATTTTCGGTTTCAAAGTAACAACACTCTGACGTGACCGCCGCCAGCTCACACACTTTGCATCAGAACGGGCAGAAGCTGGACTTATAAAATTTCGACACAAAATTCAAATTCGGGTTTCCATCGTTGATGGAGGTAAAAAACACTGTGTATAGGTAAATCGTCAATTTCCAACACATTTCATCTCTATAAAATTTCTTGTGGAACGCCTCTAAAGTCCTCAAATAATTAAAAATTACCGCATCATCAAATGAGTGAAATATGAGCGACTAAAATTGAGCCTTTTTCGCTTGGCTCTCGAAACAAGAAATATTTCTAGCATTGCTAAAGACACTACCTTGCCCTCAAAAAATAGCTGCGTGCCCTCGAATGAGTGTAAAGTGAACAAAACTCAAATCACTCATACTTCATCAATAAACTCCCAGATCGAAATTGCTTAGAAAAAATTTCCATTGGTTTGCTCTTTCATACTAGTGCGAGTGGAAAAAAGGCAGAAAAAAGGATTTTTATGCCCTAAAATGGAGATCGCGACGACTCCGGGAAACATAAATCGAGCGATTCGGGCGAAATCGCCAAAAACGGCTATTTCGTAAACTACCGGGAATTTCGCTCTGAAATTTTCACTGAACACGTAAAATGATGCGACAAGCAAAACATGCTAAATGACTTTTTCTGTGCGGGCAATAGAATTTTTTTGAGAAGCGAAAAATCGAAAATCACTCATTTTTTGATGAGCTGCTGTGGCCAAACGGTGGCGTTTTGAGCGCTGCCAGTCCTGTGAGTCGTAGGTATTTTTGATGCCAACCTCTCATGAAATTTTGAGACGTTCAAGTGCGATGGATACGCCATGGAGAGCAGTCAAAAAATTCGACAGAAAAAACGCCTTTTTTTAGGCATACTTTAAAGTCGAATAAAATAGAATCTATTCGACGAATTCTTTCGAGCCAAACTTTTTGAATGTACCAACATGTTTTCTGTGATGTATGGAAAAACCAGACCTCTTACTGTGAAACAGGAAAACTGAGACTGTTTGGCGCAGATGCCATTTTTTTCGAGGTCTTTTTTGAGAGGCATTTTCTCAAAAAATTGAGAACCCAGATTTTTTGTGATTTTTTTCTCGACAGATATTTGCAAACTATACATGATATCAAATTTCGAAAGCTTTTCCGCCGCTGGCCTGGCCAGAAAAAAATCGCAAAAATCGACACTTTTTTAGCATGCTTTTTTTGAGAGGCTCTAGCAAAAAATTTTTCTCTATACGAAAACACTCAAGTTTTTGGCTGAGGTGTACCGCTACTTTGACTACCAGAATATGAATTCCCAGACCTCTGGCTATCATGACAAACATTACATAAATATTAGAAAATGACAAAAAAAAATCAGCTTTTTTCCATTTAAAGCATTTTTATGGGCCCGATCGATCCGAGAGGCGAAACTTAAGGTTTTTTAGCGAGCCTCCATCCGGCCTCCCAATTTGAGCTCGCTGCGACCACGCGTTCTGGTACTTTACTCTTGTCAGGTACCAAATTTTTCCCCGTTGTTTCCGAGCACTAAACACAAGCACCCTCCCTTATAGTACTAGTTCTAGCATCTCTTCGAAATGCGTATTTTAGTTTTAGTGCTTTTTTCAAATCCGGAGGGCGCCGCGAGTAACCAGAACACCAACGCGCCCTCCTCCTCCCACACACAAACACACACCCACACACACACCCAAACACACACCGCCAAACCCCCAAACAACAAAAAACACCCACAACAACACATCATCAACAACACCAACAACAAACCATACACCCCATACACTCTTCACACTTCTAAAACCATCAACAAATGACCCACAACAACATAGCACACGCGCACAACAACATACCACACGCGCACAACAAATTTAGTACAGCCCATGCATTACTTTAATTCAAACTTATATGTTTTACTTTTAAACACCACAGCCACTACTTAATTTACCAACAAACAACTCACACCTAACCATCAACCATCACTCAACAGGTCAAAAATAATTATACTAACTCCTCTAGTATGACAATAATCCCTAAACCTATCGATTACCATTAAACACACACAAAACGAGTAGTCGTAACATATATGATCCTTATTTATCATGACTTTACCTTCAAACCTAATCTCTCGTATTCTACTGTTGAATTTTCAGCCCCCTTATACTTCATCCCATATATCTTAACATACATCCCCTTATTCTTACTAAATCATTTCACCAAACCTATACACTACCCAACTCAATTCCTTATATTTTAAAGCTCGACAGAAAGTTGCACAACAATTTCCTTAACTTAGACATATAGATGATAAAATTCCTCTATCACACTTCCAATTACCCTCAGGTTAAACAGGTAAAAAACACACCGAATACAATCAACACTTGTTTATTGAAATGTTCAACACAATTATGTTCGGTATAAGTTTTCCCATATACGCCCCTCTAACAATAAAAAGCATTTACCAAAAAACGTTCAATATCACTTTAGGGCCAGACGTACGGAAATAGCACTACAATAGCACACGAGAATTACAAACTTTCATATGCTTACAAGTTTATACCCACTTCAAAAAACCACACTAGCGTTTCACACTGAATATCCGAAAGAAAACTTTACTATAGAACCCCAAATATTCACCAACTTGATGATAGTTCAAATTACAATGAACAAGCTCGTTCAAATCAACCAGAAAAACTCAGTTCAAATTAATTTTCGTGAATAAACGGAATGAATGAAGGGTAAATGGTAGAGTATTAGATTATCCATCTTCCTTTACTCAAGAGATCCCATACAATCCGATCCTCCTTCAACCTCAACCACTACAGAGACCCACAACATTTCCATAAAATTATTACAAAATAAATTTGAAAACAAAAGACCACATCCAACTGAAAATTAGCCCGCTTTTAATAGAGAAACATCGCTTTTCTACGCCTCAATTGGAAATATGATTATGCAACACACGCGCAGTTGCTCGTGTGTTGCATAATCATGTTTCCAGGTTGAGGCTAGTAGTTTTAGTTGTAATTTTTGGGCCGCTCTGGCGGTCCATAGCCCGCGGCAGAGCGGCACAGTCCTGGTCTTGATACCTATCAAAACCTAGAACTCTTCATTTACAGAAGTTCACTCATAACCTTCAAACAATACCAAAAATATGTCATTTCTTCCCATTTTCGGTGTGTTTACCCAGTAGACTTTTGTCATAACCTTCAACATCTAACTCTGCATGAAACTGAAATACATTTGTGCATGAATTCCCACTTTTTTGCGATTTTTCATCGAAAATAACAGTTTACCATCCGTAGACTTTTGGCGACCGTTTTCTAATATTTCTGAAATGCCTACGTTATGCACATTGCAACCCTTCCATAGTGTCCAATAAAATTGTTCAAAACACGCTTCCCTGACGAGAAAACTGCCAAAATGTTTGCAAAAACTCATTTGCAAATATATTAAAAAATATTCATTAACAAATTTTTCATCGACATAATTTATAAGACGCTTTCGATTCCGCTTCTTTTGAGCCTAAAATCGTCTCTCTGGCTTGTTTCTAAGTGTCATTTTTTAATCAATTTAATTAGGTATGGAATTTTCGAAGGTTTCTTCCTTTTCCCCAAATACCGATTGGACCATTCTCAAATTGTAACCATACAAACTTCTTATTGATTTCTAGATTGTATCAAAATTTCAGACTTCTACCTTCAATGCCAACAAAAATATGCCTCATTGAAATTTCACTCAATTTGAGACCGAGTTCATCCACAGATTATTATTGAAAATTAAAAATACTCAAAACATATCGTCACTTTTAGTTTCTCGAGATGAAAAAAACGTTATCTCTTACGAACATCATGAAGCAAGTTTCATGCGTATTTCAGCATCGAACTAACTGAAATGAGCGTTTTATCGAATTTCGAAATAAATTCATGTTTTTGTAATTTGAAGCTCCAAGTGGCCAATTTCCCGACAGAAAAACATAATGAAATTGATCCTCTCATCAAACACTATAGCCTGACTGAATTGGAACGCATTCAAAATACAACTTCATCATCTACGCTAGAATGAGTACTTATTCGCGTTGAGGATCATATTTCCTCAGAATGAAACAATTTGTGAGCGGAAACAATTTTCCCGTGTAACCCGACCTATTTCTCAATTACTGACCGACATGGAAGCCTGAACAAAGTCTGAGTGAGTATTTACAAATTTTTGAAAATATTCAAGAAATAATATTTTAGTTTCCGTAAATAATGTTTTTACGACCCGCAAACACTCTCAAAAATTAAGTACATATCGGAAACACATCCTCATCAAATATGAACCCTGAGTGAGCCTCTAAACGATGTCCTCTCAATGACAATGAGTGGCTCAGAGAATCTGCGGATGCGATTGAGAGGATTTTGGTGCAGTCAAACGATGAGTTATAATATCTATTTCTAAACGAAAATTCAGTGCACTGTTGAAAAGTTCCTGGTCTGAAAAATCTAAAACTTGCAATGTTGTAACATTAAAACTAATACGAGAAATAATAACTCAAAGTACCGTGTTTCGCAATCGAATCGGTCCCAGCCAGATGCGCCAATTTTCTGCTGTAATTAAGCCATGATCACAAAGACCCAAATTTTCAATGAGCTTTTTTTACTCTCGGAGTAAAAAGTAAAGTTCCTGACCTATGAGCAGACACAATTCCAGATTTCTAGCATCAAAAACTGCTGGTGGGCACACAACACAAATTTGCAAAAAGAGGCCTTAAAACGAGGTATCGCAGTGCTCATAAAATCTACCAACAAGGCGTTTTCAAAGTCTCACAACTGTAGATTTATTCGAATTTCTACATGTTTTTTCAGTTTTTATGTATGAATGTCGTATCAAAAATCTCCAGAAAGAAAATGAAAACCCCAATCACTCGCTATATGCAAGAAAACTCGAGTCAAAAACGCACTTCCAGCAGATTCGCGACTTCGAACGTCAAATTTCACTGAGAAGGCATGTTTGAGAGTCCATTACGACGTATTCTCGACAACGGTGGTTATGTGAAATAAATGAGTAGTCTCACCTAGTCATTGTTGAAATGCAGAAATTATAATCTACTCCTCATATGTGATAGAAAAAAAATGACGTCGATTCGAAAACGCCAAGTTGAGCGAATATTCCATTCTCCGTTCGGTGGCGTGAAAATCCGTCGATAAGGCAACTTTGAGTACCCAAAACACCTACTTTTTACTGTTTTCTTGATTATTTTTCTCTTTAGTGTTCATGACAAGCACACATTCTAATAGTGTTCAAAAATTGAAGTACATAACACCAAAACAGCCTGAGAAAATCGACTTTGAAAACGCAAGATTGATGAAATTTTACGACGATTCGCAGAACACGCGCGGGGCAACGAGAATATATACGATGATTTGGACTTTGAAAATTTCGATATGAAACCATTTATGGCTATTATTGACCGAAAAACGTTTGTTGAACAAAATAAACACTACCTTTCGGTAAATCGTCTATTTCCAACACATTTCATCTCTATGAAATTTTTTGTGGGACCACTCCAAAAGCCTTAAATAAATGCATCACTCAATATGAGTGATTTTGAGAGGTATAAATGTCATATTTTCGACTCGACCCTCGTGACAAGAAATATTTCTAGCAACTTTAAAGGCACTACCTTGCCCTCAAAAAATAGCTGCGTGTCCTAAAATATGTTTAAAGTCGAAAAAACTTTAAACACTCATCACTCATTATTAAGCTTTCGGATCGAAATTGCTTAGAAAAATTTTTCAATAATTTGCGCTCTCACACTATTTCGAGTTTAAAAAAAGCCCAAAAAATAGTTTTTTATGCCCTATATTGGTAATCGCGGTTACTCAGGGAAACATAAATCGAGCGAAATGTGGAAAAATCACCAAAAACAGCTATCTCGTAAACTACTGGGAATTTTGTTTTGAAAATTTCACCGAATGCGTAAAATGAAGCGACAAGCAAAACATGTTAAATGACTTTTTCTGTGCGGGCGATAGAATTTTTTTGAGAAGCGAAAAATCGAAAATCACTCATTTTTTTGATGAGCTGCTGTGGCCAAACGGTTGCGATTGGGGCGTTGCCGCTCCTGTGGGTCGTAAGTATTTTTGATGCCAACCTTTCATGAAATTTTGAACTTCCCACGTGCGATGGATACGCCATGAGAAGCTGTCGAAAAATCCGACCGAAAAAACGTGTTTTTTTACACCCCACTTTGAAGTCGAATAAAAAAAAATCTATCAGACGAATTCGTTTGAGCCGAACTTTTTGAATGTACCAACATGTTTTCTGTGAGATTTGAAAAAACCAGACCTCTGACTTTGATACAGAAAATTAGCGGATGTTTGGCGCAGATGCCTTTTTTTTCGAGGTCTTTTTTGAGAGGCATTTTCTCGAAAAATTAGGCACCCAGATTTTTTGTGATTTTTTTCACGAGAGATATTTGCAACCTCTACAAAATATTAAATTTTAAAAGCTTTTCCACCGCTCGCCTGGCCAGAAAAAAATTCCAAAAATCGACAACTTTTTTGCATGCTTTTTTTGGGAGGCTCTAGCAAAAAATTTTTCTCTATACGAAACATTTCAAGTTTTTGGCTGAGGTGTACCGCTACTCGGACTACCGAAAGATGAAATCCGCAGACCTCTGGCTATCACAGGGAAACTTTGATAAATATTAGAAAATGACAAAAAAAAAAAAGTTTTTTTTCATTTAAAGCATTTTTATGGGCCCGATCGATACGAAATTCGGAACTTAGGGGTTTCCCCCGATCCCTGACCTGGTCCCAAAATTTGAGCGCGCTGGGACCACGGCTTCTATGGGTTTCACCCGGTAGAGCCCTGTGATTTGACTAGACCTTTCGCCAATAACCCTCTAGCCCTCTGATTAAGATTTTTCTTCTGACTTGATTTTCCTGCGGATTCCGATTTTAGTATTTTTTTCACTCTCCGAGGGCGCCGCAAGTAACCAGCACACACACGCGCCCTCCGACTCCCCCCCACAACACAACACACACCCACACACACACACCCAAACACACACCGCAAAACCCCCAAACAACAAAAAACACCCACAACAACACATCATCAACAACACCAACAACAAATCACACACGCCACTCATTCTCCTCACACTTGTAAAATCATCAACAAATAGCCCACAATCACATACCACACGCGCACAACAAATTTAGTACAGCCCATGCGTTACTTGTCTCCAAACTTATATGTTTTACTTATAAACACCCCGGCACTACTTTATTTACCAACAAACAACTCACACCTAACCATCAACCATCACTCAACAGGTCTAAAATAATTATACTAACTCTTTTAGTATGACAATAATCCCTAAACCTAGCGATTACCATTAAACACACACAAAACGAGTTGTCATAATTTATCATATCCTCAATTTCAAAACCAATCTATCATACATTACTGTTGAATTTTCAGCTACCTCATACCTCATCCCATCTATCATAACACACATCCCCTTATTCTTACTAAATCACTCCACCAAACCTATACACTACCCGACTCAATTCCTTATATTTTAAAGCTCGACAGAAAGTTGCACAACAATTTCCCTAACGGAGACATATAGATGATAAAATTCCTCTATCACACCTCCAATTACCCTCAGGTTAAACAGGTTAAAAAACACACCCAATACAATCAACACTTGTTTATTTAAATGTTCAATAAAATTATGTTCGATATAAGTTTTCCCATATACGCCCCTCAAACAATAAAAAGTATTTACAAAAAACGTTCAATATCACTTTAGGACCAGACGTACGAAAATAGCACTCCATTAGCACCGAATGATAAAGTTTTATATGCTTACAAGTTTATACCCACTTCCAAAAACCACACTAGCGTTTCACACTGAATATCCGCATGAAAACTTTACTGCAAAGCCCCAAATATTCACAAACTTCATTATAGTTCAAATTATCATGAACAAACTTTTTCAAATTCCTTTTCGTGAATTAATGGAATGAATGAGAAGTATATGATGAAGTATTACATTGACCATCTATCATTGCTCCAGAGATCCCATACAATCCAATCCTCCTTCAATCTAAACAACTACAGAAACCCACAACATTTGCATAAAATTATCACAAAATAAATTTCAAATAAAAGACCACATCCAACTGAAAAGCAGCCCGCTTTTAATAGAGAAACATGGCTAATATACGACTCAATTGGAAAATGATTATGCAACACACGCGCTGTCGCGCGTTCAAGTTTAATGCTAGAATATTTTGGTGGTGATTTAGGGGCCGCTCTGCGGGGCTACGCCCTACGCAGAGCGGCACAGCCATGGTCTTGATGCCTATCAAAACCGAGGGGCCCTTTACTCACTCCGGATCACTCAAAAACTCTACAAAATGTCCATTAATGTGCAATTTCTGCCATTTTGGATGGATTTACCACGTAGACTTATCATAACCTTCAACATCTCCCCCTGCATGAAACTGAAATACATTTGTGCATGAATTCCCACATTTTTGCGATTTTTCATCGAAAATAACATTTTACCATCCGTAGACTTTTGGCGAATGTTTCCTAAAATTTATGAAACGCGTACGTTTCCAACCTTGCAACCCTTCCATACTGTCCAAAAAAATTGTTCAAAACACGCTTCCCTGACGAGAAAACAGCCAAAATATTTGCAAAAACTCATTTCCGAATATATTAAAAAATATTCATTAACAAAATTTTCATCGACATAATTCATAAGACGCTCTGGATTCCGCTTCTTTTGAGCCTAAAATCGTCTCTCTGGCTTGTTTCTAAGTGCCATTTTTTTATCAATTTAATTAGGTATGGAATTTTCGAAGGTTTCTTCTTTTTCCCCAAATATCGATTGGGCCATTTTCAAATCTGAACCATACAAACTTCTTATTGATATCTAGATTGTATCAAAATTTCAGACGTCTTACTTGAATGCCAACGAAAATATGGCTCATTCAATTTCACTCCTCTCGCGACCGACAGTTTATAGGTCAATTATCAATGAAAATTTAAAAATCATAATTTATGTGATGTATCCCCCCTCATTCTCTTCGAATGAAATACCAAATAACGCCCACCAAAACCTCCAGAAGACATCTTCAAGGACAACTGAATTACCACCGAAAACGTTTACATGAAGAATTCCCAGAAAAACAACTGCCAGTCAAATTTTACCCCAAACTGTGAATTTTTTACCTGGAAAATGCTCGAAGTTCGAACCTCTCGTCGGGCACTGACACATGAATCATTTAGAACGTCTACCAAAATCAGGACAAACATTTACGTTCGAATGAGTGATTTCTCCATTTGAGCGGTACATTTCTTCAAAGCAAAACATTTCACGAGCGCAAACCATTTGCAGAATTTCCATAAGTATGCTTCAATCATTCACCAAAATAGAACCCTCGACCAAGTCTGAGAGAGAATTTACAAATTATTCCAAATTATTATGAGTGATGACATTTTACTTTTCGTAAATAACACATATGAGACCTGCGAACCATATCTCTCGAAAATTCCAGACATCTCGGGGACACACATACGCACGCGCATTCACCATACAACGCCGATCCCTTAACCACTCTGCCACGGCGAGCAACAATCTTCTTACATTCCCATTCACAATAAAAATTGACCTCTGAAAAATACTGAGAGAAAATTTTCAATTCAAACGAACCTCGAATTTCATTTTTCAATCGCCAAAATTGATAAGAGAAAAATTCACTCATTGTACGCTCGTTAGTAATCGACGAATCCACCACGATGCACTTTTTCTTCAATGAGAATATAGGCATGATCACTAAACACTCCTTTTCCAAGGAGCACATTCCATATCGAAATCGAATGTTTATTTTCTTCAACATGCATACAGTACGAATTACCGATTCCCAACGTAAAACTACGCTGATAAACTCACAACACTCATTTTGCCTAAATATCGAGTGATTCTGGAGCCTCATTAATCTCATTTATCGAGTATTATATGGTTTGTATCGTCTCTGTGACCATTTCAACAAAATCAGTACCTGGCAACTGCAAACACTCGTATTCTTCATCAAAGACCGACTCGACTCTGTTCATTTCGAAAACAGCGAGGAAATGCGAGCGATTTTCAATATCACTCACTCGTAATGAGTGAGAGCCTCTTTCAATTCATGAATTTCGATTACGTGCTGACACTTTAATTGCGCACAAGAGAAATTCTCACACCCAAAGATGGAAACAAATGGCATCTATTCATCGCCCGAACGTCGACAAAATTCACAACTGATAGTCATATTACGTAAAAATGAGTTAAATTTACGTTATATATATACACAAATGACTCCCTGATGTTCTTACTCGTTAACACTGTGCTAAAAACGTGAGAAATTTCTTCGGAAAGATATCCATTCAAAAATTTCGGTTTCAAAGTAACAACACTCTGACGTGACCGCCGCCAGCTCACACACTTCGCATCAGAACGGGCAGAAGCTGGACTTGAAAAATTTCGACACAAAATTCAATTTCGAGTTCCCATCGTTGATGGAGGTGAAAAACATTACGTATAGGTAAATCGTCAATTTCCAACACATTTCATCTCTATAAAATTTCTTGTGGAACGCCTCTAAAGTCCTCAAATAATTAAAAATTACCGCATCATCAAATGAGTGAAATATGAGCGACTAAAATTGAAGCTTTTTCGCTTGACTCTCGGAACAAGAAATATTTCTAGCGACTCTAAAGACACTACCTTGCCCTCAAAAAATAGCCGCGGGCCCTCGAATGAGTGTAAAGTGAACAAAACTCAAATCACTCATACTCCATCGATAAGCTCTCAAATTGAAATTGCTTAGAAAAAAATTCCAATAGTTTGCGCTTTCACACTGTTTCGAGTTGAAAAAAACCAAAAAAAATAGTTTTTTATGCCCTATAATGCAAATCGCTATCACTCGGGGAAACATAAATCGAGCGATATGAGCAAAATCGCAAAAATTGGCTATTTCCTGAACTACTGGGAATTTCGCTCTGAAAATTTCACTGAACACGTAAAATGATGCGACAAACAAAACATCTTAAATGAATTTTTCTGTGCGGGCCACAGAAATTTTTTGAGCGGCGAAAAATCGAAAATCACGCATTTTTTGATGAGCTGCTGCGGCCAAACGGTGGCATTTTGAGAGCTCCCAATCCTGTGAGTCGTAGGTATTGTTGATGTGAAGCTCTCATAAAATTTTGAAACTTCCACGTGCAGTGGATAAGCCATTAGGAGCAATCAAAAAATCTGACCGAAAAAACGCTTCATTTTACACTCCACTTTGAAGTCGAAAAAAAAAAAATCTATCCGTCGAATTTTTCTGAGCCAAACTTTTTGAATGAACCAAAGTGTTTTCTGTGAGGTGTTGAAAAACCAGACCTCTCACTCTGAAACAGAAAAACTGAGACTGTTTGGCGCAAAACTCATTTTTTTTGAGGTCTTTTTTGAGAGGCATTTTCTCGCAAAATTATGCACCCAGATTTTTTGTGATTTTTTCCTAGAGAGATATTTGCAACCTCTACAAGATATCAAAATTCGAAAACTTTTCCGCCGCTGGCCTGGCCAGAAAAAAATCGCAAAAAATCGACCCTTTTTTGGCATGCTTTTTTTGGGAGGCTCTAGCAAAAAATTTTTCTCTATGCCAAACGTTTCAAGTTTTTGGCTGAGGTGTACCGCTACTCTAACTACCCAAAAATGAAATTCGCAGACCTCTAGGACTCATAGTTGAAAACTTTTAAATGTTTGAAAATGACCAAAAATAATCACTTTTTTTTCGATTAAAGCATTTTTATGGGCCCGATCGAGCCGAGAGGCGGTTCTTGGGGGTTTCCCCCGATCCCCGACCTGGCCCCGAAGTTTGAGCCCGCTACGACCCCGCGTTCTGGTACTTTACTCGTGTTTCCCCTCGGAGTAGCATATGACTGTTTTTCAATCCCACACAAGCACCTCCACAAAAGTCCCGATCTAAACCTTAACGCGGATTTTGATTCTGGTTTTTCTCACATTTTGGAGGTGCGCCGCAAGTAACCAGCACACACACGCGCCCTCCGACTCCCCCCCACAACACAACACACACCCACACACACACACCCAAACACACACCGCAAAACCCCCAAACAACAAAAAACACCCACAACAACACATCATCAACAACACCAACAACAAACCATACACCCCATACACTCTTCACACTTTTAAAACCATCAACAAATAGCCCACAGCAACATAGCACACGCGCACAACAAATTTAGTACAGCCCGTACCTTACTTGTAACCAAACTTTTATGTTTTACTTTTAAACACCCCGGCACTACTTCATTTACCAACAAACAACTCACACCTAACCATCAACCATCACTCAACAGGTAATAATTATACTAACTCCTCTAGTATGACAATAATCCCTAAACCTATCGATTACAATTAAACACACACAAAACGAGTAGTCATAACCCATATGATCCTTATTTATCATGACTTTACCTTCAAACCCAATCTATCGTATATTACCATTGAATTTGCAGCCCCCTCATACTTCATCCCATCTATCTCAACATACATCCCCTTATTCTTACTAAATCACTTCACCAAACCTATACACTACCCGACTCAATTCCTTATATTTCAGAACTCGACAGAATGTGCAATAACAATTTCCTTAACGGAGACGTAAATATGGAAAAATTCCGCTATCACACCTCCAATTACCCTCAGGTTAAAGAGGGGAAAAATTACACCCAATACAAACAATACTCGTTTATTTAAATGTTAAACACAATTTTGTTCGACATAAGTTTTCCCATATACGCCCCTCAAACAATAAATAGCATTTACCAAAAAACATTCAATATCACTTTAGCGCCAGACGTACGAAAATACCACTCCAATAGCACACGAGAATTACACAGTTTCATATGCCTACAAGTTTAAACCCACTTTCACAAACCACACTAGCGTTTCATACTGAATATCCGCATTACTATAGAGCCCCAAATATTCACCAACTTAGTGATAGCTAAAATTACCATGAACACACTCTTTCAAATCAACCCGAAACACTCAATTCAAACTCACTTTCGTGAAGAAATTGAATGAATGAGCGGTAAATAACAGAGTATTAGATTACCCATCTTTCATTTCTCCGAAGATCCCATACAATCTGATCCTTCTTACATCTAAACCACTATAGAAACCCACAACATTTGACTAAAATAATCCCAAAATGAGTTTGCAAACAAAAGACTACATCCAACTGAAATTAGCCCGCTTTTAATAGAGAAACATCGCTATTATACGACTCAATTGGATAATTATTATGCAACACACGCGCTGTCGCGCGTTCGCGTTTAATACTAGAATATTTTGGTCGTGATTTAGGGGCCGCTCTGCGAGGGCGATGCCCTACGCAGAGCGGCACAGCCATGGTCTTGATGCCTATCAAAACCGAGGGGCCCTTTACTTACTCCGGATCACTCACAAACTCTACAAAATGCCCATAAATGTGCAATTTCTGCCATTTAGGGTGGATTTACCCCGTAAACTTTTATTATAACCTTCAACATCTCCCTCTTTATGAAGCTGAAATACATTTGTGCATGAATTCCCACTTTTTTGTGGTTTTTCATCGAAAATAACATTTTACCATCCGTAGACTTTTGGCGAATGTTTCCTAAAATTTATGAAATGCGAACGTTTCCCACCTTGCAACCCTTCCATACTGTCCAAAAAAATTGTTCAAAACACTCTTCCCTGACGAGAAAAAAGCCAAAATATTTGCAAAATATCATTTCCAAATATATTAAAAAATATTCATGAAAAAATTTTTCATCGTCATAATTCATAAGACGCTCTGGATTCCGCTTCTTTTGAGCCTAAAATCGTCTCTCTGGCTTGTTTCTAAGTGCCATTTTTTTATCAATTTAATTAGGTATGGAATTTTCGAAGGTTTCTTCTTTTTCCCCAAATATCGCTTGGACCATTTTCAAATTTTAACCATACAAACTTCTCATCGATTTCTAGATCGTATCAAAATTTTAGACGTCTAACTTCAATGCCAACGAAAATATGGCTCATTGAAATTTCACACCTCTCGCGACCGAGTATTTATAGATCAATCATCAATGAAAATTTAAAAATCATAATTTATGTCATGAAACCCCCTCATTCTCTTCGAATGAAATACCAAATAACGCCCACCAAAACCTCCAGAAACCATTTTCAAGGACAACTGAAATATCGCAGAAAACGTTTACGTGAAGAATTTCCAGAAAAACAACTGCCAGTCAAATTTTACCCCAAACGGGGAATTTTTTACCTGGAAAATGCTGGAAATTCGAACCTCTCATCGGGCACTGAAACATGAATAATTTAGAACGCCCACCAAAATCAGCGCAAAAATCCATGTTGGAATGAGTGATATCTCCATTTGAGCAGTAAATTTCTTCAAAGTAGAACATTTCACGAGCGCAAATCATTTGCAGAATTTCCATAAGTATACTTCAATCATTCACCAAAATAGAACCCTCGACCAAGTCTGAGAGAGAATTTACAAATTATTCCAAATTATTATGAGTGATGACATTTTACTTTTCGTAAATAACACATATGAGGCCTGCGAACCATATCTCTCGAAAATTCCAGACATCTCGGGGACACACATACGCACGCGCATTCACCATACAACGCCGATCCCTTAACCACTGTGCCATGGCGAGCAACAACCTTCTTACATTCCCATTCACAATAACAATTGACCTCTGAAAAATACTGAGAGAAAATTTTCATTTCAAACGAACCTCGAATTTCATTTTTCAATCGCCAAAATTGATGAGAGAAAAATTCACTCATCGTACGCTCTTTAGTAATCGACAAATCCACCATGTACACTCTTTTTTTCAATGAAAATATAGGCATGATCACTAAACACTTCTTTTCCAAGGAGCACATTCCATACCGAAATCGAATGTTTATTTTCTTCAACATGCATACAGTACGAATTTCCAATTTCCAACGTAAAAATACGCTGATAAACTCACAACACTAATTATGCCTAAATATTGAGTGATTCTGGAGCCTCATTTACCTCATTTATTGAGTATTAAACGTTTTGTATCGCCATTGTGAACATTCCGACTAATATCATTAGCGCTGGCAACTGCAAACATTCTTATTCTTCATGAACGACCGACTCGACTCTGTTCATTTCGAAAACAACGAGGAAATGCGAGCGATTTTCAATGTCACTCACTCGTAATGAGTGAGAGTCTCTTTCAATTCATGAATTTCGATTGCGTGCTGACACTTTAATAGCGAACAAGATAAATTCTCACACCCAAAGATGGAAGCAAATGGCATCTATTCATCGCCCGAACGTCGACAAAATTCACAACTGATAGTCAAATTACGTAAAAATGAGTTAAATTTACGTTATATATATATATATAAACGACTCCCTGATGTTCTTACTCGTTAATACTGCGCTAAGAACGTGAGAAATTTCCTCGGAAAGATAGCCATTCGAAATTTCGGTTTCAAAGTAACAACACTCTGACGTGACCGCACTCAGCTCACACACTTCGCATCAGAACGGGCAGAAGCTGGACTTGTAAAATTTCGACACAAAATTCAATTTCGAGTTTCCATCGTTGATGGAGGTGAAAAACATTACGTATAGGTAAATCGTCAATTTCCAACACATTTCATCTCTATAAAATTTCTTGTGACTCGCCTCTAAAGTCCTCAAATAATTAAAAATTACCGCATCATCAAATGAGTGAAATATGAGCGACTAAAATTGAGCCTTTTTCGCTTGGCTTTCGAAACAAGAAATATTTCTAGCATTGCTAAAGACACTACCTTGCCCTCAAAAAATAGCTGCGTGCCCTCGAATGAGTGTAAAGTGAACAAAACTCAAATCACTCATACTTCATCAATAAACTCCCAGATCGAAATTGCTTAGAAAAAATTTCCATTGGTTTGCTCTTTCATACTAGTTCGAGTGGAAAAAAGGCAGAAAAAAGGATTTTTATGCCCTAAAATGGAGATCGCGACGACTCCGGGAAACATAAATCGGGCGATTTGGGCAAAATCGCAAAAAATTGCTATTTCGTAAACTACTGGGAATTTCATTCTGAAATTTTCACTGAACACGTAAAAAAATGCGACTAGCAAAACATGTGAAATGACTTTTTCTGTACGGGCGACAGAACATTTTTGGAAAGCGAAAAATCGAAAATCGCGCATTTTTTGATGAGCTGCTGTGGCCAAACGGTGGGGTTTTGAGCGTTGCCGATCCCGTGGATCGTAGGTATTATTAATGTGAACCTCTCATGAAATTTTGGCATTTACACGTGCGATGGATACGCGATAACAAGCAGTCAAAAATTTCAACCGAAAAAACGCCTCTTTTTTCACCCAAATTCAAAGACGCACAGAAAAAATTCTACTCAGAGAAATCCTCTCAAAAAGTATTTTTGAATGTACCGACATGTTTTTTGTGAGGTGTCGAAAAACCAGACCTCTCACTCTGAAACAGAGAGTTCAAAAGTGTTTGGCGCAGACCTCCTTTTTTTTGAGGTGTTTTTCGAGAGGCATTTTCTCGAAAAATTGAAAACCCAGATTTTTTGTGATTTTTTTCCCAAAAGATATTTGCAAACTATACATGATATCAAATTTCGAAAGCCTTTCCGCCGCTGGCCTGGCCAGAAAAAAATCGCAAAAATCGACACTCTTTTGGCATGCTTTTTTTGAGAGGCTCTAGCAAAAAATTTTTCTCTATGCCAAACATGTATAAGTTTCGGCTGAGGTGTACCGCTACTCTGGCTACCCAGAAATGAAATCCGCAGACCTCTAGCTATCACAGTGAAAATTAGATAAATATTAGAAAATGACAAAAAAAAATCAGCTTTTTTCCATTTAAAGCATTTTTATGGGCTCGATCGATCCGAGAGGCGAAACTTAAGGTTTTTTAGCGAGCCTCCTTCCGGCCTCCAAATTTGAGCCCGCTGCGACCACGCGTTCTGGTACTTTACTCCTGGCTGAATCGGATTTCCGCCCATTGTTTCCGAGCACTAAACACAAGCACCCTCCCTTATAGTACTAGTTCTAGCATCTCTTCGAAATGCGTATTTTAGTTTTAGTGCTTTTTTCAAATCCGGAGGGCGCCGCAAGTAACCAGCACACACACGCGCCCTCCGACTCCCCCCCACAACACAACACACACCCACACACACACACCCAAACACACACCGCAAAACCCCCAAACAACAAAAAACACCCACAACAACACATCATCAACAACACCAACAACAAATCACACACGCCACTCATTCTCCTCACACTTGTAAAATCATCAACAAATAGCCCACAATCACATACCACACGCGCACAACAAATTTAGTACAGCCCATGCGTTACTTGTCTCCAAACTTATATGTTTTACTTATAAACACCCCGGCACTACTTTATTTACCAACAAACAACTCACACCTAACCATCAACCATCACTCAACAGGTCTAAAATAATTATACTAACTCTTTTAGTATGACAATAATCCCTAAACCTAGCGATTACCATTAAACACACACAAAACGAGTTGTCATAATTTATCATATCCTCAATTTCAAAACCAATCTATCATACATTACTGTTGAATTTTCAGCTACCTCATACCTCATCCCATCTATCATAACACACATCCCCTTATTCTTACTAAATCACTCCACCAAACCTATACACTACCCGACTCAATTCCTTATATTTTAAAGCTCGACAGAAAGTTGCACAACAATTTCCCTAACGGAGACATATAGATGATAAAATTCCTCTATCACACCTCCAATTACCCTCAGGTTAAACAGGTTAAAAAACACACCCAATACAATCAACACTTGTTTATTTAAATGTTCAATAAAATTATGTTCGATATAAGTTTTCCCATATACGCCCCTCAAACAATAAAAAGTATTTACAAAAAACGTTCAATATCACTTTAGGACCAGACGTACGAAAATAGCACTCCATTAGCACCGAATGATAAAGTTTTATATGCTTACAAGTTTATACCCACTTCCAAAAACCACACTAGCGTTTCACACTGAATATCCGCATGAAAACTTTACTGCAAAGCCCCAAATATTCACAAACTTCATTATAGTTCAAATTATCATGAACAAACTTTTTCAAATTCCTTTTCGTGAATTAATGGAATGAATGAGAAGTATATGATGAAGTATTACATTGACCATCTATCATTGCTCCAGAGATCCCATACAATCCAATCCTCCTTCAATCTAAACAACTACAGAAACCCACAACATTTGCATAAAATTATCACAAAATAAATTTCAAATAAAAGACCACATCCAACTGAAAAGCAGCCCGCTTTTAATAGAGAAACATGGCTAATATACGACTCAATTGGAAAATGATTATGCAACACACGCGCTGTCGCGCGTTCAAGTTTAATGCTAGAATATTTTGGTGGTGATTTAGGGGCCGCTCTGCGGGGCTACGCCCTACGCAGAGCGGCACAGCCATGGTCTTGATGCCTATCAAAACCGAGGGGCCCTTTACTCACTCCGGATCACTCAAAAACTCTACAAAATGTCCATTAATGTGCAATTTCTGCCATTTTGGATGGATTTACCACGTAGACTTATCATAACCTTCAACATCTCCCCCTGCATGAAACTGAAATACATTTGTGCATGAATTCCCACATTTTTGCGATTTTTCATCGAAAATAACATTTTACCATCCGTAGACTTTTGGCGAATGTTTCCTAAAATTTATGAAACGCGTACGTTTCCAACCTTGCAACCCTTCCATACTGTCCAAAAAAATTGTTCAAAACACGCTTCCCTGACGAGAAAACAGCCAAAATATTTGCAAAAACTCATTTCCGAATATATTAAAAAATATTCATTAACAAAATTTTCATCGACATAATTCATAAGACGCTCTGGATTCCGCTTCTTTTGAGCCTAAAATCGTCTCTCTGGCTTGTTTCTAAGTGCCATTTTTTTATCAATTTAATTAGGTATGGAATTTTCGAAGGTTTCTTCTTTTTCCCCAAATATCGATTGGGCCATTTTCAAATCTGAACCATACAAACTTCTTATTGATATCTAGATTGTATCAAAATTTCAGACGTCTTACTTGAATGCCAACGAAAATATGGCTCATTCAATTTCACTCCTCTCGCGACCGACAGTTTATAGGTCAATTATCAATGAAAATTTAAAAATCATAATTTATGTGATGTATCCCCCCTCATTCTCTTCGAATGAAATACCAAATAACGCCCACCAAAACCTCCAGAAGACATCTTCAAGGACAACTGAATTACCACCGAAAACGTTTACATGAAGAATTCCCAGAAAAACAACTGCCAGTCAAATTTTACCCCAAACTGTGAATTTTTTACCTGGAAAATGCTCGAAGTTCGAACCTCTCGTCGGGCACTGACACATGAATCATTTAGAACGTCTACCAAAATCAGGACAAACATTTACGTTCGAATGAGTGATTTCTCCATTTGAGCGGTACATTTCTTCAAAGCAAAACATTTCACGAGCGCAAACCATTTGCAGAATTTCCATAAGTATGCTTCAATCATTCACCAAAATAGAACCCTCGACCAAGTCTGAGAGAGAATTTACAAATTATTCCAAATTATTATGAGTGATGACATTTTACTTTTCGTAAATAACACATATGAGACCTGCGAACCATATCTCTCGAAAATTCCAGACATCTCGGGGACACACATACGCACGCGCATTCACCATACAACGCCGATCCCTTAACCACTCTGCCACGGCGAGCAACAATCTTCTTACATTCCCATTCACAATAAAAATTGACCTCTGAAAAATACTGAGAGAAAATTTTCAATTCAAACGAACCTCGAATTTCATTTTTCAATCGCCAAAATTGATAAGAGAAAAATTCACTCATTGTACGCTCGTTAGTAATCGACGAATCCACCACGATGCACTTTTTCTTCAATGAGAATATAGGCATGATCACTAAACACTCCTTTTCCAAGGAGCACATTCCATATCGAAATCGAATGTTTATTTTCTTCAACATGCATACAGTACGAATTACCGATTCCCAACGTAAAACTACGCTGATAAACTCACAACACTCATTTTGCCTAAATATCGAGTGATTCTGGAGCCTCATTAATCTCATTTATCGAGTATTATATGGTTTGTATCGTCTCTGTGACCATTTCAACAAAATCAGTACCTGGCAACTGCAAACACTCGTATTCTTCATCAAAGACCGACTCGACTCTGTTCATTTCGAAAACAGCGAGGAAATGCGAGCGATTTTCAATATCACTCACTCGTAATGAGTGAGAGCCTCTTTCAATTCATGAATTTCGATTACGTGCTGACACTTTAATTGCGCACAAGAGAAATTCTCACACCCAAAGATGGAAACAAATGGCATCTATTCATCGCCCGAACGTCGACAAAATTCACAACTGATAGTCATATTACGTAAAAATGAGTTAAATTTACGTTATATATATACACAAATGACTCCCTGATGTTCTTACTCGTTAACACTGTGCTAAAAACGTGAGAAATTTCTTCGGAAAGATATCCATTCAAAAATTTCGGTTTCAAAGTAACAACACTCTGACGTGACCGCCGCCAGCTCACACACTTCGCATCAGAACGGGCAGAAGCTGGACTTGAAAAATTTCGACACAAAATTCAATTTCGAGTTCCCATCGTTGATGGAGGTGAAAAACATTACGTATAGGTAAATCGTCAATTTCCAACACATTTCATCTCTATAAAATTTCTTGTGGAACGCCTCTAAAGTCCTCAAATAATTAAAAATTACCGCATCATCAAATGAGTGAAATATGAGCGACTAAAATTGAAGCTTTTTCGCTTGACTCTCGGAACAAGAAATATTTCTAGCGACTCTAAAGACACTACCTTGCCCTCAAAAAATAGCCGCGGGCCCTCGAATGAGTGTAAAGTGAACAAAACTCAAATCACTCATACTCCATCGATAAGCTCTCAAATTGAAATTGCTTAGAAAAAAATTCCAATAGTTTGCGCTTTCACACTGTTTCGAGTTGAAAAAAACCAAAAAAAATAGTTTTTTATGCCCTATAATGCAAATCGCTATCACTCGGGGAAACATAAATCGAGCGATATGAGCAAAATCGCAAAAATTGGCTATTTCCTGAACTACTGGGAATTTCGCTCTGAAAATTTCACTGAACACGTAAAATGATGCGACAAACAAAACATCTTAAATGAATTTTTCTGTGCGGGCCACAGAAATTTTTTGAGCGGCGAAAAATCGAAAATCACGCATTTTTTGATGAGCTGCTGCGGCCAAACGGTGGCATTTTGAGAGCTCCCAATCCTGTGAGTCGTAGGTATTGTTGATGTGAAGCTCTCATAAAATTTTGAAACTTCCACGTGCAGTGGATAAGCCATTAGGAGCAATCAAAAAATCTGACCGAAAAAACGCTTCATTTTACACTCCACTTTGAAGTCGAAAAAAAAAAAATCTATCCGTCGAATTTTTCTGAGCCAAACTTTTTGAATGAACCAAAGTGTTTTCTGTGAGGTGTTGAAAAACCAGACCTCTCACTCTGAAACAGAAAAACTGAGACTGTTTGGCGCAAAACTCATTTTTTTTGAGGTCTTTTTTGAGAGGCATTTTCTCGCAAAATTATGCACCCAGATTTTTTGTGATTTTTTCCTAGAGAGATATTTGCAACCTCTACAAGATATCAAAATTCGAAAACTTTTCCGCCGCTGGCCTGGCCAGAAAAAAATCGCAAAAAATCGACCCTTTTTTGGCATGCTTTTTTTGGGAGGCTCTAGCAAAAAATTTTTCTCTATGCCAAACGTTTCAAGTTTTTGGCTGAGGTGTACCGCTACTCTAACTACCCAAAAATGAAATTCGCAGACCTCTAGGACTCATAGTTGAAAACTTTTAAATGTTTGAAAATGACCAAAAATAATCACTTTTTTTTCGATTAAAGCATTTTTATGGGCCCGATCGAGCCGAGAGGCGGTTCTTGGGGGTTTCCCCCGATCCCCGACCTGGCCCCGAAGTTTGAGCCCGCTACGACCCCGCGTTCTGGTACTTTACTCGTGTTTCCCCTCGGAGTAGCATATGACTGTTTTTCAATCCCACACAAGCACCTCCACAAAAGTCCCGATCTAAACCTTAACGCGGATTTTGATTCTGGTTTTTCTCACATTTTGGAGGTGCGCCGCAAGTAACCAGCACACCATAGCGCCCTCCGACTCCCCCCCACAACACAACACACCCCAACACACACACACACCCAAACACACACCGCGAAACCCCCAAACAACAAAAAACACCCACAACAACACATCATCAACAACACCAACAACAAACCATACACCCCATACACTCTTCACACTTCTAAAATCATCAACAAATGGCCCACAATAACATACCACACGCGCAAAACAAATTTAGTACAGCCCATGCATTACTTGTCTCCAAACTTATACGTTTTACTATTAAACACCCCGGCACTACTTAATTTACCAACAAACAACTCACACTTAACCATCAACCAAAATATTAATTTTACAACTTCCATCTCGGGCAATAATCCCTAAACCTATCGATTACCATTAAACACACACAAAACGAGTTGTCATAACCTATATGATCCTTATTTATCAGGACTTTACCTTCAAACCCAATCTGTCGTATTTTACTGTTGAATTTTCAGCCCCCTCATGCTTCATCCCATCTATCTTAACATACATCCCCTTATTCTTACTAAATCACTCCACCAAACCTATGCACTACCCGACTCAATTCCTTATATTTCAGAGCTCGACAGAATGTGCAATAACAATTTCCTTAACGGAGACGTGAATATCATAAAATTCCCCTATCACACCTCCAATTACCCTCAGGTTAAACAGGGGAAAAATTACACCCAATACAAACAATACTTGTTTATTTCAATGTTAGACACAATTATGTTCGATATAAGTTTTCCCATATACGCCCCTCAAACAATAAAAAGCATTTACCATAAAACGTTCAATATCACTTAAGGGCCAGACGTACGAAAATAGCACTCCAATAGCACACGAGAATTACAAAGTTTCATATGCTTACATGTTTATACCCACTTCAAAAAACCACACTAGCGTTTCACACTGAATTTCCGCATGAAAACTTCACTATAGAGCCCTAAATATTCACCAACTTAATGATATTTCAAATTACCATGAACAAACTCGTTCAAATCAACCAGAAAAACTCAATTCAAATTCATTTTCGTGAATAAATTGAATGAATGAGGGGTAAATGATAGAGTATGAAATTATCCATCTTCCATTACTCAAGAGATCCCATACAACCCGACTCTCCCCTATCCAAACCGATACGGAAACCCACAACACTAGAATAAAATTACCACGAAACAAATTTGCAAACAAAAGACGACATCCAACCGAAAATTAGGCCGCTTTTAGTAGAGAAACATCGCTATTATACGCCTCAATTCGGACAATGATTAGGCAACACACGCGCTGTCGCGCGTTCAAGTTTAATGCTAAAATATTTTGGTGGTGATTTAGGGGCCGCTCTGCGAGGGCGATGCCCTACGCAGAGCGGCACAGCCATGGTCTTGATACCTATCAAAACCGAGAAGCCCTTTACTTACTCCGGATCACTCAAAAACTCTACAAAATGACCATTAATGTGCAATTTCTGCCATTTTGGGCGGATTTATACCGTAGACTTTTATCACACCCTTAAACATCTCCCTCTGCGTGAAACTGAAACACATTTGTGCATGAATTCCCACATTTTTGTGATTTTTCATCGAAAATAACATTTTACCATCCGTAGACTTTTGGCGAATGTTTCCTAAAATTTATGAAATGCGTACGTTTCCCACCTTGCAGCCCTTCCATACTGTCCAAAAAAATTGTTCAAAACACTCTTCCCTGACGAGAAAAAAGCCAAAATATTTGCAAAATATCATTTCCAAATATATTAAAAAATATTCATTAACAAATTTTTCATCGACATAATTCATAAGACGCTCTCGATTCCGCTTCTTTTGAGCCTAAAATCATCTCTCTGGCTTGTTTCTAAGTGCCATTTTTTTATCAATTTAATTAGGTATGGAATTTTCGAAGGTTTCTTCTTTTTCCCCAAATATCGATTGGACCATTTTCAAATTTTAACCATACAAACTTCTCATTGATATCTAGATTGTATCAAAATTTCAGACTTCTTACTTGAATGCCAACGAAAATATGGCTCATTGAAATTTCACTCCTCTCGCGACCGAGAGTTTATACATCAATTATCAATGAAAATTTGAAAATCATAATTTATGTCTAAGCCCTCTCATTCTCTTTGAATGAAATACCAAATAACGCCCACCAAAACCTCCAGAAACCATTTTCAAGGACAATTGAAATAACGCAGAAAACGTTTACATGAAGAATTCCCAGAAAAACAACTGCCAGTCGAATTTTACCCCAAACAGGGAATTTTTTACCTGGAAAACGCTGGATGTTCGAACCTCTCCTCGGGCACTGAAACATGAATAATTTAGAACGCCCACCAAAATCAGCACAAAAATTTATGTTGGAATGAGTGATATCTCCATTTGAGCAGTAAATTTCTTCAAAGTAGAACATTTCACGAGCGCAAACCATTTGCAGAATTTCCATAAGTATACTTCAATCATTCACCATAATAGAACCCTCGACCAAGTCTGAGAGAGAATTTACAAATTTTCCAAATTATTATGAGTGATGACATTTTACTTTTCGTAAATAACACATATGAGACCTGCGAACCATATCTCTCGAAAATTCCAGACATCTCGGGGACACACATACGCACGCGCATTCACCATACAACGCCGATCCCTTAACCACTCTGCCACGGCGAGCAACAATCTTCTTACATTCCCATTCACAATAAAAATTGACCTCTGAAAAATACTGGGAGAAAATTTTCAATTCAAACGAACCTCGAATTTCATTTCTCAATCGCCAAAATTGATAAGAGAAAAATTCACTCATTGTACGCTCGTTAGTAATCGACAAATCCACCACGATGCACTTTTTCTTCAATGAGAATATAGGCATGATCACTAAACACTCCTTTTCCAAGGAGCACATTCCATATCGAAATCGAATGTTTATTTTCTTCAACATGCATACAGTACGAATTACCGATTCCCAACGTAAAAATACGCTGATAAACTCACAACACTCATTTTGCCTAAATATCGAGTGATTCTGGAGCCTCATTTACCTCATTTATTGAGTATTAAACGTTTTGTATCGCCATTGTGAACATTCCGACTAATATCATTAGCTGGCAACTGCAAACATTCTTATTCTTCATGAACGACCGACGCGACTTTGTTCATTTCGAAAACAGCGAGGAAATGCGAGCGATTTTCAATGTCACTCACTCGTAATGAGTGACAGTCTCTTTAAATTCATGAATTTCGACTGCGTGCTGACACTTTAATTGCGAACAAGAGAAATTCTCACACCCAAAGATGGAAGCAAATGGCATCTATTCATCGCCCGAACGTCGACAAAATTCACAACTGGTAGTCAAATTACGTAAAAATGAGTTAAATTTACGTTATATATATATATAAATGACTCCCTGATGTTCTTACTCGTTAACACTGTGCTAAGAACGTGAGAAATTTCTTCGGAGAGATAGCCATTCAAAATTTTCGGTTTCAAAGTAACAACACTCTGACGTGACCGCCGCCAGCTCACACACTTTGCATCAGAACGGGCAGAAGCTGGACTTATAAAATTTCGACACAAAATTCAAATTCGGGTTTCCATCGTTGATGGAGGTAAAAAACACTGTGTATAGGTAAATCGTCAATTTCCAACACATTTCATCTCTATAAAATTTCTTGTGGAACGCCTCTAAAGTCCTCAAATAATTAAAAATTACCGCATCATCAAATGAGTGAAATATGAGCGACTAAAATTGAGCCTTTTTCGCTTGGCTCTCGAAACAAGAAATATTTCTAGCATTGCTAAAGACACTACCTTGCCCTCAAAAAATAGCTGCGTGCCCTCGAATGAGTGTAAAGTGAACAAAACTCAAATCACTCATACTTCATCAATAAACTCCCAGATCGAAATTGCTTAGAAAAAATTTCCATTGGTTTGCTCTTTCATACTAGTGCGAGTGGAAAAAAGGCAGAAAAAAGGATTTTTATGCCCTAAAATGGAGATCGCGACGACTCCGGGAAACATAAATCGAGCGATTCGGGCGAAATCGCCAAAAACGGCTATTTCGTAAACTACCGGGAATTTCGCTCTGAAATTTTCACTGAACACGTAAAATGATGCGACAAGCAAAACATGCTAAATGACTTTTTCTGTGCGGGCAATAGAATTTTTTTGAGAAGCGAAAAATCGAAAATCACTCATTTTTTGATGAGCTGCTGTGGCCAAACGGTGGCGTTTTGAGCGCTGCCAGTCCTGTGAGTCGTAGGTATTTTTGATGCCAACCTCTCATGAAATTTTGAGACGTTCAAGTGCGATGGATACGCCATGGAGAGCAGTCAAAAAATTCGACAGAAAAAACGCCTTTTTTTTAGGCATACTTTAAAGTCGAATAAAATAGAATCTATTCGACGAATTCTTTCGAGCCAAACTTTTTGAATGTACCAACATGTTTTCTGTGATGTATGGAAAAACCAGACCTCTTACTGTGAAACAGGAAAACTGAGACTGTTTGGCGCAGATGCCATTTTTTTCGAGGTCTTTTTTGAGAGGCATTTTCTCAAAAAATTGAGAACCCAGATTTTTTGTGATTTTTTTCTCGACAGATATTTGCAAACTATACATGATATCAAATTTCGAAAGCTTTTCCGCCGCTGGCCTGGCCAGAAAAAAATCGCAAAAATCGACACTTTTTTAGCATGCTTTTTTTGAGAGGCTCTAGCAAAAAATTTTTCTCTATACGAAAACACTCAAGTTTTCGGCTGAGGTGTACCGCTACTTTGACTACCAGAATATGAATTCCCAGACCTCTGGCTATCATGACAAACATTACATAAATATTAGAAAATGACAAAAAAAAATCAGCTTTTTTCCATTTAAAGCATTTTTATGGGCCCGATCGATCCGAGAGGCGAAACTTAAGGTTTTTTAGCGAGCCTCCATCCGGCCTCCCAATTTGAGCTCGCTGCGACCACGCGTTCTGGTACTTTACTCTTGTCAGGTACCAAATTTTTCCCCGTTGTTTCCGAGCACTAAACACAAGCACCCTCCCTTATAGTACTAGTTCTAGCATCTCTTCGAAATGCGTATTTTAGTTTTAGTGCTTTTTTCAAATCCGGAGGGCGCCGCGAGTAACCAGCACACACACGCGCCCTCCGACTCCCCCCCACAACACAACACACCCCAACACACACACACACCCAAACACACCCCCCGAAACCCCCAAACAACAAAAAACACCCACAACAACACATCATCAACAACACCAACAACAAACCACCCATACCACTCACCCTCCTCACACTTATAAAACCATCAACAAATAGCCCACAACGACATACCACACGCGCAAAACAAATTTAGTACAGCCCATGCATTACTTGTCTCCAAACTTATATGTTTTACTATTAAACACCCCGGCACTACTTTATTTACCAACAAACAACTCACACCTAACCATCAACCATCACTCAACAGGTATAAAATACTTATACTAACTCCTCTAGTATGACAATAATCCCTAAACCTATCGATTACAATTAAACACACACAAAACGAGTAGTCATAACCCATATGATCCTTATTTATCATGACTTTACCTTCAAACCCAATCTATCGTATATTACCTTTGAATTTGCAGCCCCCTCATACTTAATCCCATCTATCTCAACATACATCCCCTTATTCTTACTAAATCACTTCACCGAACCTATACACTACCCGACTCAATTCCTTATATTTCAGAGCTCGACAGAATGTGCAATAACAATTTCCTTAACGGAGACGTAAATATGAAAAAATTCCGCTATCACACCTCCAATTACCCTCAGGTTAAACAGGGGAAAAATTACACCCAATACAAACAATACTCGTTTATTTAAATGTTAAACACAATTTTGTTCGATATAAGTTTTCCCATATACGACCCTCAAACAATAAAAAGCATTTACCAAAAAACACTCAATATCACTTTAGCGCCAGACGTACGAAAATAGCACTCCATTAGCACACGAGAATTACAGAGTTTCATATGCCTACAAGTTTAAACCCACTTTCACAAACCACACTAGCGTTTCATACTGAATATCCGCATGAAAACATTACTATAGAGCCCCAAATATTCACCAACTTAATGATAGCTAAAATTACCATGAACACACTCTTTCAAATCAACCCGAAACACTCAATTCAAACTCATTTTCGTGAATAAATGGAATGAATGAAGGGTAAATGGTAGTGTATTAGATTATCCATCTTCCTTTACTCAAGAGATCCCATACAATCCCATCCTCCTTCAAACTAAACCACTACAGAAACCCACAGCATTTAAATAAAATAATCACAAAATAAATTTGCAAAACAAAGGCCACTTCCAACTGAAAATTAGCCCGCTTTCAATAGAGAAACATCGCTATTATACGCCTCAATTGGAAAATGATTATGCAACACACGCGCTGTCGCGCGTTCAAGTTTAATGCTAAAATATTTTGGTGGTGATTTAGGGGCCGCTCTGCGAGGGCGATGCCCTACGCAGAGCGGCACAGCCATGGTCTTGATACCTATCAAAACCGAGAAGCCCTTTACTTACTCCGGATCACTCAAAAACTCTACAAAATGACCATTAATGTGCAATTTCTGCCATTTTGTGCGGATTTATACCGTAGACTTTTATCACACCCTTAAACATCTCCCTCTGCATGAAACTGAAACACATTTGTGCATGAATTCCCACATTTTTGTGATTTTTCATCGAAAATAACATTTTACCATCCGTAGACTTTTGGCGAATGTTTCCTAAAATTTATGAAATGCGTAGGGTTCTCACCTTGCAACCCTTCCATACTGTCCAAAAAAAATGTTCAGAACACACTTCCCTGACGAGAAAACAGCCAAAATATTTGCAAAATATCATTTCCAAATATATTAAAAAATATTCATTAAAAATTTTTTCATCGACATAATTCATAAGACGCTCTGGATTCCGCTTCTTTTGAGCCTAAAATCGTCTCTCTGGCTTGTTTCTAAGTGCCATTTTTTTATCAATTTAATTAGGTATGGAATTTTCGAAGGTTTCTTCTTTTTCCCCAAATATCGATCGGACCATTTTCAAATTTTAACCATACAAACTTCTCATCGATTTCTAGATCGTATCAAAATTTCAGACGTCTAACTTCAATGCCAACGAAAATATGGCTCATTGAAATTTCACACCTCTCGCGACCGAGTATTTATAGATCAATCATCAATGAAAATTTCAAAATCATAATTTATGTCATGAAACCCCCTCATTCTCTTCGAATGAAATACCAAATAACGGCCACCAAAACCTCCAGAAGCCATTTTCAAGGACAATTGAAATACCACAGAAAACGTTTACATGAAGAATTACCAGAAAAACAACTGCCAGTCAAATTTTACCCCAAACAGTGAATTTTCTACCTGGAAAATGCTCGAAGTTCGAACCTCTCGTCGGGCACTGAAACATGAATAATTTAGAACGCCCACCAAAATCAGGACAAACATTTACGTTCGGATGAGTGATTTCTCCATTTGAGCGATACATTTCTTCAAAGTCGAACATTTCACGACCGCAAACCATTTCACACGATTTCCATGAGTATACTTCAATCATTCACCAAAATAGAACCCTCAACCAAGTCTGAGAGAGAATTTACAAATTATTCCAAATAAATATGAGTGATGACATTTTACTTTTCGTAAATAACACATATGAGACCTGCGAACCATATCTCTCGAAAATTCCAGACATCTCGGGGACACACATACGCACGCGCATTCACCATACAACGCCGACCCCTTAACCACTGTGCCACGGCGAGCAACAATCTTCTTACATTCCCATTCACAATAAAAATTGACCTCTGAAAAATACTGAGAGAAAATTTTCATTTCAAATGAACCTCCAATTTCATTTTTCAATCGCCAAAATTGATGAGAGAAAAATTCACTCATCGTACGCTCTTTAGTAATCGACAAATCCACCATGTACACTCTTTTTTTCAATGAAAATATAGGCATGATCACTAAACACTTCTTTTCCAAGGAGCACATTCCATACCGAAATCGAATGTTTATTTTCTTCAACATGCATACAGTACGAATTTCCAATTTCCAACGTAAAAATACGCCGGTAAACTCACAACACTAATTTTGCCTAAATATCGAGTGATTCTGGAGCCTCATTCATCTCATGTATCGAGTATTATAAGTTTTTTATACTCAGTGTGAGCATTTCAACTGAAATCAGTACCTGGCAACTGCAAACACTCGTATTCTTCACAAACGACCGACTCGACTCTGTTCATTTCGAAAACAGCGAAGAAATGCGAGCGATTTTCAATGTCACTCACTCGTAATGAGTGAGAGCCTCTTTCAATTCATGAAGTTCGATTGCGTGCTGACACTTTAATTGCGAACAAGAGAATTTCTCACACCCAAAGGTGGAAGCAAATGGCATCTATTCATCGCCCGAACGTCGACAAAATTCACAACTGATAGTCAAATTACGTAAAAATGAGTTAAATTTACGTTATATATATATATAAATGACTCCCTGATGTTCTTACTCGTTAACACTGTGCTAAGAACGTGAAAAATTTCCTCGGAAAGATAGCCATTCGAAAATTTCGGTTTCAAAGTAACAACACTCTGACGTGACCGCACTCAGCTCGCACACTTAGCATCAGAACGGGCAGAAGCTGGACTTGTAAAATTTCGACACAAAATTCAAATTCGAGTTTCCATCGTTGATGGAGGTGAAAAACACTACGTATAGGTAAATCGTCAATTTCCAACACATTTCATCTCTATAAAATTTCCTGTGGAACGCCTCTAAAGTCCTCAAATAATTAAAAATTACCGCATCATCAAATGAGTAAAATATGAGCGACTAAAATTTTGCTTTTTCCGCTTGACTCTCTAAACAAGAAATATTTCTAGCAACTCTAGAGACACTACCTTGCCCTCAAAAAATAGCTGCGGGCCCTCGAATGAGTGTAAAGTGAACAAAACTCAAATCACTCATACTTCATCAATAAACTCCCAGATCGAAATTGCTTAGAAAAAATTTCCATTGGTTTGTTCTTTCAAACTAGTTCGAGTGGAAAAAATGCAAAAAAAAAGATTTTCATGCCCTATACTGGAGATCACGACGACTCCGGGAAACATAAATCGAGCGATTCGGGCGAAATCGCCAAAAACGGCTATTTCGTAAACTACCGGGAATTTCGCTCTGAAATTTTCACTGAACACGTAAAATGATGCGACAAGCAAAACATGCTAAATGACTTTTTCTGTGCGGGCAATAGAATTTTTTTGAGAAGCGAAAAATCGAAAATCACTCATTTTTTGATGAGCTGCTGTGGCCAAACGGTGGCGTTTTGAGCGCTGCCAGTCCTGTGAGTCGTAGGTATTTTTGATGCCAACCTCTCATGAAATTTTGAGACGTTCAAGTGCGATGGATACGCCATGGAGAGCAGTCAAAAAATTCGACAGAAAAAACGCCTTTTTTTTAGGCATACTTTAAAGTCGAATAAAATAGAATCTATTCGACGAATTCTTTCGAGCCAAACTTTTTGAATGTACCAACATGTTTTCTGTGATGTATGGAAAAACCAGACCTCTTACTGTGAAACAGGAAAACTGAGACTGTTTGGCGCAGATGCCATTTTTTTCGAGGTCTTTTTTGAGAGGCATTTTCTCAAAAAATTGAGAACCCAGATTTTTTGTGATTTTTTTCTCGACAGATATTTGCAAACTATACATGATATCAAATTTCGAAAGCTTTTCCGCCGCTGGCCTGGCCAGAAAAAAATCGCAAAAATCGACACTTTTTTAGCATGCTTTTTTTGAGAGGCTCTAGCAAAAAATTTTTCTCTATACGAAAACACTCAAGTTTTTGGCTGAGGTGTACCGCTACTTTGACTACCAGAATATGAATTCCCAGACCTCTGGCTATCATGACAAACATTACATAAATATTAGAAAATGACAAAAAAAAATCAGCTTTTTTCCATTTAAAGCATTTTTATGGGCCCGATCGATCCGAGAGGCGAAACTTAAGGTTTTTTAGCGAGCCTCCATCCGGCCTCCCAATTTGAGCTCGCTGCGACCACGCGTTCTGGTACTTTACTCTTGTCAGGTACCAAATTTTTCCCCGTTGTTTCCGAGCACTAAACACAAGCACCCTCCCTTATAGTACTAGTTCTAGCATCTCTTCGAAATGCGTATTTTAGTTTTAGTGCTTTTTTCAAATCCGGAGGGCGCCGCGAGTAACCAGATACACACGCGCCCTCCTCCTCCCACACACAAACACACACACACACACACACCCAAACACACACCGCCAAACCCCCAAACAACAAAAAACACCCACAACAACACATCATCAACAACACCAACAACAAACCATACACCCCATACACTCTTCACACTTCTAAAACCATCAACAAATGACCCACAACAACATAGCACACGCGCACAACAACATACCACACGCGCACAACAAATTTAGTACAGCCCATGCATTACTTTAATTCAAACTTATATGTTTTACTTTTAAACACCACAGCCACTACTTAATTTACCAACAAACAACTCACACCTAACCATCAACCATCACTCAACAGGTCAAAAATAATTATACTAACTCCTCTAGTATGACAATAATCCCTAAACCTATCGATTACCATTAAACACACACAAAACGAGTAGTCGTAACATATATGATCCTTATTTATCATGACTTTACCTTCAAACCTAATCTCTCGTATTCTACTGTTGAATTTTCAGCCCCCTTATACTTCATCCCATATATCTTAACATACATCCCCTTATTCTTACTAAATCATTTCACCAAACCTATACACTACCCAACTCAATTCCTTATATTTTAAAGCTCGACAGAAAGTTGCACAACAATTTCCTTAACTTAGACATATAGATGATAAAATTCCTCTATCACACTTCCAATTACCCTCAGGTTAAACAGGTAAAAAACACACCGAATACAATCAACACTTGTTTATTGAAATGTTCAACACAATTATGTTCGGTATAAGTTTTCCCATATACGCCCCTCTAACAATAAAAAGCATTTACCAAAAAACGTTCAATATCACTTTAGGGCCAGACGTACGGAAATAGCACTACAATAGCACACGAGAATTACAAACTTTCATATGCTTACAAGTTTATACCCACTTCAAAAAACCACACTAGCGTTTCACACTGAATATCCGAAAGAAAACTTTACTATAGAACCCCAAATATTCACCAACTTGATGATGGTTCAAATTACAATGAACAAGCTCGTTCAAATCAACCAGAAAAACTCAGTTCAAATTAATTTTCGTGAATAAACGGAATGAATGAAGGGTAAATGGTAGAGTATTAGATTATCCATCTTCCTTTACTCAAGAGATCCCATACAATCCGATCCTCCTTCAACCTCAACCACTACAGAGACCCACAACATTTCCATAAAATTATTACAAAATAAATTTGAAAACAAAAGACCACATCCAACTGAAAATTAGCCCGCTTTTAATAGAGAAACATCGCTTTTCTACGCCTCAATTGGAAATATGATTATGCAACACACGCGCAGTTGCTCGTGTGTTGCATAATCATATTTCCAGGTTGAGGCTAGTAGTTTTAGTTGTAATTTTTGGGCCGCTCTGGCGGTCCATAGCCCGCGGCAGAGCGGCACAGTCCTGGTCTTGATACCTATCAAAACCTAGAACTCTTCATTTACAGAAGTTCACTCATAACCTTCAAACAATACCAAAAATATGTCATTTCTTCCCATTTTCGGTGTGTTTACCCAGTAGACTTTTGTCATAACCTTCAACATCTAACTCTGCATGAAACTGAAATACATTTGTGCATGAATTCCCACTTTTTGCGATTTTTCATCGAAAATAACAGTTTACCATCCGTAGACTTTTGGCGACCGTTTTCTAATATTTCTGAAATGCCTACGTTATGCACATTGCAACCCTTCCATAGTGTCCAATAAAATTGTTCAAAACACGCTTCCCTGACGAGAAAACTGCCAAAATGTTTGCAAAAACTCATTTGCAAATATATTAAAAAATATTCATTAACAAATTTTTCATCGACATAATTTATAAGACGCTTTCGATTCCGCTTCTTTTGAGCCTAAAATCGTCTCTCTGGCTTGTTTCTAAGTGTCATTTTTTAATCAATTTAATTAGGTATGGAATTTTCGAAGGTTTCTTCTTTTTCCCCAAATACCGATTGGACCATTCTCAAATTGTAACCATACAAACTTCTTATTGATTTCTAGATTGTATCAAAATTTCAGACTTCTACCTTCAATGCCAACAAAAATATGCCTCATTGAAATTTCACTCAATTTGAGACCGAGTTCATCCACAGATTATTATTGAAAATTAAAAATACTCAAAACATATCGTCACTTTTAGTTTCTCGAGATGAAAAAAACGTTATCTCTTACGAACATCATGAAGCAAGTTTCATGCGTATTTCAGCATCGAACTAACTGAAATGAGCGTTTTATCGAATTTCGAAATAAATTCATGTTTTTGTAATTTGAAGCTCCAAGTGGCCAATTTCCCGACAGAAAAACATAATGAAATTGATCCTCTCATCAAACACTATAGCCTGACTGAATTGGAACGCATTCAAAATACAACTTCATCATCTACGCTAGAATGAGTACTTATTCGCGTTGAGGATCATATTTCCTCAGAATGAAACAATTTGTGAGCGGAAACAATTTTCCCGTGTAACCCGACCTATTTCTCAATTACTGACCGACATGGAAGCCTGAACAAAGTCTGAGTGAGTATTTACAAATTTTTGAAAATATTCAAGAAATAATATTTTAGTTTCCGTAAATAATGTTTTTACGACCCGCAAACACTCTCAAAAATTAAGTACATATCGGAAACACATCCTCATCAAATATGAACCCTGAGTGAGCCTCTAAACGATGTCCTCTCAATGACAATGAGTGGCTCAGAGAATCTGCGGATGCGATTGAGAGGATTTTGGTGCAGTCAAACGATGAGTTATAATATCTATTTCTAAACGAAAATTCAGTGCACTGTTGAAAAGTTCCTGGTCTGAAAAATCTAAAACTTGCAATGTTGTAACATTAAAACTAATACGAGAAATAATAACTCAAAGTACCGTGTTTCGCAATCGAATCGGTCCCAGCCAGATGCGCCAATTTTCTGCTGTAATTAAGCCATGATCACAAAGACCCAAATTTTCAATGAGCTTTTTTTACTCTCGGAGTAAAAAGTAAAGTTCCTGACCTATGAGCAGACACAATTCCAGATTTCTAGCATCAAAAACTGCTGGTGGGCACACAACACAAATTTGCAAAAAGAGGCCTTAAAACGAGGTATCGCAGTGCTCATAAAATCTACCAACAAGGCGTTTTCAAAGTCTCACAACTGTAGATTTATTCGAATTTCTACATGTTTTTTCAGTTTTTATGTATGAATGTCGTATCAAAAATCTCCAGAAAGAAAATGAAAACCCCAATCACTCGATATATGCAAGAAAACTCGAGTCAAAAACGCACTTCCAGCAGATTCGCGACTTCGAACGTCAAATTTCACTGAGAAGGCATGTTTGAGAGTCCATTACGACGTATTCTCGACAACGGTGGTTATGTGAAATAAATGAGTAGTCTCACCTAGTCATTGTTAAAATGCAGAAATTATAATCTACTCCTCATATGTGATAGAAAAAAAATGACGTCGATTCGAAAACGCCAAGTTGAGCGAATATTCCATTCTCCGTTCGGTGGCGTGAAAATCCGTCGATAAGGCAACTTTGAGTACCCAAAACACCTACTTTTTACTGTTTTCTTGATTATTTTTCTCTTTAGTGTTCATGACAAGCACACATTCTAATAGTGTTCAAAAATTGAAGTACATAACACCAAAACAGCCTGAGAAAATCGACTTTGAAAACGCAAGATTGATGAAATTTTACGACGATTCGCAGAACACGCGCGGGGCAACGAGAATATATACGATGATTTGGACTTTGAAAATTTCGATATGAAACCATTTATGGCTATTATTGACCGAAAAACGTTTGTTGAACAAAATAAACACTACCTTTCGGTAAATCGTCTATTTCCAACACATTTCATCTCTATGAAATTTTTTGTGGGACCACTCCAAAAGCCTTAAATAAATGCATCACTCAATATGAGTGATTTTGAGAGGTATAAATGTCATATTTTCGACTCGACCCTCGTGACAAGAAATATTTCTAGCAACTTTAAAGGCACTACCTTGCCCTCAAAAAATAGCTGCGTGTCCTAAAATATGTTTAAAGTCGAAAAAACTTTAAACACTCATCACTCATTATTAAGCTTTCGGATCGAAATTGCTTAGAAAATTTTTTCAATAATTTGCGCTCTCACACTATTTCGAGTTTAAAAAAAGCCCAAAAAATAGTTTTTTATACCCTATATTGGTAATCGCGGTTACTCAGGGAAACATAAATCGAGCGAAATGTGGAAAAATCACCAAAAACAGCTATCTCGTAAACTACTGGGAATTTTGTTTTGAAAATTTCACCGAATGCGTAAAATGAAGCGACAAGCAAAACATGTTAAATGACTTTTTCTGTGCGGGCGATAGAATTTTTTTGAGAAGCGAAAAATCGAAAATCACTCATTTTTTTGATGAGCTGCTGTGGCCAAACGGTTGCGATTGGGGCGTTGCCGCTCCTGTGGGTCGTAAGTATTTTTGATGCCAACCTTTCATGAAATTTTGAACTTCCCACGTGCGATGGATACGCCATGAGAAGCTGTCGAAAAATCCGACCGAAAAAACGTGTTTTTTTACACCCCACTTTGAAGTCGAATAAAAAAAAATCTATCAGACGAATTCGTTTGAGCCGAACTTTTTGAATGTACCAACATGTTTTCTGTGAGATTTGAAAAAACCAGACCTCTGACTTTGATACAGAAAATTAGCGGATGTTTGGCGCAGATGCCTTTTTTTTCGAGGTCTTTTTTGAGAGGCATTTTCTCGAAAAATTAGGCACCCAGATTTTTTGTGATTTTTTTCACGAGAGATATTTGCAACCTCTACAAAATATTAAATTTTAAAAGCTTTTCCACCGCTCGCCTGGCCAGAAAAAAATTCCAAAAATCGACAACTTTTTTGCATGCTTTTTTTGGGAGGCTCTAGCAAAAAATTTTTCTCTATACGAAACATTTCAAGTTTTTGGCTGAGGTGTACCGCTACTCGGACTACCGAAAGATGAAATCCGCAGACCTCTGGCTATCACAGGGAAACTTTGATAAATATTAGAAAATGACAAAAAAAAAAAAGTTTTTTTTCATTTAAAGCATTTTTATGGGCCCGATCGATACGAAATTCGGAACTTAGGGGTTTCCCCCGATCCCTGACCTGGTCCCAAAATTTGAGCGCGCTGGGACCACGGCTTCTATGGGTTTCACCCGGTAGAGCCCTGTGATTTGACTAGACCTTTCGCCAATAACCCTCTAGCCCTCTGATTAAGATTTTTCTTCTGACTTGATTTTCCTGCGGATTCCGATTTTAGTATTTTTTTCACTCTCCGAGGGCGCCGCAAGTAACCAGCACACACACGCGCCCTCCGACTCCCCCCCACAACACAACACACCCCAACACACACACACCCAAACACACCCCCCGAAACCCCCAAACAACAAAAAACACCCACAACAACACATCATCAACAACACCAACAACAAACCACCCATACCACTCACACTCCTCACACTTATAAAACCATCAACAAATGACCCACAACAACATAGCACACGCGCACAACAAATTTAGTACAGCCCATGCGTTACTTGTCTCCAAACTTCTATGTTTTACTTTTAAACACCACAGCCACTACTTTATTTACCAACAAACAACTCACACCTAACCATCAACCATCACTCAACAGGTCAAAAATAATTTTACAACCTCCTCTTGTATGACAATAATTTTTGAACCTAGCGATTACCATTAAACACACACAAAACGAGTTGTCATAACCTATTCAATCATAATTTATCATATCCTCAATTTCAAAACCAATCTATCATACATTACTGTTGAATTTTCAGCTACCTCATACCTCATCCCATCTATCTTGACATACATCCCCTTATTCTTACTAAATCACTTCACCAAACCTATACACTACCCAACACAATTCCTTATATTTTAAAGCTCGACAGAAAGTTGCATAACAATTTCCTTAACAGAGACGTATAGATGATAAAATTGCTCTATCACACCTCCAATTACTCCCAGGTTAAACAGGTTAAAAAACACACCCAATAAAATCAACACTTGTTTATTTTAATGTTCAATCAATTATGTTCGATATAAGTTTTCCCATATACGCCCCTCAAACAATAAAAAGCATTTACCAAAAAACATTCAATATCACTTTAGCGCCAGACGTACGAAAATAGCACTCCAATAGCACACGAGAATTACAGAGTTTCATATGCCTACAAGTTTAAACCCACTTTCACAAACCACACTAGCGTTTCATACTGAATATCCGCATGAAAACATTACTATAGAGCCCCAAATATTCACCAACTTAATGATAGCTAAAATTACCATGAACACATTCTTTCAAATCAACCCGAAACACTCAATTCAAACTCATTTTCGTGAAGAAATTGAATGAATGAGAGGTAAATAACAGAGTATTAGATAACCCATCTTTCATTTCTCCGAAGATCCCATACAATCTGATCCTTCTTACATCTAAACCACTATAGAAACCCACAACATTTGACTAAAATAATCCCAAAATGAGTTTGCAAACAAAAGACTACATCCAACTGAAATTAGCCCGCTTTTAATAGAGAAACATCGCTATTATACGCCTCAATTGGAAAATGATTATACAACACACGCGCCGTCGCGCGTTCGCGTTTAATACTAGAATATTTTGGTCGTGATTTAGGGGCCGCTCTGCGAGGGCGATGCCCTACGCAGAGCGGCACAGCCATGGTCTAGATGCCTATCAAAACCGAGGGGCCCTTTACTTACTCCGGATCACTCAAAAACTCTACAAAATGCCCATAAATGTGCAATTTCTGCCATTTTGGGTGGATTTACCCCGTAGACTTTTATTATAACCTTCAACATCTCCCTCTGTATGAAGCTGAAATACATTTGTGCATGAATTCCCACTTATTTGCGATTTTTCATCGAAAATAACATTTTACCATCCGTAGACTTTTGGCGAATGTTTCCTAAAATTTATGAAATGCGTAGGGTTCTCACCTTGCAACCCTTCCATACTGTCCAAAAAAAATGTTCAGAACACACTTCCCTGACGAGAAAACAGCCAAAATATTTGCAAAATATCATTTCCAAATATATTAAAAAATATTCATTAAAAATTTTTTCATCGACATAATTCATAAGACGCTCTGGATTCCGCTTCTTTTGAGCCTAAAATCGTCTCTCTGGCTTGTTTCTAAGTGCCATTTTTTTATCAATTTAATTAGGTATGGAATTTTCGAAGGTTTCTTCTTTTTCCCCAAATATCGATCGGACCATTTTCAAATTTTAACCATACAAACTTCTCATCGATTTCTAGATCGTATCAAAATTTCAGACGTCTAACTTCAATGCCAACGAAAATATGGCTCATTGAAATTTCACACCTCTCGCGACCGAGTATTTATAGATCAATCATCAATGAAAATTTCAAAATCATAATTTATGTCATGAAACCCCCTCATTCTCTTCGAATGAAATACCAAATAACGGCCACCAAAACCTCCAGAAGCCATTTTCAAGGACAATTGAAATACCACAGAAAACGTTTACATGAAGAATTACCAGAAAAACAACTGCCAGTCAAATTTTACCCCAAACAGTGAATTTTCTACCTGGAAAATGCTCGAAGTTCGAACCTCTCGTCGGGCACTGAAACATGAATAATTTAGAACGCCCACCAAAATCAGGACAAACATTTACGTTCGGATGAGTGATTTCTCCATTTGAGCGATACATTTCTTCAAAGTCGAACATTTCACGACCGCAAACCATTTCACACGATTTCCATGAGTATACTTCAATCATTCACCAAAATAGAACCCTCAACCAAGTCTGAGAGAGAATTTACAAATTATTCCAAATAAATATGAGTGATGACATTTTACTTTTCGTAAATAACACATATGAGACCTGCGAACCATATCTCTCGAAAATTCCAGACATCTCGGGGACACACATACGCACGCGCATTCACCATACAACGCCGACCCCTTAACCACTGTGCCACGGCGAGCAACAATCTTCTTACATTCCCATTCACAATAAAAATTGACCTCTGAAAAATACTGAGAGAAAATTTTCATTTCAAATGAACCTCCAATTTCATTTTTCAATCGCCAAAATTGATGAGAGAAAAATTCACTCATCGTACGCTCTTTAGTAATCGACAAATCCACCATGTACACTCTTTTTTTCAATGAAAATATAGGCATGATCACTAAACACTTCTTTTCCAAGGAGCACATTCCATACCGAAATCGAATGTTTATTTTCTTCAACATGCATACAGTACGAATTTCCAATTTCCAACGTAAAAATACGCCGGTAAACTCACAACACTAATTTTGCCTAAATATCGAGTGATTCTGGAGCCTCATTCATCTCATGTATCGAGTATTATAAGTTTTTTATACTCAGTGTGAGCATTTCAACTGAAATCAGTACCTGGCAACTGCAAACACTCGTATTCTTCACAAACGACCGACTCGACTCTGTTCATTTCGAAAACAGCGAAGAAATGCGAGCGATTTTCAATGTCACTCACTCGTAATGAGTGAGAGCCTCTTTCAATTCATGAAGTTCGATTGCGTGCTGACACTTTAATTGCGAACAAGAGAATTTCTCACACCCAAAGGTGGAAGCAAATGGCATCTATTCATCGCCCGAACGTCGACAAAATTCACAACTGATAGTCAAATTACGTAAAAATGAGTTAAATTTACGTTATATATATATATAAATGACTCCCTGATGTTCTTACTCGTTAACACTGTGCTAAGAACGTGAAAAATTTCCTCGGAAAGATAGCCATTCGAAAATTTCGGTTTCAAAGTAACAACACTCTGACGTGACCGCACTCAGCTCGCACACTTAGCATCAGAACGGGCAGAAGCTGGACTTGTAAAATTTCGACACAAAATTCAAATTCGAGTTTCCATCGTTGATGGAGGTGAAAAACACTACGTATAGGTAAATCGTCAATTTCCAACACATTTCATCTCTATAAAATTTCCTGTGGAACGCCTCTAAAGTCCTCAAATAATTAAAAATTACCGCATCATCAAATGAGTAAAATATGAGCGACTAAAATTTTGCTTTTTCCGCTTGACTCTCTAAACAAGAAATATTTCTAGCAACTCTAGAGACACTACCTTGCCCTCAAAAAATAGCTGCGGGCCCTCGAATGAGTGTAAAGTGAACAAAACTCAAATCACTCATACTTCATCAATAAACTCCCAGATCGAAATTGCTTAGAAAAAATTTCCATTGGTTTGTTCTTTCAAACTAGTTCGAGTGGAAAAAATGCAAAAAAAAAGATTTTCATGCCCTATACTGGAGATCACGACGACTCCGGGTAACATAAATCGAGCGATTCGGGCGAAATCGCCAAAAACGGCTATTTCGTAAACTACCGGGAATTTCGCTCTGAAATTTTCACTGAACACGTAAAATGATGCGACAAGCAAAACATGCTAAATGACTTTTTCTGTGCGGGCAATAGAATTTTTTTGAGAAGCGAAAAATCGAAAATCACTCATTTTTTGATGAGCTGCTGTGGCCAAACGGTGGCGTTTTGAGCGCTGCCAGTCCTGTGAGTCGTAGGTATTTTTGATGCCAACCTCTCATGAAATTTTGAGACGTTCAAGTGCGATGGATACGCCATGGAGAGCAGTCAAAAAATTCGACAGAAAAAACGCCTTTTTTTTAGGCATACTTTAAAGTCGAATAAAATAGAATCTATTCGACGAATTCTTTCGAGCCAAACTTTTTGAATGTACCAACATGTTTTCTGTGATGTATGGAAAAACCAGACCTCTTACTGTGAAACAGGAAAACTGAGACTGTTTGGCGCAGATGCCATTTTTTTCGAGGTCTTTTTTGAGAGGCATTTTCTCAAAAAATTGAGAACCCAGATTTTTTGTGATTTTTTTCTCGACAGATATTTGCAAACTATACATGATATCAAATTTCGAAAGCTTTTCCGCCGCTGGCCTGGCCAGAAAAAAATCGCAAAAATCGACACTTTTTTAGCATGCTTTTTTTGAGAGGCTCTAGCAAAAAATTTTTCTCTATACGAAAACACTCAAGTTTTTGGCTGAGGTGTACCGCTACTTTGACTACCAGAATATGAATTCCCAGACCTCTGGCTATCATGACAAACATTACATAAATATTAGAAAATGACAAAAAAAAATCAGCTTTTTTCCATTTAAAGCATTTTTATGGGCCCGATCGATCCGAGAGGCGAAACTTAAGGTTTTTTAGCGAGCCTCCATCCGGCCTCCCAATTTGAGCTCGCTGCGACCACGCGTTCTGGTACTTTACTCCTGTCAGGTACCAAATTTTTCCCCGTTGTTTCCGAGCACTAAACACAAGCACCCTCCCTTATAGTACTAGTTCTAGCATCTCTTCGAAATGCGTATTTTAGTTTTAGTGCTTTTTTCAAATCCGGAGGGCGCCGCGAGTAACCAGAACACCAACGCGCCCTCCTCCTCCCACACACAACACAACACACACCCCAACACACACACCAAAACACACACCGCCAAACCCCCAAACAACAAAAAACACCCACAACAACACATCATCAACAACACCAACAACAAATCACACATTCCATCCAATCGCCACACTTTTAAAACCATCAACAAATAGCCCACAATGACATACCACACGCGCACAACAAATTTACTACAGCACATGCATTACTTGTCTCCAAACTTGTATGTTTTACTTTTAAACACCCCGGCACTACTTTATTTACCAACAAACAACTCACACCTAACCATCAACCATCACTCAACAGGTCAAAAAAAATTTTACAACCACCTCTTGTATGACAATAATCCCTAAACCTATAGATTTTACCATTAAACACACACAAAACGAGTTGTCATAACCTATCCAATCCTAATTTATCATATCCTCAATTTCAAAACCAATCTATCATACATTACTGTTGAATTTTCAGCTACCTCATACCTCATCCCATCTATCTTGACACACATCCCCTTATTCTTACTAAATCACTCCTCAAAACCTATACACTACCCGACTCAATTCCTTAAATTTTAAAGCTCGACAGAAAGTTGCACAACAATTTCATTAACGGAGACGTAAAAATGATAAAAATCTTCTATCGCACCTCCAATTTCCCTCAGGTTAAACAGGTTAAAAAACACGCCCGAAACAATCAACACTTGTTTATTTAAATGTTCAACACAATTATACTCGATATGAGTTTTCCCATATACGCCCCTCAAACAATAAAAAGCATTTACCAAAAAATATTCAATATCACTTTAGCGCCAGACGTACGAAAATAGCACTCCAGAGCACAGGAAAATACAAAGTTTCATATGCTTGCAAGTTTATACCCACCTTCAGAAATCACACAAGCGTTTCACACTGAATATCCGCATGAAAACTTTACAATAGAGCCCCAAATATTCACCAACATTATGATAGTTCAAATTACCACGAGCAAACTCGTTCAAATCAACCAGAAAAACTCAATTCAAATTCATTTTTGTGAATAAATGGATTGAATGAGGGGTAATGATAGAGTATTAGATTATCCAGATTCCATTACTCAAGAGATCCCATACAATCCGATCCTCCTTCAACCTCAACCACTACAGAGGCACACAACATTCCCATAAAATTATTACAAAATAAATTTGAAAACAAAAGACCACATCCAACTGAAAATTAGCCCGCTTTTAATAGAGAAACATCGCTTTTCTACGCCTCAATTGGAAATATGATTATGCAACACACGCGCAGTTGCTCGTGTGTTGCATAATCATATTTCCAGGTTAAGGCTAGTAGTTTTAGTTGTAATTTTTGGGCCGCTCTGGCGGTCCATGGCCCGCGGCAGAGCGGCACAGTCCTGGTCTTGATACCTATCGAAACCTAGAACTCTTCATTTACATAAGTTCACTCATAACCTTCATAAAATCCCCAAAATATGGAATTTCTTCCCATTTTCGGTGTGTTTACCCCGTAGACTTTTATCATAACCTTCAACATCTCCCTCTCTATGAAACTGAAATACATTTGCGCATGAATTCCCACTTTTTTGTGATTTTTCATCGAAAATAACATTTTACCATCCGTAGACTTTTGGCGAATGTTTCCTAAAAAACATGAAATGCGTTCGTTTCCCACCTTGAAACCCTACCATACTGTTCAAAAAAATGGTTCAAAACACGCTTCCCTGACGAGAAAACAGCCAAAATATTTGCAAAAACTCATTTCCAAATATATTAAAAAATATTCGTTAACAAATTTTTCATCGACATAATTTATAAGACGCTTTCGATTCCGCTTCTTTTGAGCCTAAAACCAAGTTTCTGGCTAGTTTCCAAGTGCCATTTTTCATAAATTTAATCAAGTATTGAATTTTCGAAAGTTTCTTCTTTTCCCCCAAATATCGATTGAACCATTTTCAAAATGTAACCATACAAAATTCTCTTCGATTTCTAGATTGTATCAAAATTTCAGACTTCTACCTTCAATGCCGACGAAAATATACCTCATTGAAATTTCCATCGATTCCCGACCGAGTTTATCACTCAATTAGCAATGGCAATTTGAAAATCATAATTTGTGTCATGAAACCCACTCATTCTATACGAATGTAAAGTCATATATCAACCACCGACTGATAAAAGTACTTTTCGTCGAAATTGCAATACTGCAGAAAACGTTTTGTGTGTGTGTGCGAGGGGGAAGGGTGGATTTCCTAAAGAAATTCATGCCGGTGACATTTTACCCCCATATATGAGCCATTTCTTCCCGAAAAACATTAGAAATTCAACCCTCGCGTCGGATACTATGACACAAATGATTTAGAACGCTCAACAACTTCTGCATAGTCATATTTATTCGAATGAGTGTGTTACTTCCCATTGCACTAAAATTTCATCAAATTAGATGCACATCATGGACGGCGACAATTTTCCGTGTTTCCATAAATATGCTTCAACAACTTACCAAAATAGAACCCTCAACCAAGACTGAGAGAGAATTTACAAATTATTTCAAATCAATATAAGTGATGACAACTTACTTTTCATAAATAACAAATATGAGACCTGCAAACCATCTCATGAAAAATCCATACATCTCGGAAACACAAACGCACGTGTATTGACCATACATGAACCGCATCCGAGCCGTAAATTAAAGTCCACTCATTCATATTGAGCATTCGAATTCCGCAACCAATTAATGAGACTTTGTGTACATCCAATCAATCTTCTTATATTCCCATTCACAATAAAAACTGACCGCTGCAGAGTACTGAGAGAAAATTTCCTTTCCCAAACGAACATCGAATTTCACTTTTCAATCGTCAAAATTGATGAAAGAAAAATTGACTCATAATACGCACTTTAGTAATCGACAAATCCACCATGATGCACTCTTTTTTCAATGAAAATATACGCATGATCACTGAATACTCCTTTTCCAAGGAGCTCATTCCATTTCGAAATTGAATATACATTTTCTGCAACATGCATACAGTACGAATTTCCGATTTCCTACGTAAAAATACGCGGGTAAAATCACAACACTAATTTTGCCTAAATATCGAGTGATTCTGGAGCCTCATTAATCTCATTTATCGGGTATTATACGGTTTGTATCGCCATTGTGAGCATTCCGACTAAAATCAATACCTGGCAACTGCAAACATTCTCATTCTTCATCAACGACCGACGCGATTCTGTTCTTTTCTAAGACAGTGAGGAAATACGGGCGATTTTCAATGTCACTCACTCGTAATGAGTGAGAGCCTCATTTAATTCATGAATTTCGATTGCGTGTTGAAAAACCAATTGCGTATACAAGAGGAATTCTCACACCCAAAGATAGAAGCAAATGGCATCTATTTATCGCCCGAACGTCGACCAAATTCACAACTGAGAGTCAAATTACGGAAAAATGAGTTAAATTTACGTTATATATATACACAAATGACTCCCTGATGTTCTTACTCGTTAACATTGAGCTAAGAACGTGAAAAATTTACTCGGAAAGATAGCCATTCCACAATTTCGGTTTCGAAAGTAACAGCACTCTGACGTGACCGCGGCCTGGTCAAACACTTAGCCTCTGTACGGGCCGACTGTGGACTTTGAAAATTTCGACATGAAATCATTTATGGCTATTATTGACCGAAAAACGTTATGGAAAGGAAAAAAAACACTTTCAGTGGGTTAATCGTGTATTTCCAACACATTTCGTCTCTATGAAATTTTTTGTGAGACCACTCCAAAAGCCTCAAATAAATGCATCACTCAATATGAGTGATTTTGAGAGGTATAAATGTTATATTTTCGACTCGACCCTCGTAGCAATAAATATTTCTAGCAACTCTAAAGACACTACCTTGCCCTCAAAAAATTGCTGCGTGTCCTAAAATATGTATAAAATCGAAAAAACTTTAAACACTCATCACTCATTATTAAGCTTTCGGATCGAAATTGCTTAGAAAAAATTTTCAATAGTTTGCGCTCTCACACTATTTCGAGTTGAAAAAAAGCCCAAAAAATAGTTTTTTATGCCCTATATTGGAAACCGCGGTTACTCAGGGAAACATAAATCGAGCGAAATGAGGAAAAATCACCAAAAACCGGTATTTCGTAAACTACTGGGAATTTTGTTCTGAAAATTTCACTGAATGCGTAAAATGATGCGACAAGCAAAACATGTTAAATGACTTTTTCTGTGCGGGCAATAGAATTTTTTTGAGAAGCGAAAAATCGATAATCACTCATTTTTTGATGAGCTGCTGTGGCCAAACGGTGCCGTTTTGAGCGCTGCCGATCCTGTGAGTCAAAGGTACTAATTATGTCGACCTCTCATAAAAATTTGAGCTTTCCACGTGCGATGGATACGCCATGAGAAGCTGTCGAAAAATCCGACTGAAAAAACGCCGTTTTTTACACCCCATTTTGAAGTCGAATAAAAAAAAATCTATCGGACCAATTCTTTTGAGCCAAACTTTTTGAATGTACCAATATGTTTTCTGTGAGGTGTAGAAAAACCAGACCTCTTACTGTGAAACAGGAAAACTGAGACTGTTTGGCGCAGATGCCTTTTTTTTCGAGGTCATATTTGAGAGGCATTTTCTCGCAAAATTGAGCATCCAGATTTTTTGTGATTTTTTTCTCGAGAGATATTTGCAAACTATACATGATATCAAATTTCGAAAGCTTTTCCGCCGCTGGCCTGGCCAAAAAAAATTTCCAAAAATCTACACTTTTTTGGCATGCTTTTTTTGAGAGGCTCTAGCAAAAAATTTTTCTCTATACGAAAAACCTGAGGTTTTTGGCTGAGGTGTACCGCTACTCGGACTATCCAAAAATGAAATCCGCAGACCTCTAGCTATCACAGCGAAAATTAGATAAATATTAGAAAATGACAAAAAAAAAACAGTTTTTTTTCATTTAAAGCATTTTTATGGGCCCGATCGAGCCGAGAGGCGGTACGGGGGGGTTTCCCCCCATGCCCCACCTGGTCCCAAAATTTGAGCCCGCTGCGACCACGCGTTCTGGTACTTTTCTCCTGTATCCCCTCGGGATCGCACTAGACCTTTCGCCAATAACCCTCTAGCCCTCTGATAAAGATTTTTCTTCTGACTTGATTTTCCTGCGGATTCCGATTTTAGTATTTTTTTCACTCTCCGAGGGCGCCGCTAGTAACCAGCACACCATAGCGCCCTCCGACTCCCCCCCACAACACAACACACACCCACACACACACACCCAAACACACCCCCCGAAACCCCCAAACAACAAAAAACACCCACAACAACACATCATCAACAACACCAACAACAAACCACCCATACCACTCACCCTCCTCACACTTATAAAACCATCAACAAATAGCCCACAACGACATACCACACGCGCAAAACAAATTTAGTACAGCCCATGCATTACTTGTCTCCAAACTTATATGTTTTACTATTAAACACCCCGGCACTACTTTATTTACCAACAAACAACTCACACCTAACCATCAACCATCACTCAACAGGTATAAAATACTTATACTAACTCCTCTAGTATGACAATAATCCCTAAACCTATCGATTACAATTAAACACACACAAAACGAGTAGTCATAACCCATATGATCCTTATTTATCATGACTTTACCTTCAAACCCAATCTATCGTATATTACCTTTGAATTTGCAGCCCCCTCATACTTAATCCCATCTATCTCAACATACATCCCCTTATTCTTACTAAATCACTTCACCGAACCTATACACTACCCGACTCAATTCCTTATATTTCAGAGCTCGACAGAATGTGCAATAACAATTTCCTTAACGGAGACGTAAATATGAAAAAATTCCGCTATCACACCTCCAATTACCCTCAGGTTAAACAGGGGAAAAATTACACCCAATACAAACAATACTCGTTTATTTAAATGTTAAACACAATTTTGTTCGATATAAGTTTTCCCATATACGACCCTCAAACAATAAAAAGCATTTACCAAAAAACACTCAATATCACTTTAGCGCCAGACGTACGAAAATAGCACTCCATTAGCACACGAGAATTACAGAGTTTCATATGCCTACAAGTTTAAACCCACTTTCACAAACCACACTAGCGTTTCATACTGAATATCCGCATGAAAACATTACTATAGAGCCCCAAATATTCACCAACTTAATGATAGCTAAAATTACCATGAACACACTCTTTCAAATCAACCCGAAACACTCAATTCAAACTCATTTTCGTGAATAAATGGAATGAATGAAGGGTAAATGGTAGTGTATTAGATTATCCATCTTCCTTTACTCAAGAGATCCCATACAATCCCATCCTCCTTCAAACTAAACCACTACAGAAACCCACAGCATTTAAATAAAATAATCACAAAATAAATTTGCAAAACAAAGGCCACTTCCAACTGAAAATTAGCCCGCTTTCAATAGAGAAACATCGCTATTATACGCCTCAATTGGAAAATGATTATGCAACACACGCGCTGTCGCGCGTTCAAGTTTAATGCTAAAATATTTTGGTGGTGATTTAGGGGCCGCTCTGCGAGGGCGATGCCCTACGCAGAGCGGCACAGCCATGGTCTTGATACCTATCAAAACCGAGAAGCCCTTTACTTACTCCGGATCACTCAAAAACTCTACAAAATGACCATTAATGTGCAATTTCTGCCATTTTGTGCGGATTTATACCGTAGACTTTTATCACACCCTTAAACATCTCCCTCTGCATGAAACTGAAACACATTTGTGCATGAATTCCCACATTTTTGTGATTTTTCATCGAAAATAACATTTTACCATCCGTAGACTTTTGGCGAATGTTTCCTAAAATTTATGAAATGCGTAGGGTTCTCACCTTGCAACCCTTCCATACTGTCCAAAAAAAATGTTCAGAACACACTTCCCTGACGAGAAAACAGCCAAAATATTTGCAAAATATCATTTCCAAATATATCAAAAAATATTCATTAAAAATTTTTTCATCGACATAATTCATAAGACGCTCTGGATTCCGCTTCTTTTGAGCCTAAAATCGTCTCTCTGGCTTGTTTCTAAGTGCCATTTTTTTATCAATTTAATTAGGTATGGAATTTTCGAAGGTTTCTTCTTTTTCCCCAAATATCGATCGGACCATTTTCAAATTTTAACCATACAAACTTCTCATCGATTTCTAGATCGTATCAAAATTTCAGACGTCTAACTTCAATGCCAACGAAAATATGGCTCATTGAAATTTCACACCTCTCGCGACCGAGTATTTATAGATCAATCATCAATGAAAATTTCAAAATCATAATTTATGTCATGAAACCCCCTCATTCTCTTCGAATGAAATACCAAATAACGGCCACCAAAACCTCCAGAAGCCATTTTCAAGGACAATTGAAATACCACAGAAAACGTTTACATGAAGAATTACCAGAAAAACAACTGCCAGTCAAATTTTACCCCAAACAGTGAATTTTCTACCTGGAAAATGCTCGAAGTTCGAACCTCTCGTCGGGCACTGAAACATGAATAATTTAGAACGCCCACCAAAATCAGGACAAACATTTACGTTCGGATGAGTGATTTCTCCATTTGAGCGATACATTTCTTCAAAGTCGAACATTTCACGACCGCAAACCATTTCACACGATTTCCATGAGTATACTTCAATCATTCACCAAAATAGAACCCTCAACCAAGTCTGAGAGAGAATTTACAAATTATTCCAAATAAATATGAGTGATGACATTTTACTTTTCGTAAATAACACATATGAGACCTGCGAACCATATCTCTCGAAAATTCCAGACATCTCGGGGACACACATACGCACGCGCATTCACCATACAACGCCGACCCCTTAACCACTGTGCCACGGCGAGCAACAATCTTCTTACATTCCCATTCACAATAAAAATTGACCTCTGAAAAATACTGAGAGAAAATTTTCATTTCAAATGAACCTCCAATTTCATTTTTCAATCGCCAAAATTGATGAGAGAAAAATTCACTCATCGTACGCTCTTTAGTAATCGACAAATACACCATGTACACTCTTTTTTTCAATGAAAATATAGGCATGATCACTAAACACTTCTTTTCCAAGGAGCACATTCCATACCGAAATCGAATGTTTATTTTCTTCAACATGCATACAGTACGAATTTCCAATTTCCAACGTAAAAATACGCCGGTAAACTCACAACACTAATTTTGCCTAAATATCGAGTGATTCTGGAGCCTCATTCATCTCATGTATCGAGTATTATAAGTTTTTTATACTCAGTGTGAGCATTTCAACTGAAATCAGTACCTGGCAACTGCAAACACTCGTATTCTTCACAAACGACCGACTCGACTCTGTTCATTTCGAAAACAGCGAAGAAATGCGAGCGATTTTCAATGTCACTCACTCGTAATGAGTGAGAGCCTCTTTCAATTCATGAAGTTCGATTGCGTGCTGACACTTTAATTGCGAACAAGAGAATTTCTCACACCCAAAGGTGGAAGCAAATGGCATCTATTCATCGCCCGAACGTCGACAAAATTCACAACTGATAGTCAAATTACGTAAAAATGAGTTAAATTTACGTTATATATATATATAAATGACTCCCTGATGTTCTTACTCGTTAACACTGTGCTAAGAACGTGAAAAATTTCCTCGGAAAGATAGCCATTCGAAAATTTCGGTTTCAAAGTAACAACACTCTGACGTGACCGCACTCAGCTCGCACACTTAGCATCAGAACGGGCAGAAGCTGGACTTGTAAAATTTCGACACAAAATTCAAATTCGAGTTTCCATCGTTGATGGAGGTGAAAAACACTACGTATAGGTAAATCGTCAATTTCCAACACATTTCATCTCTATAAAATTTCCTGTGGAACGCCTCTAAAGTCCTCAAATAATTAAAAATTACCGCATCATCAAATGAGTAAAATATGAGCGACTAAAATTTTGCTTTTTCCGCTTGACTCTCTAAACAAGAAATATTTCTAGCAACTCTAGAGACACTACCTTGCCCTCAAAAAATAGCTGCGGGCCCTCGAATGAGTGTAAAGTGAACAAAACTCAAATCACTCATACTTCATCAATAAACTCCCAGATCGAAATTGCTTAGAAAAAATTTCCATTGGTTTGTTCTTTCAAACTAGTTCGAGTGGAAAAAATGCAAAAAAAAAGATTTTCATGCCCTATACTGGAGATCACGACGACTCCGGGAAACATAAATCGAGCGATTCGGGCGAAATCGCCAAAAACGGCTATTTCGTAAACTACCGGGAATTTCGCTCTGAAATTTTCACTGAACACGTAAAATGATGCGACAAGCAAAACATGCTAAATGACTTTTTCTGTGCGGGCAATAGAATTTTTTTGAGAAGCGAAAAATCGAAAATCACTCATTTTTTGATGAGCTGCTGTGGCCAAACGGTGGCGTTTTGAGCGCTGCCAGTCCTGTGAGTCGTAGGTATTTTTGATGCCAACCTCTCATGAAATTTTGAGACGTTCAAGTGCGATGGATACGCCATGGAGAGCAGTCAAAAAATTCGACAGAAAAAACGCCTTTTTTTTAGGCATACTTTAAAGTCGAATAAAATAGAATCTATTCGACGAATTCTTTCGAGCCAAACTTTTTGAATGTACCAACATGTTTTCTGTGATGTATGGAAAAACCAGACCTCTTACTGTGAAACAGGAAAACTGAGACTGTTTGGCGCAGATGCCATTTTTTTCGAGGTCTTTTTTGAGAGGCATTTTCTCAAAAAATTGAGAACCCAGATTTTTTGTGATTTTTTTCTCGACAGATATTTGCAAACTATACATGATATCAAATTTCGAAAGCTTTTCCGCCGCTGGCCTGGCCAGAAAAAAATCGCAAAAATCGACACTTTTTTAGCATGCTTTTTTTGAGAGGCTCTAGCAAAAAATTTTTCTCTATACGAAAACACTCAAGTTTTTGGCTGAGGTGTACCGCTACTTTGACTACCAGAATATGAATTCCCAGACCTCTGGCTATCATGACAAACATTACATAAATATTAGAAAATGACAAAAAAAAATCAGCTTTTTTCCATTTAAAGCATTTTTATGGGCCCGATCGATCCGAGAGGCGAAACTTAAGGTTTTTTAGCGAGCCTCCATCCGGCCTCCCAATTTGAGCTCGCTGCGACCACGCGTTCTGGTACTTTACTCTTGTCAGGTACCAAATTTTTCCCCGTTGTTTCCGAGCACTAAACACAAGCACCCTCCCTTATAGTACTAGTTCTAGCATCTCTTCGAAATGCGTATTTTAGTTTTAGTGCTTTTTTCAAATCCGGAGGGCGCCGCGAGTAACCAGACAACACGCGCCCTCCGACTCCCACCCACACACACAACACACACCCCAACACACACACACCCAAACACACACCGCCAAACCCCCAAACAACAAAAAACACCCACAACAACACATCATCAACACCACCAACAACAAATCACACATTCCATCCAATCGCCACACTTTTAAAACCATCAACAAATAGCCCACAACGACATACCACACGCGCACAACAAATTTACTACAGCCCGTACCTCACTTGTAACCAAACTTGTATGTTTTACTTTTAAACACCCCGGCACTACTTTATTTACCAACAAACAACTCACACCTAACCATCAACCATCACTCAACAGGTCAAAATTTATTTTACAACCTCCTCTTGTATGACAATAATCCTTAAACTTAGCGATTACCATTAAACACACACAAAACGTGTTGTCATAACCTATATGATCCTTATTTATCATGACTTCATCCCATCCTAACATACATACCCTTATTCTTACTAAATCACTCCACCAAACCTACACTACCCTACTCAATTCCTTATATGTTGAAGCTCGACAGAAAGTTGAATAACAATTTCCTTAACAAACACGTAAAGATGATAAAATTCCTCTATCACACCTCCAATTACCCTTAGGTTAAACAGGTTAAAAACACACCCAATACAATCAACACTTGTTCATTTAAATGTTCAACACAATTATGTTCGATATAAGTTTTCCCATATACGCCCCTCAAACAATAAAAAGCATTTACCAAAAAACGTTCAATATCACTTTAGGGCCAGACGTACGAAAATAGCACTCCAATACCACACACATGATTACCAAGTTTTATATGCTTACAACTTTATACCCACTTCCAAAAACCACACTAGCGTTTCACACTGAATATCCGAATGAAAACTTTACTATAGAACCCCAAATATTCACCAACTTGATGATAATTCAAATTACCACGAACACACTCTTTCAAATCAACCCGAAAGCTCTATTCTAATTCATTTTCGTGAAGAAATGCAATGAATGAGGGGTAAATGATAGAGTATCAGATTATCGATCTTCCATTACTCAAGAGATCCCATACAATCCGATCCTCCTCCAATCTAAACCACTACAGAAACCCACAACATTTGAATAAAATAATCACAAAATAATTTGCAAACAAAAGACCACATCCAACTGAAAATTACCCTGCATTTAATAGAGAAACATCGCTATTATAAGCCTCAAATGGAAAGTGATTATGCAACACACACGCGCTGTCGCGCGTTCAAGTTTATTACTAAAATATTTTGGTGGTGACTTAGGGGCCGCTCTGCGGGGCTACGCCCTACGCAGAGCGGCACAGCCATGGTCTTGATGCCTATCAAAACCGAGGGGCCCTTTACTTACTCCGGATCACTCAAAAACTCTACAAAATGCCCATAAATGTGCAATTTCTGCCATTTTGGGTGGATATACCCCGTAGACTTTTATTAGAACCTTCAACATCTCCCTCTGTATGAAGCTGAAATACATTTGTGCATGAATTCCCACTTATTTGCGATTTTTCATCGAAAATAACATTTTACCATCCGTAGACTTTTGGCGAATGTTTCCTAAAATTTATGAAATGCGTTCGTTTCCCACCTTGAAACCTTTCCATACTGTCCAAAAAAATTGTTCAAAACACGCTTCCCTGACGAGAAAGCAGCCAAAATATTTGCAAAAACTCATTTCCAAATATATTAAAAAATATTCATCAACGAATTTTTCATCAACGTAATTCATAAGACGCTTTCGATTCCGCTTCTTTTGAGCCTAAAATCGTCTCTCTGGCTTAATTCTAAGTGCCATTTTTTAATCAATTTAATTAGGTATGGAATTTTCGAAGGTTTCTCCTTTTTCCCCAAATATCGATTGGACCATTCTCAAATTGTAACCATACAAACTTCTTATTGATATCTAGATTGTATCAAAATTTCAGACGTCTCACTTCAATGCCAACGAAAATATGGCTCATTGAAATTTCACTCATCTCGCGACCGAGAGTTTATAGGTCAATTATAAATGAAAATTTAAAAATCATAATTTACGTCATGAAACCCATCCATTGCATACGAATGATATCCATATAACGCCCACCAAAACCTCCAGAAACCATTTTCGTGGGCAATTGAAATACCGCAGTAAACGTTTCCTATGGGAATTCCTAAAAAAACAACTGCCAGTCAAATTTTACCCTAAACAATGAGCTTTCAACCTGGAAAATGCTGAAAGTTCGAACCTCTCCTCGGTCACTGAAACATGAATGATTAAGAACGCCCACCATAACCAGCACAATCATTTACGTTGGAATGAGTGAAATCTCCATTTGAGCATCAAATTCATTCAAAATAGAACATTTCACGAACGCGAACCATTTCGCAGAATTTCCATAAGTATACTTCAATCATTCGCAGAAATGGAACCCTCAACCAAGTCTGAGACAAAATTTAAAAAACATTGCAAATACATTTGAGTGATGACATTTTACATTTCGTAAATAACATATATGAGACCTGCAAACCATCTCATGAAAAATCCATACATCTCGGGTACACAAACGCACGTGTATTGACCATATATGAACCGCATCCGAGCCATAAATTAAAGTCCACTCATTCACACATTGAGCGATCAAATCCCGCAAGCAATTAATGAGATTTTGTGATGCATCCAGTCAATCTTCTTTATTCCCATTCACAATAAAAATTAACCTCTGCAGAGTAGTGAGAGAAAATTTCCTTTTTCAAACGAACCTCGAATTTCATTTTTCAATCGCCAAAATTGAAAAGAGGCAAATTCACTCATCGTACGTTCTTTAGTAATCGACAAATCCACCATGATGCACTATTTTTTCAATGAAAGTATAGGCATGATCACTGAATACTCCTTTTCCAAGGAGCTCATTCCATTTCGAAATCAAATATACATTTTCTGCAACACGCATACAGTACGGATTTCCAATTTCCGACGTAAAAATACGCTGGTAAACTCACAACACTAATTTTGCCTAAATATCGAGTGATTCTGAAGCCTCATTCATCTCATTTATCGAGTACTATACGATTTTTATACTCATTGTGAGCATTCTAGCAAAAATCGGTAGCTGGCAACTGCAAACACTCGTATTCTTCATCAACGACCGACTCGACTCGGTTCTTTTGTAAAACAGTGAGAAAATACGAGCGATTTTCAATTTCACTCACTCGTCATGAGTGAAAGCCTCATTCAATCCATGAATTTCGATTGCGTGCTGACAGTGGAATAGCGAGCAAGAAGAATTCACACACCCAAAGTTAGAAGCAAATGGCATCTATTCATCGCCCGAACGTCGACAAAATTCACAACTGATAGTCAAATTACGTAAAAATGAGTTAAATTTACGTTATATATATATATACAAATGACTCCCTGATGTTCTTACTCGTTAACACTGTGCTAAGAACGTGAGAAATTTCTTCGGACAGATAGCCATTCAAAAATTTCGGTTTCAAAGTAACACCACTCTGACGTGACCGCACTCAGCTCGCACACTTGGCATCTAAACGATCCGACTGTGGACTTTGAAAATTTCGACATCGAAATTCAAATTCGGGTTTCCATCGTTGATGGAGGTAAAAAACACTCTGTATAGGTAAATCGTCAATTTCCAACACATTTCATCTCTATAAAATTTCTTGTGGAACGCCTCTAAAGTCCTCAAATAATTAAAAATTACCGCATCATCAAATGAGTGAAATATGAGCGATTAAAATTGAGGCTTTTTCGCTTGACTTTCGAAACAAGAAATATTTCTAGCAACCCTAGAGACACTACCTTGCCCTCAAAAAATAGCTGCGTGCCCTCGAATGAGTGTAAAGTGAACAAAACTCAAATCACTCATACTTCATCAATAAACTCCCAGATCGAAATTGCTTAATAAAAATTTCCATTGGTTTGCTCTTTCAAACTAGTTCGAGTGGAAAATATGCAAAAAAAAAGATTTTTATGCCCTATAATGGAGATCGCGATGACTCGGGGAAACGTAAATCGCGCGAAATGGGCAAAACGGCGAAAAACGTGTTTTTCGTGAAATAATGCGAATTTCGTTCTGAAAATTTCACTGGATACGTAAAAAAATGCGACTAGCAAAACATGTTAAATGACTTTTTCTGTACGGACGACAGAACTTTTTTAACCAGCAAAAAATCGAAAATCACTCATTTTTTCGATGAGCTGCTGTGGCCAAACGGTGGCGATTTGAGCGCTGCCAATTCGGTGAGTCGTAGGTACTAATGGTGTCGACTTCTCATGAAAATTTGAGCTTTCCACGTGCGATATATACGCCATGAGAAGCAGTCGAAATCTCCGACCGAAAAAAACTCCTTTTTTTACACCCCACTTTGAAGTCGAATAAAACAAAATCTATCAGACGAATTTGTTTGAGCCAAAACTTTTGAATGTACCAACATGTTTTCTGTGAGGTATGAAAAAACCAGACCTCTTACTTTGATACAGAAAATTAGCGGATGTTTGCCGCAGATGCCTTTTTTTCCGAGGTCTTTTTTGAGAGGCATTTTCTCGAAAAAATAGGCACTCAGATTTTTTGTGATTTTTTTCACGAGAGATATTTTTGACCTCTACAAGATATCAAATTTTGAAAGCTTTTCCGCCGCTGGCCTGGCCAGGAAAAAATCGCAAAAAATCGACCCTCTTTTGGCATGCTTTTTTTGAGAGGCTCTAGCAAAAAATTTTTCTCTATGCCAAACTTTTCAAGTTTTTGGCTGAGGTGTACCGCTACTCTGACTACCCAAAAATGAAATCCGCAGACCTCTGGCTATCACAGGGAAACTTAAGTAAAAATTAGAAAAAGACAAAAAAAAAAAACCTTTTTTTCAATTAAAGCATTTTTATGGGCTCGATCGAGCCGAGAGGCGGTACGGGGGGGTTTCCTCCGATCCTCGACCTGGCCTCCAAATTTGAGCTCGCTGCGACCCCGCGTTCTGGTACTTTACTCCTGTACTCCATCGGAATCCGCCTAGTCTTTTTGTCTACCCACACAAGCACCTCCACAAAAGTCCCGATCTAAACCTAAACGCGGATTTCGATTCTGGTTTTTCTCCCATTTTGGAGGTGCGCCGCTAGTAACCAGAACACCAACGCGCCCTCCGACTCCCCCCCACAACACAACACACACACACACACACACACCCAAACACACCCCCCGAAACCCCCAAACAACAAAAAACACCCACAACAACACATCATCAACACCACCAACAACAAAGCACACATTCCATCCAATCGCCACACTTTTAAAACCATCAACAAACCACCCAAAACAACATACCACACGCGCACAACAAATTTAGTACAGCCCATGCGTTACTTGTCTCCAAACTTCTATGTTTTACTTTTAAACACCCCGGCACTACTTTATTTACCAACAAACAACTCACACCTAACCATCAACCATCACTCAACAGGTCAAAAAAAATTTTACAACCTCCTCTTGTATGACAATAATCCCTAAACCTATAGATTTTACCATTAAACACACACAAAACGAGTTGTCATAACCTATCCAATCCTAATTTATCATATCCTCAATTTAAAAACCAATCTATCATACATTACTGTTGAATTTTCCGCTACCTCATACCTCATCCCATCTATCTTGACACACATCCCCTTATTCTTACTAAATCACTCCTCCAAACCTATACACTACCCGACTCAATTCCTTAAATTTTAAAGCTCGACAAAAAGTTGCACAACAATTTCATTAACGGAGACGTAAAAATGATAAAAATCTTCTATCACACCTCCAATTTCCCTCAGGTTAAACAGGTTAAAAAACACGCCCGAAACAATCAACACTTGTTTATTTAAATGTTCAACACAATTATACTCGATATGAGTTTTCCCATATACGCCCCTCAAACAATAAAAAGCATCTACCAAAAAATATTCAATATCACTTTAGCGCCAGACGTACGAAAATAGCACTCCAGAGCACAGGAAAATACAAAGTTTCATATGCTTGCAAGTTTATACCCACCTTCAGAAATCACACAAGCGTTTCACACTGAATATCCGCATGAAAACTTTACAATAGAGCCCCAAATATTCACCATCTTAATGATAGCTCTAATTACCATGAACACACTCTTTCAAATCAAGCCGAAAAACTAAATTCAAACTCATTTTCGTGAAGAAATTGAATGAATGAGAGGCAAATGATAGAGTATTAGATTACCCATCTTTCATTTCTCCGAAGATCCCATACAATCTGATCCTTCTTCAATCTAAACCGCTATAGAAACCCACAGCATTTAAATAAAATGATCACAAAATAAATTTCCAAACCAAAGGCCACTTCCAACTGAAAATTAGCCCGCTTTTAATAGAGAAACATCGCTATTATACGCCTCAATTGGAAAATGATTTGCAACACACGCGCCGTCGCGCGTTCGCGTTTAATACTAGAATATTTTGGTCGTGATTTAGGGGCCGCTCTGCGAGGGCGATGCCCTACGCAGAGCGGCACAGCCATGGTCTTGATGCCTATCAAAACCGAAGGGCCCTTTACTTACTCCGGATCACTCAAAAACTCTACAAAATGCCCATAAATGTGCAATTTCTGCCATTTTATGTGGATTTACCCCGTAGACTTTTATTATAACCTTCAACATCTCCCTCTGTATGAAGCTGAAATACATTTGTGCATGAATTCCCACTTATTTGCGATTTTTCATCGAAAATAACATTTTACCATCCGTAGACTTTTGGCGAATGTTTCCTAAAATTTATGAAATGCGTAGGGTTCTCACCTTGCAACCCTTCCATACTGTCCAAAAAAAATGTTCAAAACACACTTCCCTGACGAGAAAACAGCCAAAATATTTGCAAAATATCATTTCCAAATATATTAAAAAATATTCATTAAAAAATTTTTCATCGACATAATTCATAAGACGCTCTGGATTCCGCTTCTTTTGAGCCTAAAATCGTCTCTCTGGCTTGTTTCTAAGTGCCATTTTTTTATCAATTTAATTAGGTATGGAATTTTCGAAGGTTTCTTCTTTTTCCCTAAATATCGATTGGACCATTTTCAGATTGTAACCATACAAACTTCTTATTGATATCTAGATTGTATCAAAATTTCAGACGTCTTACTTCAATGCCAACGAAAATATGGCTCATTGAAATTTCACTCCTCTCGCGACCGATGTTTATAGATCAATTATAAATGAAAATTTAAAAATCATAATTTATGTCATGAAACCCCTCATTCTCTTCGAATGAAATACCAAATAACGCCCACCAAAACCTCCAGAAACCATTTTCAAGGACAACTGAAATATCGCAGAAAACGTTTACGTGAAGAATTTCCAGAAAAACAACTGCCAGTCAAATTTTACCCCAAACAGGGAATTTTTTACCTGGAAAATGCTGGATGTTCGAACCTCTTCTTGGGCACTGAAACATGAATAATTTAGAACGCCCACCAAAATCAGCACAAAAATTTACGTTGGAATGAGTGATATCTCCATTTGAGCAGTAAATTTCTTCAAAGTAGAACATTTCACGAGCGCAAACCATTTGCAGAATTTCCATAAGTATACTTCAATCATTCACCAAAATAGAACCCTCGACCAAGTCTGAGAGAGAATTTACAAATTTTCCTAATTATTATGAGTGATGACATTTGACTTTTCGTAAATAACACATATGAGACCTGCGAACCATATCTCTCGCAAATTCCAGATATCTCGGAGACACACATACGCACGCGCATTCACCATACAACGCCGATCCCTTAACCACTGTGCCACGGCGAGCAACAATCTTCTTACGTTCCCATTCACAATAAAAATTGACCTCTGAAAAATACTGAGAGAATATTTTCATTTCAAACGAACCTCCAATTTCATTTTTCAGTCGCCAAAATTGATGAGAGAAAAATTCACTCATCGTACGCTCTTTAGTAATCGACAAATACACCATGATGCACTCTTTTTTCAATGAAAATATAGGCATGATCACTGAATACTCCATTTCCAAGGAGCTCATTCCATTTCGCAATCAAATATACATTATCTGCAACACGCATACAGTACGGATTTCCAATTTCCGACGTAAAATTACGCTGGTAAACTCACAACACTAATTTTGCATAAATATCTACTGATTCTGAAGCCTCATTAATCTCATTTATCGAGTATTATACGGTTTGTATCGTCTCTGTGACCCTTTCAACAGAAATCAGTACCTGGCAACTGCAAACACTCGTATTCTTCATCAGAGACCGACTCGACTCTGTTCATTTCGAAAACAACGAAGAAATGCGAGCGATTTTCAATGTCACTCACTCGTAATGAGTGAGAGCCTCTTTCAATTCATGAAGTTCGATTGCGTGCTGACACTTTAATTGCGAACAAGAGAATTTCTCACACCCAAAGGTGGAAGCAAATGGCATCTATTCATCGCCCGAACGTCGACAAAATTCACAACTGAGAGTCAAATTACGTAAAAATGAGTTAAATTTACGTTATATATATATATAAATGACTCCCTGATGTTCTTACTCGTTAACACTGTGCTAAAAACGTGAGAAATTTCTTCGGAGAGATAGCCATTCAAAATTTTCGGTTTCAAAGTAACAACACTCTGACGTGACCGCCGCCAGCTCACACACTTTGCATCAGAACGGGCAGAAGCTGGACTTGAAAAATTTCGACACAAAATTCAAATTCGGGTTTCCATCGTTGATGGAGGTAAAAAACACTGTGTATAGGTAAATCGTCAATTTCCAACACATTTCATCTCTATAAAATTTCTTGTGGAACGCCTCTAAAGTCCTCAAATAATTAAAAACTCCCGCATCATCATATGAGTGAAATATGAGCGACTAAAATTGAGCCTTTTTCGCTTGGCTCTCGAAACAAGAAATATTTCTAGCATTGCTAAAGACACTACCTTGCCCTCAAAAAATAGCTGCGTGCCCTCGAATGAGTGTAAAGTGAACAAAACTCAAATCACTCATACTTCATCAATAAACTCCCAGATCGAAATTGCTTAGAAAATATTTCCATTGGTTTGCTCTTTCATACTAGTTCGAGTGGAAAAAAGGCAGAAAAAAGGATTTTTATGCCCTAAAATGGAGATCGCGACGACTCCGGGAAACATAAATCGAGCGATTCGGGCGAAATCGCCAAAAACGGCTATTTCGTAAACTACCGGGAATTTTGCTCTGAAAATTTCACTGGACACGTATAATGATGCGACAAGCAAAACATGCTAAATGACTTTTTCTGTGCGGGCAATAGAATTTTTTTGAGAAGCGAAAAATCGAAAATCACTCATTTTTTGATGAGCTGCTGTGGCCAAACGGTGGCGTTTTGAGCGCTGCCAGTCCTGTGAGTCGTAGGTATTTTTGATGCCAACCTCTCATGAAATTTTGAGACGTTCAAGTGCGATGGATACGCCATGGGGAGCAGTCAAAAAATTCGACAGAAAAAACGCCTTTTTTTTAGGCATACTTTAAAGTCGAATAAAATAAAATCTATTCGACGAATTCTTTCGAGCCAAACTTTTTGAATGTATTAACATGTTTTCTGTGATGTATAGAAAAACCAGACCTCTTACTGTGAAACAGGAAAACTGAGACTGTTTGGCGCAGATGCCTTTTTTTTCGAGGTCATATTTGAGAGGCATTTTCTCGCAAAATTGAGCACCCAGATTTTTTGTGATTTTTTTCTCGAGAGATATTTGCAGACTATACATGATATCAAATTTCGAAGGCTTTTCCGCCGCTGGCCTGGCCAGAAAAAAATCGCAAAAATCGACACTTTTTTGGCATGCTTTTTTTGAGAGGCTCTAGCAAAAAATTTTTCTCTATACGAAAACACTCAAGTTTTTGGCTGAGGTGTACCGCTACTTTGACTACCAGAATATGAATTCCCAGACCTCTGGCTATCATGACAAACATTACATAAATATTAGAAAATGACAAAAAAAAATCAGCTTTTTTCCATTTAAAGCATTTTTATGGGCCCGATCGAGCCGAGAGGCGAAACTTAAGGTTTTTTAACGAGCCTCCATCCGGCCTCCAAATTTGAGCTTGCTGCGAGCACGCGTTCTGGTACTTTACTCTTGTCAGGTACCAAATTTTTCCCCGTTGTTTCCGAGCACAAAACACAAGCACCCTCCCTTATAGTACTAGTTCTAGCATCTCTTCGAAATGCGTATTTTAGTTTTAGCGCTTTTGTCCAAAACGGAGGGCGCCGCGAGTAACCAGAACACCAACGCGCCCTCCGACTCCCTCCCACACACAAACACACCCCAACACACACACCCAAACACACACCGCCAAACCCCCAAACAACAAAAAACACCCACAACAACACATCATCAACAACACCAACAACAAATCACACATTCCACCCAATCGCCACACTTTTAAAACCATCAACAAATGACCCACAACAACATAGCACACGCGCACAACAAATTTAGTACAGCCCGTACCTTACTTGTAACCAAACTTTATGTTTTACTTTTAAACACCACAGCCACTACTTAATTTACCAACAAACAACTCACACCTAACCATCAACCACCACTCAACCGGTAAAAAATTATTATTTCACCCTCTTCTTAAATGACACTCACACCAAACCTTTCTGATGGGAACCTCATTAATACTATCATAATCCAAAACATACCAATTATTATTAAACTCTCCTGAAATCATAACCTATCCTAATTTATCATGACCTCACATTCAAACCCAATCTATCAAATATTTCTGTCGAATTTTCAACACTCCCATCTTCCATCCCATATATCTTAGCATACATCATCATATTCTTACTGAATCACTCCACCAAACTTACACTACCCTACTCAATTCTTCATATTTTAAAACTCGACAGAATGTTGCAGAACTATTTCCTTAACGGAGACGAAATGATGATTAAATGCCTCTATCACACCTCTAATTCCCTATACAATCAATACTTGTTCATCTAAATGTTCAATATCAGTTTTCCCATACACGCCCCTCAAATAGTAAAAAGCATTTTCCAAAAACCCGTTCAATATCACTTAAGGGACAGACGTACGAAAATAGCACTACAATAGCACACGTAATAACCATGTTTAATATGCTTCCAAGTTTATATCCACTTCCAAAAACCACACTAGCGTTTCACACTGAATTTCCGCATGAAAACTTCACTATAGAGCCCCAAATATTCACCAACTTAATGATATTTCAAATTACCATGAACAAACTTGTTCAAATCAACCAGAAAAACTCAATTCAAATTCATTTTCGTGAATAAATTGAATGAATGAGGGGTAAATGATAGAGTATTAAATTATCCATCTCCCATTACTCAAGAGATCCCATACAACCCGACTCTCCCCTATCCAAACCGATACGGAAACCCACAACACTAGAATAAAATTACCACGAAACAAATTTGCAAACAAAAGACGACATCCCACCGAAAATTAGGCCGCTTTTAATAGAGAAACATCGCTATTATACGCCTCATTTCGGACAATGATTGAGCAACACACGCGCAGTCGCGCGTTCAACTTTGAGACTAGAGTATTTTGGTGGTGACTTATGGGCCGCTCTGCGGGGCGATGCCCTACGCAGAGCGGCACAGCTATGGTCTTGATGCATATCAAAACCGAGGAGTCCTTTACTTACTCCGGATCACTCAAAAACTCTACAAAATGCCCATTAATGTGCAATTTCTGCCATTTTGGGCGGATTTATCCCGTAGACTTTTTCCATAAACTTAAACTTCTCCTTCTGCATGAAACTGAAATACATTTGTGCATGAATTCCCACATTTTTGTGATTTTTCATCGAAAATAACATTTTACCATCCGTAGACTTTTGGCGAATGTTTCCTAAAATTTATGAAATGCGAACGTTTCCCACCTTGCAACCCTTCCATACTGTCCAAAAAAATTGTTCAAAACACTCTTCCCTGACGAGAAAAAAGCCAAAATATTTGCAAAATATCATTTCCAAATATATTAAAAAATATTCATTAACAAATTTTTCATCGACATAATTCATAAGACGCTCTCGATTCCGCTTCTTTTGAGCCTAAAATCGTCTCTCTGGCTTGTTTCTAAGTGCCATTTTTTTATCAATTTAATTAGGTATGGAATTTTCGAAAGTTTCTTCTTTTCCCCCAAATATCGATTGGACCATTTTCAAATTTCAACCATACAAACTTCTCATTGATAACTAGATTGTATCAAAATTTCAGACTTCTTACTTGAATGCCAACGAAAATATGGCTCATTGAAATTTCACTCCTCTCGCGACCGAGAGTTTATACATCAATTATCAATGAAAATTTGAAAATCATAATTTATGTCTAAGCCCTCTCATTCTCTTTGAATGAAATACCAAATAACGCCCACCAAAACCTCCAGAAACCATTTTCAAGGACAATTGAAATAACGCAGAAAACGTTTACATGAAGAATTCCCAGAAAAACAACTGCCAGTCGAATTTTACCCCAAACAGGGAATTTTTTACCTGGAAAACGCTGGATGTTCGAACCTCTCCTCGGGCACTGAAACATGAATAATTTAGAACGCCCACCAAAATCAGCACAAAAATTTATGTTGGAATGAGTGATATCTCCATTTGAGCAGTAAATTTCTTCAAAGTAGAACATTTCACGAGCGCAAACCATTTGCAGAATTTCCATAAGTATACTTCAATCATTCACCATAATAGAACCCTCGACCAAGTCTGAGAGAGAATTTACAAATTTTCCAAATTATTATGAGTGATGACATTTTACTTTTCGTAAATAACACATATGAGACCTGCGAACCATATCTCTCGAAAATTCCAGACATCTCGGGGACACACATACGCACGCGCATTCACCATACAACGCCGATCCCTTAACCACTCTGCCACGGCGAGCAACAATCTTCTTACATTCCCATTCACAATAAAAATTGACCTCTGAAAAATACTGGGAGAAAATTTTCAATTCAAACGAACCTCGAATTTCATTTCTCAATCGCCAAAATTGATAAGAGAAAAATTCACTCATTGTACGCTCGTTAGTAATCGACAAATCCACCACGATGCACTTTTTCTTCAATGAGAATATAGGCATGATCACTAAACACTCCTTTTCCAAGGAGCACATTCCATATCGAAATCGAATGTTTATTTTCTTCAACATGCATACAGTACGAATTACCGATTCCCAACGTAAAAATACGCTGATAAACTCACAACACTCATTTTGCCTAAATATCGAGTGATTCTGGAGCCTCATTTACCTCATTTATTGAGTATTAAACGTTTTGTATCGCCATTGTGAACATTCCGACTAATATCATTAGCTGGCAACTGCAAACATTCTTATTCTTCATGAACGACCGACGCGACTTTGTTCATTTCGAAAACAGCGAGGAAATGCGAGCGATTTTCAATGTCACTCACTCGTAATGAGTGACAGTCTCTTTAAATTCATGAATTTCGACTGCGTGCTGACACTTTAATTGCGAACAAGAGAAATTCTCACACCCAAAGATGGAAGCAAATGGCATCTATTCATCGCCCGAACGTCGACAAAATTCACAACTGGTAGTCAAATTACGTAAAAATGAGTTAAATTTACGTTATATATATATATATAAATGACTCCCTGATGTTCTTACTCGTTAACACTGTGCTAAGAACGTGAGAAATTTCTTCGGAGAGATAGCCATTCAAAATTTTCGGTTTCAAAGTAACAACACTCTGACGTGACCGCCGCCAGCTCACACACTTTGCATCAGAACGGGCAGAAGCTGGACTTATAAAATTTCGACACAAAATTCAAATTCGGGTTTCCATCGTTGATGGAGGTAAAAAACACTGTGTATAGGTAAATCGTCAATTTCCAACACATTTCATCTCTATAAAATTTCTTGTGGAACGCCTCTAAAGTCCTCAAATAATTAAAAATTACCGCATCATCAAATGAGTGAAATATGAGCGACTAAAATTGAGCCTTTTTCGCTTGGCTCTCGAAACAAGAAATATTTCTAGCATTGCTAAAGACACTACCTTGCCCTCAAAAAATAGCTGCGTGCCCTCGAATGAGTGTAAAGTGAACAAAACTCAAATCACTCATACTTCATCAATAAACTCCCAGATCGAAATTGCTTAGAAAAAATTTCCATTGGTTTGCTCTTTCATACTAGTGCGAGTGGAAAAAAGGCAGAAAAAAGGATTTTTATGCCCTAAAATGGAGATCGCGACGACTCCGGGAAACATAAATCGAGCGATTCGGGCGAAATCGCCAAAAACGGCTATTTCGTAAACTACCGGGAATTTCGCTCTGAAATTTTCACTGAACACGTAAAATGATGCGACAAGCAAAACATGCTAAATGACTTTTTCTGTGCGGGCAATAGAATTTTTTTGAGAAGCGAAAAATCGAAAATCACTCATTTTTTGATGAGCTGCTGTGGCCAAACGGTGGCGTTTTGAGCGCTGCCAGTCCTGTGAGTCGTAGGTATTTTTGATGCCAACCTCTCATGAAATTTTGAGACGTTCAAGTGCGATGGATACGCCATGGAGAGCAGTCAAAAAATTCGACAGAAAAAACGCCTTTTTTTAGGCATACTTTAAAGTCGAATAAAATAGAATCTATTCGACGAATTCTTTCGAGCCAAACTTTTTGAATGTACCAACATGTTTTCTGTGATGTATGGAAAAACCAGACCTCTTACTGTGAAACAGGAAAACTGAGACTGTTTGGCGCAGATGCCATTTTTTTCGAGGTCTTTTTTGAGAGGCATTTTCTCAAAAAATTGAGAACCCAGATTTTTTGTGATTTTTTTCTCGACAGATATTTGCAAACTATACATGATATCAAATTTCGAAAGCTTTTCCGCCGCTGGCCTGGCCAGAAAAAAATCGCAAAAATCGACACTTTTTTAGCATGCTTTTTTTGAGAGGCTCTAGCAAAAAATTTTTCTCTATACGAAAACACTCAAGTTTTTGGCTGAGGTGTACCGCTACTTTGACTACCAGAATATGAATTCCCAGACCTCTGGCTATCATGACAAACATTACATAAATATTAGAAAATGACAAAAAAAAATCAGCTTTTTTCCATTTAAAGCATTTTTATGGGCCCGATCGATCCGAGAGGCGAAACTTAAGGTTTTTTAGCGAGCCTCCATCCGGCCTCCCAATTTGAGCTCGCTGCGACCACGCGTTCTGGTACTTTACTCTTGTCAGGTACCAAATTTTTCCCCGTTGTTTCCGAGCACTAAACACAAGCACCCTCCCTTATAGTACTAGTTCTAGCATCTCTTCGAAATGCGTATTTTAGTTTTAGTGCTTTTTTCAAATCCGGAGGGCGCCGCGAGTAACCAGACAACACGCGCCCTCCGACTCCCACCCACACAAACAACACACACACACACACCAAAACACACACCGCCAAACCCCCAAACAACAAAAAACACCCACAACAACACATCATCAACAACACCAACAACAAACCACCCATACCACTCACACTCCTCACACTTATAAAACCATCAACAAATAGCCCACAACGACATACCACACGCGCAAAACAAATTTAGTACAGCCCGTACCTTTCTTGTAACCAAACTTTTATGTTTTACTTTTAAACACCCCGGCACTACTTTATTTACCAACAAACAACTCACACCTAATTCAACCATCACTCAACAGGTCAAAAATAATTATACTAATTCTTTTAGTATAACAATAATCCCTAAACCTAGCGATTACCATTAAACACACATAAAACGTGTTGTCATAACCTATATGATCCTTATTTATCATGACTTCATCCCATCTTAACATACATCCCCTTATTCTTACTAAATCACTCCACCAAACCTACACTACCCTACTCAATTCCTTATATGTTGAAGCTCGACAGAAAGTTGAATAACAATTTCCTTAAGAAACACGTAAAGATGATAAAATTCCTCTATCACACCTCCAATTAGTGTTAATCAGGTTAAAAAACACACCCAAATCAATCAACACTTGTTCATTTAAATGTTCAACACAATGATGTTCGATATAAGTTTTCCCATATACGCCCCTCAAACAATAAAAAGCATTCACCAAAAAACGTTCAATATCACTCTAGGGCCAGACGTACGAAAATAGCACTCCAATACCACACACATGAAAACCAAGTTTTATATGCTTACAACTTTATACCCACTTCCAAAAACCACAGTAGCGTTTCACACTGAATATCCGAATGAAAACTTTACTATAGAACCCCAAATATTCACCAACTTGATGATCATTCAAATTACCATGAACACACTCTTTCAAATCAACCCGAAAAACTCTATTCTAATTCATTTTCGTGAAGAAATGCAATGAATGAGGGGTAAATGATAGAGTATCAGATTATCGATCTTCCATTACTCGAGAGATCCCATACAATCCGATCCTCCTCCAATCTAAACCACTACAGAAACCCACAACATTTGAATAAAATAATCACGAAATTAATTTGCAAACAAAAGACCACATCCAACTGAAAATTAGCCCGCTTTTAATAGAGAAACATCGCTATTAAAAGCCTCAAATGGAAAGTGATTATGCAACACACGCGCTGTCGCGCGTTCAAGTTTATTACTAAAATATTTTGGTGGTGACTTAGGGGCCGCTCTGCGGGGCTACGCCCTACGCAGAGCGGCACAGCCATGGTCTTGATGCCTATCAAACCGAGGGGCCCTTTACTTACTCCGGATCACTCAAAAACTCTACAAAATGCCCATTAATGTGCAATTTCTGCCATTTTGGGCGGATTTACCCCGTAGACTTTTTTCATAAACTTAAACATCTCCCTCTGCATGAAACTGAAATACATTTGTGCATGAATTCCCACATTTTTGTTATTTTTCATCGAAAATAACATTTTACCATCCGTAGACTTTTGGCGAATGTTTCCTAAAATTTATGAAATGCGAACGTTTCCCACCTTGCAAACCTTCCATACTGTCCAAAAAAATTGTTCAAAACACTCTTCCCTGACGAGAAAACAGCCAAAATTTTTGCAAAATATCATTTCCAAATATATCAAAAGATATTCATTAAAAAATTTTTCATCGACATAATTCATAAGACGCTCTGGATTCCGCTTCTTCTGAGCCTAAAATCGTCTCTCTGGCTTGTTTCTAAGTGCCATTTTTTTATCAATTTAATTAGGTATGGAATTTTCGAAGGTTTCTTCTTTTTCCCCAAATATCGATTGGACCATTTTCAAATCTGAACCATACAAACTTCTTATTGATATCTAGATTGTATCAAAATTTCAGACGTCTTACTTGAATGCCAACGAAAATATGGCTCATTCAAATTTCACTCCTCTCGCGACCGACAGTTTATAGGTCAATTATCAATGAAAATTTAAAAATCATAATTTATGTGATGTATCCCCCCTCATTCTCTTCGAATGAAATACCAAATAACGCCCACCAAAACCTCCAGAAGACATCTTCAAGGACAACTGAATTACCACCGAAAACGTTTACATGAAGAATTCCCAGAAAAACAACTGCCAGTCAAATTTTACCCCAAACTGTGAATTTTTTACCTGGAAAATGCTCGAAGTTCGAACCTCTCGTCGGGCACTGACACATGAATCATTTAGAACGTCTACCAAAATCAGGACAAACATTTACGTTCGAATGAGTGATTTCTCCATTTGAGCGGTACATTTCTTCAAAGCAAAACATTTCACGAGCGCAAACCATTTGCAGAATTTCCATAAGTATACTTCAATCATTCACCAAAATAGAACCCTCGACCAAGTCTGAGAGAGAATTTACAAATTATTCCAAATTATTATGAGTGATGACATTTTACTTTTCGTAAATAACACATATGAGACCTGCGAACCATATCTCTCGAAAATTCCAGACATCTCGGGGACACACATACGCACGCGCATTCACCATACAACGCCGATCCCTTAACCACTCTGCCACGGCGAGCAACAATCTTCTTACATTCCCATTCACAATAAAAATTGACCTCTGAAAAATACTGAGAGAAAATTTTCAATTCAAACGAACCTCGAATTTCATTTTTCAATCGCCAAAATTGATAAGAGAAAAATTCACTCATTGTACGCTCGTTAGTAATCGACGAATCCACCACGATGCACTTTTTCTTCAATGAGAATATAGGCATGATCACTAAACACTCCTTTTCCAAGGAGCACATTCCATATCGAAATCGAATGTTTATTTTCTTCAACATGCATACAGTACGAATTACCGATTCCCAACGTAAAACTACGCTGATAAACTCACAACACTCATTTTGCCTAAATATCGAGTGATTCTGGAGCCTCATTAATCTCATTTATCGAGTATTATATGGTTTGTATCGTCTCTGTGACCATTTCAACAAAATCAGTACCTGGCAACTGCAAACACTCGTATTCTTCATCAAAGACCGACTCGACTCTGTTCATTTCGAAAACAGCGAGGAAATGCGAGCGATTTTCAATGTCACTCACTCGTAATGAGTGACAGTCTCTTTAAATTCATGAATTTCGACTGCGTGCTGACACTTTAATTGCGAACAAGAGAAATTCTCACACCCAAAGATGGAAGCAAATGGCATCTATTCATCGCCCGAACGTCGACAAAATTCACAACTGGTAGTCAAATTACGTAAAAATGAGTTAAATTTACGTTATATATATATATATAAATGACTCCCTGATGTTCTTACTCGTTAACACTGTGCTAAGAACGTGAGAAATTTCTTCGGAGAGATAGCCATTCAAAATTTTCGGTTTCAAAGTAACAACACTCTGACGTGACCGCCGCCAGCTCACACACTTTGCATCAGAACGGGCAGAAGCTGGACTTATAAAATTTCGACACAAAATTCAAATTCGGGTTTCCATCGTTGATGGAGGTAAAAAACACTGTGTATAGGTAAATCGTCAATTTCCAACACATTTCATCTCTATAAAATTTCTTGTGGAACGCCTCTAAAGTCCTCAAATAATTAAAAATTACCGCATCATCAAATGAGTGAAATATGAGCGACTAAAATTGAGCCTTTTTCGCTTGGCTCTCGAAACAAGAAATATTTCTAGCATTGCTAAAGACACTACCTTGCCCTCAAAAAATAGCTGCGTGCCCTCGAATGAGTGTAAAGTGAACAAAACTCAAATCACTCATACTTCATCAATAAACTCCCAGATCGAAATTGCTTAGAAAAAATTTCCATTGGTTTGCTCTTTCATACTAGTGCGAGTGGAAAAAAGGCAGAAAAAAGGATTTTTATGCCCTAAAATGGAGATCGCGACGACTCCGGGAAACATAAATCGAGCGATTCGGGCGAAATCGCCAAAAACGGCTATTTCGTAAACTACCGGGAATTTCGCTCTGAAATTTTCACTGAACACGTAAAATGATGCGACAAGCAAAACATGCTAAATGACTTTTTCTGTGCGGGCAATAGAATTTTTTTGAGAAGCGAAAAATCGAAAATCACTCATTTTTTGATGAGCTGCTGTGGCCAAACGGTGGCGTTTTGAGCGCTGCCAGTCCTGTGAGTCGTAGGTATTTTTGATGCCAACCTCTCATGAAATTTTGAGACGTTCAAGTGCGATGGATACGCCATGGAGAGCAGTCAAAAAATTCGACAGAAAAAACGCCTTTTTTTTAGGCATACTTTAAAGTCGAATAAAATAGAATCTATTCGACGAATTCTTTCGAGCCAAACTTTTTGAATGTACCAACATGTTTTCTGTGATGTATGGAAAAACCAGACCTCTTACTGTGAAACAGGAAAACTGAGACTGTTTGGCGCAGATGCCATTTTTTTCGAGGTCTTTTTTGAGAGGCATTTTCTCAAAAAATTGAGAACCCAGATTTTTTGTGATTTTTTTCTCGACAGATATTTGCAAACTATACATGATATCAAATTTCGAAAGCTTTTCCGCCGCTGGCCTGGCCAGAAAAAAATCGCAAAAATCGACACTTTTTTAGCATGCTTTTTTTGAGAGGCTCTAGCAAAAAATTTTTCTCTATACGAAAACACTCAAGTTTTCGGCTGAGGTGTACCGCTACTTTGACTACCAGAATATGAATTCCCAGACCTCTGGCTATCATGACAAACATTACATAAATATTAGAAAATGACAAAAAAAAATCAGCTTTTTTCCATTTAAAGCATTTTTATGGGCCCGATCGATCCGAGAGGCGAAACTTAAGGTTTTTTAGCGAGCCTCCATCCGGCCTCCCAATTTGAGCTCGCTGCGACCACGCGTTCTGGTACTTTACTCTTGTCAGGTACCAAATTTTTCCCCGTTGTTTCCGAGCACTAAACACAAGCACCCTCCCTTATAGTACTAGTTCTAGCATCTCTTCGAAATGCGTATTTTAGTTTTAGTGCTTTTTTCAAATCCGGAGGGCGCCGCGAGTAACCAGCACACACACGCGCCCTCCGACTCCCCCCCACAACACAACACACACCCACACACACACACCCAAACACACCCCCCGAAACCCCCAAACAACAAAAAACACCCACAACAACACATCATCAATACCACCAACAACAAATCACACATTCCATCCAATCGCCACACTTTTAAAACCATCAACAAATAGCCCACAACGACATACCACACGCGCAAAACAAATTTAGTACAGCCCATGCATTACTTGTCTCCAAACTTATACGTTTTACTATTAAACACCCCGGCACTACTTTATTTACCAACAAACAACTCACACCTAACCATCAACCATCACTCAACAGGTCAAAAATAATTTTACAACCTCCATCTTCTTTGGCAATAATCCCTAAACCTATCGGTTACCATTAAACACACACAAAACGAGTTGTCATAACCTATATGATGCTTATTCATCATGACTTTACCTTCAAACCCAATCTATCATATATTAGTGCCCAATTTTAAACCGCTCATACTTCATCCCATCTATCCTAACATACATTCCCTTATTCTTACTAAATCACTCCACCAAAACCACACTACCCGACTCAATTCCTCATATTTTATAGCTCGACAGAAAGTTGCATAACAATTTCCTTGACGGAGACGTAAAGATTATTAAATTCCTCTTTCACACCTCCAATTACCCTCAGGTTATTAAACATGGTAAAAATCGCACCCAATACAATCAATACTTGTTTATCTAAATGCTCAATTCAATTATGTTCAATATGAGTTTTCCAATACACGCCCCTCAAACAATAAAAAGCATTTACCATAAAACGTTCAATATCACTTCAGGGCCAGACGTACGAAAATAGCACTCCAATAGCACACGAGAATTACAAAGTTTCATATGCTTACAAGTTTATACGCACTTTTAAAAACCACACTAGCGTTTCATTCTGAATATCCGCATGAAAATATTACTATAGAGCCCCAACTATTCACCAACGTTATCATAGTTCAAATTACCACGAGCAAACTCGTTCAATTCAACCATAAAAACTCAATTCAAATTCATTTTCGTGAATAAATCGATCAAATGAGGGGTAAATGACAGAGGATTAGATTATCCATCTTCCTTTACTCAAGAGATCCCATACAATCCGATCCTCCTTCAAACTAAACCACTACCGAAACCAACAACACTTGCATAAAATAATCACAAAATATATTTGCAAACAATAGACCACATCCAACTGAAAATTAGCTCGCTTTCAATAGAGAAACTTCGCTATTATACGCCTCAATCGGAAAATGGTTATGCAACACACACGCGCCGTCGCGCGTTCAAGTTTAATACTAGAATATTTTGGTGGTGACTTAGGGGCCGCTCTGCTGGGCGATGCCCTACGCAGAGCGGCACAGCTATGGTCTTGACACCTATGAAAAGCAAGAAGCCCTTTACTGACTCCGGATCACTCAAAAACTCTACGAAATGCCCATTAATGTGCAATTTCTGCCATTTTGGGCGGATTCATCCCGTAGACTTTCATCATAACCTTCAACATTTCTCTCTTCATGAAACTGAAATACATTTGTGCATGAATTCCCACATTTTTGTGATTTTTCATCGAAAATAACATTTTACCATCCGTAGACTTTTGGCGACTGTTTCCTAAATTTTTTGAAATGCGTACGTTTCCCACCTTGCAACCCATCCATACTGTCAAAAAAAATTTTCAAAACGCGATTAACTAACGAGAAAACAGCCAAAATATTTGCAAAAACTCATTTCCCAATATATTAAAAAATATCAATTAACAAATTTTTCAGCGACATGACTTATAAGACGCTTTCGATTCCGCTTCTTTTAAGCCTAAAATCGTCTCTCTGGCTTGTTTCTAAGTGCCATTTTTTATTCAATTTAATTAGGTATGGAATTTTCGAAGGTTTCTTCTTTTTCCCCAAATATCGATTGGACCACTTTCAAATTGTAACCATACAAACTTCTTATTGATATCTAGATTGTATCAAAATTTCAGACGTCATACTTCAATGCCAACGAAAATATGGCTCACTGAAATTTCACTCCTCTCGCGACCAAAGTTTATAGGTCAATTATCAATGAAAATTTAAAAACTATAATTTATGTCATGTAACCCGTCCCTTCTATACTAATGAAATACCATATAACGCCCACAAACACCTCCAAAACCATTTTCGTGGGCAGTTGAAATACCGCAGTAAGCGTTTCCTGTGTGTGAATTCCCAGAAAAAACAACTGGCAGTCAAATTTTACCCTAAGCAGTGAACTTTCTACCTGGAAATTGCTGAAAGTTCGACCCTCTCCTCAGTCACTGAACCATGAATGATTTAGAACGCCCCCCGAAAGCAGCACAAATATTTACGTTGGAATGGGTGAAAAATCTCCATTTAAGCCTAAATTCATTCAAAATAGAACATTCCACGAGCGCGCAAACTATTCCGCAGAACTTCCATAAGTATACTTCAAAATCATTCACCAAAATAGAACTCTCGACCACGTCTGAGAAAAAAATTTACATATTATTCCAAATTATCAGGAGTGATGACATTTTACATTTCGTAAGTAACAAATATGAGACCTGCAAATCATCTCATGAAAACTCCATACACCTCGGGTACACAAACGCACGTGTACTGACCATATATGAATCACATACGAGCCATAAATTAAAGTCCACTCACTCATATTGAACATTCAAACTCCTCAAGCAATTCATGAGACTTTGTGTACATCCAATCAATATTCTTATACTCCCATTCACAATAAAAATTGACCGCGGCAGAGTACTGAGAGAAAATTGCCTTTTTCAAACGAACGTCAAATTCCACTTTTCAATCCTCAAAAATGTTAGAGAAAAATGTACTCATGATACGCACTTTAGTAATCCACAAATCCACCATGATGCTCTCTTTCTTCAACGAGAAAATATAGGCACATGATCTCTAAACACTCCTTTCCAAGGAGCTCATTCCATTACGAAAACGAATATACATTTTCTGCAATAGGCATACAGTACGAATTTCCGATTTCCAACGTAAAGATACGCTGGTAAACTCAAAACACTAGTTTTGCCTAAATATCGAGTGATTCTAAAGCCTCATTCATCTCATTTATTGAGTATTATACGACTTTTATACTCATTGTGAGCATTCTAGCAAAAATCGATAGCTGGCAACTGAAGGCACTCCTAAACGTCATACACCGACGCGACTCTGTTCTTTTCTAAAACAGTGAGGAAATACGAGCGATTTTCAATGTCACTCATTCGTCTAAGTGAGAGCCTCATTCAATCAATGAATTTCGATTGCGTGCTGATAGCCCAATTGCGCACAAGGGGAACTCTCACACCCATAGATTGAAGCAAATGGCATCTATTTATCGCCCGAACGTCAACAAAATTCACTACTGAGAGCCAAATTACGGAAAAATGAGTTAATTTTACGTTTTATATATATCTATATATGACTCCCTGATGTTCTTACTCGTTAACACTGTGCTAAGAACGTGAGAAATTTCCTCGGAAAGATAGCCATTCGAAAATTTCGGTTTCAAAGTAACAACACTCTGACGTGACCGCACTCAGCTCGCACACTTTGCATCAGAACGGGCAGAAGCTGGACTTGAAAAATTTCGACACAAAATTCAATTTCGAGTTTCCATCTTTGATGGAGGTGAAAAACACTACGTATAGGTAAATCGTCAATTTCCAACACATTTCATCTCTATAAAATTTCCTGTGGAACGCCTCTAAAGCCCTCAAATAATTAAAAATTAGCGCATCATCAAATGAGTGAAATATGAGCGACTAAAATTGAGCCTTTTTCGCTTGGCTCTCGAAACAAGAAATATTTCTAGCATTGCTAAAGACACTACCTTGCCATCAAAAAATAGCTGCGTGCCCTCGAATGAGTGTAAAGTGAACAAAACTCAAATCACTCATACTTCATCAATAAACTCCCAGATCGAAATTGCTTAGAAAAAATTTCCATTTATTTGCTCTTTCATACTAGTTCGAGTGGAAAAAAGGCAGAAAAAAGGATTTTTATGCCCTAAAATGGAGATCGCGACGACTCCAGGAAACATAAATCGAGCGATTCGGGCGAAATCGCCAAAAACGGCTATTTCGTAAACTACCGGGAATTTCGCTCTGAAAATTTCACTGAACACGTAAAATGATGCGACAAACAAAACATGCCAACTGATTTTTTCTGTGCGGGCCATAGAATTCTTTTGAGCAGCGAAAAATCGAAAATCACTCATTTTTTGATGAGCTGCTGTGGCCAAACGGTGGCGTTTTGAGCGCTGCCAGTCTTCTGAGTCGTAGGTATTTTTGATGCCAACCTCTCATGAAATTTTGAGACGTTCAAGTGCGATGGATACGCCATGGGGAGCAGTCAAAAAATTCGACAGAAAAAACGCCTTTTTTTAAGCATACTTTAAAGTCGAATAAAAAAAAATCTTTTCGACGAATTCTTTTGAGCCAAACTTTTTAAATGTACCAACATGTTTTCTGTAATGTGTAAAAAAACCAGACCTCTTACTGTAAAACAGGAAACCTGAGACTGTTTGGCGCAGATGCCATTTTTTTCGAGGTCTTTTTTGAGAGGCATTTTCTCGAAAAATTGAGAACCCAGATTTTTTGTGATTTTTTTCCCAAGAGATATTTGCAAACTATACATGATATCAAATTTCGAAAGCTTTTCCGATGCTGGCCTGGCCAGAAAAAAATTCCAAAAATCGACCACTTTTTTGCATGCTTTTTTTAAAAGGCTCTAGCAAAAAATTTTTCTCTATACGAAAAACCTATAAGTTTTGGCTGAGGTGTACCGCTACTCTGACTACCCAAAAATGAAATCCGCAGACCTCTGGCTATCGCAGGCAAACTCAAGTAAATATTAGAAAATGCTCAAAAAAAAAATATTTTTTTTCAATTAAAGCATTTTTATGGGCCCGATCGAGCCGAGAGGCGAAACTTAAGGTTTTTTAGCGAGTGTCCACCTGGCCTCCAAATTTGAGCTCGCTGCGACCACGCGTTCTGGTACTTTACTCCTGTGTGAATCGGGATTCCGCCCATTGTTTCCGAGCACAAAACACAAGCACCCTCCCTTATAGTACTAGTTCTAGCATCTCTTCGAAATGCGTATTTTAGTTTTAGTGCTTTTTTCAAATCCGGAGGGCGCCGCGAGTAACCAGACAACACGCGCCCTCCGACTCCCCCCCACACACAACACACACCCACACACACACCAAAACACACACCGCAAAACCCCCAAACAACAAAAAACACCCACAACAACACATCATCAACACCACCAACAACAAACCACCCATACCACTCACACTCCTCACACTTATAAAAACCATCAACAAACCGCCCACAACAACATAGCACACGCGCACAACAAATTTAGTACAGCCCATGCGTTACTTGTCTCCAAACTTGTATGTTTTACTTTTAAACACCACAGCCACTACTTAATTTACCAACAAACAACTCACACCTAACCATCAACCATCACTCAACAGGTCTAAAATAATTAAACTAATTCTTTTAGTATGACAATAATCCCTAAACCTAGCGATTACCAATAAACACACATAAAACGTGTTGTCATAACCTATATGATCCTTATTTATCATGACTTCATCCCATCGTAACATACATCCCCTTATTCTTACTAAATCACTCCACCAAACCTACACTACCCTACTCAATTCCTTATATGTTGAAGCTCGACAGAAAGTTGAATAACAATTTCCTTAACAAACACGTAAAGATGATAAAATTCCTCTATCACACCTCCAATTACCCTTAGGTTAAACAGGTTAAAAAACACACCCAATACAATCAACACTTGTTCATTTAAATGTTCAACACAATTATGTTCGATATAAGTTTTCCCATAAACGCCCCTCAAACAATAAAAAGCATTTACCAAAAAACGTTCAATATCACTTTAGCGCCAGACGTACGAAAATAGCACTCCAATACCACACACATGAAAACCAAGTTTTATACGCTTACAACTTTATACCCACTTCCAAAAACCACACTAGCGTTTCACACTGAATATCCGAATGAAAACTTTACTATAGAACCCCAAATATTCACCAACTTGATGATAATTCAAATTACCATAAACACACTCTTTCAAATCAACCCGAAAAACTCTATTCTAATTCATTTTCTTGAACAAATGCAATGAATGAGGGGTAAATGATAGAGTATCAGATTATCGATCTTCCATTACTCAAGAGATCCCATACAATCCGATCCTCCTCCAATCTAAACCACTACAGAAACCCACAACATTTGAATAAAATAATCATAAAATAAATTTGCAAACAAAAGACCACATCCAACTGAAAATTAGCCCGCTTTTAATAGAGAAACATCGCTATTATGAGCCTCAAATGGAAAGTGATTATGCAACACACACGCGCTGTCGCGCGTTCAAGTTTAATACTAAAATATTTTGGTGGTGACTTAGGGGCCGCTCTGCGGGGCTACGCCCTACGCAGAGCGGCACAGCCATGGTCTTGATGCCTATCAAAACCGAAGGGCCCTTTACTTACTTCGGATCACTCAAAAACTCTACAAAATGCCCAATAATGTGCAATTTCTGCCATTTTGGGCGGATTTATCCCGTAGACTTTTATCACACCCTTAAACATCTCCCTCTGCATGAAACTGAAACACATTTGTGCATGAATTCCCACATTTTTGTGATTTTTCATCGAAAATAACATTTTACCATCCGTAGACTTTTGGCAAATGTTTCCTAAAATTTATGAAATGCGTAGGGTTCTCACCTTGCAACCCTTCCATACTGTCCAAAAAAAATGTTCAAAACACACTTCCCTGACGAGAAAACAGCCAAAATATTTGCAAAATATCATTTCCAAATATATTAAAAAATATTCATTAAAAAATTTTTCATCGAAATAATTCATAAGACGCTCTCGATTCCGCTTCTTTTGAGCCTAAAATCGTCTCTCTGGCTTGTTTCTAAGTGCCATTTTTTTATCAATTTAATTAGGTATGGAATTTTCGAAGGTTTCTCCTTTTTCCCCAAATATCGATTGGACCATTTTCAAATTTTAACCATACAAACTTCTCATCGATTTCTAGATCGTATCAAAATTTCAGACGTCTTACTTCAATGCCAACGAAAATATGGCTCTTTGAAATTTCACACCTCTCGCGACCGAGAGTTTATAGGTCAATTATAAATGAAAATTTAAAAATCATAATTTATGTCATGAAACCCATCCATTGCATACGAATGATATCCATATAACGCCCACCAAAACCTCCAGAAACCATTTTCGTGAACAATTGAAATACCGCTGTAAGCGTTTCCTATGGGAATTCCTAGAAAAACAACTGCCAGTCAAATTTTACCCTAAACAATGAGCTTTCAACCTGGAAAATGCTGAAAGTTCGAACCTCTTCTCGGTCACTGTAACATGAATGATTAAGAACGCCCACCATAACCAGCACAATCATTTACGTTAGAATGAGTGAAATCTCCATTTGAGCATCAAATTCATTCAAAATAGAACATTTCACGAACGCGAACCATTTCGCAGAATTTCCATAAGTATACTTCAATCATTCACCAAAATAGAACCCTCCACCATCTCTGAGAGAGAATTTACAAATTATTCCAAATTATCATGAGTGATGACATTTTACATTTCGTAAATAACATATATGAGACCTGCAAACCATCTCATGAAAAATTCATACATCTCGGGTACACAAACGCACGTGTATTGACCATATATTAACCGCATCCGAGCCATAAATTAAAGTCCACTCATTCACACATCGAGCGATCAAATTCCGCAAGCAATTAATAAGATTAGCGATGCATCCAATCAATCTGCTTAGATTCCCATTCACAGTATAAATTGACCTCTGCAGAGTACTGAGAGAAAATTTCCTTTTCGAAACGAACATCGAATTTCACTTTTCAATCGTCAATATTGATGAGAGAAAAATTGACTCACAATACGCACTTTAGTAATCGACAAATCCACCATGACGCACTCTTTTTTCAATGAAAATATATGCATGATCACTGAATACTCCTTTTCCAAGGAGCTCATTCCATTTCGAAATCGAATTTACATTCTCTTCAACATGCATACAGTACGAATTTCCGATATCCAACGTAAAAATACGCCGGTGAACTCACAACACAAATTTTGCCTAAATATCGAGTGATTCTGAAGCCTCATTCATCTCATTTATCGAGTATTATACGGTTCGTTTCGTCTTTGTGACCATTTCAACAAAAATCAGTACCTGGCAACTGCAATCACTCGTATTCTTAATCAACGACCGACGCGACTCTGTTCTTTTCTAAGACAGTGAAGAAGTACGAACGATTTTCAATGTCACTCACTCGTCATGAGTGAGAGTCTCATTCAACCCATGAATTTCGATTCGCGCTGACAGTCCAATTGCGAAGAAAAAGAATTCTCACACCCAAAGATAGAAGCAAATGGCATCTATTTATCGCCCGAACGTCGACAAAATTCACAACTGAGAGTCAAATTACGGAAAAATGAGTTAATTTTACGTTATTTATATATATATATATATAACTCCCTGATGTTCTTACTCGTTAACATTGCGCTAAGAACGTGAAAAATTACCTCAAAAAGATGACCATTCAAAAGTTTCGGTTTCGAAAGTAACAGCACTCTGACGTGACCACGGCCCGGTCAAACACTTAGCCTCAGAACGGGCCGACTGTGGACTTGTAAAATTTCGACATCAAAATTCAAATTCGAGTTTCCATCTTTGATGGAGGTAAAAAACACTCTGTATAGGTAAATCGTCAATTTCCAACACATTTCATCTCAATAAAATTTCTTGTGGAACGCCTCTAAAGTCCTCAAATAATTAAAAATTACCGCATCATCAAATGAGTGAAATATGAGCGATTAAAATTGAACCTTTTTCGCTTGACTCTCTGAACAAGAAATATTTCTAGCAACTCTAAAAACACTACCTTGCCCTCAAAAAATAGATGCGGGCCCTCGAATGAGTGTAAAGTGAACAAAACTCAAATCACTCATACTTCATCAATTAACTCCCAGATCGAAATTGCTTAGAAAAAATTTCCATTGGTTTGCTCTTTCAAACTAGTTCGAGTGGAAAAAATGCAGAAAAAAGAATTTTTATGCTCTATAATGGAGATCACGATGACTCCGGGAAACATAAATCGAGCGATTCCGGTAAAATCGTCAAAAATCGCTATTTCGTAAACTAATGGGAATTTCATTTTGAAAATTTCACTGAACACGTAAAATGATGCGCCTAGCAAAACATGTTAAATGACTTTTTCTGTGCGGGCGAAAGATGGTTTTTGAGCGGCGAAAAATCGAAAATCACTCATTTTTTAATGAGCTCCTGCGGCCAAACGGTGGCGTTTTGAGCGCTACCAATCCTGTGAGTCGTAGGTATTAATGATGCCAACCTCTCATAAAAATTCGAGGCTTTCACCTGCAATGGATACGCCATGAGGAGCAGTCAAAAAATCGGACCGAAAAAACGCCCTTTTTACACCCATTTTCAAAGCCCTATAAAAAATTTTCTAGCCCGAAAATCGAAAAACAAAAAACCACTTTTTCGGAGAAAATTGTTTTCAATATTGTGTCGAAAAATCAGACCTTTTGTTTCATAAATGAAAAAGATGGAGTGTTTGGCGCGGAACACATATTTTTTTTGAGAGTATTTGAGGCTCATTTTCTCGAAAAATTGGGAACCCAGATTTTTTGTGATTTTTTAAGTGAGAGACCTTTTCAATGTCTACAAGATATCAAAGTTTCGACGCTTTTGAGCGGCGGGCCTGGCCGGAAAAAAATGCCAAAAATCGACAACTTTTTTGCATGCTTTTTTTAAGAGGCTCTAGCAAAAAATTTTTCTCTATACGAAAAACCTATAAGTTTTGGCTGAGGTGTATCGCTACTCTGGCTACAAAAATATGAAATCGGCATGGCTGTAGAGCCGCTCTCCAAAAAGTATATATAGAAAAACTAAACGCATTTTTCATCACTTTTTTTTCAATTAAAGCATTTTTATGGGCCCGATCGATCCGAAAATCAATACGGGGGGGTTTCCCCCGATCCCCGACCTGGCCCCGAAGTTTGAGCCCGCTACGACCCCGCGTTCTGGTACTTTACTCCTGTTTCCCCTCGGAGTAGCATATGACTGTTTTTCAATCCCACACAAGCACCTCCACAAAAGTCCCGATCTAAACCTAAACGCGGATTTCGATTCTGGTTTTTCTCCCATTTTGGAGGTGCGCCGCTAGTAACCAGAACACCATAGCGCCCTCCTCCTCCCACACACAACACAACACACCCCAACACACACACCCAAACACACACCGACAAACCCCCAAACAACAAAAAACACCCACAACAACACATCATCAACACCACCAACAACAAACCACCCATACCACTCACACTCCTCACACTTATAAAACCATCAACAAATGACCCACAACAACATAGCACACGCGCACAACAAATTTATTACAGCCCATGCGTTACTTGTCTTCAAACTTGTATGTTTTACTTTTAAACACCCCGGCACTACTTTATTTACCAACAAACAACTCACACCTAACCATCAACCATCACTCAACAGGTCAAAAAAAAATTTACAACCTCTTCTTGTATGACAATAATCCCTAAACCTATAGATTTTACCATTAAACACACACAAAACGAGTTGTCATAACCTATCCAATCCTAATTTATCATATCCTCAATTTCAAAACCAATCTATCATACATTACTGTTGAATTTTCAGCTACCTCATACCTCATCCCATCTATCTTGACACACATTCCCTTATTCTTACTAAATCACTCCTCCAAACCTATACACTACCCGACTCAATTCCTTAAATTTTAAAGCTCGACAAAAAGTTGCACAACAATTTCATTAACGGAGACGTAAAAATGATAAAAATGATCTATCACACCTCCAATTTCCCTCAGGTTAAACAGGTTAAAAAACACGCCCGAAACAATCAACACTTCTTTATTTAAATGTTCAACACAATTATACTCGATATGAGTTTTCCCATATACGCCCCTCAAACAATAAAAAGCATTTACCAAAAAATATTCAATATCACTTTAGCGCCAGACGTACGAAAATAGCACTCCAGAGCACAGGAAAATACAAAGTTTCATATGCTTGCAAGTTTATACCCACCTTCAGAAATCACACAAGCGTTTCACACTGAATATCCGCATGAAAACTTGACAATAGAGCCCCAAATATTCACCAACATTATGATAGTTCAAATTACCACGAGCAAACTCGTTCAAATCAACCAGAAAAACTCAATTCAAATTCTTTTTTTGTGAATAAAGGGATTGAATGAGGAGAAAATGATAGAGTCTTAGATTATCCATATTCCATTACTCAAAAGATCCCAAACAATCCGATCCTCCTTCAATCTCAACGACTACAGAGACCCACAACATTTCCATAAAATTATTACAAAATAAATTTGCAAACAAAAGACCACATCCAACTGAAAATTAGCCCGCTTTTAATAGAAAAACATCGATTTTCTACGCCTCAATTGGAAATATGATTATGCAACACACGCGCAGTTGCGCGTGTGTTGCATAATCATATTTCCAGGTTGAGGCTAGTAGTTTTAGTTGTAATTTTTGGGCCGCTCTGGCGGGCCATGGCCCGCGGCAGAGCGGCACAGTCCTGGTCTTGATACCTATCATAACCTAGAAACTCTTCATTTACAGAAGTTCACTCATAACCTTCAAAAAATCCCAAAAATATGGAATTTCTTCCCATTTTCGGTGTGTTTACCCCGTAGACTTTTATCATAACCTTCAACATCTCCCTCTGCATGAAACTGAAATACATTTGTGCATGAAATCCCACGTTTTTGCGATTTATCATCGAAAATAACAGTTTACCATCCGTAGACTTTTGGCGACCATTTTCTAAAATTTCTGAAATGCGTACATTTCCCACCTCGCAACCCTTCCATACTGTCTAAAAAAATTGTTCAAAACACGCTTCCCTGACGAGAAAACAGCCAAAATATTTGCAAAAACTCATTTCCAATATACTAAAAAATATTCATTAACAAATTTTTCATCAACATAATTTATAAGACGCTTTCGATTCCGCTTCTTTTGACTCTAAAATCGTCTCTCTGGCTTGTTTCTAAGTGTCATTTTTTAATCAATTTAATTAGGTATGGAATTTTCGAAGGTTTCTTCTTTTTCCCCAAATACCGATTGGACCATTCTCAAATTGTAACCATACAAACTTCTTATTGATTTCTAGATTGTATCAAAATTTCAGACTTCTATCTTCAACGCCAACAAAAATATGCCTCATTGAAATTTCACTCAATTTGAGACCGAGTTCATCCACGGATTATTATTGAAAATTAAAAATACTCAAAACATATCGTCACTTTTAGTTTCTCGAGATGAAAAAAACCTTATCTCTTACGTACATCATGAAGCAAGTTTCATGCGTATTTCAGCATCGAACTACCTGAAATGAGCGTTTTATCGAATTTCGAAATAAATTCATGTTTTTGTAATTTGAAGCTTCAAGTGGCCAATTTCCCTACAGAAAAACATAATGAAATTGATCCTCTCATCAAACACTATAGCCTGACTGAATTGTAACGCATTCAAAACACAACTTCATCATCCACGCTAGTATGAGTACCTATTCACGTTCAGGATCATATTTCCTCAAAATGAAGCAATTTGTGAGCGGAAACAATTTTCCAGTGCAACCCGACCTATTTCTCAATTACTGACCGACATCGAAGCCTAAAAAAAGTCTGAGTGAGAATTTACGAATTTCTCACAAGATTTCAGTAATAATATTTTAGTTTCCGTAAATAACGTTTTTAAGACACGCAAACACTCTCAGAAATTCAGTGCATATCGGAAACACATCCTCATCAAATATGAATCCTGAGTGAGCCTCTAAACGATGTCCACTCAATGACAAAATGAGTGCCTCATAGAATCTGCGGATGCGATTGAGAGGATTTTGAGGCAGTCAAACAATGAGTTCTAATATCTATTTCTAAACGAAAATTTATTGCACTGGTGGAAAGTTCTTGATTAAAAAAATACGACAATTGCAATGTTCCATCATCAAAAATAATGCGAGAAATAATAACTCAAAGTACCGTGTTTCGCAATCGATCAGGTCCCAGCCAGATGCGCTAATTTTCTGCTTTGATGAAGCCATGACCACAAAGACCCAAATGTTCAATGAGCTTTTTTTATTCACGGAATGAAAAGTACAGTTTTTGACCTATGAGCACACCAAATTTCAGATTTCTAGCATCAAAAACTGCTGGTGAGCACACAACACGAATTGACACGAAAAGGCCTCAAAACGGGATATTGCTGTGCTTCTAAAATCTACCAACAAGGCGTTTTCAAAGTCTCATAACTGCAGATTTTATCAAGTTTTGACATTTTTTGCTATTGATTAATCATCATCGTTATATGGAAAATCTCTAGAAAGGAGGTGGAAACCCCAATTACTCGATAATCGCAAGAAATTTCGAGTCAAAAACGCACTTCCAGTAGATTCGCGACTTCGAAGGTCCAATTTCACTGAGAGGGCATTTTTGAGAGTCCATTACGGCAAGTTCTCGACAAGGGTGATTCTGTAAAATTGATCAGTAGGCTCACCCGTTCAATAAAAACCTGCAGAATTGATAATCTACTTCTCAAATATGATAGAAAAAAAATGACGTCGATTCGAAAACGCCAAGTTGAGCGAATATTCCTTTCTCCGTTCGGTGTCGTAAAAATCCGACGATAAGGCAACTTTGAGTACCCAAAACACCTACTTCTTACTGTTTTCTTGATGATTTTTCTCTCTAGTATTCATGACAAGCACACATTCTAACAGTGTTCAAAAATTGAAGTACATAACACCAAAACAGCCTGAGAAAATCAACTTTGAAAACGCAAGATTGATGAAATTTTACGACGATTCGCAGAACACGCGCGAGGCAGCGAGAATATATACGATGATTTGGACTTTGAAAATTTCGATATGAAATCATTTATGGCTATTATTGACCGAAAAACGCTTGTGGAATGAAATAAACACTACTCATGGGTAAATCGTGTATTTCCAACACATTTCGTCTCTATGAAATTTTTTGTGAGACCACTTTAAAAGCCTCAAATAAATGCATCACTCAATATGAGTGATTTTGAGAGGTATAAATGTCATATTTTCGACTCGACCCTCTCGTCAATAAATATTTCTAACAACTCTAAAGACACTACCTTGCCCTCAAAAAATAGCTGCGTGCCCTCGAATATGTATAAAATCGAAAAAACTTTAAACACTCATCACTCATTATTAAGCTTTTGGATCGAAATTGCTTAGAAAAAATTTTCAATAGTTTGCGCTTTCACACTATTTCGAGTTGAAAAAACGCCCATAAAATAGTTTTTATGCCCTATATTGGAAGTCACGGTTACTCAGGGAAACATAAATCGAGCGAAATGAGGAGAAATCACCAAAAACGGCTATTTCGTAAACTACTGGGATTTTCGTTCTGAAAATTTCACTGAAAGCGTAAAATAATGCGCCTATCAAAACATGTTAAATGACTTTTTCTGTGCGGGCTATAGAATTTTTTTGAGAAGCGAAAAATCGATTATCACCCATTTTTTGATGAGCTGCTGTGGCCAAACGGTGCCGTTTTGAGCGCTGCCGATTCTGTGAGTCAAAGGTACTAATTATGTCGACCTCTCATGAAAATTTGAGCTTTCCACGTGCGATGGATACGCCATGAGAAGCTGTCGAAAAATCCAACTGAAAAAACGCCGTTTTTTACACCCCATTTTGAAGTCGAATAAAAAAAAATCTATCGAACCAATTCTTTTGAGCCAAACTTTTTGAATGGACCAATATGTTTTCTGTGAGGTGTAGAAAAACCAGACCTCTTACTGTGAAACAGGAAAACTGAGACTGTTTGGCGCAGATGCCTTTTTTTTCGAGGTCATATTTGAGAGGCATTTTCTCGCAAAATTGAGCACCCAGATTTTTTGTGATTTTTTTCTCGAGAGATATTTGCAAACTATACATGATATCAAATTTCGAAAGCTTTTCCGCCGCTGGCCTGGCCAGAAAAAATTTCCAAAAATCTACACTTTTTTGGCATGCTTTTTTTGAGAGGCTCTAGCAAAAAATTTTTCTCTATACGAAAAACCTGAGGTTTTTGGCTGAGGTGTACCGCTACTCGGACTATCCAAAAATGAAATCCGCAGACCTCTAGCTATCACAGCGAAAATTAGATAAATATTAGAAAATGACCAAAAAAAAAAAGCTTTTTTTCATTTAAAGCATTTTTATGGGCCCGATCGAGCCGAGAGGCGGTACGGGGGGGTTTCCCCCCATGCCCCACCTGGTCCCAAAATTTGAGCCCGCTGCGACCACGCGTTCTGGTACTTTTCTCCTGTATCCCCTCGGGATCGCACTAGACCTTTCGCCAATAACCCTCTAGCCCCTCTGATAAAAATTTTTCTTCTGTTTTGACCTACCTGCGGATACCGATTTTAGTCTTTTTTTCACTCTCCGAGGGCGCCGCAAGTAACCAGAACACCAACGCGCCCTCCGACTCCCCCCCACAACACAACACACACCCACACACACACACCCAAACACACCCCCCGAAACCCCCAAACAACAAAAAACACCCACAACAACACATCATCAACACCACCAACAACAAACCACCCATACCACTCACACTCCTCACACTTATAAAACCATCAACAAATAGCCCACAACGACATACCACACGCGCACAACAAATTTAGTACAGCCCGTACCTTACTTGTAACCAAACTTGTATGTTTTACTTATAAACACCCCGGCACTACTTTATTTACCAACAAACAACTCACACCTAACCATCAACCATCACTCAACAGGTCAAAAATAATTTTACAACCTCCTCTTGTATGACAATAATTTTTGAACCTAGCGATTACCATTAAACACACACAAAACGAGTAGTCATAACCCATATGATCCTTATTTATCATGACTTTACCTTCAAACCCAATCTATCGTATATTACCTTTGAATTTGCAGCCCCCTCATACTTAATCCCATCTATCTCAACATACATCCCCTTATTCTTACTAAATCACTTCACCGAACCTATACACTACCCGACTCAATTCCTTATATTTCAGAGCTCGACAGAATGTGCAATAACAATTTCCTTAACGGAGACGTAAATATGAAAAAATTCCGCTATCACACCTCCAATTACCCTCAGGTTAAACAGGGGAAAAATTACACCCAATACAAACAATACTCGTTTATTTAAATGTTAAACACAATTTTGTTCGATATAAGTTTTCCCATATACGACCCTCAAACAATAAAAAGCATTTACCAAAAAACACTCAATATCACTTTAGCGCCAGACGTACGAAAATAGCACTCCATTAGCACACGAGAATTACAGAGTTTCATATGCCTACAAGTTTAAACCCACTTTCACAAACCACACTAGCGTTTCATACTGAATATCCGCATGAAAACATTACTATAGAGCCCCAAATATTCACCAACTTAATGATAGCTAAAATTACCATGAACACACTCTTTCAAATCAACCCGAAACACTCAATTCAAACTCATTTTCGTGAATAAATGGAATGAATGAAGGGTAAATGGTAGTGTATTAGATTATCCATCTTCCTTTACTCAAGAGATCCCATACAATCCCATCCTCCTTCAAACTAAACCACTACAGAAACCCACAGCATTTAAATAAAATAATCACAAAATAAATTTGCAAAACAAAGGCCACTTCCAACTGAAAATTAGCCCGCTTTCAATAGAGAAACATCGCTATTATACGCCTCAATTGGAAAATGATTATGCAACACACGCGCTGTCGCGCGTTCAAGTTTAATGCTAAAATATTTTGGTGGTGATTTAGGGGCCGCTCTGCGAGGGCGATGCCCTACGCAGAGCGGCACAGCCATGGTCTTGATACCTATCAAAACCGAGAAGCCCTTTACTTACTCCGGATCACTCAAAAACTCTACAAAATGACCATTAATGTGCAATTTCTGCCATTTTGTGCGGATTTATACCGTAGACTTTTATCACACCCTTAAACATCTCCCTCTGCATGAAACTGAAACACATTTGTGCATGAATTCCCACATTTTTGTGATTTTTCATCGAAAATAACATTTTACCATCCGTAGACTTTTGGCGAATGTTTCCTAAAATTTATGAAATGCGTAGGGTTCTCACCTTGCAACCCTTCCATACTGTCCAAAAAAAATGTTCAGAACACACTTCCCTGACGAGAAAACAGCCAAAATATTTGCAAAATATCATTTCCGAATATATTAAAAAATATTCATTAAAAATTTTTTCATCGACATAATTCATAAGACGCTCTGGATTCCGCTTCTTTTGAGCCTAAAATCGTCTCTCTGGCTTGTTTCTAAGTGCCATTTTTTTATCAATTTAATTAGGTATGGAATTTTCGAAGGTTTCTTCTTTTTCCCCAAATATCGATCGGACCATTTTCAAATTTTAACCATACAAACTTCTCATCGATTTCTAGATCGTATCAAAATTTCAGACGTCTAACTTCAATGCCAACGAAAATATGGCTCATTGAAATTTCACACCTCTCGCGACCGAGTATTTATAGATCAATCATCAATGAAAATTTCAAAATCATAATTTATGTCATGAAACCCCCTCATTCTCTTCGAATGAAATACCAAATAACGGCCACCAAAACCTCCAGAAGCCATTTTCAAGGACAATTGAAATACCACAGAAAACGTTTACATGAAGAATTACCAGAAAAACAACTGCCAGTCAAATTTTACCCCAAACAGTGAATTTTCTACCTGGAAAATGTTCGAAGTTCGAACCTCTCGTCGGGCACTGAAACATGAATAATTTAGAACGCCCACCAAAATCAGGACAAACATTTACGTTCGGATGAGTGATTTCTCCATTTGAGCGATACATTTCTTCAAAGTCGAACATTTCACGACCGCAAACCATTTCACACGATTTCCATGAGTATACTTCAATCATTCACCAAAATAGAACCCTCAACCAAGTCTGAGAGAGAATTTACAAATTATTCCAAATAAATATGAGTGATGACATTTTACTTTTCGTAAATAACACATATGAGACCTGCGAACCATATCTCTCGAAAATTCCAGACATCTCGGGGACACACATACGCACGCGCATTCACCATACAACGCCGACCCCTTAACCACTGTGCCACGGCGAGCAACAATCTTCTTACATTCCCATTCACAATAAAAACTGACCTCTGAAAAATACTGAGAGAAAATTTTCATTTCAAATGAACCTCCAATTTCATTTTTCAATCGCCAAAATTGATGAGAGAAAAATTCACTCATCGTACGCTCTTTAGTAATCGACAAATCCACCATGTACACTCTTTTTTTCAATGAAAATATAGGCATGATCACTAAACACTTCTTTTCCAAGGAGCACATTCCATACCGAAATCGAATGTTTATTTTCTTCAACATGCATACAGTACGAATTTCCAATTTCCAACGTAAAAATACGCCGGTAAACTCACAACACTAATTTTGCCTAAATATCGAGTGATTCTGGAGCCTCATTCATCTCATGTATCGAGTATTATAAGTTTTTTATACTCAGTGTGAGCATTTCAACTGAAATCAGTACCTGGCAACTGCAAACACTCGTATTCTTCACAAACGACCGACTCGACTCTGTTCATTTCGAAAACAGCGAAGAAATGCGAGCGATTTTCAATGTCACTCACTCGTAATGAGTGAGAGCCTCTTTCAATTCATGAAGTTCGATTGCGTGCTGACACTTTAATTGCGAACAAGAGAATTTCTCACACCCAAAGGTGGAAGCAAATGGCATCTATTCATCGCCCGAACGTCGACAAAATTCACAACTGATAGTCAAATTACGTAAAAATGAGTTAAATTTACGTTATATATATATATAAATGACTCCCTGATGTTCTTACTCGTTAACACTGTGCTAAGAACGTGAAAAATTTCCTCGGAAAGATAGCCATTCGAAAATTTCGGTTTCAAAGTAACAACACTCTGACGTGACCGCACTCAGCTCGCACACTTAGCATCAGAACGGGCAGAAGCTGGACTTGTAAAATTTCGACACAAAATTCAAATTCGAGTTTCCATCGTTGATGGAGGTGAAAAACACTACGTATAGGTAAATCGTCAATTTCCAACACATTTCATCTCTATAAAATTTCCTGTGGAACGCCTCTAAAGTCCTCAAATAATTAAAAATTACCGCATCATCAAATGAGTAAAATATGAGCGACTAAAATTTTGCTTTTTCCGCTTGACTCTCTAAACAAGAAATATTTCTAGCAACTCTAGAGACACTACCTTGCCCTCAAAAAATAGCTGCGGGCCCTCGAATGAGTGTAAAGTGAACAAAACTCAAATCACTCATACTTCATCAATAAACTCCCAGATCGAAATTGCTTAGAAAAAATTTCCATTGGTTTGTTCTTTCAAACTAGTTCGAGTGGAAAAAATGCAAAAAAAAAGATTTTCATGCCCTATACTGGAGATCACGACGACTCCGGGAAACATAAATCGAGCGATTCGGGCGAAATCGCCAAAAACGGCTATTTCGTAAACTACCGGGAATTTCGCTCTGAAATTTTCACTGAACACGTAAAATGATGCGACAAGCAAAACATGCTAAATGACTTTTTCTGTGCGGGCAATAGAATTTTTTTGAGAAGCGAAAAATCGAAAATCACTCATTTTTTGATGAGCTGCTGTGGCCAAACGGTGGCGTTTTGAGCGCTGCCAGTCCTGTGAGTCGTAGGTATTTTTGATGCCAACCTCTCATGAAATTTTGAGACGTTCAAGTGCGATGGATACGCCATGGAGAGCAGTCAAAAAATTCGACAGAAAAAACGCCTTTTTTTAGGCATACTTTAAAGTCGAATAAAATAGAATCTATTCGACGAATTCTTTCGAGCCAAACTTTTTGAATGTACCAACATGTTTTCTGTGATGTATGGAAAAACCAGACCTCTTACTGTGAAACAGGAAAACTGAGACTGTTTGGCGCAGATGCCATTTTTTTCGAGGTCTTTTTTGAGAGGCATTTTCTCAAAAAATTGAGAACCCAGATTTTTTGTGATTTTTTTCTCGACAGATATTTGCAAACTATACATGATATCAAATTTCGAAAGCTTTTCCGCCGCTGGCCTGGCCAGAAAAAAATCGCAAAAATCGACACTTTTTTAGCATGCTTTTTTTGAGAGGCTCTAGCAAAAAATTTTTCTCTATACGAAAACACTCAAGTTTTTGGCTGAGGTGTACCGCTACTTTGACTACCAGAATATGAATTCCCAGACCTCTGGCTATCATGACAAACATTACATAAATATTAGAAAATGACAAAAAAAAATCAGCTTTTTTCCATTTAAAGCATTTTTATGGGCCCGATCGATCCGAGAGGCGAAACTTAAGGTTTTTTAGCGAGCCTCCATCCGGCCTCCCAATTTGAGCTCGCTGCGACCACGCGTTCTGGTACTTTACTCCTGTCAGGTACCAAATTTTTCCCCGTTGTTTCCGAGCACTAAACACAAGCACCCTCCCTTATAGTACTAGTTCTAGCATCTCTTCGAAATGCGTATTTTAGTTTTAGTGCTTTTTTCAAATCCGGAGGGCGCCGCGAGTAACCAGCACACACACGCGCCCTCCGACTCCCCCCCACACAAACAACACACACACACACACACACCCACACACACACCGCCAAACCCCCAAACCCCAACAAAAAACACCCACAACAACACATCATCAACAACACCAACAACAAACCACCCATACCACTCACACTCCTCACACTTATAAAACCATCAACAAATAGCCCACAACGACATACCACACGCGCAAAACAAATTTAGTACAGCCCGTACCTTTCTTGTAACCAAACTTTTATGTTTTACTTTTAAACACCCCGGCACTACTTTATTTACCAACAAACAACTCACACCTAATTCAACCATCACTCAACAGGTCAAAAATAATTATACTAATTCTTTTAGTATAACAATAATCCCTAAACCTAGCGATTACCATTAAACACACATAAAACGTGTTGTCATAACCTATATGATCCTTATTTATCATGACTTCATCCCATCTTAACATACATCCCCTTATTCTTACTAAATCACTCCACCAAACCTACACTACCCTACTCAATTCCTTATATGTTGAAGCTCGACAGAAAGTTGAATAACAATTTCCTTAAGAAACACGTAAAGATGATAAAATTCCTCTATCACACCTCCAATTAGTGTTAATCAGGTTAAAAAACACACCCAAATCAATCAACACTTGTTCATTTAAATGTTCAACACAATGATGTTCGATATAAGTTTTCCCATATACGCCCCTCAAACAATAAAAAGCATTCACCAAAAAACGTTCAATATCACTCTAGGGCCAGACGTACGAAAATAGCACTCCAATACCACACACATGAAAACCAAGTTTTATATGCTTACAACTTTATACCCACTTCCAAAAACCACAGTAGCGTTTCACACTGAATATCCGAATGAAAACTTTACTATAGAACCCCAAATATTCACCAACTTGATGATCATTCAAATTACCATGAACACACTCTTTCAAATCAACCCGAAAAACTCTATTCTAATTCATTTTCGTGAAGAAATGCAATGAATGAGGGGTAAATGATAGAGTATCAGATTATCGATCTTCCATTACTCGAGAGATCCCATACAATCCGATCCTCCTCCAATCTAAACCACTACAGAAACCCACAACATTTGAATAAAATAATCACGAAATTAATTTGCAAACAAAAGACCACATCCAACTGAAAATTAGCCCGCTTTTAATAGAGAAACATCGCTATTAAAAGCCTCAAATGGAAAGTGATTATGCAACACACGCGCTGTCGCGCGTTCAAGTTTATTACTAAAATATTTTGGTGGTGACTTAGGGGCCGCTCTGCGGGGCTACGCCCTACGCAGAGCGGCACAGCCATGGTCTTGATGCCTATCAAACCGAGGGGCCCTTTACTCACTCCGGATCACTCAAAAACTCTACAAAATGTCCATTAATGTGCAATTTCTGCCATTTTGGATGGATTTACCACGTAGACTTATCATAACCTTCAACATCTCCCCCTGCATGAAACTGAAATACATTTGTGCATGAATTCCCACATTTTTGCGATTTTTCATCGAAAATAACATTTTACCATCCGTAGACTTTTGGCGAATGTTTCCTAAAATTTATGAAACGCGTACGTTTCCAACCTTGCAACCCTTCCATACTGTCCAAAAAAATTGTTCAAAACACGCTTCCCTGACGAGAAAACAGCCAAAATATTTGCAAAAACTCATTTCCGAATATATTAAAAAATATTCATTAACAAAATTTTCATCGACATAATTCATAAGACGCTCTGGATTCCGCTTCTTTTGAGCCTAAAATCGTCTCTCTGGCTTGTTTCTAAGTGCCATTTTTTTATCAATTTAATTAGGTATGGAATTTTCGAAGGTTTCTTCTTTTTCCCCAAATATCGATTGGGCCATTTTCAAATCTGAACCATACAAACTTCTTATTGATATCTAGATTGTATCAAAATTTCAGACGTCTTACTTGAATGCCAACGAAAATATGGCTCATTCAAATTTCACTCCTCTCGCGACCGACAGTTTATAGGTCAATTATCAATGAAAATTTAAAAATCATAATTTATGTGATGTATCCCCCCTCATTCTCTTCGAATGAAATACCAAATAACGCCCACCAAAACCTCCAGAAGACATCTTCAAGGACAACTGAATTACCACCGAAAACGTTTACATGAAGAATTCCCAGAAAAACAACTGCCAGTCAAATTTTACCCCAAACTGTGAATTTTTTACCTGGAAAATGCTCGAAGTTCGAACCTCTCGTCGGGCACTGACACATGAATCATTTAGAACGTCTACCAAAATCAGGACAAACATTTACGTTCGAATGAGTGATTTCTCCATTTGAGCGGTACATTTCTTCAAAGCAAAACATTTCACGAGCGCAAACCATTTGCAGAATTTCCATAAGTATACTTCAATCATTCACCAAAATAGAACCCTCGACCAAGTCTGAGAGAGAATTTACAAATTATTCCAAATTATTATGAGTGATGACATTTTACTTTTCGTAAATAACACATATGAGACCTGCGAACCATATCTCTCGAAAATTCCAGACATCTCGGGGACACACATACGCACGCGCATTCACCATACAACGCCGATCCCTTAACCACTCTGCCACGGCGAGCAACAATCTTCTTACATTCCCATTCACAATAAAAATTGACCTCTGAAAAATACTGAGAGAAAATTTTCAATTCAAACGAACCTCGAATTTCATTTTTCAATCGCCAAAATTGATAAGAGAAAAATTCACTCATTGTACGCTCGTTAGTAATCGACGAATCCACCACGATGCACTTTTTCTTCAATGAGAATATAGGCATGATCACTAAACACTCCTTTTCCAAGGAGCACATTCCATATCGAAATCGAATGTTTATTTTCTTCAACATGCATACAGTACGAATTACCGATTCCCAACGTAAAACTACGCTGATAAACTCACAACACTCATTTTGCCTAAATATCGAGTGATTCTGGAGCCTCATTAATCTCATTTATCGAGTATTATATGGTTTGTATCGTCTCTGTGACCATTTCAACAAAATCAGTACCTGGCAACTGCAAACACTCGTATTCTTCATCAAAGACCGACTCGACTCTGTTCATTTCGAAAACAGCGAGGAAATGCGAGCGATTTTCAATATCACTCACTCGTAATGAGTGAGAGCCTCTTTCAATTCATGAATTTCGATTACGTGCTGACACTTTAATTGCGCACAAGAGAAATTCTCACACCCAAAGATGGAAACAAATGGCATCTATTCATCGCCCGAACGTCGACAAAATTCACAACTGATAGTCATATTACGTAAAAATGAGTTAAATTTACGTTATATATATACACAAATGACTCCCTGATGTTCTTACTCGTTAACACTGTGCTAAAAACGTGAGAAATTTCTTCGGAAAGATATCCATTCAAAAATTTCGGTTTCAAAGTAACAACACTCTGACGTGACCGCCGCCAGCTCACACACTTCGCATCAGAACGGGCAGAAGCTGGACTTGAAAAATTTCGACACAAAATTCAATTTCGAGTTCCCATCGTTGATGGAGGTGAAAAACATTACGTATAGGTAAATCGTCAATTTCCAACACATTTCATCTCTATAAAATTTCTTGTGGAACGCCTCTAAAGTCCTCAAATAATTAAAAATTACCGCATCATCAAATGAGTGAAATATGAGCGACTAAAATTGAAGCTTTTTCGCTTGACTCTCGGAACAAGAAATATTTCTAGCGACTCTAAAGACACTACCTTGCCCTCAAAAAATAGCCGCGGGCCCTCGAATGAGTGTAAAGTGAACAAAACTCAAATCACTCATACTCCATCGATAAGCTCTCAAATTGAAATTGCTTAGAAAAAAATTCCAATAGTTTGCGCTTTCACACTGTTTCGAGTTGAAAAGAACCAAAAAAAATAGTTTTTTATGCCCTATAATGCAAATCGCTATCACTCGGGGAAACATAAATCGAGCGATATGAGCAAAATCGCAAAAATTGGCTATTTCCTGAACTACTGGGAATTTCGCTCTGAAAATTTCACTGAACACGTAAAATGATGCGACAAACAAAACATCTCAAATGAATTTTTCTGTGCGGGCCACAGAAATTTTTTGAGCGGCGAAAAATCGAAAATCACGCATTTTTTGATGAGCTGCTGCGGCCAAACGGTGGCATTTTGAGAGCTCCCAATCCTGTGAGTCGTAGGTATTGTTGATGTGAAGCTCTCATAAAATTTTGAAACTTCCACGTGCAGTGGATAAGCCATTAGGAGCAATCAAAAAATCTGACCGAAAAAACGCTTCATTTTACACTCCACTTTGAAGTCGAAAAAAAAAAAATCTATCCGTCGAATTTTTCTGAGCCAAACTTTTTGAATGAACCAAAGTGTTTTCTGTGAGGTGTTGAAAAACCAGACCTCTCACTCTGAAACAGAAAAACTGAGACTGTTTGGCGCAAAACTCATTTTTTTTGAGGTCTTTTTTGAGAGGCATTTTCTCGCAAAATTATGCACCCAGATTTTTTGTGATTTTTTTCTAGAGAGATATTTGCAACCTCTACAAGATATCAAAATTCGAAAACTTTTCCGCCGCTGGCCTGGCCAGAAAAAAATCGCAAAAAATCGACCCTTTTTTGGCATGCTTTTTTTGGGAGGCTCTAGCAAAAAATTTTTCTCTATGCCAAACGTTTCAAGTTTTTGGCTGAGGTGTACCGCTACTCTAACTACCCAAAAATGAAATTCGCAGACCTCTAGGACTCATAGTTGAAAACTTTTAAATGTTTGAAAATGACCAAAAATAATCACTTTTTTTTCGATTAAAGCATTTTTATGGGCCCGATCGATCCGATAATCAATACGGGGGGGTTTCCCCCGATCCCCGACCTGGCCCCGAAGTTTGAGCCCGCTACGACCCCGCGTTCTGGTACTTTACTCTTGTTTCCCCTCGGAGTAGCATAGGACTGTTTTTCAATCCCACACAAGCACCTCCACAAAAGTCTCAATACAAATCTAAATGCGGTTTCTGATCCTGGTTTTTTCTCACATTTGGAGGTGCGCCGCAAGTAACCAGCACACACACGCGCCCTCCGACTCCCCCCCACAAACACACACCCACACACACACACCCAAACACACACCGCCAAACCCCCAAACAACAAAAAACACCCACAACAACACATCATCAACAACACCAACAACAAACCACCCATACCACTCACACTCCTCACACTTATAAAACCATCAACAAATGACCCACAACAACATAGCACACGCGCACAACAAATTTAGTACAGCCCATGCGTTACTTGTCTCCAAACTTGTATGTTTTACTTTTAAACACCACAGCCACTACTTCATTTACCAACAAACAACTCACACCTAACCATCACTCAACAAGTGTAAAATAAATAAACTAACTCTTTTAGTATGACAATAATCCCTAAACCTTGCGATTACCATTAAACACACACCAAACGAGTTGTCATAACCTATATGATCCTTATTTATCAGGACTTTACCTTCAAACCCAATCTATCGTATATTACCATTGAATTTTCAGCCCCCTCATACTTCATCCCATCTATCTTAACATACATCCCCTTATTCTTACTAAATCCCTTCACAAAACATATACACTACCCGACTCAATTCCTTATATTTCAGAGCTCGACAGAATGTGCAATAACAATTTCCTTAACGGAGACGTAAATATGAAAAAATTCCGCTATCACACCTCCAATTACCCTCAGGTTAAACAGGGGAAAAATTACACCCAATACAAACAATACTCGTTTATTTAAATGTTAAACACAATTTTGTTCGATATAAGTTTTCCCATACACGCCCCTCAAACAATAAAAAGCATTTACCAAAAAACATTCAATATCACTTTAGCGCCAGACGTACGAAAATACCACTCCAATAGCACACGAGAATTACAGAGTTTCATATGCCTACAAGTTTAAACCCACTTTCACAAACCACACTAGCGTTTCATACAGAATATCCGCATGAAAACATTACTATAGAGCCCCAAATATTCACCAACTTAGTGATAGCTAAAATTACCATGAACACACTCTTTCAAATCAACCCGAAACACTCAATTCAAACTCATTTTCGTGAAGAAATTGAATGAATGAGCGGTAAATAACAGAGTATTAGATTACCCATCTTTCATTTCTCCGAAGATCCCATACAATCTGACCCTTCTTCAATCCAAACCACTATAGAAACCCACAACATTTGACTAAAATAATCCCAAAATGAGTTTGCAAACAAAAGACTACATCCAACTGAAATTAGCCCGCTTTTAATAGAGAAACATCGCTATTATACGACTCAATTGGAAAATGATTATGCAACACACGCGCCGTCGCGCGTTCGCGTTTAATACTAGAATATTTTGGTCGTGATTTAGGGGCCGCTCTGCGAGGGCGATGCCCTACGCAGAGCGGCACAGCCATGGTCTTGTTGCCTATCAAAACCGAGGGGCCCTTTACTTACTCCGGATCACTCAAAAACTCTACAAAATGCCCATAAATGTGCAATTTCTGCCATTTAGGGTGGATTTACCCCGTAGACTTTTATTATAACCTTCAACATCTCCCTCTGTTTGAAGCTGAAATACATTTGTGCATGAATTCCCACTTTTTTGTGGTTTTTCATCGAAAATAACATTTTACCATCCGTAGACTTTTGGCAAATGTTTCCTAAAATTTCTGGAATGCGTACGTTTCCAACCTTGCAACCCTTCCATACTGTCCAAAAAAATTGTTCAAAACACGCTTCCCTGACGAGAAAACAGCCAAAATATTTGCAAAAACTCATTTCCGAATATATTAAAAAATATTCATTCAAAAATTTTTCATCGACATAATTCATAAGACGCTCTCGATTCCGCTTCTTTTGAGCCTAAAATCGTCTCTCTGGCTTGTTTCTAAGTGCCATTTTTTTATCAATTTAATTAGGTATGGAATTTTCGAAGGTTTCTTCTTTTTCCCCAAATATCGATTGGATCATTCTCAAATTGTAACCATACAAACTTCTCATTGATATCTAGATTGTATCAAAATTTCAGACTTCTTACTTGAATGCCAACGAAAATATGGCTCATTGAAATTTCACTCCTCTCGCGACCGAGAGTTTATACATCAATTATCAATGAAAATTTGAAAATCATAATTTATGTCATGAAACCCACGCATTCTCTTCGAATGAAATACCAAATAACGCCCACCAAAACCTCCAGAAGACATTTTCAAGGACAACTGAAATACCACCGAAAACGTTTACATGAAGAATTCCCAGAAAAACAACTGCCAGTCAAATTTTACCCCAAACTGTGAATTTTTTACCTGGAAAATGCTCGAAGTTCGAACCTCTCGTCGGGCACTGAAACATGAATCATTTAGAACGTCCACCAAAATCAGGACAAACATTTACGTTCGAATGAGTGATTTCTCCATTTGAGCGGTACATTTCTTCAAAGCAAAACATTTCACGAGCGCAAACCATTTCGCTTCGCAGAATTTCCATAGGTATATACTTCAATCATTCACCAAAATAGAACCCTCAACCAAGTCTGTTAGAGAATTTACAAATTATTCCAAATTATTATGAGTGATGACATTTTACTTTTCGTAAATAACACATATGAGGCCTGCGAACCATATCTCTCGAAAATTCCAGACATCTCGGGAGCACACATACGCACGCGCATTCACCATACAACGCCGATCCCTTAACCACTGTGCCACGGCGAGCAACAACCTTCTTACATTCCCATTCACAATAACAATTGACCTCTGAAAAATACTGAGAGAAAATTTTATTTCAAACGAACCTCGAATTTCATTTTTCAATCGCCAAAATTGATGAGAGAAAAATTCACTCATCGTACGCTCTTTAGTAATCGACAAATCCACCATGTACACTCTTTTTTTCAATGAAAATATAGGCATGATCACTAAACACTTCTTTTCCAAGGAGCACATTCCATACCGAAATCGAATGTTTATTTTCTTCGACATGCATACAGTACGAATTTCCAATTTCCAACGTAAAAATACGCTGATAAACTCACAACACTAATTATGCCTAAATATCGAGTGATTCTGGAGCCTCATTTACCTCATTTATTGAGTATTAAACGTTTTGTATCGCAATTTTGAACATTCCGACTAATATCACTAGCTGGCAACTGCAAACACTCGTATTCTTCATCAAAGACCGACTCGACTCTGTTCATTTCGAAAACAGCGAGGAAATGCGAGCGATTTTCAATGTCACTCACTCGTAGTAGTGAGAGCCTCTTTCAATTCATGAATTTCGATTGCGTGCTTACACTTTAATTGCGAACAAGAGAAATTCCCACACCCAATGATGGAAGCAAATGGCATCGATTCATCGCCCGAACGTCGACAAAATTCACAACTGATAGTCAAATTACGTAAAAATGAGGTAATTTTACGTTTTATATATATCTATATATGACTCCCTGATGTTCTTACTCGTTAACACTGTGCTAAGAACGTGAGAAATTTCCTCGGAAAGATAGCCATTCGAAAATTTCGGTTTCAAAGTAACAACACTCTGACGTGACCGCACTCAGCTCGCACACTTTGCATCAGAACGGGCAGAAGCTGGACTTGAAAAATTTCGACACAAAATTCAATTTCGAGTTCCCATCTTTGATGGAGGTGAAAAACACTACGTATAGGTAAATCGTCAATTTCCAACACATTTCATCTCTATAAAATTTCCTGTGGAACGCCTCTAAAGCCCTCAAATAATTAAAAATTAGCGCATCATCAAATGAGTGGAATATGAGCGATTCAAGTTGAGCCTTTTTCGCTTGACTTTCGAAACAAGAAATATTTATAGCAACTCTAGAGACACTACCTTGCCCTCAAAAAATAGCTGCGGGCCCTCGAATGAGTGTAAAGTGAACAAAACTCAAATCACTCATACTTCATCAATAAACTCCCAGATCGAAATTGCTTAGAAAAAATTTCCATTGGTTTGTTCTTTCAAACTAGTTCGAGTGGAAAAAATGCAAAAAAAAAGATTTTCATGCCCTATACTGGAGATCACGACGACTCCGGGAAACATAAATCGAGCGATTCGGGCGAAATCGCCAAAAACGGCTATTTCGTAAACTACCGGGAATTTCGCTCTGAAATTTTCACTGAACACGTAAAATGATGCGACAAGCAAAACATGCTAAATGACTTTTTCTGTGCGGGCAATAGAATTTTTTTGAGAAGCGAAAAATCGAAAATCACTCATTTTTTGATGAGCTGCTGTGGCCAAACGGTGGCGTTTTGAGCGCTGCCAGTCCTGTGAGTCGTAGGTATTTTTGATGCCAACCTCTCATGAAATTTTGAGACGTTCAAGTGCGATGGATACGCCATGGAGAGCAGTCAAAAAATTCGACAGAAAAAACGCCTTTTTTTTAGGCATACTTTAAAGTCGAATAAAATAGAATCTATTCGACGAATTCTTTCGAGCCAAACTTTTTGAATGTACCAACATGTTTTCTGTGATGTATGGAAAAACCAGACCTCTTACTGTGAAACAGGAAAACTGAGACTGTTTGGCGCAGATGCCATTTTTTTCGAGGTCTTTTTTGAGAGGCATTTTCTCAAAAAATTGAGAACCCAGATTTTTTGTGATTTTTTTCTCGACAGATATTTGCAAACTATACATGATATCAAATTTCGAAAGCTTTTCCGCCGCTGGCCTGGCCAGAAAAAAATCGCAAAAATCGACACTTTTTTAGCATGCTTTTTTTGAGAGGCTCTAGCAAAAAATTTTTCTCTATACGAAAACACTCAAGTTTTTGGCTGAGGTGTACCGCTACTTTGACTACCAGAATATGAATTCCCAGACCTCTGGCTATCATGACAAACATTACATAAATATTAGAAAATGATAAAAAAAAATCAGCTTTTTTCCATTTAAAGCATTTTTATGGGCCCGATCGATCCGAGAGGCGAAACTTAAGGTTTTTTAGCGAGCCTCCATCCGGCCTCCCAATTTGAGCTCGCTGCGACCACGCGTTCTGGTACTTTACTCTTGTCAGGTACCAAATTTTTCCCCGTTGTTTCCGAGCACTAAACACAAGCACCCTCCCTTATAGTACTAGTTCTAGCATCTCTTCGAAATGCGTATTTTAGTTTTAGTGCTTTTTTCAAATCCGGAGGGCGCCGCGAGTAACCAGAACACCAACGCGCCCTCCGACTCCCTCCCACACACAAACACACCCCAACACACACACCCAAACACACACCGCCAAACCCCCAAACAACAAAAAACACCCACAACAACACATCATCAACAACACCAACAACAAATCACACATTCCACCCAATCGCCACACTTTTAAAACCATCAACAAATGACCCACAACAACATAGCACACGCGCACAACAAATTTAGTACAGCCCGTACCTTACTTGTAACCAAACTTTATGTTTTACTTTTAAACACCACAGCCACTACTTAATTTACCAACAAACAACTCACACCTAACCATCAACCACCACTCAACCGGTAAAAAATTATTATTTCACCCTCTTCTTAAATGACACTCACACCAAACCTTTCTGATGGGAACCTCATTAATACTATCATAATCCAAAACATACCAATTATTATTAAACTCTCCTGAAATCATAACCTATCCTAATTTATCATGACCTCACATTCAAACCCAATCTATCAAATATTTCTGTCGAATTTTCAACACTCCCATCTTCCATCCCATATATCTTAGCATACATCATCATATTCTTACTGAATCACTCCACCAAACTTACACTACCCTACTCAATTCTTCATATTTTAAAACTCGACAGAATGTTGCAGAACTATTTCCTTAACGGAGACGAAATGATGATTAAATGCCTCTATCACACCTCTAATTCCCTATACAATCAATACTTGTTCATCTAAATGTTCAATATCAGTTTTCCCATACACGCCCCTCAAATAGTAAAAAGCATTTTCCAAAAACCCGTTCAATATCACTTAAGGGACAGACGTACGAAAATAGCACTACAATAGCACACGTAATAACCAAGTTTAATATGCTTCCAAGTTTATATCCACTTCCAAAAACCACACTAGCGTTTCACACTGAATTTCCGCATGAAAACTTCACTATAGAGCCCCAAATATTCACCAACTTAATGATATTTCAAATTACCATGAACAAACTTGTTCAAATCAACCAGAAAAACTCAATTCAAATTCATTTTCGTGAATAAATTGAATGAATGAGGGGTAAATGATAGAGTATTAAATTATCCATCTCCCATTACTCAAGAGATCCCATACAACCCGACTCTCCCCTATCCAAACCGATACGGAAACCCACAACACTAGAATAAAATTACCACGAAACAAATTTGCAAACAAAAGACGACATCCCACCGAAAATTAGGCCGCTTTTAATAGAGAAACATCGCTATTATACGCCTCATTTCGGACAATGATTGAGCAACACACGCGCAGTCGCGCGTTCAACTTTGAGACTAGAGTATTTTGGTGGTGACTTATGGGCCGCTCTGCGGGGCGATGCCCTACGCAGAGCGGCACAGCTATGGTCTTGATGCATATCAAAACCGAGGAGTCCTTTACTTACTCCGGATCACTCAAAAACTCTACAAAATGCCCATTAATGTGCAATTTCTGCCATTTTGGGCGGATTTATCCCGTAGACTTTTTCCATAAACTTAAACTTCTCCTTCTGCATGAAACTGAAATACATTTGTGCATGAATTCCCACATTTTTGTGATTTTTCATCGAAAATAACATTTTACCATCCGTAGACTTTTGGCGAATGTTTCCTAAAATTTATGAAATGCGAACGTTTCCCACCTTGCAACCCTTCCATACTGTCCAAAAAAATTGTTCAAAACACTCTTCCCTGACGAGAAAAAAGCCAAAATATTTGCAAAATATCATTTCCAAATATATTAAAAAATATTCATTAACAAATTTTTCATCGACATAATTCATAAGACGCTCTCGATTCCGCTTCTTTTGAGCCTAAAATCGTCTCTCTGGCTTGTTTCTAAGTGCCATTTTTTTATCAATTTAATTAGGTATGGAATTTTCGAAAGTTTCTTCTTTTCCCCCAAATATCGATTGGACCATTTTCAAATTTCAACCATACAAACTTCTCATTGATAACTAGATTGTATCAAAATTTCAGACTTCTTACTTGAATGCCAACGAAAATATGGCTCATTGAAATTTCACTCCTCTCGCGACCGAGAGTTTATACATCAATTATCAATGAAAATTTGAAAATCATAATTTATGTCTAAGCCCTCTCATTCTCTTTGAATGAAATACCAAATAACGCCCACCAAAACCTCCAGAAACCATTTTCAAGGACAATTGAAATAACGCAGAAAACGTTTACATGAAGAATTCCCAGAAAAACAACTGCCAGTCGAATTTTACCCCAAACAGGGAATTTTTTACCTGGAAAACGCTGGATGTTCGAACCTCTCCTCGGGCACTGAAACATGAATAATTTAGAACGCCCACCAAAATCAGCACAAAAATTTATGTTGGAATGAGTGATATCTCCATTTGAGCAGTAAATTTCTTCAAAGTAGAACATTTCACGAGCGCAAACCATTTGCAGAATTTCCATAAGTATACTTCAATCATTCACCATAATAGAACCCTCGACCAAGTCTGAGAGAGAATTTACAAATTTTCCAAATTATTATGAGTGATGACATTTTACTTTTCGTAAATAACACATATGAGACCTGCGAACCATATCTCTCGAAAATTCCAGACATCTCGGGGACACACATACGCACGCGCATTCACCATACAACGCCGATCCCTTAACCACTCTGCCACGGCGAGCAACAATCTTCTTACATTCCCATTCACAATAAAAATTGACCTCTGAAAAATACTGGGAGAAAATTTTCAATTCAAACGAACCTCGAATTTCATTTCTCAATCGCCAAAATTGATAAGAGAAAAATTCACTCATTGTACGCTCGTTAGTAATCGACAAATCCACCACGATGCACTTTTTCTTCAATGAGAATATAGGCATGATCACTAAACACTCCTTTTCCAAGGAGCACATTCCATATCGAAATCGAATGTTTATTTTCTTCAACATGCATACAGTACGAATTACCGATTCCCAACGTAAAAATACGCTGATAAACTCACAACACTCATTTTGCCTAAATATCGAGTGATTCTGGAGCCTCATTTACCTCATTTATTGAGTATTAAACGTTTTGTATCGCCATTGTGAACATTCCGACTAATATCATTAGCTGGCAACTGCAAACATTCTTATTCTTCATGAACGACCGACGCGACTTTGTTCATTTCGAAAACAGCGAGGAAATGCGAGCGATTTTCAATGTCACTCACTCGTAATGAGTGACAGTCTCTTTAAATTCATGAATTTCGACTGCGTGCTGACACTTTAATTGCGAACAAGAGAAATTCTCACACCCAAAGATGGAAGCAAATGGCATCTATTCATCGCCCGAACGTCGACAAAATTCACAACTGGTAGTCAAATTACGTAAAAATGAGTTAAATTTACGTTATATATATATATAAATGACTCCCTGATGTTCTTACTCGTTAACACTGTGCTAAGAACGTGAGAAATTTCTTCGGAGAGATAGCCATTCAAAATTTTCGGTTTCAAAGTAACAACACTCTGACGTGACCGCCGCCAGCTCACACACTTTGCATCAGAACGGGCAGAAGCTGGACTTATAAAATTTCGACACAAAATTCAAATTCGGGTTTCCATCGTTGATGGAGGTAAAAAACACTGTGTATAGGTAAATCGTCAATTTCCAACACATTTCATCTCTATAAAATTTCTTGTGGAACGCCTCTAAAGTCCTCAAATAATTAAAAATTACCGCATCATCAAATGAGTGAAATATGAGCGACTAAAATTGAGCCTTTTTCGCTTGGCTCTCGAAACAAGAAATATTTCTAGCATTGCTAAAGACACTACCTTGCCCTCAAAAAATAGCTGCGTGCCCTCGAATGAGTGTAAAGTGAACAAAACTCAAATCACTCATACTTCATCAATAAACTCCCAGATCGAAATTGCTTAGAAAAAATTTCCATTGGTTTGCTCTTTCATACTAGTGCGAGTGGAAAAAAGGCAGAAAAAAGGATTTTTATGCCCTAAAATGGAGATCGCGACGACTCCGGGAAACATAAATCGAGCGATTCGGGCGAAATCGCCAAAAACGGCTATTTCGTAAACTACCGGGAATTTCGCTCTGAAATTTTCACTGAACACGTAAAATGATGCGACAAGCAAAACATGCTAAATGACTTTTTCTGTGCGGGCAATAGAATTTTTTTGAGAAGCGAAAAATCGAAAATCACTCATTTTTTGATGAGCTGCTGTGGCCAAACGGTGGCGTTTTGAGCGCTGCCAGTCCTGTGAGTCGTAGGTATTTTTGATGCCAACCTCTCATGAAATTTTGAGACGTTCAAGTGCGATGGATACGCCATGGAGAGCAGTCAAAAAATTCGACAGAAAAAACGCCTTTTTTTTAGGCATACTTTAAAGTCGAATAAAATAGAATCTATTCGACGAATTCTTTCGAGCCAAACTTTTTGAATGTACCAACATGTTTTCTGTGATGTATGGAAAAACCAGACCTCTTACTGTGAAACAGGAAAACTGAGACTGTTTGGCGCAGATGCCATTTTTTTCGAGGTCTTTTTTGAGAGGCATTTTCTCAAAAAATTGAGAACCCAGATTTTTTGTGATTTTTTTCTCGACAGATATTTGCAAACTATACATGATATCAAATTTCGAAAGCTTTTCCGCCGCTGGCCTGGCCAGAAAAAAATCGCAAAAATCGACACTTTTTTAGCATGCTTTTTTTGAGAGGCTCTAGCAAAAAATTTTTCTCTATACGAAAACACTCAAGTTTTCGGCTGAGGTGTACCGCTACTTTGACTACCAGAATATGAATTCCCAGACCTCTGGCTATCATGACAAACATTACATAAATATTAGAAAATGACAAAAAAAAATCAGCTTTTTTCCATTTAAAGCATTTTTATGGGCCCGATCGATCCGAGAGGCGAAACTTAAGGTTTTTTAGCGAGCCTCCATCCGGCCTCCCAATTTGAGCTCGCTGCGACCACGCGTTCTGGTACTTTACTCTTGTCAGGTACCAAATTTTTCCCCGTTGTTTCCGAGCACTAAACACAAGCACCCTCCCTTATAGTACTAGTTCTAGCATCTCTTCGAAATGCGTATTTTAGTTTTAGTGCTTTTTTCAAATCCGGAGGGCGCCGCGAGTAACCAGCACACCATAGCGCCCTCCGACTCCCCCCCACAACACAACACACACCCACACACACACACCCAAACACACCCCCCGAAACCCCCAAACAACAAAAAACACCCACAACAACACATCATCAACAACACCAACAACAAACCACCCATACCACTCACACTCCTCACACTTATAAAACCATCAACAAATAGCCCACAACGACATACCACACGCGCAAAACAAATTTAGTACAGCCCATGCATTACTTGTCTCCAAACTTATATGTTTTACTATTAAACACCCCGGCACTACTTTATTTACCAACAAACAACTCACACCTAACCATCAACCATCACTCAACAGGTATAAAATACTTATACTAACTCCTCTAGTATGACAATAATCCCTAAACCTATCGATTACAATTAAACACACACAAAACGAGTAGTCATAACCCATATGATCCTTATTTATCATGACTTTACCTTCAAACCCAATCTATCGTATATTACCTTTGAATTTGCAGCCCCCTCATACTTAATCCCATCTATCTCAACATACATCCCCTTATTCTTACTAAATCACTTCACCGAACCTATACACTACCCGACTCAATTCCTTATATTTCAGAGCTCGACAGAATGTGCAATAACAATTTCCTTAACGGAGACGTAAATATGAAAAAATTCCGCTATCACACCTCCAATTACCCTCAGGTTAAACAGGGGAAAAATTACACCCAATACAAACAATACTCGTTTATTTAAATGTTAAACACAATTTTGTTCGATATAAGTTTTCCCATATACGACCCTCAAACAATAAAAAGCATTTACCAAAAAACACTCAATATCACTTTAGCGCCAGACGTACGAAAATAGCACTCCATTAGCACACGAGAATTACAGAGTTTCATATGCCTACAAGTTTAAACCCACTTTCACAAACCACACTAGCGTTTCATACTGAATATCCGCATGAAAACATTACTATAGAGCCCCAAATATTCACCAACTTAATGATAGCTAAAATTACCATGAACACACTCTTTCAAATCAACCCGAAACACTCAATTCAAACTCATTTTCGTGAATAAATGGAATGAATGAAGGGTAAATGGTAGTGTATTAGATTATCCATCTTCCTTTACTCAAGAGATCCCATACAATCCCATCCTCCTTCAAACTAAACCACTACAGAAACCCACAGCATTTAAATAAAATAATCACAAAATAAATTTGCAAAACAAAGGCCACTTCCAACTGAAAATTAGCCCGCTTTCAATAGAGAAACATCGCTATTATACGCCTCAATTGGAAAATGATTATGCAACACACGCGCTGTCGCGCGTTCAAGTTTAATGCTAAAATATTTTGGTGGTGATTTAGGGGCCGCTCTGCGAGGGCGATGCCCTACGCAGAGCGGCACAGCCATGGTCTTGATACCTATCAAAACCGAGAAGCCCTTTACTTACTCCGGATCACTCAAAAACTCTACAAAATGACCATTAATGTGCAATTTCTGCCATTTTGTGCGGATTTATACCGTAGACTTTTATCACACCCTTAAACATCTCCCTCTGCATGAAACTGAAACACATTTGTGCATGAATTCCCACATTTTTGTGATTTTTCATCGAAAATAACATTTTACCATCCGTAGACTTTTGGCGAATGTTTCCTAAAATTTATGAAATGCGTAGGGTTCTCACCTTGCAACCCTTCCATACTGTCCAAAAAAAATGTTCAGAACACACTTCCCTGACGAGAAAACAGCCAAAATATTTGCAAAATATCATTTCCAAATATATTAAAAAATATTCATTAAAAATTTTTTCATCGACATAATTCATAAGACGCTCTGGATTCCGCTTCTTTTGAGCCTAAAATCGTCTCTCTGGCTTGTTTCTAAGTGCCATTTTTTTATCAATTTAATTAGGTATGGAATTTTCGAAGGTTTCTTCTTTTTCCCCAAATATCGATCGGACCATTTTCAAATTTTAACCATACAAACTTCTCATCGATTTCTAGATCGTATCAAAATTTCAGACGTCTAACTTCAATGCCAACGAAAATATGGCTCATTGAAATTTCACACCTCTCGCGACCGAGTATTTATAGATCAATCATCAATGAAAATTTCAAAATCATAATTTATGTCATGAAACCCCCTCATTCTCTTCGAATGAAATACCAAATAACGGCCACCAAAACCTCCAGAAGCCATTTTCAAGGACAATTGAAATACCACAGAAAACGTTTACATGAAGAATTACCAGAAAAACAACTGCCAGTCAAATTTTACCCCAAACAGTGAATTTTCTACCTGGAAAATGCTCGAAGTTCGAACCTCTCGTCGGGCACTGAAACATGAATAATTTAGAACGCCCACCAAAATCAGGACAAACATTTACGTTCGGATGAGTGATTTCTCCATTTGAGCGATACATTTCTTCAAAGTCGAACATTTCACGACCGCAAACCATTTCACACGATTTCCATGAGTATACTTCAATCATTCACCAAAATAGAACCCTCAACCAAGTCTGAGAGAGAATTTACAAATTATTCCAAATAAATATGAGTGATGACATTTTACTTTTCGTAAATAACACATATGAGACCTGCGAACCATATCTCTCGAAAATTCCAGACATCTCGGGGACACACATACGCACGCGCATTCACCATACAACGCCGACCCCTTAACCACTGTGCCACGGCGAGCAACAATCTTCTTACATTCCCATTCACAATAAAAATTGACCTCTGAAAAATACTGAGAGAAAATTTTCATTTCAAATGAACCTCCAATTTCATTTTTCAATCGCCAAAATTGATGAGAGAAAAATTCACTCATCGTACGCTCTTTAGTAATCGACAAATACACCATGTACACTCTTTTTTTCAATGAAAATATAGGCATGATCACTAAACACTTCTTTTCCAAGGAGCACATTCCATACCGAAATCGAATGTTTATTTTCTTCAACATGCATACAGTACGAATTTCCAATTTCCAACGTAAAAATACGCCGGTAAACTCACAACACTAATTTTGCCTAAATATCGAGTGATTCTGGAGCCTCATTCATCTCATGTATCGAGTATTATAAGTTTTTTATACTCAGTGTGAGCATTTCAACTGAAATCAGTACCTGGCAACTGCAAACACTCGTATTCTTCACAAACGACCGACTCGACTCTGTTCATTTCGAAAACAGCGAAGAAATGCGAGCGATTTTCAATGTCACTCACTCGTAATGAGTGAGAGCCTCTTTCAATTCATGAAGTTCGATTGCGTGCTGACACTTTAATTGCGAACAAGAGAATTTCTCACACCCAAAGGTGGAAGCAAATGGCATCTATTCATCGCCCGAACGTCGACAAAATTCACAACTGATAGTCAAATTACGTAAAAATGAGTTAAATTTACGTTATATATATATATAAATGACTCCCTGATGTTCTTACTCGTTAACACTGTGCTAAGAACGTGAAAAATTTCCTCGGAAAGATAGCCATTCGAAAATTTCGGTTTCAAAGTAACAACACTCTGACGTGACCGCACTCAGCTCGCACACTTAGCATCAGAACGGGCAGAAGCTGGACTTGTAAAATTTCGACACAAAATTCAAATTCGAGTTTCCATCGTTGATGGAGGTGAAAAACACTACGTATAGGTAAATCGTCAATTTCCAACACATTTCATCTCTATAAAATTTCCTGTGGAACGCCTCTAAAGTCCTCAAATAATTAAAAATTACCGCATCATCAAATGAGTAAAATATGAGCGACTAAAATTTTGCTTTTTCCGCTTGACTCTCTAAACAAGAAATATTTCTAGCAACTCTAGAGACACTACCTTGCCCTCAAAAAATAGCTGCGGGCCCTCGAATGAGTGTAAAGTGAACAAAACTCAAATCACTCATACTTCATCAATAAACTCCCAGATCGAAATTGCTTAGAAAAAATTTCCATTGGTTTGTTCTTTCAAACTAGTTCGAGTGGAAAAAATGCAAAAAAAAAGATTTTCATGCCCTATACTGGAGATCACGACGACTCCGGGAAACATAAATCGAGCGATTCGGGCGAAATCGCCAAAAACGGCTATTTCGTAAACTACCGGGAATTTCGCTCTGAAATTTTCACTGAACACGTAAAATGATGCGACAAGCAAAACATGCTAAATGACTTTTTCTGTGCGGGCAATAGAATTTTTTTGAGAAGCGAAAAATCGAAAATCACTCATTTTTTGATGAGCTGCTGTGGCCAAACGGTGGCGTTTTGAGCGCTGCCAGTCCTGTGAGTCGTAGGTATTTTTGATGCCAACCTCTCATGAAATTTTGAGACGTTCAAGTGCGATGGATACGCCATGGAGAGCAGTCAAAAAATTCGACAGAAAAAACGCCTTTTTTTTAGGCATACTTTAAAGTCGAATAAAATAGAATCTATTCGACGAATTCTTTCGAGCCAAACTTTTTGAATGTACCAACATGTTTTCTGTGATGTATGGAAAAACCAGACCTCTTACTGTGAAACAGGAAAACTGAGACTGTTTGGCGCAGATGCCATTTTTTTCGAGGTCTTTTTTGAGAGGCATTTTCTCAAAAAATTGAGAACCCAGATTTTTTGTGATTTTTTTCTCGACAGATATTTGCAAACTATACATGATATCAAATTTCGAAAGCTTTTCCGCCGCTGGCCTGGCCAGAAAAAAATCGCAAAAATCGACACTTTTTTAGCATGCTTTTTTTGAGAGGCTCTAGCAAAAAATTTTTCTCTATACGAAAACACTCAAGTTTTTGGCTGAGGTGTACCGCTACTTTGACTACCAGAATATGAATTCCCAGACCTCTGGCTATCATGACAAACATTACATAAATATTAGAAAATGACAAAAAAAAATCAGCTTTTTTCCATTTAAAGCATTTTTATGGGCCCGATCGATCCGAGAGGCGAAACTTAAGGTTTTTTAGCGAGCCTCCATCCGGCCTCCCAATTTGAGCTCGCTGCGACCACGCGTTCTGGTACTTTACTCATGTCAGGTACCAAATTTTTCCCCGTTGTTTCCGAGCACTAAACACAAGCACCCTCCCTTATAGTACTAGTTCTAGCATCTCTTCGAAATGCGTATTTTAGTTTTAGTGCTTTTTTCAAATCCGGAGGGCGCCGCGAGTAACCAGCACACCATAGCGCCCTCCGACTCCCCCCCACAACACAACACACACCCACACACACACACCCAAACACACCCCCCGAAACCCCCAAACAACAAAAAACACCCACAACAACACATCATCAACAACACCAACAACAAACCACCCATACCACTCACACTCCTCACACTTCTAAAACCATCAACAAATGACCCACAACAACATAGCACACGCGCACAACAACATACCACACGCGCACAACAAATTTAGTACAGCCCATGCATTACTTTAATTCAAACTTATATGATTTACTTTTAAACACCACAGCCACTACTTAATTTACCAACAAACAACTCACACCTAACCATCAACCATCACTCAACAGGTCAAAAATAATTATACTAACTCCTCTAGTATGACAATAATCCCTAAACCTATCGATTACCATTAAACACACACAAAACGAGTAGTCGTAACATATATGATCCTTATTTATCATGACTTTACCTTCAAACCTAATCTCTCGTATTCTACTGTTGAATTTTCAGCCCCCTTATACTTCATCCCATATATCTTAACATACATCCCCTTATTCTTACTAAATCATTTCACCAAACCTATACACTACCCAACTCAATTCCTTATATTTTAAAGCTCGACAGAAAGTTGCACAACAATTTCCTTAACTTAGACATATAGATGATAAAATTCCTCTATCACACTTCCAATTACCCTCAGGTTAAACAGGTAAAAAACACACCGAATACAATCAACACTTGTTTATTGAAATGTTCAACACAATTATGTTCGGTATAAGTTTTCCCATATACGCCCCTCTAACAATAAAAAGCATTTACCAAAAAACGTTCAATATCACTTTAGGGCCAGACGTACGGAAATAGCACTACAATAGCACACGAGAATTACAAACTTTCATATGCTTACAAGTTTATACCCACTTCAAAAAACCACACTAGCGTTTCACACTGAATATCCGAAAGAAAACTTTACTATAGAACCCCAAATATTCACCAACTTGATGATAGTTCAAATTACAATGAACAAGCTCGTTCAAATCAACCAGAAAAACTCAGTTCAAATTAATTTTCGTGAATAAACGGAATGAATGAAGGGTAAATGGTAGAGTATTAGATTATCCATCTTCCTTTACTCAAGAGATCCCATACAATCCGATCCTCCTTCAACCTCAACCACTACAGAGACCCACAACATTTCCATAAAATTATTACAAAATAAATTTGAAAACAAAAGACCACATCCAACTGAAAATTAGCCCGCTTTTAATAGAGAAACATCGCTTTTCTACGCCTCAATTGGAAATATGATTATGCAACACACGCGCAGTTGCTCGTGTGTTGCATAATCATATTTCCAGGTTGAGGCTAGTTATTTTAGTTGTAATTTTTGGGCCGCTCTGGCGGTCCATAGCCCGCGGCAGAGCGGCACAGTCCTGGTCTTGATACCTATCAAAACCTAGAACTCTTCATTTACAGAAGTTCACTCATAACCTTCAAACAATACCAAAAATATGTCATTTCTTCCCATTTTCGGTGTGTTTACCCAGTAGACTTTTGTCATAACCTTCAACATCTAACTCTGCATGAAACTGAAATACATTTGTGCATGAATTCCCACTTTTTGCGATTTTTCATCGAAAATAACAGTTTACCATCCGTAGACTTTTGGCGACCGTTTTCTAATATTTCTGAAATGCCTACGTTATGCACATTGCAACCCTTCCATAGTGTCCAATAAAATTGTTCAAAACACGCTTCCCTGACGAGAAAACTGCCAAAATGTTTGCAAAAACTCATTTGCAAATATATTAAAAAATATTCATTAACAAATTTTTCATCGACATAATTTATAAGACGCTTTCGATTCCGCTTCTTTTGAGCCTAAAATCGTCTCTCTGGCTTGTTTCTAAGTGTCATTTTTTAATCAATTTAATTAGGTATGGAATTTTCGAAGGTTTCTTCTTTTTCCCCAAATACCGATTGGACCATTCTCAAATTGTAACCATACAAACTTCTTATTGATTTCTAGATTGTATCAAAATTTCAGACTTCTACCTTCAATGCCAACAAAAATATGCCTCATTGAAATTTCACTCAATTTGAGACCGAGTTCATCCACAGATTATTATTGAAAATTAAAAATACTCAAAACATATCGTCACTTTTAGTTTCTCGAGATGAAAAAAACGTTATCTCTTACGAACATCATGAAGCAAGTTTCATGCGTATTTCAGCATCGAACTAACTGAAATGAGCGTTTTATCGAATTTCGAAATAAATTCATGTTTTTGTAATTTGAAGCTCCAAGTGGCCAATTTCCCGACAGAAAAACATAATGAAATTGATCCTCTCATCAAACACTATAGCCTGACTGAATTGGAACGCATTCAAAATACAACTTCATCATCTACGCTAGAATGAGTACTTATTCGCGTTGAGGATCATATTTCCTCAGAATGAAACAATTTGTGAGCGGAAACAATTTTCCCGTGTAACCCGACCTATTTCTCAATTACTGACCGACATGGAAGCCTGAACAAAGTCTGAGTGAGTATTTACAAATTTTTGAAAATATTCAAGAAATAATATTTTAGTTTCCGTAAATAATGTTTTTACGACCCGCAAACACTCTCAAAAATTAAGTACATATCGGAAACACATCCTCATCAAATATGAACCCTGAGTGAGCCTCTAAACGATGTCCTCTCAATGACAATGAGTGGCTCAGAGAATCTGCGGATGCGATTGAGAGGATTTTGGTGCAGTCAAACGATGAGTTATAATATCTATTTCTAAACGAAAATTCAGTGCACTGTTGAAAAGTTCCTGGTCTGAAAAATCTAAAACTTGCAATGTTGTAACATTAAAACTAATACGAGAAATAATAACTCAAAGTACCGTGTTTCGCAATCGAATCGGTCCCAGCCAGATGCGCCAATTTTCTGCTGTAATTAAGCCATGATCACAAAGACCCAAATTTTCAATGAGCTTTTTTTACTCTCGGAGTAAAAAGTAAAGTTCCTGACCTATGAGCAGACACAATTCCAGATTTCTAGCATCAAAAACTGCTGGTGGGCACACAACACAAATTTGCAAAAAGAGGCCTTAAAACGAGGTATCGCAGTGCTCATAAAATCTACCAACAAGGCGTTTTCAAAGTCTCACAACTGTAGATTTATTCGAATTTCTACATGTTTTTTCAGTTTTTATGTATGAATGTCGTATCAAAAATCTCCAGAAAGAAAATGAAAACCCCAATCACTCGATATATGCAAGAAAACCCGAGTCAAAAACGCACTTCCAGCAGATTCGCGACTTCGAACGTCAAATTTCACTGAGAAGGCATGTTTGAGAGTCCATTACGACGTATTCTCGACAACGGTGGTTATGTGAAATAAATGAGTAGTCTCACCTAGTCATTGTTGAAATGCAGAAATTATAATCTACTCCTCATATGTGATAGAAAAAAAATGACGTCGATTCGAAAACGCCAAGTTGAGCGAATATTCCATTCTCCGTTCGGTGGCGTGAAAATCCGTCGATAAGGCAACTTTGAGTACCCAAAACACCTACTTTTTACTGTTTTCTTGATTATTTTTCTCTTTAGTGTTCATGACAAGCACACATTCTAATAGTGTTCAAAAATTGAAGTACATAACACCAAAACAGCCTGAGAAAATCGACTTTGAAAACGCAAGATTGATGAAATTTTACGACGATTCGCAGAACACGCGCGGGGCAACGAGAATATATACGATGATTTGGACTTTGAAAATTTCGATATGAAACCATTTATGGCTATTATTGACCGAAAAACGTTTGTTGAACAAAATAAACACTACCTTTCGGTAAATCGTCTATTTCCAACACATTTCATCTCTATGAAATTTTTTGTGGGACCACTCCAAAAGCCTTAAATAAATGCATCACTCAATATGAGTGATTTTGAGAGGTATAAATGTCATATTTTCGACTCGACCCTCGTGACAAGAAATATTTCTAGCAACTTTAAAGGCACTACCTTGCCCTCAAAAAATAGCTGCGTGTCCTAAAATATGTTTAAAGTCGAAAAAACTTTAAACACTCATCACTCATTATTAAGCTTTCGGATCGAAATTGCTTAGAAAAATTTTTCAATAATTTGCGCTCTCACACTATTTCGAGTTTAAAAAAAGCCCAAAAAATAGTTTTTTATGCCCTATATTGGTAATCGCGGTTACTCAGGGAAACATAAATCGAGCGAAATGTGGAAAAATCACCAAAAACAGCTATCTCGTAAACTACTGGGAATTTTGTTTTGAAAATTTCACCGAATGCGTAAAATGAAGCGACAAGCAAAACATGTTAAATGACTTTTTCTGTGCGGGCGATAGAATTTTTTTGAGAAGCGAAAAATCGAAAATCACTCATTTTTTTGATGAGCTGCTGTGGCCAAACGGTTGCGATTGGGGCGTTGCCGCTCCTGTGGGTCGTAAGTATTTTTGATGCCAACCTTTCATGAAATTTTGAACTTCCCACGTGCGATGGATACGCCATGAGAAGCTGTCGAAAAATCCGACCGAAAAAACGTGTTTTTTTACACCCCACTTTGAAGTCGAATAAAAAAAAATCTATCAGACGAATTCGTTTGAGCCGAACTTTTTGAATGTACCAACATGTTTTCTGTGAGATTTGAAAAAACCAGACCTCTGACTTTGATACAGAAAATTAGCGGATGTTTGGCGCAGATGCCTTTTTTTTCGAGGTCTTTTTTGAGAGGCATTTTCTCGAAAAATTAGGCACCCAGATTTTTTGTGATTTTTTTCACGAGAGATATTTGCAACCTCTACAAAATATTAAATTTTAAAAGCTTTTCCACCGCTCGCCTGGCCAGAAAAAAATTCCAAAAATCGACAACTTTTTTGCATGCTTTTTTTGGGAGGCTCTAGCAAAAAATTTTTCTCTATACGAAACATTTCAAGTTTTTGGCTGAGGTGTACCGCTACTCGGACTACCGAAAGATGAAATCCGCAGACCTCTGGCTATCACAGGGAAACTTTGATAAATATTAGAAAATGACAAAAAAAAAAAAGTTTTTTTTCATTTAAAGCATTTTTATGGGCCCGATCGATACGAAATTCGGAACTTAGGGGTTTCCCCCGATCCCTGACCTGGTCCCAAAATTTGAGCGCGCTGGGACCACGGCTTCTATGGGTTTCACCCGGTAGAGCCCTGTGATTTGACTAGACCTTTCGCCAATAACCCTCTAGCCCTCTGATTAAGATTTTTCTTCTGACTTGATTTTCCTGCGGATTCCGATTTTAGTATTTTTTTCACTCTCCGAGGGCGCCGCAAGTAACCAGCACACCATAGCGCCCTCCGACTCCCCCCCACAACACAACACACACCCACACACACACACCCAAACACACCCCCCGAAACCCCCAAACAACAAAAAACACCCACAACAACACATCATCAACAACACCAACAACAAACCACCCATACCACTCACACTCCTCACACTTCTAAAACCATCAACAAATGACCCACAACAACATAGCACACGCGCACAACAACATACCACACGCGCACAACAAATTTAGTACAGCCCATGCATTACTTTAATTCAAACTTATATGATTTACTTTTAAACACCACAGCCACTACTTAATTTACCAACAAACAACTCACACCTAACCATCAACCATCACTCAACAGGTCAAAAATAATTATACTAACTCCTCTAGTATGACAATAATCCCTAAACCTATCGATTACCATTAAACACACACAAAACGAGTAGTCGTAACATATATGATCCTTATTTATCATGACTTTACCTTCAAACCTAATCTCTCGTATTCTACTGTTGAATTTTCAGCCCCCTTATACTTCATCCCATATATCTTAACATACATCCCCTTATTCTTACTAAATCATTTCACCAAACCTATACACTACCCAACTCAATTCCTTATATTTTAAAGCTCGACAGAAAGTTGCACAACAATTTCCTTAACTTAGACATATAGATGATAAAATTCCTCTATCACACTTCCAATTACCCTCAGGTTAAACAGGTAAAAAACACACCGAATACAATCAACACTTGTTTATTGAAATGTTCAACACAATTATGTTCGGTATAAGTTTTCCCATATACGCCCCTCTAACAATAAAAAGCATTTACCAAAAAACGTTCAATATCACTTTAGGGCCAGACGTACGGAAATAGCACTACAATAGCACACGAGAATTACAAACTTTCATATGCTTACAAGTTTATACCCACTTCAAAAAACCACACTAGCGTTTCACACTGAATATCCGAAAGAAAACTTTACTATAGAACCCCAAATATTCACCAACTTGATGATAGTTCAAATTACAATGAACAAGCTCGTTCAAATCAACCAGAAAAACTCAGTTCAAATTAATTTTCGTGAATAAACGGAATGAATGAAGGGTAAATGGTAGAGTATTAGATTATCCATCTTCCTTTACTCAAGAGATCCCATACAATCCGATCCTCCTTCAACCTCAACCACTACAGAGACCCACAACATTTCCATAAAATTATTACAAAATAAATTTGAAAACAAAAGACCACATCCAACTGAAAATTAGCCCGCTTTTAATAGAGAAACATCGCTTTTCTACGCCTCAATTGGAAATATGATTATGCAACACACGCGCAGTTGCTCGTGTGTTGCATAATCATATTTCCAGGTTGAGGCTAGTAGTTTTAGTTGTAATTTTTGGGCCGCTCTGGCGGTCCATAGCCCGCGGCAGAGCGGCACAGTCCTGGTCTTGATACCTATCAAAACCTAGAACTCTTCATTTACAGAAGTTCACTCATAACCTTCAAACAATACCAAAAATATGTCATTTCTTCCCATTTTCGGTGTGTTTACCCAGTAGACTTTTGTCATAACCTTCAACATCTAACTCTGCATGAAACTGAAATACATTTGTGCATGAATTCCCACTTTTTGCGATTTTTCATCGAAAATAACAGTTTACCATCCGTAGACTTTTGGCGACCGTTTTCTAATATTTCTGAAATGCCTACGTTATGCACATTGCAACCCTTCCATAGTGTCCAATAAAATTGTTCAAAACACGCTTCCCTGACGAGAAAACTGCCAAAATGTTTGCAAAAACTCATTTGCAAATATATTAAAAAATATTCATTAACAAATTTTTCATCGACATAATTTATAAGACGCTTTCGATTCCGCTTCTTTTGAGCCTAAAATCGTCTCTCTGGCTTGTTTCTAAGTGTCATTTTTTAATCAATTTAATTAGGTATGGAATTTTCGAAGGTTTCTTCTTTTTCCCCAAATACCGATTGGACCATTCTCAAATTGTAACCATACAAACTTCTTATTGATTTCTAGATTGTATCAAAATTTCAGACTTCTACCTTCAATGCCAACAAAAATATGCCTCATTGAAATTTCACTCAATTTGAGACCGAGTTCATCCACAGATTATTATTGAAAATTAAAAATACTCAAAACATATCGTCACTTTTAGTTTCTCGAGATGAAAAAAACGTTATCTCTTACGAACATCATGAAGCAAGTTTCATGCGTATTTCAGCATCGAACTAACTGAAATGAGCGTTTTATCGAATTTCGAAATAAATTCATGTTTTTGTAATTTGAAGCTCCAAGTGGCCAATTTCCCGACAGAAAAACATAATGAAATTGATCCTCTCATCAAACACTATAGCCTGACTGAATTGGAACGCATTCAAAATACAACTTCATCATCTACGCTAGAATGAGTACTTATTCGCGTTGAGGATCATATTTCCTCAGAATGAAACAATTTGTGAGCGGAAACAATTTTCCCGTGTAACCCGACCTATTTCTCAATTACTGACCGACATGGAAGCCTGAACAAAGTCTGAGTGAGTATTTACAAATTTTTGAAAATATTCAAGAAATAATATTTTAGTTTCCGTAAATAATGTTTTTACGACCCGCAAACACTCTCAAAAATTAAGTACATATCGGAAACACATCCTCATCAAATATGAACCCTGAGTGAGCCTCTAAACGATGTCCTCTCAATGACAATGAGTGGCTCAGAGAATCTGCGGATGCGATTGAGAGGATTTTGGTGCAGTCAAACGATGAGTTATAATATCTATTTCTAAACGAAAATTCAGTGCACTGTTGAAAAGTTCCTGGTCTGAAAAATCTAAAACTTGCAATGTTGTAACATTAAAACTAATACGAGAAATAATAACTCAAAGTACCGTGTTTCGCAATCGAATCGGTCCCAGCCAGATGCGCCAATTTTCTGCTGTAATTAAGCCATGATCACAAAGACCCAAATTTTCAATGAGCTTTTTTTACTCTCGGAGTAAAAAGTAAAGTTCCTGACCTATGAGCAGACACAATTCCAGATTTCTAGCATCAAAAACTGCTGGTGGGCACACAACACAAATTTGCAAAAAGAGGCCTTAAAACGAGGTATCGCAGTGCTCATAAAATCTACCAACAAGGCGTTTTCAAAGTCTCACAACTGTAGATTTATTCGAATTTCTACATGTTTTTTCAGTTTTTATGTATGAATGTCGTATCAAAAATCTCCAGAAAGAAAATGAAAACCCCAATCACTCGATATATGCAAGAAAACCCGAGTCAAAAACGCACTTCCAGCAGATTCGCGACTTCGAACGTCAAATTTCACTGAGAAGGCATGTTTGAGAGTCCATTACGACGTATTCTCGACAACGGTGGTTATGTGAAATAAATGAGTAGTCTCACCTAGTCATTGTTGAAATGCAGAAATTATAATCTACTCCTCATATGTGATAGAAAAAAAATGACGTCGATTCGAAAACGCCAAGTTGAGCGAATATTCCATTCTCCGTTCGGTGGCGTGAAAATCCGTCGATAAGGCAACTTTGAGTACCCAAAACACCTACTTTTTACTGTTTTCTTGATTATTTTTCTCTTTAGTGTTCATGACAAGCACACATTCTAATAGTGTTCAAAAATTGAAGTACATAACACCAAAACAGCCTGAGAAAATCGACTTTGAAAACGCAAGATTGATGAAATTTTACGACGATTCGCAGAACACGCGCGGGGCAACGAGAATATATACGATGATTTGGACTTTGAAAATTTCGATATGAAACCATTTATGGCTATTATTGACCGAAAAACGTTTGTTGAACAAAATAAACACTACCTTTCGGTAAATCGTCTATTTCCAACACATTTCATCTCTATGAAATTTTTTGTGGGACCACTCCAAAAGCCTTAAATAAATGCATCACTCAATATGAGTGATTTTGAGAGGTATAAATGTCATATTTTCGACTCGACCCTCGTGACAAGAAATATTTCTAGCAACTTTAAAGGCACTACCTTGCCCTCAAAAAATAGCTGCGTGTCCTAAAATATGTTTAAAGTCGAAAAAACTTTAAACACTCATCACTCATTATTAAGCTTTCGGATCGAAATTGCTTAGAAAAATTTTTCAATAATTTGCGCTCTCACACTATTTCGAGTTTAAAAAAAGCCCAAAAAATAGTTTTTTATGCCCTATATTGGTAATCGCGGTTACTCAGGGAAACATAAATCGAGCGAAATGTGGAAAAATCACCAAAAACAGCTATCTCGTAAACTACTGGGAATTTTGTTTTGAAAATTTCACCGAATGCGTAAAATGAAGCGACAAGCAAAACATGTTAAATGACTTTTTCTGTGCGGGCGATAGAATTTTTTTGAGAAGCGAAAAATCGAAAATCACTCATTTTTTTGATGAGCTGCTGTGGCCAAACGGTTGCGATTGGGGCGTTGCCGCTCCTGTGGGTCGTAAGTATTTTTGATGCCAACCTTTCATGAAATTTTGAACTTCCCACGTGCGATGGATACGCCATGAGAAGCTGTCGAAAAATCCGACCGAAAAAACGTGTTTTTTTACACCCCACTTTGAAGTCGAATAAAAAAAAATCTATCAGACGAATTCGTTTGAGCCGAACTTTTTGAATGTACCAACATGTTTTCTGTGAGATTTGAAAAAACCAGACCTCTGACTTTGATACAGAAAATTAGCGGATGTTTGGCGCAGATGCCTTTTTTTTCGAGGTCTTTTTTGAGAGGCATTTTCTCGAAAAATTAGGCACCCAGATTTTTTGTGATTTTTTTCACGAGAGATATTTGCAACCTCTACAAAATATTAAATTTTAAAAGCTTTTCCACCGCTCGCCTGGCCAGAAAAAAATTCCAAAAATCGACAACTTTTTTGCATGCTTTTTTTGGGAGGCTCTAGCAAAAAATTTTTCTCTATACGAAACATTTCAAGTTTTTGGCTGAGGTGTACCGCTACTCGGACTACCGAAAGATGAAATCCGCAGACCTCTGGCTATCACAGGGAAACTTTGATAAATATTAGAAAATGACAAAAAAAAAAAAGTTTTTTTTCATTTAAAGCATTTTTATGGGCCCGATCGATACGAAATTCGGAACTTAGGGGTTTCCCCCGATCCCTGACCTGGTCCCAAAATTTGAGCGCGCTGGGACCACGGCTTCTATGGGTTTCACCCGGTAGAGCCCTGTGATTTGACTAGACCTTTCGCCAATAACCCTCTAGCCCTCTGATTAAGATTTTTCTTCTGACTTGATTTTCCTGCGGATTCCGATTTTAGTATTTTTTTCACTCTCCGAGGGCGCCGCAAGTAACCAGACAACTCGCCCCTCCTCCCTCCACACAAACACACACCCACACACACACACCCAAACACACACCGCCAAACCCCCAAACAACAAAAAACACCCACAACAACACATCATCAACACCACCAACAACAAACCACCCATACCACTCACACTCCTCACACTTATAAAACCATCAACAAATGACCCACAACAACATAGCACACGCGCACAACAAATTTAGTACAGCCCGTACCTTACTTGTAACCAAACTTTTATGTTTTACTATTAAACACCCCGGCACTACTTAATTTACCAACAAACAACTCACACCTAACCATCAACCATCACTCAACAGGTCTAAAATAATTAAACTAACTCTTTTAGTATGACAATAATCCCTAAACCTAGCGATTACCATTAAACACACATAAAACGTGTTGTCATAACCTATATGATCCTTATTTATCATGACTTCATCCCATCTTAACATAAATCCCCTTATTCTTACTAAATCACTCCACCAAACCTACATTACCCTACTCAATTCCTTATATGTTGAATCTCGACAGAAAGTTGAATAACAATTTCCTTAACAAACACGTAAAGATGATAAAATTCCTCTATCACACCTCCAATTACCCTTAGGTTAAACAGGTTAAAAAACACACCCAATACAATCAACACTTGTTCATTTAAATGTTCAACACAATTATGTTCGATATAAGTTTTCCCATATACGCCCCTCAAACAATAAAAAGCATTTACCAAAAAACGTTCAATATCACTTTAGGGCCAGACGTACGAAAATAGCACTCCAATACCACACACATGATTACCAAGTTTTATATGCTTACAACTTTATACCCACTTCCAAAAACCACAATAGCGTTTCACACTGAATATCCGAATGAAAAGTTTACTATAGAACTCCAAATATTCACCAACTTGATGATAATTCAAATTACCACGAACACACTCTTTCAAATCAACCCGAAAAACTCTATTCTAATTCATTTTCGTGAAGAAATGCAATGAATGAGGGGTAAATGATAGAATATCAGATTATCGATCTTCCATTACTCAAAAGATCCCATACAATCCGAACCTCCTCCAATCTAAACCACTACAGAAACCCACAACATTTAAATAAAATAATCACAAAATAGATTTGCAAAACAAAGGCCACTTCCAACTGAAAATTAGCCCGCTTTCAATAGAGAAACATCGCTATTATACGCCTCAATTGGAAAATGATTATGCAACAAACGCGCTGTCGCGCGTTCAAATTAATGCTAAAATATTTTGGTGGTGATTTAGGGGCCGCTCTGCGAGGGCGATGCCCTACGCAGAGCGGCACAGCCATGGTCTTGATACCTATCAAAACCGAGAAGCCCTTTACTTACTCCGGATCACTCAAAAACTCTACAAAATGACCATTAATGTGCAATTTCTGCCATTTTGGGCGGATTTATACCGTAGACTTTTATCACACCCTTAAACATCTCCCTCTGCATGAAACTGAAACACATTTGTGCATGAATTCCCACATTTTTGTGATTTTTCATCGAACATAACATTTTACCATCCGTAGACTTTTGGCGAATGTTTCCTAAAATTTATGAAATGCGAACGTTTCCCACCTTGCAGCCCTTCCATACTGTCCAAAAAAATTGTTCAAAACACTCTTCCCTGACGAGAAAACAGCCAAAATATTTGCAAAATATCATTTCCAAATATATTAAAAAATATTCATTAGGAAATTTTTTATCGACATAATTCATAAGACGCTCTGGATTCCGCTTCTTTTGAGCCTAAAATCGTCTCTCTGGCTTGTTTCTAAGTGCCATTTTTTTATCAATTTAATTAGGTATGGAATTTTCGAACGTTTCTTCTTTTTCCCCAAATATCGATTGGACCATTCTCAAATTGTAACCATACAAACTTCTCATCGATTTCTAGATCGTATCAAAATTTCAGATGTCTTACTTCAATGCCAACGAAAATATGGCTCATTGAAATTTCACACCTCTCGCGACCGAGTATTTATAGATCAATCATCAATGAAAATTCAAAAATCATAATTTATGTCATGAAACCCCCTCATTCTTCTCAAATGAAATACCAAATAACGCCCACCAAAACCTCCAGAAACCATTTTCAAGGACAATTGAAATATCGCAGAAAACGTTTACATGAATATTCACAGAAGAACAACAGCCCGTCAAATTTTACCCCAAACAGGGAATTTTTAACCTGGAAAATGCTGGATGTTCGAACCTCTCGTCGGGCATAGAATCATGAATAATTTAGAACGCCCACCAAAATCAGCACAAAAATTTATGTTGGAATGAGTGATATCTCCATTTGAGCAGTAAATTTCTTCAAAGTAGAACATTTCACGAGCGCAAACCATTTGCAGAATTTCCATAGGTATACTTCAATCATTCACCAAAATAGAACCCTCGACCAAGTCTGAGAGAGAATTTACAAATTATTCCAAATTATTACGAGTGATGACATTTTACTTCTCGTAAATAACACATATGAGGCCTGCCAACCATATCTCTCGAAAATTCCAGACATCTCAGGGACACACATACGCACGCGCATTCACCATACAACGCCGACCCCTTAACCACTGTGCCATGGCGAGCAACAACCATCTTACATTCCCATTCACAATAACAATTGACCTCTGAAAAATACTGAGAGAAAATTTTCATTTCAAACGAACCTCGAATTTCATTTTTCAATCGCCAAAATTGATGAGAGAAAAATTCACTCATCGTACGCTCTTTAGTAATCGACAAATCCACCATGTACACTCTTTTTTTCAATGAAAATATAGGCATGATCACTAAACACTTCTTTTCCAAGGAGCACATTCCATACCGAAATCGAATGTTTATTTTCTTCAACATGCATACAGTACGAATTTCCAATTTCCAACGTAAAAATACGCTGATAAACTCACAACACTAATTATGCCTAAATATCGAGTGATTCTGGAGCCTCATTTACCTCATTTATTGAGTATTAAACGTTTTGTATCGCCATTGTGAACATTCCGACTAATATCATTAGCTGGCAACTGCAAACATTCTTATTCTTCATGAACGACCGACGCGACTCTGTTCATTTCGAAAACAGCGAGGAAATGCGAGCGATTTTCAATATCACTCACTCGTATAAGTGAGAGCCTCTTTCAATTCATGAATTTCGATTGCGTGCTGACACTTTAATTGCGCACAAGAGAAATTCTCACACCCAAAGATGGAAGCAAATGGCATCTATTCATCGCCCGAACGTCGACAAAATTCACAACTGATAGTCAAATTACGTAAAAATGAGTTAAATTTACGTTATATATATATAAATGACTCCCTGATGTTGTTACTCGTTAACACTGTGCTAAGAACGTGAGAAATTTCCTCAGAAAGATAGCCATTCAAAAATTTCGGTTTCAAAGTAACAACACTCTGACGTGACCGCACTCAGCTCGCACACTTAGCCTCTGTACGGGTCGACTGTGGACTTTGAAAATTTCGACATCAAAATTCAAATTCGGGTTTCCATCGTTGATGGAGGTGAAAAACACTTCGTATAGGTAAATCGTCAATTTCCAACACATTTCATCTCTATAAAATTTCTTGTGACTCGCCTCTAAAGTCCTCAAATAATTAAAAATTACCGCATCATCAAATGAGTGAAATATGAGCGACTAAAATTGAGCCTTTTTCGCTTGGCTCTCGAAACAAGAAATATTTCTAGCATTGCTAGAGACACTACCTTGCCCTCAAAAAATAGCTGCGTGCCCTCGAATGAGTGTAAAGTGAACAAAACTCAAATCACTCATACTTCATCAATAAACTCCCAGATCGAAATTGCTTAGAAAAAATTTCCATTGGTTTGCTCTTTCAAACTAGTTCGAGCGGAGAAAAGGCAGAAAAAAGGATTTTTATGCCCTAAAATGGAAATCGCGACGACTCCAGGAAACATAAATCGAGCGATTCGGGCGAAATCGCCAAAAACGGCTATTTCGTAAACTACCGGGAATTTCGCTCTGAAAATTTCACTGAACATGTAAAATGATGCGACAAGCAAAACATGCTAAATAGTTTTTTCTGTGCGGCCAATAGAATTTTTTTGAGAAGCGAAAAATCGAAAATCACTCATTTTTTGATGAGCTGCTGTGGCCAAACGGTGGCGTTTTGAGCGCTGCCAGTCCTCTGAGTCGTAGGTATTATTGATGCCAACCTCTCATGAAATTTTGAGACGTTCAAGTGCGATGGATACGCCATGGGGAGCAGTCAAAAAATCCGACAAAAAAAACGTCTTTTTTTAAGCATACTTCAAAGTCGATTAAAAAAAAATCTATTCGACGAATTTTTTTGAGCCAAACTTTTTGAATGTACCAACATGTTTTCTGTAATGTGTAGAAAAACCAGACCTCTTACTGTGAAACAGGAAAACTGAGACTGTTTGGCGCAGATGCCTTTTTTTTCGAGGTCATATTTGAGAGGCATTTTCTCAAAAAATTGAGAACCCAGATTTTTTGTGATTTTTTTCACGAGAGATATTCCTAACCTCTACCAGATATCAAATTTTGAAAGCCTTTCCGCCGCTGGCCTGGCCAGAAAAAAATCGCAAAAATCGACCATTTTTTGGCATGCTTTTTTTGAGAGGCTCTAGCAAAAAATTTTTCTCTATACGAAAAACCTCAAGTTTTTGGCTGAGGTGTACCGCTACTCTGGCTACCCAGAAATGAAATCCGCAGACCTCTAGCTATCACAGCGAAAATTAGATAAATATTAGAAAATGACGAAAAAAAAAACGTTTTTTTTCATTTAAAGCATTTTTATGGGCCCGATCGAGCCGAGAGGCGAAACTTAAGGTTTCTTAGCGAGTGTCCACCTGGCCTCCAAATTTGAGCCCGCTGCGACCCCGCGTTCTGGTACTTTACTCCTGTGTGAATCGGGATTCCGCCCATTGTTTCCGAGCACAAAACACAAGCACCCTCCCTTATAGTACTAGTTCTAGCATCTCTTCGAAATGCGTATTTTAGTTTTAGTGCTTTTTTCAAATCCGGAGGGCGCCGCAAGTAACCAGCACACCTTGGCGCCCTCCTCCTCCCACACACAACACACCCCAACACACACACACCCCAACACACACCGCCAAACCCCCAAACAACAAAAATCCCCCACAACAACACATCATCAACACCACCAACAACAAACCACCCATACCACTCACACTCCTCACACTTATAAAACCATCAACAAATAGCCCACAACGACATACCACACGCGCAAAACAAATTTAGTACAGCCCATGCATTACTTGTCTCCAAACTTGTATGTTTTACTTTTAAACACCACAGCCACTACTTAATTTACCAACAAACAACTCACACCTAACCATCAACCATCACTCAACAGGTCAAAAATAATTTTACAACCTCCATCTTGTTTGGCAATAATCCCTGAACCTATCGATTACCATTAAACACACACAAAACGAGTTGTCATAACCTATATGATCCTTATTTATCATGACTTTACCTTCAAACACAATCTGTCGTATTTTACTGTTGAATTTTCAGCCCCCTCATGCTTCATCCCATCTATCTTAACATACATCCCTTTATTCTTACTAGACCACTCCACCAAACCTACACTACCCTCATCAATTCCTTATATTTTAAAACTCGACAGAGAGTTGCACAAAAATTTCCTTAACGGAGACGAAAAGATGATTAAATGCCTCTATCACACCTCTAATTCCCAAAATAATCAATACTTGTTCATCTGAATGCTCAATCCAATCATGTTCTATATAAGTTTTCCCTACACGCCCCTCAAATAGTAAAAAGCATTTTCCAAAAAAACAGTTCAATATCACTTAAGGGACAGACGTACGAAAATAGCACTCCAATACCACACACATGATTACCAAGTTTTATATGGTTACAAGTTTATACCCACTTCCAAAAACCACACTAGTGTTTCACACTGAATACCCGAATGAAAACTTAACTATAGAACCCCAAATATTCACCAACTTGATGATAGTTCAAATTACCATGAACACACTCATTCAAATCAACCCGAAAAAATCTATTCTAATTCATTTTCACGAAGAAATAGGATAAATGAGAGGTGAATGATAGAGTATTAGATTACTCATCTTTTAATTCTCCGGAAATCCCATAAAATCTGATCCTTCTTCAATCTAAACCACTACAGACACCCACAGCATTTAAATAAAATAATCACAAAATAAATTTGCAAACAAAAGACCACATCCAACTGAAAATCAGCCCACTTTTAATAGAGAAACATCGCTATTATAAGCCTCAAATGGAAAGTGATTATGCAACACACGCGCCGTCGCGCGTTCGCGATTAATACTAGAATATTTTGGTCGGGATTTAGGGGCCGCTCTGCGAGGGCGATGCCCTACGCAGAGCGGCACAGCCATGGTCTAGATGCCTATCAAAACCGAGGGGCCCTTTACTTACTCCGGATCACTCAAAAACTCTACAAAATGCCCATAAATGTGCAATTTCTGCCATTTTGGGTGGATTTACCCCGTAGACTTTTATTATAACCTTCAACATCTCCCTCTGTATGAAGCTGAAATACATTTGTGCACGAATTCCCACTTATTCGCGATTTTTCATCGAAAATAACATTTTACCATCCGTTGACTTTTGGCGAATGTTTCCTAAAATTTATGAAATGCGAACGTTTCCCACCTTGCAACCCTTCCATACTGTCCAAAAAAATTGTTCAAAACACTCTTCCCTGACGAGAAAACAGCCAAAATATTTGCAAAATATCATTTCAAAATATATTAAAAAATATTCATTAACAAATTTTTCATCGACATAATTCATAAGACGCTCTCGATTCCGCTTCTTTTGAGCCTAAAATCGTCTCTCTGGCTTGTTTCTAAGTGCCATTTTTTTATCAATTTAATTAGGTATGGAATTTTCGAAGGTTTCTTCTTTTTCCCCAAATATCGATTGGGCAATTTTCAAATTTTAACCATACAAACTTCTCATCGATTTCTAGATTGTATCAAAATTTCAGACGTCTTACTTCAATGCCAACGAAAATATGGCTCATTGAAATTTCACTCCTCTCGCGACCGAGAGTTTATAGGTCAATTATCAATGAAAATTTAAAAATCATAATTTATGTCATGTATCCCCCTCATTTTCTTCGAATGAAATACCAAATAACGCCCACCAAAACCTCAAGAAACCATAATCAAGGACAACTGAAATATCGCAGAAAACGTTTACATGAAGAATTCCCAGAAAAACAACTGCCAGTCGAATTTTACCCCAAACAGGGAATTTTTTACCTGGAAAACGCTGGATGTTCGAACCTCTCCTCGGGCACTGAAACATGAATAATTTAGAACGCCCACCAAAATCAGCACAAAAATTTATGTTGGAATGAGTGATATCTCCATTTGAGCAGTAAATTTCTTCAAAGTAGAACATTTCACGAGCGCAAACCATTTGCAGAATTTCCATAAGTATACTTCAATCATTCACCATAATAGAACCCTCGACCAAGTCTGAGAGAGAATTTACAAATTATTCCAAATTATTATGAGTGATGACATTTTACTTTTCGTAAATAACACATATGAGACCTGCGAACCATATCTCTCGAAAATTCCAGACATCTCGTGGACACACATACGCACGCGCATTCACCATACAACGCCGATCCCTTAACCACTCTGCCACGGCGAGCAACAATCTTCTTACATTCCCATTCACAATAAAAATTGACCTCTGAAAAATACTGGGAGAAAATTTTCAATTCAAACGAACCTCGAATTTCTTTTTTCAATCGCCAAAATTGATAAGAGAAAAATTCACTCATTGTACGCTCGTTAGTAATCGACAAATCCACCACGATGCACTTTTTCTTCAATGAGAATATAGGCATGATCACTAAACACTCCTTTTCCAAGGAGCACATTCCATATCGAAATCGAATGTTTATTTTCTTCAACATGCATACAGTACGAATTACCGATTCCCAACGTAAAAATACGCTGATAAACTCACAACACTCATTTTGCCTAAATGTCGAGTGATTCTGGAGCCTCATTAATCTCATTTATCGAGTATTATACGGTTTGAATCGTCTTTGTGACCATTTCAACAGAAATAAGTACCTGGCAACTGCAAACACTCGTATTCTTCATCAAAGACCGACTCGACTCTGTTCATTTCGAAAACAGCGAGGAAATGCGAGCGATTTTCAATGTCACTCACTCGTAATGAGTGAGAGCCTCTTTCAATTCATGAATTTCGATTGCGTGCTGACACTTTAATTGCGACAAGAGAAATTCTCACACCCAAAGATAGAAGCAAATGGCATCTATTCATCGCCCGAACGTCGACAAAATTCACAACTGATAGTCAAATTACGTAAAAATGAGTTAAATTTACGTTATATATATATACAAATGACTCCCTGATGTTCTTACTCGTTAACACTGTGCTAAGAACGTGAGAAATTTCTTCGGACAGATAGCCATTCAAAAATTTCGGTTTCAAAGTAACACCACTCTGACGTGACCGCACTCAGCTCGCACACTTGGCATCTAAACGATCCGACTGTGGACTTTGAAAATTTCGACATCGAAATTCAAATTCGGGTTTTCATCGTTGATGGAGGTGAAAAACACTCTGAATAGGTAAATCGTCAATTTCCAACACATTTCATCTCTATAAAATTTCTTGTGGAACGCCTCTAAAGTCCTCAAATAATTAAAAACTACCGCATCATCAAATGAGTGATATATGAGCGACTAAAATTGAGCTTTTTTCGCTTGACTCTCGAAACAAGAAATATTTCCAGCGACTCTAAAGACACTACCTTGCCCTCAAAAAATAGCCGCGGGCCCTCGAATGAGTGTAAAGTGAACAAAACTCAAATCACTCATACTTCATCAATAAACTCCCAGATCGAAATTGCTTAGAAAAAATTTCCATTGGTTTGCTCTTTCATACTATTTCGAGTAAAAAAAAGGCAGAAAAAAGGATTTTTATGCCCTAAAATGGAGATCGCGACGACTCCGGGAAACATAAATCGAGCGATTCGGGCGAAATCGCCAAAAACGGCTATTTCGTAAACTACCGGGAATTTCGCTCTGAAAATTTCACTGAATACGTAAAAAAATGCGACTAGCAAAACATGTTAAATGACTTTTTCTGTACGGACGACAGAACTTTTTTAACCAGCAAAAAATCGAAAATCACTCATTTTTTTGATGAGCTGCTGTGGCCAAACGGTGGCGATTTGAGCGCTGCCAATTCGGTGAGTCGTAGGTACTAATGGTGTCGACTTCTCATGAAAATTTGAGCTTTCCACGTGCGATATATACGCCATGAGAAGCAGTCGAAATCTCCGACCGAAAAAAACTCCTTTTTTTACACCCCACTTTGAAGTCGAATAAAACAAAATCTATCAGACGAATTTGTTTGAGCCAAAACTTTTGAATGTACCAACATGTTTTCTGTGAGGTATGAAAAAACCAGACCTCTTACTTTGATACAGAAAATTAGCGGATGTTTGCCGCAGATGCCTTTTTTTCCGAGGTCTTTTTTGAGAGGCATTTTCTCGAAAAAATAGGCACTCAGATTTTTTGTGATTTTTTTCACGAGAGATATTTTTGACCTCTACAAGATATCAAATTTTGAAAGCCTTTCCGCCGCTGGCCTGGCCAGAAAAAAATAGCAAAAAGTCGACCATCTTTTGGCATGCTTTTTTTAAGAGGCTCTAGCGAAAAATTTTTCTCTATGCCAAACATACCAAGTTTTTGGCTGAGGTGCACCGCTACTCTGACTACCCAAAAATGAAATTCGCAGACCTCCAGCTATCACAGCGAAAATTAGATAAATATTAGAAAATGACAAAAAAAAAAAACCTTTTTTTCAATTAAAGCATTTTTATGGGCCCGATCGAGCCGAGAGGCGAAACTTAAGGTTTTTTAGCGAGTGTCCACCTGGCCTCCAAATTTGAGCTCGCTGCGACCACGCGTTCTGGTACTTTACTCCTGTGTGAATCGGGATTCCGCCCATTGTTTCCGAGCACAAAACACAAGCACCCTCCCTTATAGTACTAGTTCTAGCATCTCTTCGAAATGCGTATTTTAGTTTTAGTGCTTTTTTCAAATCCGGAGGGCGCCGCGAGTAACCAGACAACACGCGCCCTCCGACTCCCACCCACACACACAACACACACCCCAACACACACACACCCAAACACACACCGCCAAACCCCCAAACAACAAAAAACACCCACAACAACACATCATCAACACCACCAACAACAAATCACACATTCCATCCAATCGCCACACTTTTAAAACCATCAACAAATAGCCCACAACGACATACCACACGCGCACAACAAATTTACTACAGCCCGTACCTCACTTGTAACCAAACTTGTATGTTTTACTTTTAAACACCCCGGCACTACTTTATTTACCAACAAACAACTCACACCTAACCATCAACCATCACTCAACAGGTCAAAATTTATTTTACAACCTCCTCTTGTATGACAATAATCCTTAAACTTAGCGATTACCATTAAACACACACAAAACGTGTTGTCATAACCTATATGATCCTTATTTATCATGACTTCATCCCATCCTAACATACATACCCTTATTCTTACTAAATCACTCCACCAAACCTACACTACCCTACTCAATTCCTTATATGTTGAAGCTCGACAGAAAGTTGAATAACAATTTCCTTAACAAACACGTAAAGATGATAAAATTCCTCTATCACACCTCCAATTACCCTTAGGTTAAACAGGTTAAAAACACACCCAATACAATCAACACTTGTTCATTTAAATGTTCAACACAATTATGTTCGATATAAGTTTTCCCATATACGCCCCTCAAACAATAAAAAGCATTTACCAAAAAACGTTCAATATCACTTTAGGGCCAGACGTACGAAAATAGCACTCCAATACCACACACATGATTACCAAGTTTTATATGCTTACAACTTTATACCCACTTCCAAAAACCACACTAGCGTTTCACACTGAATATCCGAATGAAAACTTTACTATAGAACCCCAAATATTCACCAACTTGATGATAATTCAAATTACCACGAACACACTCTTTCAAATCAACCCGAAAGCTCTATTCTAATTCATTTTCGTGAAGAAATGCAATGAATGAGGGGTAAATGATAGAGTATCAGATTATCGATCTTCCATTACTCAAGAGATCCCATACAATCCGATCCTCCTCCAATCTAAACCACTACAGAAACCCACAACATTTGAATAAAATAATCACAAAATAATTTGCAAACAAAAGACCACATCCAACTGAAAATTACCCTGCATTTAATAGAGAAACATCGCTATTATAAGCCTCAAATGGAAAGTGATTATGCAACACACACGCGCTGTCGCGCGTTCAAGTTTATTACTAAAATATTTTGGTGGTGACTTAGGGGCCGCTCTGCGGGGCTACGCCCTACGCAGAGCGGCACAGCCATGGTCTTGATGCCTATCAAAACCGAGGGGCCCTTTACTTACTCCGGATCACTCAAAAACTCTACAAAATGCCCATAAATGTGCAATTTCTGCCATTTTGGGTGGATATACCCCGTAGACTTTTATTAGAACCTTCAACATCTCCCTCTGTATGAAGCTGAAATACATTTGTGCATGAATTCCCACTTATTTGCGATTTTTCATCGAAAATAACATTTTACCATCCGTAGACTTTTGGCGAATGTTTCCTAAAATTTATGAAATGCGTTCGTTTCCCACCTTGAAACCTTTCCATACTGTCCAAAAAAATTGTTCAAAACACGCTTCCCTGACGAGAAAGCAGCCAAAATATTTGCAAAAACTCATTTCCAAATATATTAAAAAATATTCATCAACGAATTTTTCATCAACGTAATTCATAAGACGCTTTCGATTCCGCTTCTTTTGAGCCTAAAATCGTCTCTCTGGCTTAATTCTAAGTGCCATTTTTTAATCAATTTAATTAGGTATGGAATTTTCGAAGGTTTCTCCTTTTTCCCCAAATATCGATTGGACCATTCTCAAATTGTAACCATACAAACTTCTTATTGATATCTAGATTGTATCAAAATTTCAGACGTCTCACTTCAATGCCAACGAAAATATGGCTCATTGAAATTTCACTCATCTCGCGACCGAGAGTTTATAGGTCAATTATAAATGAAAATTTAAAAATCATAATTTACGTCATGAAACCCATCCATTGCATACGAATGATATCCATATAACGCCCACCAAAACCTCCAGAAACCATTTTCGTGGGCAATTGAAATACCGCAGTAAACGTTTCCTATGGGAATTCCTAAAAAAACAACTGCCAGTCAAATTTTACCCTAAACAATGAGCTTTCAACCTGGAAAATGCTGAAAGTTCGAACCTCTCCTCGGTCACTGAAACATGAATGATTAAGAACGCCCACCATAACCAGCACAATCATTTACGTTGGAATGAGTGAAATCTCCATTTGAGCATCAAATTCATTCAAAATAGAACATTTCACGAACGCGAACCATTTCGCAGAATTTCCATAAGTATACTTCAATCATTCGCAGAAATGGAACCCTCAACCAAGTCTGAGACAAAATTTAAAAAACATTGCAAATACATTTGAGTGATGACATTTTACATTTCGTAAATAACATATATGAGACCTGCAAACCATCTCATGAAAAATCCATACATCTCGGGTACACAAACGCACGTGTATTGACCATATATGAACCGCATCCGAGCCATAAATTAAAGTCCACTCATTCACACATTGAGCGATCAAATCCCGCAAGCAATTAATGAGATTTTGTGATGCATCCAGTCAATCTTCTTTATTCCCATTCACAATAAAAATTAACCTCTGCAGAGTAGTGAGAGAAAATTTCCTTTTTCAAACGAACCTCGAATTTCATTTTTCAATCGCCAAAATTGAAAAGAGGCAAATTCACTCATCGTACGTTCTTTAGTAATCGACAAATCCACCATGATGCACTATTTTTTCAATGAAAGTATAGGCATGATCACTGAATACTCCTTTTCCAAGGAGCTCATTCCATTTCGAAATCAAATATACATTTTCTGCAACACGCATACAGTACGGATTTCCAATTTCCGACGTAAAAATACGCTGGTAAACTCACAACACTAATTTTGCCTAAATATCGAGTGATTCTGAAGCCTCATTCATCTCATTTATCGAGTACTATACGATTTTTATACTCATTGTGAGCATTCTAGCAAAAATCGGTAGCTGGCAACTGCAAACACTCGTATTCTTCATCAACGACCGACTCGACTCGGTTCTTTTGTAAAACAGTGAGAAAATACGAGCGATTTTCAATTTCACTCACTCGTCATGAGTGAAAGCCTCATTCAATCCATGAATTTCGATTGCGTGCTGACAGTGGAATAGCGAGCAAGAAGAATTCACACACCCAAAGTTAGAAGCAAATGGCATCTATTCATCGCCCGAACGTCGACAAAATTCACAACTGATAGTCAAATTACGTAAAAATGAGTTAAATTTACGTTATATATATATATACAAATGACTCCCTGATGTTCTTACTCGTTAACACTGTGCTAAGAACGTGAGAAATTTCTTCGGACAGATAGCCATTCAAAAATTTCGGTTTCAAAGTAACACCACTCTGACGTGACCGCACTCAGCTCGCACACTTGGCATCTAAACGATCCGACTGTGGACTTTGAAAATTTCGACATCGAAATTCAAATTCGGGTTTCCATCGTTGATGGAGGTAAAAAACACTCTGTATAGGTAAATCGTCAATTTCCAACACATTTCATCTCTATAAAATTTCTTGTGGAACGCCTCTAAAGTCCTCAAATAATTAAAAATTACCGCATCATCAAATGAGTGAAATATGAGCGATTAAAATTGAGGCTTTTTCGCTTGACTTTCGAAACAAGAAATATTTCTAGCAACCCTAGAGACACTACCTTGCCCTCAAAAAATAGCTGCGTGCCCTCGAATGAGTGTAAAGTGAACAAAACTCAAATCACTCATACTTCATCAATAAACTCCCAGATCGAAATTGCTTAATAAAAATTTCCATTGGTTTGCTCTTTCAAACTAGTTCGAGTGGAAAATATGCAAAAAAAAAGATTTTTATGCCCTATAATGGAGATCGCGATGACTCGGGGAAACGTAAATCGCGCGAAATGGGCAAAACGGCGAAAAACGTGTTTTTCGTGAAATAATGCGAATTTCGTTCTGAAAATTTCACTGGATACGTAAAAAAATGCGACTAGCAAAACATGTTAAATGACTTTTTCTGTACGGACGACAGAACTTTTTTAACCAGCAAAAAATCGAAAATCACTCATTTTTTCGATGAGCTGCTGTGGCCAAACGGTGGCGATTTGAGCGCTGCCAATTCGGTGAGTCGTAGGTACTAATGGTGTCGACTTCTCATGAAAATTTGAGCTTTCCACGTGCGATATATACGCCATGAGAAGCAGTCGAAATCTCCGACCGAAAAAAACTCCTTTTTTTACACCCCACTTTGAAGTCGAATAAAACAAAATCTATCAGACGAATTTGTTTGAGCCAAAACTTTTGAATGTACCAACATGTTTTCTGTGAGGTATGAAAAAACCAGACCTCTTACTTTGATACAGAAAATTAGCGGATGTTTGCCGCAGATGCCTTTTTTTCCGAGGTCTTTTTTGAGAGGCATTTTCTCGAAAAAATAGGCACTCAGATTTTTTGTGATTTTTTTCACGAGAGATATTTTTGACCTCTACAAGATATCAAATTTTGAAAGCTTTTCCGCCGCTGGCCTGGCCAGGAAAAAATCGCAAAAAATCGACCCTCTTTTGGCATGCTTTTTTTGAGAGGCTCTAGCAAAAAATTTTTCTCTATGCCAAACTTTTCAAGTTTTTGGCTGAGGTGTACCGCTACTCTGACTACCCAAAAATGAAATCCGCAGACCTCTGGCTATCACAGGGAAACTTAAGTAAAAATTAGAAAAAGACAAAAAAAAAAAACCTTTTTTTCAATTAAAGCATTTTTATGGGCTCGATCGAGCCGAGAGGCGGTACGGGGGGGTTTCCTCCGATCCTCGACCTGGCCTCCAAATTTGAGCTCGCTGCGACCCCGCGTTCTGGTACTTTACTCCTGTACTCCATCGGAATCCGCCTAGTCTTTTTGTCTACCCACACAAGCACCTCCACAAAAGTCCCGATCTAAACCTAAACGCGGATTTCGATTCTGGTTTTTCTCCCATTTTGGAGGTGCGCCGCTAGTAACCAGACAACACGCGCCCTCCGACTCCCACCCACACACACAACACACACCCCAACACACACACACCCAAACACACACCGCCAAACCCCCAAACAACAAAAAACACCCACAACAACACATCATCAACACCACCAACAACAAATCACACATTCCATCCAATCGCCACACTTTTAAAACCATCAACAAATAGCCCACAACGACATACCACACGCGCACAACAAATTTACTACAGCCCGTACCTCACTTGTAACCAAACTTGTATGTTTTACTTTTAAACACCCCGGCACTACTTTATTTACCAACAAACAACTCACACCTAACCATCAACCATCACTCAACAGGTCAAAATTTATTTTACAACCTCCTCTTGTATGACAATAATCCTTAAACTTAGCGATTACCATTAAACACACACAAAACGTGTTGTCATAACCTATATGATCCTTATTTATCATGACTTCATCCCATCCTAACATACATACCCTTATTCTTACTAAATCACTCCACCAAACCTACACTACCCTACTCAATTCCTTATATGTTGAAGCTCGACAGAAAGTTGAATAACAATTTCCTTAACAAACACGTAAAGATGATAAAATTCCTCTATCACACCTCCAATTACCCTTAGGTTAAACAGGTTAAAAACACACCCAATACAATCAACACTTGTTCATTTAAATGTTCAACACAATTATGTTCGATATAAGTTTTCCCATATACGCCCCTCAAACAATAAAAAGCATTTACCAAAAAACGTTCAATATCACTTTAGGGCCAGACGTACGAAAATAGCACTCCAATACCACACACATGATTACCAAGTTTTATATGCTTACAACTTTATACCCACTTCCAAAAACCACACTAGCGTTTCACACTGAATATCCGAATGAAAACTTTACTATAGAACCCCAAATATTCACCAACTTGATGATAATTCAAATTACCACGAACACACTCTTTCAAATCAACCCGAAAGCTCTATTCTAATTCATTTTCGTGAAGAAATGCAATGAATGAGGGGTAAATGATAGAGTATCAGATTATCGATCTTCCATTACTCAAGAGATCCCATACAATCCGATCCTCCTCCAATCTAAACCACTACAGAAACCCACAACATTTGAATAAAATAATCACAAAATAATTTGCAAACAAAAGACCACATCCAACTGAAAATTACCCTGCATTTAATAGAGAAACATCGCTATTATAAGCCTCAAATGGAAAGTGATTATGCAACACACACGCGCTGTCGCGCGTTCAAGTTTATTACTAAAATATTTTGGTGGTGACTTAGGGGCCGCTCTGCGGGGCTACGCCCTACGCAGAGCGGCACAGCCATGGTCTTGATGCCTATCAAAACCGAGGGGCCCTTTACTTACTCCGGATCACTCAAAAACTCTACAAAATGCCCATAAATGTGCAATTTCTGCCATTTTGGGTGGATATACCCCGTAGACTTTTATTAGAACCTTCAACATCTCCCTCTGTATGAAGCTGAAATACATTTGTGCATGAATTCCCACTTATTTGCGATTTTTCATCGAAAATAACATTTTACCATCCGTAGACTTTTGGCGAATGTTTCCTAAAATTTATGAAATGCGTTCGTTTCCCACCTTGAAACCTTTCCATACTGTCCAAAAAAATTGTTCAAAACACGCTTCCCTGACGAGAAAGCAGCCAAAATATTTGCAAAAACTCATTTCCAAATATATTAAAAAATATTCATCAACGAATTTTTCATCAACGTAATTCATAAGACGCTTTCGATTCCGCTTCTTTTGAGCCTAAAATCGTCTCTCTGGCTTAATTCTAAGTGCCATTTTTTAATCAATTTAATTAGGTATGGAATTTTCGAAGGTTTCTCCTTTTTCCCCAAATATCGATTGGACCATTCTCAAATTGTAACCATACAAACTTCTTATTGATATCTAGATTGTATCAAAATTTCAGACGTCTCACTTCAATGCCAACGAAAATATGGCTCATTGAAATTTCACTCATCTCGCGACCGAGAGTTTATAGGTCAATTATAAATGAAAATTTAAAAATCATAATTTACGTCATGAAACCCATCCATTGCATACGAATGATATCCATATAACGCCCACCAAAACCTCCAGAAACCATTTTCGTGGGCAATTGAAATACCGCAGTAAACGTTTCCTATGGGAATTCCTAAAAAAACAACTGCCAGTCAAATTTTACCCTAAACAATGAGCTTTCAACCTGGAAAATGCTGAAAGTTCGAACCTCTCCTCGGTCACTGAAACATGAATGATTAAGAACGCCCACCATAACCAGCACAATCATTTACGTTGGAATGAGTGAAATCTCCATTTGAGCATCAAATTCATTCAAAATAGAACATTTCACGAACGCGAACCATTTCGCAGAATTTCCATAAGTATACTTCAATCATTCGCAGAAATGGAACCCTCAACCAAGTCTGAGACAAAATTTAAAAAACATTGCAAATACATTTGAGTGATGACATTTTACATTTCGTAAATAACATATATGAGACCTGCAAACCATCTCATGAAAAATCCATACATCTCGGGTACACAAACGCACGTGTATTGACCATATATGAACCGCATCCGAGCCATAAATTAAAGTCCACTCATTCACACATTGAGCGATCAAATCCCGCAAGCAATTAATGAGATTTTGTGATGCATCCAGTCAATCTTCTTTATTCCCATTCACAATAAAAATTAACCTCTGCAGAGTAGTGAGAGAAAATTTCCTTTTTCAAACGAACCTCGAATTTCATTTTTCAATCGCCAAAATTGAAAAGAGGCAAATTCACTCATCGTACGTTCTTTAGTAATCGACAAATCCACCATGATGCACTATTTTTTCAATGAAAGTATAGGCATGATCACTGAATACTCCTTTTCCAAGGAGCTCATTCCATTTCGAAATCAAATATACATTTTCTGCAACACGCATACAGTACGGATTTCCAATTTCCGACGTAAAAATACGCTGGTAAACTCACAACACTAATTTTGCCTAAATATCGAGTGATTCTGAAGCCTCATTCATCTCATTTATCGAGTACTATACGATTTTTATACTCATTGTGAGCATTCTAGCAAAAATCGGTAGCTGGCAACTGCAAACACTCGTATTCTTCATCAACGACCGACTCGACTCGGTTCTTTTGTAAAACAGTGAGAAAATACGAGCGATTTTCAATTTCACTCACTCGTCATGAGTGAAAGCCTCATTCAATCCATGAATTTCGATTGCGTGCTGACAGTGGAATAGCGAGCAAGAAGAATTCACACACCCAAAGTTAGAAGCAAATGGCATCTATTCATCGCCCGAACGTCGACAAAATTCACAACTGATAGTCAAATTACGTAAAAATGAGTTAAATTTACGTTATATATATATATACAAATGACTCCCTGATGTTCTTACTCGTTAACACTGTGCTAAGAACGTGAGAAATTTCTTCGGACAGATAGCCATTCAAAAATTTCGGTTTCAAAGTAACACCACTCTGACGTGACCGCACTCAGCTCGCACACTTGGCATCTAAACGATCCGACTGTGGACTTTGAAAATTTCGACATCGAAATTCAAATTCGGGTTTCCATCGTTGATGGAGGTAAAAAACACTCTGTATAGGTAAATCGTCAATTTCCAACACATTTCATCTCTATAAAATTTCTTGTGGAACGCCTCTAAAGTCCTCAAATAATTAAAAATTACCGCATCATCAAATGAGTGAAATATGAGCGATTAAAATTGAGGCTTTTTCGCTTGACTTTCGAAACAAGAAATATTTCTAGCAACCCTAGAGACACTACCTTGCCCTCAAAAAATAGCTGCGTGCCCTCGAATGAGTGTAAAGTGAACAAAACTCAAATCACTCATACTTCATCAATAAACTCCCAGATCGAAATTGCTTAATAAAAATTTCCATTGGTTTGCTCTTTCAAACTAGTTCGAGTGGAAAATATGCAAAAAAAAAGATTTTTATGCCCTATAATGGAGATCGCGATGACTCGGGGAAACGTAAATCGCGCGAAATGGGCAAAACGGCGAAAAACGTGTTTTTCGTGAAATAATGCGAATTTCGTTCTGAAAATTTCACTGGATACGTAAAAAAATGCGACTAGCAAAACATGTTAAATGACTTTTTCTGTACGGACGACAGAACTTTTTTAACCAGCAAAAAATCGAAAATCACTCATTTTTTCGATGAGCTGCTGTGGCCAAACGGTGGCGATTTGAGCGCTGCCAATTCGGTGAGTCGTAGGTACTAATGGTGTCGACTTCTCATGAAAATTTGAGCTTTCCACGTGCGATATATACGCCATGAGAAGCAGTCGAAATCTCCGACCGAAAAAAACTCCTTTTTTTACACCCCACTTTGAAGTCGAATAAAACAAAATCTATCAGACGAATTTGTTTGAGCCAAAACTTTTGAATGTACCAACATGTTTTCTGTGAGGTATGAAAAAACCAGACCTCTTACTTTGATACAGAAAATTAGCGGATGTTTGCCGCAGATGCCTTTTTTTCCGAGGTCTTTTTTGAGAGGCATTTTCTCGAAAAAATAGGCACTCAGATTTTTTGTGATTTTTTTCACGAGAGATATTTTTGACCTCTACAAGATATCAAATTTTGAAAGCTTTTCCGCCGCTGGCCTGGCCAGGAAAAAATCGCAAAAAATCGACCCTCTTTTGGCATGCTTTTTTTGAGAGGCTCTAGCAAAAAATTTTTCTCTATGCCAAACTTTTCAAGTTTTTGGCTGAGGTGTACCGCTACTCTGACTACCCAAAAATGAAATCCGCAGACCTCTGGCTATCACAGGGAAACTTAAGTAAAAATTAGAAAAAGACAAAAAAAAAAAACCTTTTTTTCAATTAAAGCATTTTTATGGGCTCGATCGAGCCGAGAGGCGGTACGGGGGGGTTTCCTCCGATCCTCGACCTGGCCTCCAAATTTGAGCTCGCTGCGACCCCGCGTTCTGGTACTTTACTCCTGTACTCCATCGGAATCCGCCTAGTCTTTTTGTCTACCCACACAAGCACCTCCACAAAAGTCCCGATCTAAACCTAAACGCGGATTTCGATTCTGGTTTTTCTCCCATTTTGGAGGTGCGCCGCTAGTAACCAGCACACACACGCGCCCTCCGACTCCCCCCCACAACACAACACACCCCAACACACACACACACCCAAACACACCCCCCGAAACCCCCAAACAACAAAAAACACCCACAACAACACATCATCAACAACACCAACAACAAACCACCCATACCACTCACACTCCTCACACTTATAAAACCATCAACAAATGACCCACAACAACATAACACACGCGCACAACAAATTTAGTACAGCCCATGCGTTACTTGTCTCCAAACTTATATGTTTTACTTTTAAACAACACAGCCACTACTTAATTTACCAACAAACAACTCACACTTAACCATCAACCAAAATATTAATTTTACAACTTCCATCTCGGGCAATAATCCCTAAACCTATCGATTACCATTAAACACACACAAAACGAGTTGTCATAACCTATATGATCCTTATTTATCAGGACTTTACCTTCAAACCCAATCTGTCGTATTTTACTGTTGAATTTTCAGCCCCCTCATGCTTCATCCCATCTATCTTAACATACATCCCCTTATTCTTACTAAATCACTCCACCAAACCTATGCACTACCCGACTCAATTCCTTATATTTCAGAGCTCGACAGAATGTGCAATAACAATTTCCTTAACGGAGAAGTGAATATCATAAAATTCCCCTATCACACCTCCAATTACCCTCAGGTTAAACAGGGGAAAAATTACACCCAATACAAACAATACTTGTTTATTTCAATGTTAGACACAATTATGTTCGATATAAGTTTTCCCATATACGCCCCTCAAACAATAAAAAGCATTTACCATAAAACGTTCAATATCACTTAAGGGCCAGACGTACGAAAATAGCACTCCAATAGCACACGAGAATTACAAAGTTTCATATGCTTACATGTTTATACCCACTTCAAAAAACCACACTAGCGTTTCACACTGAATTTCCGCATGAAAACTTCACTATAGAGCCCTAAATATTCACCAACTTAATGATATTTCAAATTACCATGAACAAACTCGTTCAAATCAACCAGAAAAACTCAATTCAAATTCATTTTCGTGAATAAATTGAATGAATGAGGGGTAAATGATATAGTATGAAATTATCCATCTTCCATTACTCAAGAGATCCCATACAACCCGACTCTCCCCTATCCAAACCGATACGGAAACCCACAACACTAGAATAAAATTACCACGAAACAAATTTGCAAACAAAAGACGACATCCAACCGAAAATTAGGCCGCTTTTAGTAGAGAAACATCGCTATTATACGCCTCAATTCGGACAATGATTAGGCAACACACGCGCTGTCGCGCGTTCAAGTTTAATGCTAAAATATTTTGGTGGTGATTTAAAGGCCGCTCTGCGAGGGCGATGCCCTACGCAGAGCGGCACAGCCATGGTCTTGATACCTATCAAAACCGAGAAGCCCTTTACTTACTCCGGATCACTCAAAAACTCTACAAAATGACCATTAATGTGCAATTTCTGCCATTTTGGGCGGATTTATACCGTAGACTTTTATCACACCCTTAAACATCTCCCTCTGCGTGAAACTGAAACACATTTGTGCATGAATTCCCACATTTTTGTGATTTTTCATCGAAAATAACATTTTACCATCCGTAGACTTTTGGCGAATGTTTCCTAAAATTTATGAAATGCGAACGTTTCCCCCCTTGCAACCCTTCCATACTGTCCAAAAAAATTGTTCAAAACACTCTTCCCTGACGAGAAAAAAGCCAAAATATTTGCAAAATATCATTTCCAAATATATTAAAAAATATTCATTAACAAATTTTTCATCGACATAATTCATAAGACGCTCTCGATTCCGCTTCTTTTGAGCCTAAAATCATCTCTCTGGCTTGTTTCTAAGTGCCATTTTTTTTATCAATTTAATTAGGTATGGAATTTTCGAAGGTTTCTTCTTTTTCCCCAAATATCGATTGGACCATTTTCAAATTTCAACCATACAAACTTCTCATTGATATCTAGATTGTATCAAAATTTCAGACTTCTTACTTGAATGCCAACGAAAATATGGCTCATTGAAATTTCACTCCTCTCGCGACCGAGAGTTTATACATCAATTATCAATGAAAATTTGAAAATCATAATATATGTCTAAACCCCCTCATTCTCTTTGAATGAAATACCAAATAACGCCCACCAAAACCTCCAGAAACCATTTTCAAGGACAACTGAAATATCGCAGAAAACGTTTACATGAAGAATTCCCAGAAAAACAACTGCCAGTCAAATTTTACCCCAAACGGGGAATTTTTTACCTGGAAAATGCTGGAAATTCGAACCTCTCATCGGGCACTGAAACATGAATAATTTAGAACGCCCACCAAAATCAGGACAAACATTTACGTTCGGATGAGTGATTTCTCCATTTGAGCGATATATTTCTTCAAAGTAGAACATTTCACGAGCGCAAACCATTTGCAGAATTTCTATAAGTATACTTATATCATTCACCAAAATATAACCCTGCACCAAGTCTGAGAGAGAATTTCCAAATTTTCCAAATTATTATGAGTGATGACATTTTACTTTTCATAAATAACACATATGAGACCTGCGAACCATATCTCTCAAAAATTCCAGACATCTCGGGGACACACATACGCACGCGCATTCACCATACAACGCCGATCCCTTAACCACTGTGCCATGGCGAGCAACAACCTTCTTACATTCCCATTCACAATAACAATTGACCTCTGAAAAATACTGAGAGAAAATTTTCATTTCAAACGAACCTCGAATTTCATTTTTCAATCGCCAAAATTGATGAGAGAAAAATTCACTCATCGTACGCTCTTTAGTAATCGACAAATCCACCATGTACACTCTTTTTTTCAATGAAAATATAGGCATGATCACTAAACACTTCTTTTCCAAGGAGCACATTCCATACCGAAATCGAATATACATTTTCTGCACACGCATACAGTACGGATTTCCAATTTCCGACGTAAAAATACGCTGGTAAACTCACAACACCAATTTTGCCTAAAAATCGAGTGATTCTGGAGCCTCATTTACCTCATTTATTGAGTATTAAACGTTTTGTATCGCCATTGTGAACATTCCGACTAATATCATTAGCTGGCAACTGCAAACATTCTTATTCTTCATGAACGACCGACGCGACTCTGTTCATTTCGAAAACAGCGAGGAAATGCGAGCGATTTTCAATATCACTCACTCGTAATGAGTGAGAGCCTCTTTCAATTCATGAATTTCGATTACGTGCTGACACCTTAATTGCGCACAAGAGAAATTCTCCCACCCAAAGATGGAAGCAAATGGCATCTATTCATCGCCCGAACGTCGACAAAATTCACAACTGAGAGTCAAATTACGTAAAAATGAGTTAAATTTACGTTATATATATATATAAATAACTCCCTGATGTTTTTACTCGTTAACACTGCGCTAAAAACGTGCGAAATTTCCTCGGAAAAATAGCTGTTCAATATTTCGGTTTCAAAAGTAACACCACTCTGACGTGACCGCGACCCGGTCAAACACTTAGCCTCTGTACGGGTCGACAGTGGACTTTGAAAATTTCGACATCAAAATTCAAATTCGAGTTTCCATCGCTGATGGAGGTAAAAGACACTTTGTATAGGTAAATCGTCAATTTCCAACACATTTCATCTCCATAAAATTTCTTGTGGAACGCCTCTAAAGTCCTCAAATAATTAAAAATTACCGCATCATCAAATGAGTGAAATATGAGCGACTAAAATTGAAGCTTTTTCGCTTGACTCTCGAAACAAGAAATATTTCTAGCGACTCTAAAGACACTACCTTGCCCTCAAAAAATAGCCGCGGGCCCTCGAATGAGTGTAAAGTGAACAAAACTCAAATCACTCATACTCCATCAATAAGCTCTCAAATTGAAATTGCTTAGAAAAAATTTCCAATGGTTTGCGCTTTCACACTAGTTTGAGTTGAAAAAAGCCCAAAAAAAGTTTTTTAAGCCCTATAATGGAAATCGCAATGACGCGAGGAAACATAAATCGAGCGATATGAGCAAAATCGCCAAAAACTGCTATTTCGTGAACTACAGCGAATTTCGCTCTGAAAATTTCACCGAACACGTAAAATGATGCGCCTAGCAAAACATGTTAAATGACTTTTTCTGTACGGGCGACAGAACATTTTTGGAGAGCGAAAAATCGAAAATCACGCATTTTTTGATGAGCTGCTGTGGCCAAACGATGGGGTTTTGAGCGTTGCCGATCCCGTGGATCGTAGGTACTGTTGACGTGAACCTCTCATGAAATTTTGGCATTATTACGTGCGATGTATACGCGATAAGAAGCAGTCAAAAAATTCGACCGTAAAAACGTCATTTTTTAGTCCCAACTTCAAAGACTCACAGAAAAAATTCTACTCGTAGAAACCTTCTCAAAAAGTATTTTTGAATGTACCAACATGTTTTCTGTGATGTGTAGAAAAACCAAACCTCCTACTTCCACCCAGAAAACCTAAACATGTTTGGCGCAGATGCCTTTTTTTCCGAGGTCTTTTTTGAGAGGCATTTTCTCGCAAAATTGAGCACCCAGATTTTTTGTGATTTTTTTGATGAAAGACCTTCCCAATGTCTACAAGATATCAAAGTTTGAACGCTTTTGAGCGGCGGGCCTCGCCGGAAAAAAATGCCAAAAATCGACATCTTTTTTGCATGCTTTTTTTAGAGGGCTCTAGCAAAAAATTTTTCTCTATGCCAAACATCTCAAGTTTTTGGCTGAGGTGTACCGCTGCTTGGACTACCCAAAAATGAAATCCGCAGACCTCTAGGACCCGTAGTTGAAAACTTTTAAATGTTTGAAAATGACGAAAAAAAAAACGTTTTTTTTCATTTAAAGCATTTTTATGGGCCCGATCGAGCCGAGAGGCGAAACTTAAGGTTTTTTAGCGAGTGTCCACCTGGCCTCCAAATTTGAGCTCGCTGCGACCACGCGTTCTGGTACTTTACTCCTGTGTGAATCGGGATTCCGCCCATTGTTTCCGAGCACAAAACACAAGCACCCTCCCTTATAGTACTAGTTCTAGCATCTCTTCGAAATGCGTATTTTAGTTTTAGTGCTTTTTTCAAATCCGGAGGGCGCCGCGAGTAACCAGCACACACACGCGCCCTCCGACTCCCCCCCACAACACAACACACCCCAACACACACACACACCCAAACACACCCCCCGAAACCCCCAAACAACAAAAAACACCCACAACAACACATCATCAACACCACCAACAACAAATCACACATTCCACCCAATCGCCACACTTCTAAAACCATCAACAAATGACCCACAACAACATAGCACACGCGCACAACAACATACCACACGCGCACAACAAATTTAGTACAGCCCGTACCTTACTTGTAACCAAACTTTTATGTTTTACTTTTAAACACCACAGCCACTACTTAATTTACCAACAAACAACACCCTAACCATCAACCATCACTCAACAGGTCAAAAATAATTTTACAACCTCCATCTTGTTTGGCAATAATCCCTAAACCTATCGATTACCATTAAACACACACAAAACGATTTGTCATAACCTATTTGATCCTTATTTATCATGACTTTACCTTCAAACCCAATCTGTCGTATTTTACTGTTGAATTTTCAGCCCCCTCACACTTCATCCCATCTATCTTAACATACATCCCCTTATTCTTACTAAATGACTTCACCAAACCTATACAAAACCCTACTCAATTCCTTGTATTTCAGAGCTCGCAGAATGTGCAATAACAATTTCCTTAACGGAGACGTAAATATGATAAAATTCCTCTATCACACCTCCAATTACCCTCAGGTTAAACAGGTAAAAAAACACACCCAATACAATCAACACTTGTTTATTTAAATGTTCAACACAATTATGTTCGGTATAAGTTTTCCCATATACGCCCCCCTAACAATAAAAAGCATTTAATAAAAAACGTTCAATATCACTTTAGGGCCAGACGTACGAAAATAGCACTCCGATAGCACACGATAATTACAGAGTTTCATATGCCTACAAGTTTAAACCCACTTTCACAAACCACACTAGCGTTTCATACTGAATATCCGCATGAAAACATTACTATTGAGCCCCAAATATTCACAAACTTCATGATAGTTCAAATTATCATGAACAAACTCTTTCAAATTCCTTTTCGTGAATAAATGGAATGAATGAGAAATATATGATGAAGTATTACATTGACCATCTATCATTGCTCCAGAGATCCCACACAATCCAATACTCCTTCAATCTAAACAACTACAGAAAACCTCAACATTTGCATAAAATTATCAAAAAATAAATTTGCAAATAAAAGACCAAATCCAACTTAAAAGCAGCTCGCTTTTAATAGAGAAACATGGCTACTATACGACTCGATTGGAAAATGATTATGCAACACACGCGCTGTCGCGCGTTCAAGTTTAATGCTAGAATATTTTGGTGGTGATTTAGGCGCCGCTCTGCGGGGCTACGCCCTACGCAGAGCGGCACAGCTATGGTCTTGATGCATAACAAAACCGAGGAGTCCTTTACTTACTCCGGATCACTCAAAAACTCTACACAATGCCCATTAATGTGCAATTTCTGCCATTTTGGGCGGATTTATCCCGTAGACTTTTTTCATAAACTTAAACTTCTCCCTCTGCATGAAACTGAAATACATTTGTGCATGAATTCCCACATTTTTGTGATTTTTCATCGAAAATAACATTTTACCATCCGTAGACTTTTGGCGAATGTTTCCTAAAATTTATGAAATGCGAACGTTTCCCACCTTGCAACCCTTCCATACTGTCCAAAAAAATTGTTCATAACACTCTTCCCTGACGAGAAAAAAGCCAAAATATTTACAAAATATCATTTCCAAATATATAAAAAAATATTCATTAAAAAATTTTTCATCGACATAATTCATAAGACGCTCTCGATTCCGCTTCTTTTGAGCCTAAAATCGTCTCTCTGGCTTGTTTCTAAGTGCCATTTTTTTATCAGTTTAATTAGGTATGGAATTTTCGAAGGTTTCTTCTTTTTCCCCAAACATCGATTGGACCATTTTCAAATTTCAACCATACAAACTTCTCATTGATATCTAGATTGTATCAAAATTTCAGACTTCTTACTTGAATGCCAACGAAAATATGGCTCATTGAAATTTCACTCCTCTCGCGACCGAGAGTTTATACATCAATTATCAATGAAAATTTGAAAATCATAATTTATGTCATGAAACCCCCTCATTCTCTTTGAATGAAATACCAAATAACGCCCACCAAAACCTCCAGAAACCATTTTCAAGGACAATTGAAATAACGCAGAAAACGTTTACATGAAGAATTCCCAGAAAAACAACTGCCAGTCAAATTTTACCCCAAACGGGGAATTTTCTACCTGGAAAATGCTGGAAATTCGAACCTCTCATCGGGCACTGAAACATGAATAATTTAGAACGCCCACCAAAATCAGCACAAAAATTTATGTTGGAATGAGTGATATCTCCATTTGAGCAGTAAATTTCTTCAAAGTAGAACATTTCACGAGCGCAAACCATTTGCAGAATTTCCATAAGTATACTTCAATCATTCACCAAAATAGAACCCTCGACCAAGTCTGAGAGAGAATTTACAAATTATTCCAAATTATTACGAGTGATGACATTTTACTTTTCGTAAATAACACATATGAGACCTGCGAACCATATCTCTCAAAAATTCCAGACATCTCGGGGACACCCATACGCACGCGCATTCACCATACAACGCCGATCCCTTAACCACTCTGCCACGGCGAGCAACAATCTTCTTACATTCCCATTCACAATAAAAATTGACCTCTGAAAAATACTGGGAGAAAATTTTCAATTCAAACGAACCTCGAATTTCATTTTTCAATCGCCAAATTGATAAGAGAAAAATTCACTCATTGTACGCTCGTTAGTAATCGACAAATCCACCACGATGCACTTTTTCTTCAATGAGAATATAGGCATGATCACTAAACACTCCTTTTCCAAGGAGCACATTCCATATCGAAATCGAATGTTTATTTTTTTCAACATGCATACAGTACGCATTACCGATTCCCAACGTAAAAATACGCTGATAAACTCACAACACTCATTTTGCCTAAATGTCGAGTGATTCTGGAGCCTCATTAATCTCATTTATCGAGTATTATACGGTTTGTATCGTCTCTGTGACCATTTCAACAGAAATCAGTACCTGGCAACTGCAAACACTCGTATTCTTCATCAAAGACCGACTTGACTCTGTTCATTTCGAAAACAGCGAAGAAATGCGAGCGATTTTCAATATCACTCACTCGTAATGAGTGAGAGCCTCTTTCAATTCATGAATTTCGATTGCGTGCTGACACTTTAATTGCAAACAAGAGAAATTCTCACACCCAAAGATGGAAGCAAATGGCATCTATTCATCGCCCGAACGACGACAAAATTCACAACTGATAGTCAAATTACGTAAAAATGAGTTAAATTTACGTTATATATATATATATATAAACGACTCCCTGATGTTCTTACTCGTTAATACTGCGCTAAGAACGTGAGAAATTTCCTCGGAAAGATAGCCATTCGAAAATTTCGGTTTCAAAGTAACAACACTCTGACGTGACCGCACTCAGCTCACACACTTCGCATCAGAACGGGCAGAAGCTGGACTTGAAAAATTTCGACACAAAATTCAATTTCGAGTTTCCATCGTTGATGGAGGTGAAAAACATTACGTATAGGTAAATCGTCAATTTCCAACACATTTCATCTCTATAAAATTTCTTGTGACTCGCCTCTAAAGTCCTCAAATAATTAAAAATTACCGCATCATCAAATGAGTGAAATATGAGCGACTAAAATTGAGCCTTTTTCGCTTGGCTCTCGAAACAAGAAATATTTCTAGCATTGCTAAAGACACTACCTTGCCCTCAAAAAATAGCTGCGTGCCCTCGAATGAGTGTAAAGTGAACAAAACTCAAATCACTCATACTTCATCAATAAACTCCCAGATCGAAATTGCTTAGAAAAAATTTCCATTGGTTTGCTCTTTCATACTAGTTCGAGTGGAAAAAAGGCAGAAAAAAGGATTTTCATGCCCTAAAATGGAGATCGCGACGACTCCGGGAAACATAAATCGAGCGATTCGGGCGAAATCGCCAAAAACGGCTATTTCGTAAACTATCGGGAATTTCGCTCTGAAAATTTCACCGAACACGTAAAAAAATGCGCCTAGCAAAACATATTAAATGACTTTTTCTGTACGGGCGACAGAACATTTTTGGAAAGCGAAAAATCGAAAATCGCGCATTTTTTGATGAGCTGCTGTGGCCAAACGGTGGCGTTTTGAGCGCTGCCGATCCCGTGGATCGTAGGTACTGTTGACGTAAACCTCTCATGAAATTTTGGCATTATCACGTGCGATGTATACGCGATAAGAAGCAGTCAAAAAATTCGACCGTAAAAACGTCATTTTTTGGTCCCAACTTCAAAGACTCACAGAAATAATTCTACTCGGAGAAACCTTCTCAAAAAGTATTTTTGAATGTACCAACATGTTTTCTGTGATGTGTAGAAAAACCAGACCTCCTACTGTCACCCAGAAAACTTAAACATGTTTGGCGCAGATGCCTTTTTTTCCGAGGTCTTATTTGAGAGGCATTTTCTCGCAAAATTGAGCACCCAGATTTTTTGTGATTTTTTTGGTGAAAGACTTTTCCAATGTCTACAAGATATCAAAGTTTGGACGCTTTTAAGCGGCGGGCCTGGCCAGAAAAAAATGCCAAAAATCGACAACTTTTTTGCATGCTTTTTTTAAGAGGCTCTAGCAAAAAATTTTTCTCTATACGAAAAACCTCAAGTTTTTGGCTGAGGTGTACCGCTACTCTGGCTACAAGATTATGAAATCGGCATGGCTGTAGAGGCGCTCCAAAATTATTGATAAATAGAAAACAAAACGCTTTTTCAAACGGCTTTTTCTCATTTAAAGCATTTTTATGGGCCCGATCGAGCCGAGAGGCGAAACTTAAGGTTTTTTAGCGAGCCTCCATCCGGCCTCCAAATTTGAGCTTGCTGCGAGCACGCGTTCTGGTACTTTACTCTTGTCAGGTACCAAATTTTTCCCCGTTGTTTCCGAGCACTAAACACAAGCACCCTCCCTTATAGTACTAGTTCTAGCATCTCTTCGAAATGCGTATTTTAGTTTTAGTGCTTTTTTCAAATCCGGAGGGCGCCGCAAGTAACCAGCACACACACGCGCCCTCCGACTCCCCCCCACAACACAACACACACACACACACACACACCCAAACACACCCCCCGAAACCCCCAAACAACAAAAAACACCCACAACAACACATCATCAACAACACCAACAACAAATCACACATTCCATCCAATCGCCACACTTATAAAACCATCAACAAATGACCCACAACAACATAGCACACGCGCACAACAACATACCACACGCGCACAACAAATTTAGTACAGCCCATGCATTACTTTAATTCAAACTTATATGTTTTACTTTTAAACACCACAGCCACTACTTAATTTACCAACAAACAACTCACACCTAACCATCAACCATCACTCTACCGGTCAAAAATTGTTATATCAAAACCTTCTTATATGACACTCACCCAACACCTTTCGGATTTGCACCTCATTAATACTATTATAGTCATTATATTTTGCACTCTAATCACTACGGCTACCGATAACAATTAAACCAACCTAAGATAAAATATCATAACCTTGCCTCACACGAAACCTAACCTAACCAACACGTCATGCATCTTTCACACATTCCCTTATCACGGTTCACCAACCAAACACAAAGAATTCTCATAAACAATCTCCATTACTCTAGACAACATCTTTACCCTTCTATAGATACACAACATCATCATTTTCACAAACACCATCGCCACTTTACGGTACACTCTCTTCAAAGGAAGCAATTTAATGCAAATACTGAAAGTCAATTCCAAATAAACTTTCCAAACATCAAAAACAAAAGTCCGTTCATATTCCACCATCCGACTGTAATTACGACACATTTTAACGCCGTTCAATCACAAATTATTTGCGAACATAACTTTTTTCACAACTCCATCATCAGTAATACACTTGTTCCAAATAATCTAAAGCATAACGTCATTTATCTTCTTTTCCCCCCTCAAAAATGTAAGCATAATTCTTAAATTACATAAACTATCCAATCTCATCACAGTCCATCCAAATCTAACCAAACCTACTTTAACGACAATTCTAACCAAACACTAATACACACCAACACATCCAAAACTAACACAATAGACCGTGCGTAAACCTACAATTATTCTCAAGGGAAATCTATTGAACGCAAATATAGTTTGTGCCACAACTGAAATTCTAAAAAGGAATCGACTACCCAAAGCACTTGCCTTCCGATACAATAAAGGAAAATCTTATTCAAGTCTTACTGACAATAACCGGAAAACTCCAAAACCACTCAAGTTTAAACACCATCTCAAATACGAGAAACACATTCAGTAATATAACGTTATACATGAAGCAAGAACAAACACTAATAACATCTAAAAATTGTACAACAGCTGCGTTCATCACCCACGCACAGTAAATTAACCAAACACACACCAGAATCAACACCTTCATTAAATATTCAATCCCAACATTGAATGTCATTCACTCACACAACTGCAATAAACCCCACAGAAAGCACTGTAACATTTCAATCTAAATGAGAAGAATCAAACTCAAACCTAGTGTCAGCGATTTGAAAGTCCTTCAATTTCAAGCAAATACAAAAAACTAACCACAAAAATTATTTTCCCCAACTCATTAAGCACTCCCAACCTAAAATTCGAATTAGAAATCAATTACCAACATTTATTTGGCAATTTATCGAATTGTTCTCCCCTTCACATTTCCCTACAATCTGTACACACACACACACACAAACATTTGATTCAACTGTGATCATTTGACGTTTATCTCAAATTCTTACCATACTCACTTTGATTCGATAACCAATCGAATGATCAAAAATCTTCTCCAAAATATATTTTTGACATTCAAATATATTCATTGAAAAATCTAATGAATTCCAATTTCAACTTCTTGTACACCATCTGATTTGAAGGCTTACAAAGCGCACCACTACTCCCGCCAATTTCTCCTTTGAGATAATTTCTCGCCAAAATAACCATACCATCGCTCAAGCTCACCACCCTTTCAAATAATCGCCCCTGACCCTTCCGGGTCATTTTTATCCTCTCATATTGCCTAAGGAGAAATAACATTCCCAAGCCTTAAAGTTAAGATTTTCCCATATGCGACAACGCTATCTATACTTCTATTCCCTGAATCTTGAACAACTCAGCCTTAAACACAAAATAAGTGCAAAACCAGGCAAATTCTTCTTCTCATCCACATAACTCTACATTCCGTCTTTTATCTCACAACGCATTCATTTTGCAGCCCCCAAGCCCTTCAAACAGGTTTCCAACTCTCCAAATGTTCACCTTCATTGCCTTCCCACATGTCCACAACCACGAAATATACAACTTATTCCCAACGCTACTCCACACAACGTTCCCAATCAACATAATCCTAACGTCACACACACATACACACTCTTTTGCTAATTTCAATTCTCATTTCACCCACAAACTCCTCAAATATCCCTTGACATAACTTTACTCCAATTCATATCATCTTTCACCTTTTATCTGCACCCTACACCTATGAGCTTGCTGCATGAAAGCGTAGTTCAGCACCGTTATCAAAATCGAAAGAAAAAACAACTAGATCTTCCAATCAGTTCCCTAATAAATAATTGCCCTCTTTCAGCACCTATTATTTTGTCATCACAATGGAAAGAAATCTTAGGTACAGCCTTTTACATTGGTTCATGTCCCAAACCTACCTAACTGATAATCAAAACGATTCAACTCAATCATTTCGACGATTAATTTCCCCTGCAGATTTTTCTTATCGTTCAACAACTGTTATACTTTATACCGATTCCAGCCTAAAAATTTAAAAGCCTCGCCGATTTTCACAGTAAAAAATGCTCCGAATGCTCAGCAACATTCTTCAAAATCAAAAGAACAATTCTTTTTACTATAATTTAAAAGCAAAAATATCATGTACGGTCACGATCAATTTAGCTTAATAAACCATGTGCTCAATTTTTCTTTTCTATAAACTACTCGCTCCATTTCTTACTCAACTGCCGTCAAAATAATCTCACCCCAAAGTCATAAGGAAGCAAGCAAGCATTATTAGCCACTTAGGTTCTTCGATTCCTCAACCCTTTTTTTCACATTCAATCAAAGAAAAAACAATAGACTTTTCAAATTTTATTCAATCTCCCTACCATATTCAAACAAATTCCTTCTCGGAAGCACCAATTTTGTTCATAAAAAATGACTACACAATAAATAGCCTCATTATATCTTGCAGCAAAAGTATCCTTTCACTCCTATTATAGCCTTTAATGCTAGTATGTACATCAATTTTAAATTATCCCTGTTTTCTCCTTCCTCAACATGCGTGAAATTCGAGTCCTGAAAAATACCACTTTTCGAACTGAACTACATTCACATACAAATTTCTTCGTTGCGACGCAAATAAATAAGCCCAACTTTTCACAATTACGAGCCCATAAATAAGACCCTCGATTATAAACTGGTCACTGCTTACTCCGAATTGCCCTCGTGTGCCATTCAGTGCTAAGAACTTATTCGTGAGTTACTCGTGTACTATTGAGTCTCCCCGTTTACTTTGTCTTCAAAGGCTCCAGGCAAGGTGAGAATGCAACTTTTGATGAATATTCTGTAATGTTTCCAGAAGGCCATGGTCTATGAATGATTCAATAATGTTATATGTGAAGAATGCTAGTTCCTTCCCTAGTGCTACACCATGGTGAATAGATTTCTCCCAGTCCCATGTAAATCGTCGTATAATTTCTACTTAATCTTAGGTTTATCTTCAAATACGTGTGCCTAACTCTGTGTGTGTCCTGTCGCAACCTTTCTCCCAACCTGACTCTCTTTACTACGCATTCGCGTTGTCGAGCAATTCCTTTTACAGGCCCCATATTTTCCTCACACTTTCAGGTTGTACTGAGCCTCTACTTTCAAACGCTATTAAAGCCTCGACTCTTATTTCCTTAACCAAATCCATAACCTTAGACTTGGTTTCGCTTCAAAAATTATCCTCGCACGCTCCCGCCATTTCTGAGATTCCTGCATATATTACGCCTGGTGTTGAATAATCAAACGTATGATATCTGTCCCTTTCACTCTCCTCACCGCCTGTTAAATTAGCCGACATATTTATTCCTTGTCAGCCGCCTTTCGTGTCTTATATTCCCTACGCTTTGTATTGCAGGCGCAAAATCTTTTGTATTAAATCCGTTATTCACTTGGCTGTCATACTCCCTAACGATTTCTTCAATAATCGCCTGACTGCTTTGAATTTTATTCACGATTCTGTTCCGGCGACATTCTGTACCAAATGTCAGAAGTTGGCTATCATTTTAAGTTCGAAAGTAGATTCCATTTGATGTATGCAATTTCACTATCTGAGCGGCTCGGCCCACAATAAAATGCACCATCCTAGCGCAATTCTCGGCCTCTCTATGGAAATAATTTTGATATTCTTGCAAATCTTTCCAATATAGGCCTAGGTATCGTTGTAAATGTTTCAAGTCGAATTAGGCCCTACTTTATGAATTGTCCCAAAGCCGTTGAATTGAGAGGGAATGTGTCAATTTAAATGCCTAGTATTGTTTTCGCCTTCCTAAACTATTTATAAACTCTAAACGACCCAGTCGCCAATAGAGTCTATAAGCACTAGCACATTCTGCTCTATAATTTTATTACTTGTTAAAATTTTTTCTTGAATGCGTCATAATACTTCCATATAGGGTGATTCAGTTAAACTATATTTAAATTGAGCGTTCCCCTGCTGGGCAATAAGCATTTGTTGGTAGCAGAAATGCCATACTCGCTTGTTTACGCTTCAAAGCACACAGCGGTGGTACATATGTAAAGCCTCTGCTTTTAATTGTTAATTCTTGAATTTCCTCCATTGGCCGTAGATCGATAAGTGTCTGAAATTCTACTTGCATGCAAAGTGAATTAATCACGCACTTAACTCGTCCTCTCGAACCAGCTTTCTCTTTCCAATTGATCTTGCATTCATCTCTAAGTACTTGTGCTTAACTTCCTGTCCTGTCGCATACTTCAATCCCGAATGATTCTGTCTACCTTCTATTCGTGTTATGTTTTTTTAACAACTCTCGTACGTTCCCCTACGTTTCAGGGTTAAATTATTAACTTCCGTTTTAAAAACGTCAAGCATCCTTGTTGTATAACGTCTTGGTTTCCACTCTAATTTTTTCTCAACACCAAAATTACCTAATCGGCGATAATTATTTTCACGCCTTCCCTACCCAACTTTCGTTTCTGAGTACTGCTGTTCTGTACTAAAAAATAGGATACCAGCCTCTTTCTTTCTCTCCTTACCGCCGCAAAAATTACAACTACTTTCTCCTTGTCAGGCGCACTTCATGCTCCAAATTCCCCGCACTGTATAATGCTAGCACAGTTTTCTCGAATTTTGACAAACTCCCAGCACTTCTGCGGCTGTTAACGCTTTGTTTGTCAAGTTGTTAGTTGCTAAATTCGGAAACATTCTTTCCGGCTTAGAAAAATTTTTATTTTTCATAACGAATATAAAAACAAAATTGCACGATAACATTTAATCTGTCATGATGACAATTATTTTGCAAAACCATCGCGAAACGGATAAAATGTCGTACATTGATACCGGCACATAAGTGCTCAATTCAAGTGACCTGCAGACAATCGGTCGATGGTAGGTTATGGGCCTGTCTTTGTTTGTATATTTAAACGGCCTTGCATTATCCTTAGAAACATTAATGCTCAAAATGAGACCCGACAGCCGTCGGTCCTCTATACATTTTATTTTGAAAATCGGGTCAAAAGAACAGTTACCGTACACACCAGCCCTAAGATCTCTCTTGCAACTCTTACAATTTAAAACCTCTCTGGTACGTATAATGACGGTAGTCGCATTTGCGAATCTTCTCAATTTTTCTCCCCCTTGTGCAACGTAAAAACTTCTAATCATGATCCCTGACCTTCCTCGTGGGCAAATATCTCCCGTGCGCGATAACGATGCTTGGCAATTTAGCCCCTTTCGTAAACTTTCATCTGCCTTCATTACCTCCTTTGACTTCATTTTTGTACGCACTGTGTGCATAAATATAGTATTTACTTCAGTCCCTACCAAGGGATGTCTTCCTCTCCTCTCTTTGCACCCCTCAGTTGCAACTGAAAAATCTTTCACTGATATTAGAGCTATTATTCGCCATTCCCAAGCAACATTCCCACGCTTTACCGCTGCTGTGGGACTTTTCCTACCATAAACACCTCATGGTTCCAGCCCTCACATTCCCTTAAGATGCGTACGCACTTTCACCGCAATTGATAAAGCATGTTTAATATTTATCTGATATTTGACATACATTGTGAGAAGCAAATTTTCAATTGTCGAACATGAACTTAAAAGTTCCTTCTATGATTTGAAGGTTTTATCTCGAAAATTCACTTTTTTCCCTCCTGTACAATCGACAGGAATATGCAAAACCTATCCTCGGCACGATCAACGCGCATGACAGTCAAAGTTTCCCCGTAATTTCGCATATAATTCAACGCAACGCGAAACTTCAAACCGAAATTGAATTTCTAGGGTCACATATACCATGATCTTGTAACGGTCGTATTTCGAACTTCATCCAACTATTCCCCTGCAGTATTGTAGAATCTACAGCTTCAACACACTCTGTTCTACAATTGCATATTAGCCTCGCAAATACTTCTAACTCTACTAGAGTTATTACAAATTATGATACATTCAACTTGACTCTCGCTTCTTAATTCCAGATGATGAGAGAACTAGTAGAGGATGGCAAAATCGACGAGGCGTTGGCCTTCCCCTTCAGACCGCACTTCAGTCACACAACGCTGCCGCAAATAATGAAGGAAGAGGACCTGGAATTTAAGCGCCTGAGCGCTATCATCCTAAGCATAAAACCGTTCAAAGACAAAGGCAGACAGCTTAGATATTCAGGAAAAGAGGCAGCGATACCATACCACCGGCTGATTTTATGCAGGTGAGTTTCTACAAACCTTTAAAATTACTTGAACTTAACATCAAAACCCTCTTAATGCCGGTCGAACAAACGTCATTTCGTTTTTTTCGTTCAAAATTGTCATATTAAGTAAACCTACTGAATTCATTCAACGTTTCCCAAAATCCTTTTCTGTAACGAATCCATCTCATTAGTTATTCATAGTAATAGCCTGAACACGTGGACTAACTGCGGGAATGACCTTCAACTTTTCCCTTAAACTTGAAGCTACATTTAACGAAATTTTTCTCCTTACAGGGACGTCAGCAGCGGCAAGAACTTCTACATAATTACAACCACCCAAGACGACACAGAATCCCTTTTTTCCATCCTTTCAGAGAAACCCTTTTACGGGGAACAAATAACCATAACGAATCCTATGCCCACGGGCAACCAAATACTAGAGTTACCGGTTCTTCACACAGATGAACCCTTCATCCTCTCAATATCCTCACCCGACACCTTCGCCTTAAGCGACGTCGTCGTTGATAAGGGCAAGAGTATAATTACATCGTTTTTGGTCACCTCGGATAATCTTATAATCCTTTTCCCTAACTTGTTAACGTCCTGCCCGTCTTCGTTTTGTAACTCCTTCCATGATAAGAAGAAAACTCCATGCCCCGCATCGCAGCCAACGTCGTCAACGTCAAAGCCGGGCCGAGTCCTTGACTGCTATATTTCGGTTCCAGACAGGGACATACCGAGAACCAAATTCAGAAACGTATCGACGGCAGGATTTTTCGTGGACCAATCTCTCCTGACGGTAAGCCTTGCACACTAACTATAACGTAAATCTTTCAGGAATCTCGGTAAAATTATTCAGTCACTTCATTTTAGACAATTGTCAAATTCCTAAATGTGTAATGAAATATTTCACAAGAAATAGGTCAACATTGCTCAATGCTGTATGTATATTTTTATGAAAAACAGAGCGCAAACGTAAAAAATCGTAATTTTCCTATTTTAAAATCGAACGATAGCTGCTCCTGCACCTATTCCATGAACTTTACTAACGCAAATGAAATCTGCCCTAATTTAATCATGTTCTTCCTGTCTGCTTTCAGTCCCGCGACATCGCATTCAGCGAGATTGACCTCAAGCGGTCGATTGAGCGGACGCTCAGATACTACAGGACCCATGCCGTACCATGGGTCCTAGCTGGCTGGTACAAACGGTCGGACGAAAAACAGACAAGAACGCTGCACATTTGCTTCATGAAGCCACGAACCGTCCTCCCTGGGGCTCCCCTGTTTACACCCCAATTAGCTGCAGCTCCACGGGACCCCCAACCGGACCCTTTGGAGCGGCGGCGCAGAGCGCCAGCGTACGTGGACGATGAGTTCCCTCGTTTTAGGTGAGTTACCTAACTTTCTCGTATACATATTTTAATTTATACCTCGCTCAAATTTGCTTCAGCGATACCTTGCACGAGGCAAAGATCAACTTTCCTACGACATTGTTAACTTCTGTTCACAACGAACCTCTTCGTAACATCGCGTTGACGATAAATTTCCCCACTTCCAATAAGTTCACTTCGGTATCATTTATAATTTTTCTGTCGTAGTAATTACCACGACCCTCGCTTAACTTGTTTATTTTAATAATACGGAAACTCTAAGTAACACTAAAATTCATCTTTTGTTTATCCTCAGAGAGCCACTCAGCCCTGCTGCTGCTGCTGCTGCTGCTGCTGCTGCTGCTGCTGAAGACGAAAACGTACCAAATAACGAAGATCACCTCGATCTTCCCCCACTCGCTCCTGAAGAACAAGAAGAACAAGAACAAGAACAACAAGAAGAAGAAGACGAGTAGATGGCTATTTCGGGTGTTGCCTATTTGTAGCACTGTGTTATTAGTGTGTAAATACTTGCGTTTCGTTGTACCTAGTGAATAAATACTTGCCTTTCGTTGTACCTAGTGTATGAATACTTGCCTTTCGTTGTACCTAGTGTATGAATACTTGCCTTTCGTTGTACCTAGTGTATGAATACTTGCCTTTCGTTGTACCTAGTGTATGAATACTTGCCTTTCGTTGTACCTAGTGTATGAATACTTGCCTTTCGTTGTACCTAGTGTATGAATACTTGCCTTTCGTTGTACCTAGTGTATGAATACTTGCCTTTCGTTGTACCTAGTGTATGAATACTTGCCTTTCGTTGTACCTAGTGTATGAATACTTGCCTTTCGTTGTACCTAGTGTATGAATACTTGCCTTTCGTTGTACCTAGTGTATGAATACTTGCCTTTCGTTGTACCTAGTGTATGAATACTTGCCTTTCGTTGTACCTAGTGTATGAATACTTGCCTTTCGTTGTACCTAGTGTATGAATACTTGCCTTTCGTTGTACCTAGTGTATGAATACTTGCCTTTCGTTGTACCTAGTGTATAAATACTTGCGTTTCGTTGTTCCTAGTGTATAAATAATCACCTGTCGGTGATCTTAGTGTCGTTAATAGTGGTACCAGAGCTGAGATTACTGTTGTATGTACAACTAGTTTGTACATGCAACATTGATTTCAGCTCTGGTACTACTATTAGCACCATAGTGTCATTAATAGTAGTACCAGAGCTGAAATTACTGTTGTATGTGCAACTAGTTTGTACGTACAACATTGATTTCAGCTCTGGTACTACTATTAGGACCAATCTTCACCCAATAAACTAATCTGAAAAAACGAACGTTTACCTCTTTCATCCCGATTCTTATGCGTGTTTAACAAAATTACTGAAAGTCAAACGACTGCTCACCCAGATTACCTGACGGTGAATATTCAGCAACACTACTAAATCGGACCAGTGAAGATAGCTTGAGCTCTAAATAGCTTTAATTAACGCTAACAAGACCAGGTAAACTCGTCACACAGAAAATAATCTTCTGAAAGAAAAGAAATTCTTTGCGAAGCCGAACATACGAAATTTAAAAAGCATTACAGCCTCGAACTACTGAACGCGCTCAGCGACACGACCTCGAATTATCCCTTTGACTGAGAGTACTACGAAAATACCAACCGTGATCTGCATCGCGTCTTCATCCAACTGTAATAGAGTATTTATGTCAACTGAATTTGCAGCTACAGGTTAGTCAACATTATGAAAATAACCTCCGTCTACAACCCCTGGCCCACGTCAGATTACATTAGATTATTTGATTTCAGCCTTCCTATCGTCAACAAATGAATTCCAAAGAGAGGAAGGAAGAAGGCACCATTTTGTACATAGCTAAGAAAACGCGGAGTCTATGCAGCAAGTGCATAGAAACGGTAATATGAAAATGAAGTTCATGAAACAAGATCAAAATTGAAATAAATTAGTATATGTTGAAAAACAGAACGGCAGTGAACCGAAAAAAGATAGTCTGCAACAAAACCCTATTCCATTTCAAGAAAAATGAAGCATCCCGAACTTTTCGCTCGGGCCCTCACCCAGTCCCTCTAAGAGCGCTAATTGCCATACATACAACACTTGTATCCCCCTGAAGGATGTGGCGCGTGCCGCAGTCGGTGTAAAAAACGTAAAATCCCCAGTCTGAAATGTTCCTAAAGCCTCAACGACCGTGTTTTACCAACAAAAAATATATACTCTGAAATTCCGCCGCTTCGCGACCAAACACTTGCTAATTTCGTTACATCCATTGACGATACTTCATCATCCGTATCCTTCGAAACCTTCAATGTTCCTTTAATATAAGAACTCGGGTAATGGGCTATTATTACTGCGTTCAAATGCCCACATTTCACGATTCGAAACTATACTCCTCAAAGTATAGAATTTCTCAATGCTGTATTGAATATTTTACGATTCACCCGAATCGTAAATCGTAACAATTGGACTCTTAAACCATCTAATTTCGATAGGCTAAAAATTTTAAGAGCACTCTGAACTCGTTTATTATTCTCGTACCTTGAAAAAACTAAAAGATATTAAAACATTTACGTATCCCTATTGCAAGCGATTTAGTTGCTCGACGTGGACACTAACAAATGACAAATTAGGCCATCGTGAGTAGAACATACCATTGCGTTAGCCTTCAATTTACCCAAGGTCCCTCCAATTGAAATTCGGACATAATTAAGTCAAACGTTCCGATGAACATGCCTACCCGAACTTTTTAATATTTATTTCTGATCTTATTAGATGATATTGGACGTTTGTTTTAACCTCCCTACCTTGTACATATGGGATCTAAAGAGAGAAGGAAGAAGGCACCTTTTAGATGGAGTTAAGAAAACGCAGAATCTACGCATAAAAACCTCGAAACAGTAAGTTGTGAAATAAGATTATTTAACCAAAATAAAGTTAAAAAGAAAGTCGTTACTAATTTTCTACATAGCCCCGATATCCTTATTTCATGGTTCAACACTTGGACTGCGAGGTGCGAATGGTGGTACACGAAGGTAATTTTCATAAAGCTGCCGCTCTACGCACATTACACTTTGACAACAACTACTAAATATCAAATTCAACATCAAACTCAAATTTAAGTTAATTGTGGTATACTTTTTTTTAAAATACCGAACATGAACTGGATCGTGCCTTCATTAGCTTTGATAAAGTATTCATTAAAATAAAATTGGTGACCACTGGTCGGTTAGCAGCATTATGAAAATTACCTCCATGAACCACCAGTCGCACACGTCGCAGTAAAAGTGTTAACAAGCAACTTGATCGTCCCACTACCCTGAAAACGCTACACCAGCATTCAGACCACATAATCATCAAATAACAAAGCTTTCAGCCATTGCACTAGGGATCAACAGATCAACGCGAGAACTCGCCGCCATTCTCACCTATGTCTTAATTCTTCCCCAACGATAGTGAACGCTTTTCGCTACTATAAACCACAATAAAATGACATTCCTGAATTCCATTCACTGCACTCCAAACACTATTTTCTTACGAGCTTTCAACATTTAGACGGAGGCTTCAAACCTACGATTCTGTCATATCGTCACTGTCAATTGCACAAATACAGTATTACGTTATTCAAAACAAATAACCCCAATGCAAAAAAAACTCGATCTCAATTCTAAATTTATTTCTTTATCACATGTGTTCACTCAAATACCGTGGCAAAATGCATAGAAATTTACTTTGCAAATAACATGCTTTCATAATATCCAATAATCCAGTTAAATCTTATATACTCGCGACCATAAACAATACCAATTTTTCAAACATCGTAAATCTAAAACAACTAAACAATTGATATTACTAGTGCACACGTGCTAGCAACCATTAATCTGAAGAATTACGTCCCTTCTTTCTAAACTTAAATCCTCTCGCGTCACTCGAGGTTGTCCAGGATTATGCCAAAAATTTCGTCGCTTCTTTCATGTGTTAAGCTATCTCTAGCTACTAAGTGTTGCTCTGCATTATTCCATAGAATTTCCAAACGCGGTTCAGGGGTGAATTTAGCTCTACCTTCTCGTTGGCGGGCAGCATTACTTCGTCTCGCCATTTCGCGTTGTTCATCAGATCATGTTCAGCGTTTTTTTTGCTGTCAAAGTCTGGCTACTTCTCTCTGGCGGTTGGACATATTTGTATTCATGATGGCCTCTTTTGCCAAAATTTTATTCTAAATGTCGTCTATTATCTCTTCGCAGCTTTTCGAGAATATCACAATTTCGAAAACGATAACTCAAGTTCCGAATTCTTACGCCTTATACTACGTGATAGCTAGGTTACTGTCGGCGAATTTAAACATTAAATTAAATTATTAGCTAATTTAAGCCTCCCTAGCCGCAAAAAAGGCGATCCAAAGAGAGAAATGAAGAAGGCACCATATGGGATAGAATTAAGCCAACTCGGAATCCATGCAGAAAAGCATAGAAACAATAAGATGGGAAAGAGGTTCATGAAACAAGATCAAAGTTGATAAAGAAAGTCATAGGTGCTGAAAAAACAGGACAGCAGTGAACCGAAAAAAAAAAACAGTTCGTAACGTAACAAAAACATTTTATTTCAACAAAAGAAAGCCTTCCTAACTCTCAGCTCGGGCCCTCACATTGCCCCTCTGGAAGCGCTAATTCCCATAGATACAATGGTTGCATCCCCCTGAGGGGGAATTGAAACATTCCAATTTCCATTATCCGTTAGTAATATCAAAGCAAAATGGTGAATTTAAAAAAAAAACTCAAAACAGAATTTCTATTTGTAAAAATAAACCGATTGCGTATTCTGGATACCATAATGAAACTAAAACGGAATTAAATCGCCACAGACAAGTAATGCAATACAATTATTTCTTGCATTTTTTAAGCTTTATCCTTGTTGCTATCAAAGCTATCGATTAGACGGGGGAGTGAGGGCGCGATCGGACTGAGGGCGCGATCCTTTCATAATACTGATTTATAATCAAAATATAGATTAGGTTTAGATTATTAGTTAGTTTAGACTTCCCTATCCTCAACACATGAGATCCAAATAGGAAGGAAAAAGACACCATTTACTATAGAGTTAAGAAAACGTAAAATCTATGCAGAAAAGACATAGAAACAGTAAGATGAGAAAGAAGTTCATGAAACAAAATCAAAGTTGATAAAGAAAGTCGTAGGTGCTAAAAAAAACAGGACATCAATGAACCGAAAAATGATGGTACGTAACAAAACACAAAAACCTATTCTATTCTAACAAAAAGTAAGCCTACCTAACATCTAGCTCAGACCCTCACTCTAATCAAATTATACATTTCAACCACCAAATACAGTTCACTATCATACCAAAACTGTATTTCCTATTTATCTATTAAGATTACACTCGCGCACTGTAAAAATCTACACTCAATTAAAACTTTTAAGAATAAATACACTAATTATTTATTAAGCTCTACTTTCAAGGACATCTCATAATATTCGCCTAAATTGAATACCAAAGACATAAGACAATATGCTCGCGGTGCATTCTCCAATTCAATATCTTACGTCTAAAAATATATCTAAAAAAGTTTCAATAAAAATAAACCACAATGCACAATAGAAATCAGAAATGTACATGAATAATTTAATTAAAACTTGAAACATTTCTTTTTCATTTCAAATCAGTGCCTGGCATCAAAGGAAGAGAACATTATAATCGATTTTGTAAATTTCGATGCCTAAACATAGTTAATTAGATCGAACTAAACATGTTTTCTTCTATACACTTTCCGTCTGAAATAAGTATTTTTTCAGTTATAGCGGTAAATTACTGATCGCAACTCTAGTGTTTGAAGCGGCAAGTAATTCAAGCACCGCATCAGATGGCAACACTGCAATGGAATCTCGCTTCCAGCGCGCTCGTCATCAAGGACGAAACCAAACCTACCGCTATACCTCGGTAAATACCCATTCGACGAAAAAAGCGTATAGAAGAAAAATTGTTCATTTCGATACTTTTACCATGATTCTAATAAGAAAAATTCGGAAATCGATGACTAGCTGTATATTCGAGCACATTCGTCATCAAAGACGAAACTAACCTACGGTTATAACTAGTAATATAATCATTTCAGACGGAAAGTGCATAGAAGAAAACTTGTGTGTTTCGTTCTAATCAACTATATTTAGGCATCGAAATTTAGAGAATCGATTACTGTTCTTTCCTTCAAATTTACCGAACCAAATTTTTTATCTAAAACTTTAAAGATTGTAATAAATGTTCGTTTAAACATCCCTAACTGCAACAATCGCGTTCCAAAGAAAGTAAGAACGAAGTCACCATTTGGCTTAGTTCGTAAGTAGTACACGAAGCAAAATAATATTTGAAGAAAAATACATTAGCTACTATAACAAAAAAGCATTGAGCCAAAAAATTGATCCGTACTCAAGAATAATTACCTTTTCGCTTTTCACATACAAATGTATACCTAGCCTTTAACCCAAAACCTAACATATTCCCCCTACAAAAACAACTTATACATATAGATACACAATGGTGTCGCGTTCAAAAGAAACCCATTCAAAACCAGGATTCATATAATTACAAATACACACACTACCGGTTTCGCTAATTCATTACAAAACAGTACGGTGATTTTCACACACAAACTCGCATATCAGCAAGCCGAACCCTCTCAACGTATACCCCACGACTAAAATTATAACCTCAAATCCATCATTTTAAAATATTCATTCAAAATAATAAACGTACAGCACTTAAAGATGTTTCCCAACAGTTAACACTTGATATCAACAGCTATCGTTTCCTTCCCAAATACTATTGTTCGCAATATATTTATATAATTACAATCAATTCATTCATTGTACTTCTTTTACAGAATAAAAAATAATTAAAAAAACTTCTCATATACCAAGAAGTTAAGAATAATTACATTAGAGTACATATTAGTTCAAACCTCCCTAACCGCTACAAAAAAATGCGTACCGAAAAGAGGATCAAGGAAGGCACCATTTAGTATAAAAATAACGAAAACCGGAATCTATGCAGAAGGCATAGAAACAATAAATTGAGATAGAAAATCATTCTATAAACATGAAATTTAAGAAACAGAGTAGTATGTGCTGCAAAACAGCACATCAATGATCCAAAAGACTATGTCCTTAACATAGAAAAAAAACAAAATAATTTTATTTCAACAAAAAGAAAATCGATCTAACTCTCCCCTCGTGCCAACAAACATTTCCCCCGGGGACTCTAAATCCCATAGATACAATACTTGTTTCCCTCTCAGAGGTTCCACAAAGCTATCCAGCCTAATTTCTGAGTTTCTACATTCCCATTTTTTTTTAATCACAGCCCAAAACAAACTTTTTAGTATATTTTAATTAGTGATCAAAATCACACATCAAAAGAAAAAAATAAACGATAAATTTCATACATTTCTTTTAAATGTTAGAGACTTCAAAACTGTCTTCGAATTTCTTCAACTGCTTTTCAAATATACGCTAAAATAACATAAAAAACTAACATTTCCAATTTTCTCGTAACACTAAAACCACAATATAGAGTTAAAGCACTAATATATATCTCTTTTTCAAAAATCACATGCACTGGGATAATTTCACAACAATCCGATAAACAATTATAAATCGCTAAGACATCACCCTTAAAACGAGAAAAAAACTAATCTAAACTATTTTTTTCCATCTAAACACACCACACACACACACACACACACACACACACACACACAAAACACACATTCAAAAAAGAATTACTATCCATTCCCACTAAACTACTCAAATAGAAAAAATTCTCGATAAACAATTGTACGGTTCAATTCAAAAACCTAAATTATTGATCACAATTTAAAATAAAACACCAAGTGACAACTCCGACGCCACGCCCCAAAATAATCGTATACCTTCCTCTCCTCACGAATAATGCTTTCATACTACACACATTACTACCACCTCAACCACAACTAACAACACCAAAATTAGTCATTTCCAGAGTAGCCAACGCATATTACCTCAACATAACACAATGTCTCCCTGAAATTATCAATTGAAACTAAACTAACTTGAAAATAGTACTCGCATTCAGAATTACACACACATGATACTTTCCTAATTGTAGGATCTGAAACTCTAATATCGGACCGAGACTACATAACTGTATAATAAAGCATAAAATCAACTAATAATTTTCAGCTAACTTTGTTTTAACTATTAATTTTAGTCTGGCAAACACCGTAGTCTGGCAGATATTATGACACATTTCTCCTTTTACGTCGATTTTCACAGGCCATACACGTAACATCTCGACGCCACGACAGTTAATTAAGCCCGGTCCAGCCGGTACCCATTTCCGTCACGTACAAGAGAATTGGGCTAGTTCTCGCCCCTTACCCTTCAAGTGCTGATTCTTCTCACGAAAGAGAACTTGATCGCAATATTTTAGAGGCCAGCTCTTCTCCCTCCGCCAACGACGTCCGTCACCGCCAAACTTGATCAATCTGCACAAAACAACTTTCTTCACCCACAACAATACACCAGCAAACACACTCTCAACTCGATAGTTCTCATTTCTAGGAAAATTTCAATCAACCATCGCCCAAAAACTAACAATCAAAAGAATCAACCATCGCAGTTCACCACATAAATAAACTCTACATACAAACATTGCCATTCAAATGAACTCCACCAACCAAACTTTTGAGGTAAAATTCATTGCTAACAGCAAACAATGACTAAATTCTTCGCAATCCTCAACTTTCCCTACACAATACTTTTCACCATTCTCTCTTTAACCATAATAAAAATTAAAAAACATCTCCAATATCCAGTTCACACTACTTAAATTGTCGACACACGCCCCAAGCAATAACTCCCAGATTTATTTATAAATTACCGAGACAGTATAAAATCACCATTTCCAAGACAAATGAAGCACTGAGTATGCAACACACTAAAACACACACATACACACGATCCCTTGCACTAACACACAAACAAAAGGGGATGTTTATAAGACAAAATCATAGTTCAACACTCATAACTGCATAAGTCAACATGGTCCATAAATCAAACAAAAACCCTGTATGATACTAATACACAGAAAAATGGCTACCTAACCCTCGTATCGGGATCCCACATTTCAATAGACCCATAAAACCAAGACCCATGAATAAAAAATTTGCATCTCTCATTACCTGCGATGACACAAAGTTGCCACAGGCTGATGTACGGGACCCGTGTCTTCTAGTTGAGCAGGCACAAGTATCGCTCCGCATGTTGTTGCGAGAAGCAGTTACCACTTCCAAGCGCCACTTGCCAGCACCACCATCACCAAGATCTGACAAAGAAACACGTTGTAATCACAAATTCACTTCATACCTCTCCCAAATTTGTGCACATCCAACACCACCACACAAATCACTCGCATACACGCAACAATTTCATTTTCTACTACCGTTCCAAAATACTCGAAATCTCCGTTAGAGCGATTCCTTTCACAACATTTTTATTTCATCTTTGATGTTATTTCCCTACCCCAAACTAATTAAATTCTAAATACCCTAACAACAACACAACACGCACACAGCAACCAACATTTTTCCTCAGACCACTCAACAACTAATCACTCAAATAATCAAACATGAAATAAATTGCAAATGCTCAAGCAACACAAGCCGTACACAATACACACTTCAAATTAGGATACACTGAAACTAAATCCAACATTCAAAACCAATGGTCCAAAATTTGAACTTTTCACCATTCAAAAAAAGCAATTCAATAACTGAACAACAAACTCTTCTATTAGAAGAATATTTCTACGTTATACCGAGTATTTTTAAACTTTCTTACGTCCCATTCCATGATTGAAACTACACATGATCGACCGCTCAGTTTTCAATTCACTACCAAACTAAACACTTGACCAGAATGAAATAAACAACTTCACCAATACCATAGCTACTACAACTATTAAAAACACTAATACACCACAGTATTTTGAAAAACAACGAAAAACCAGCGCAATCGATTGATCCATCATCTTAGTCCCAAGCTACCTCAAAATAAAGACACCATTACGCATAGAGTTGAAATATGGAATCTATGCACAACATATATTCCCGCAAAAAATCCTCCACGTATACAATCGTAAAAATGAAATGTTTAAAACAAAAAATAAAATTTAAACAAAAACGTCCAAGTTGCTGAAAATCAGGACAACAGCGAACCAAAAAATGAATCGTCAACAAAACAAACATGAGATTTCAACCACAACAACAACATGGGCAATTACCTAACTATACCCTCAACACCTCACATTTTCCCCCAAAAAAACACCAATTCCCATAGATACCGAAAAATGTATCTTCCTAACAAGAAAAAACCCGCACACGCAAGCCTGCGCCAAAGTAAACAATACTAAACTATATCTTTGAGACCGTCCAGGATCTGTACATGGACTTCACGACCGCACAGCCACAAACTTCATTGCAACAACAACGCCACCACCAACTCTTTCTTCATCTCACGAATTTTCCTAAACTATGACTCGAAATTGACCAGTTTAGAATATTAACGTCACAATTGGCGGACGCTCAACACCTCAATTCTGTTTTCCATATACTTTCCCCCTTATAAACAAATCATCACCTCAAATCCTTAGACCCAATTTCTCATTTCAACATTCGTCCATCAAACACACCAACATTTACATTCATTTCTTTCAAAACTCTGGAATACCCACCGAAATTTCTAATTTACCGTATCAAACACAGTTTCAAGCTCTCACCTCCAAACCACACAGAACACGTCTAGAACTATCTATGCATCACTCTATGACAACCAATGACTTTACCTCACAAAGAACGACGGAAGCCACACGACCGCAGGTAGTCACGCTGGAAGCTACGTTGGAGCTAAGACGCTCAAAAACGGAAGTTTTTATAATGGTAGCTGGGGCCCCCATACAAATTTCCACAAATACCCATCCCTACAAACAACATAGTATACCGAGCAGAACGTCAGACGATACCTACGCGTGTCATCAAAACAGAACCGGAACAAGAAACACATACTTCTTCATCCACAACATTACACAAGCAAACCTGCTTCAACTCAATTCTCTCTAAAATATCTCCCAAACATAATCGCCATTTGCAGACTAATACGAAATAACCATGTCGTAACCTGCTCTTCACCCTAATTCTTCTAATTCCTTCTAGTTCGACATCGAATCAAGTCTTACTTGCACCAAATATCAATTCATTATTCCGACACCCACAACTACAAAAAATTACATCCCTTCTTACCTTCGATAAGACCGACTTAGCAGAGGCTGATGTACAGCTGAAGTCTTGCCTTGCACACCAGAGCAGCCACAAGCACACCTCCGCACGTTGTTGCCAGAAGCGATCATGACTTCCAAGCGCCAGTTGCCGGCACCACCAACTTAAACACCTGCATAAAAATACTTTGTAATCACATATTGTACCTCCTTCGATTTTGTGCACATAACATGCAAACCGCAATACAAATACAACCGCTCACACACATCAATTTCATTTCCTGCTAACGTTTCAACATACTATAAATGTACCATACACTGTATGATTCTGTTCCCCCCTCGTTTTTCATTTTCGATGTTACCTTCCTCTACTTACCGCTAACGAATTATACTCCAACCTTTTCAACAAAAAACATACATTCAACTTTGTCCACAACCATTCACCAACTAACCACTTACATTATCAACTTTCGACCAAAAAACTTTTCATGATAAAAATATTGCATTAGTCGTTAGTTTTAATCTCCCTACCCAGCAATAAATGCAATCCAAAGAGAGGAATGAGGAAGGCACAATTTAGTATGAACTTAAGGAAACGCGGAATCTACGCAGAAAAGCATAGAAATATTAAGTTGTCAGGAAGATTATGAAACAAGATCAAAAATGAAGAAGAAAGTAAAAGGTGCTGAAAATCAGAACATCAATGAACCGAAAAAACATAGTCTGTAACATAGCAATAGCTATTCTATTTTAACAAAAATAAAGCCTACATAAGCTTAAGCCCGGGCCCACACATAGTCCCCCTGGGAGCGCTAATTCCCACACATACAACAATTGTATCACCCTAGAAGAAGACGCGCGCATGTCTGCGCCTAAATTAACAAGTTCTGATCCTTATTTTGGGGGCCGTGCAGGGCCTCTACGTGGGCTACGCCCCCTCCGAGGCCGCACGGCCACAGCCTTAATTTAAACAACAACACCGCGAGCAGCATTCCCTCAACCTCACGCGTTTTTCCTAACTTAAATCACAATTGTCACGTTGCATTAAATGACCTTCACAATTTAAGTCATCGTGCACACAAAAATAAATAAATCATCTCAAATCCATGGACAACATTTCTCATTTCAGCACTCCCCCATTTAACACACCTATATTTTCGTTTTTCTTTCAAAAACCCGCGAATACGCACCAAAAATACGTATTTTCACATCAAACACAGTTTCACGATCTCACCTTCAAACTGCATAGAAGACGTCTGGAACTATGGACCCCTTCACAACGATCACCTCGAAGTGAACGACGGAAGCCATACGAACGCTCGAAGCTACGTCAACGCTGGGCTGTTAATTACTTTCAGGGCGGCGAGTTTTGTTGGTGTTAGCTCAGTTGTCCAAGCACCATGAGGTGCGAGTTATGTTCGCCGCAAAGAAATAAATCAAAAGTGCAGATTGAATATCCATGCACTAGTTTACTATCTCTGAGATAAGGAAAGGAGGAAAAACCAATCTCAGGTCGTTAATAGAGGCATGAAGCTAATAACGTTCACGCCTGCATAAAAATTTAAACGATCGAGACTCCTAAACAGTCGAAGGCCTTGTCTGCACTGAAGTCAAATGCACAAGTTAAGAAGGAAATACAAGAATTTTCGAAGGTAAGCAATAGATGTGTGTCTGAATAGATGACGGCAACTGAATTGATTATCTGATGGATGGCGACTACCAAAAACTATGAACGTTGGCGATGTTGAGAGCCCTGATGTTGTGAAAAAATTCGCATCAACTGAGAATGTTTATGCCGTAAGATGAATTTTGAACAAAATTACACTATCGTACTGTAGAAAATTGTTTGTACAAAATATGGAACCATTAATAATCTGAAAGGGAAAGACATATGCTTGGCATTTTATAAAATACTTGACGTAGGCTTGCGATCATTCATGCATGGCCGGCTGTTTTACACACACACACTTCTGTCAGCCGAAGTTTTGTCCTATACCACAAAAAGTGTTCCAACTCCGAAAAATTGCGCTCGCTCAATGTAAACAAATGATAACTTACCCATCAAATAGAACCTTTGATAATCGAAATGACTCATTTCATGACGTCACCACTGAATACGCAACTTTCTGGAAATTCATGGAATATATCTATACACAACTATTCTTCTGTTAATATAAGACTACTTCAGTCCCATCGTTCGCTGCATGATAGAATCCACCCTCTTCCTGTATAACAGAAAGGTCGAAAAGAACGTCACTTACCAACTTCGCACATCTGCCTCCATTTACTAATTCAGTCCGTTAATGCCACCATTTCCCATTTCAAAATCCTTCACAAAACTAGCCAAATCAGCTCAAGAAATTTAACCAATAGCTGACGTCAGCGTCGGTGCATACAAACAGAGTGCACTATCGTCATGTTTAAATCGCACGTGCTCACTGATGAATATCCTGTGAACGCGCCTGTGCCACGAAACCCTACAAGCGGTAAGGTGTCTCAATTCTTTTCCAAGTCATTCTCTTGCCCAAATTGGTTACACCGAACTCTATAAAACATTGCCGACCAACGAAACGAACATATCTATTCCGAAATTTTGAAACGACCAACGGGCTTTTGCAACAGTAAAAACAAAGTGACACCCCAAGTCACTGTTCCTCGCCCTAGAAAATGACTCCTCAAGAGATTGCTGCATTTGGTGTGACTTGCGACAATCACCCTAAAATAGTTAGCAACTTGAGTGTGAGCACCGTGAAAAAGACATTTTCTGTCGCCAAAATGTGATAGAATCTTCACCAGCCTTTCCATTAATTCCAGCAGTGACTTCGTGCAACTGAAACACGCATCCAACACATTCCAAGACATTAAAGATATTACGCACGAGTTAAAGGCCTTCGCTACACAAATGTAGAAAAATACGCACGTAGACTTGCAAGCTAAGAAAACAATTGAACAACAGTATGATCCTCGACTGCCTTCAATTAATGCATTCTTGTCGATCAAAAAACTTGAAAACCATTCTCCGCACCTCACCTTCGCCGACAACCGGATGTAACAATGTGCGGCATGTCACGCACTTAATATTGCAGTACCTCGCTCTTTCTCGCACTATCACTCAACTTTAATGTAAATGATATTCATGTCCGTAACCATATCTTCCAACACAACTTCAACAGTCGAGTGATCTATGCTAGTAAAAAATTGAAATCGACAATTGGCGCCAGCAACACTTAGATGCATAAACATGCTAACGGTTAACATTCTCACCATTCAGAATCCAGTTCTTCCTAGCCTGAATTTTCCATAATAGTAGTAAAATTTTCATGACTTTCTTGCGAAGTTTCCATCATGAATATGAATGAGGGTGACTTTGACGTACTGGCGGACACTCTGACGCACAAGCGCAGTTATCACAAATGCTCACGTACACCCCATCGAATGACGCTTTAAACAAAAAGACTAGCACTCCGCAGCTACCCACTGATGCTACAAGCACATCGTGCGTTTCAAGCAGAACGCTATGGGGTACACGTATAACTCAGCTGACAAAAAAAACCCAAGAGTACTTTTTAAAAGAGAACGAGATGAATTTGCAAGATCAGCAACTGGACGCAAACGTGTCATTTGCTGGTGTACAGGGATTGGACAAAAAATTGTAACACATGATATTTGCAAAAACATGCTTCAATACCTCTTGAACTGGCTTCAGAAACCTTATCGACTTTTGCCATCGTAACTTTCAGCCACTCTTCCTTCTAAACGTGCTCCAGCTCCTACAACAAACAAGCAAATCTCGGCATCTAAAGATGCTTTATTTCAAATGAAGCCTGATACATATCACCTTGTACATTGGTTTTTCAAATGTCTTACAACAAACACCAGGATGCCATGACGGTTTCTCCCGTTCAAAACAGGTACACATTTCAGACACCTGAATCCATTGGGGTATTGTGCTTTGATTTTTCCCCTACGTCCGTCCAACGGAAAGAGCCGCCACACAGTGCGGTTATTCAAACCCTCGACACCTTCACGGTTGACGAATTCTTCAACGTCACTCGGCAACGTCGAGGAAAAATGTGAAAAATAACGATTCCTGACTTGTATATACCCCAATCATATTAAGATTAGGTGATTATTCAGGGCGTTTCATGTATTCCACCTCAATTTCATGCTCTTCACACCGACATTTAACGATATGAGACAGCATGGTTAGAAGCATTATCGTCTTGGAAGGTGAATTCACCTTCATAGAACTCACTTTGGCACATTGGATGATTCACCCAGTTGCCGTAGTTCGCAAATCTCTAAATATGCGGTTTTATGATCGCCGCTCTCCATAAGAGAGCTTCAAGCACCGACCAAAGTCAGCGGTTTTCGTAATGAATGCATCTACGGATGCATTATTTTCAATTCAAGCCTGATACATATCACCTTCTACATTGAATTTTCAAATGCCTTATAACATGACATTGATGAAAGTCAGATCAATATTTCGGAGAAAACCGAAAATATATGATAAGGAACTGAGGAATCCAGTGTTCCAAATATTTTGTCCAATCCCTGAGCGTGTCTCATCGTGACTACGAGTGTCTTGAAGATATTAATAAATGAACAAAGCAAGAGACAAACTAATACGCGTTGCAAAAGTAACCCCCAAATTCTCATCAACGAAAGATTCGTTGAGAATGCCATCACACGTGCTGCCAAACCAAATGGGGCTCAGGCATTCAGTGAGTGTTCGCACGATCATGATGAAACATCGCTCGAGCAACCGAAATTTGCTTAAATCTGAAAACCCATCATCCCAATGCCCCAGAACTACGTTAGCGTTGAGACGCCGATTTGAGCATAGGGTCAGGGTACCTGGGTACAGTTTCTACTGCCACGCCTGGTAACGCTCGAGCACCTGGAATCTCACCTGCGCGCCTGGTCGTGCAACTGCGCTTGCTGCTGCAGAAGGTGTTGCAACCGCTCCCCATGACGTCAACGAGATTGACAAAGACACTCACAGCATTGCCGACGCGATGACAGGCTGCAGAAATGAACTGAAACCTCGGGATGACATACTGATGAACAAGACGATTTTGAGCTGACAATCACGCCTTTGCCCGACATCACCCCCAGTCCTACGAGCCAAATTAAGCTAATCTTATTCTCATTTGAAAAGAACTTAATTGTTGACGAATTCAACGAATAGTTCTTAATCGTAACCACCGATCTTTCATTGCTTCCTCCACCACTAGCGTTCAGCTGTAAAACAGTATTTGCATCTCTTAACCCTGACAAAATATTCTCATCCATTCCTACAACCGATTACTGATTTTGCTGTGCAAGAAAACCAACGCTTGATTATTTGGGACAAGAAAAATGAAACAGGCATTACGCTGACCCATCTGAAGAATTACGGGCAAGTCAGCCCAACAGAACTGTGCAAGCTTTTCCCAACGAGCTCCAGACTATTTGGACCATATCTTTGACATGGTTTTGAACCCAACCTGCGGCATTTCCCGTGTATCGTTCCCATGAAAAAAAAACATGGAACACGCTGTTACTAAAGCTCAGTTGAAAATTGAACACATCTGGCAAAATAATCGATCGCACTTTCTCATCACAATGCGAAAAAATTGAACTACATGATTCACAATGCACTGACAAATTTTCATCACGCTTACTCTCCAACAAAATAGACACTATTGGAAATCAGTTGCGAGGCAAACAACCGAGACAGTTCATCCTTTTGAAATTGAAAAACTGTGTTGAGCTGAAAAGCAGTGTGTCATGATGTCGCGCTCCGCAACTCGGTCAGTAGAGCCACTTCTTTTAAACCATTACCAACAGCTCTGAGACACCTCTCGGTCGTATCTATCAGTAACCTACAAGGAATTACAAAAAATAACAAAGTCGCATTAGAAAAAAAAATCAATCGCACGTTCAAGCACGAACACCGGCAAAACCTTGCTAGAACCTGAAAAAGAACACGACAAAATTGTTACCAAAGAGACTTGAGCAAATTTTCTCATGAACAAGCAACAGACTTCGATGACCTAAGAAAAAAAGTCTGACAAAAAACACAGAATTGAGCAAGTTTAGTACTTTGCAAAGAACTTGACACTCACCACCGCACGAAGGCTCACTAACAACAGTACCAGTAACGATTAACTAACAAAACTAATGTATGCCGTAAACCTCATCACTCTGCCACTTTTCTGTCCTTCATTCAATAACCTCCAACCTCCAGATTGTACAACATGATTGCACACCATATAAACTTCATTTGAGATCAAACTTGCTCATCAAGATAACTCTGGTGACATATTGAAGAATAACTATTTTGAGGTGATGACACTCCTTACAGAAACCGATGTTGCACGTGCACAAATAGAGCCAAAGCTTTAAGTTATTTGCAAATTTTTGTTCATCAACGTTTGATACGCAATGAAACACACGTGTACATAAGTACCTCACATAAGTAAAGACATAAGTGGTGTGAACAAACATGTCCTTGTACTGACCGTGAAAGATGTATCTTGGAATTTGTGCACGTTGATGTCAAAATATTATACAACAAAAAAGTAACGCAACAGACACAGGCGAGCGACAGAATCGTGTCAACTATCAGAAGCTTCTAACAAAGAAAATTTCACCACCAAAGATAATGCAATTTCATCACCGACCGCCTTCCAGTACATTTCAACCAACGCTATTGCGAAAGTATCCTCCGAGCCCCTTAGTTACGCCATGCCGTGTTCGCAAATTACAAACAGATTAAACAGACGGTCAATTTCCACAGACGCGAGTCACTCAAGTGAACAATAGTTTGTGCGGAACTGGATGCTTGACGCCAGTAATTACACAACAATACCACCGACAGTAGCTCACGAATAAAAATTGCATAACCCATTAATGACGAGAACTACTTTCTAGACTTTTTTCGTTTTTTCCATGAAAATATCTCACTTGTGATGGTAATATACCATATATATGTTCAAATATTTCCTAACCATGAGGAAAATATCTGTGAGACTTATGGAAGCATAGTAAAACGAAGATCGCGTATACGGTTCAAGGCCAGATAGCCCAGTTAAGGACGTTACTATGATACTGTGAACAGAAGGTCTTAGACTATAATGGAGATAGCACTCCAGGTGCTTGTGCAAGCTTGCACACGGTATTCTTATTTCCAAATATTTATTTTTGATAATAGTTGAAAAAATATTACTTGGTTCCAAATGGAACCGCTCGTCATTAATGGGATAATCCTCAAATCCAAGCTGATCAAATCGCCAAAACTACCACTTTCAGCTTGCGTCCTAATGAACTGCGATCAATTGAAAACCCTAAAGTATACTCCAAATGGTTACGTTTAAACGATTCCAAAGTGTTTGTTCCTTGCACCAACTTCGAAAAACATCCATCATTGACAAATTCGGCAAGCGCGAGAGAACCAGAGTGCATTACTTTACCCGTAAAAAAACACTTCACAGAGTCTGAGTAATCAATAGTACAGATACACCGATGCTATGCTGAAAATCATGAAACCTTTAAAGAGCGCGATGTTTTAGAACAGAGCAATTATCCGAGATGTCGTGCAACTTCGTCTCTCTCCTGATCAGCGTAACGAACGCTTCGAAGCATTTCACCAACAAGTTTCATAGTTCAAACGTTAAATTTCTCACCTAATTCTGAACTGAAAACTTACAACACCGACTTGGAAGTGTGCTGATGTCTCACTCGCGTATACTCACCCGTCACCACGTCCAACTCACAAATTATCCACTGAATCCTACTGAAAATAATGCTCGAAATAATTGATCTCAAACCTCATGCACGACCAAGTTTTCTTCTACTCCACATGCTGTGTTGAATGCAACTATTAAGTTGTCATGTGTCTTAAACTGAAACAGTTCATGGCGCAACTTTGATCTCATTCGTATCTATGCCGTTCACTGCAAATTGCAGCATCTCAAAACAGCTAAAAACAAAATATCGAATCAACAGAAACATTCTCCGACAACAATTTGTCCAACGCTCCCAATGTGGGGAAAAAACTGGTCTTCTTTGCTCAACATGGATTATTTGCAGTTCGAGCGACTTGTCATTTCCGACACTCAATTTCACGCCTCACTGACCACACTGACAACTCGCAAAAAGAAAAAATGCTACACTGAACCATTTTCGAACTATAGTGGTAGATATCACGTTGGTTTTTTCGAGCAAACCTTTGGCGGATTTCCTTTTACTCTCGAGTCCCCCTGCGGCTGATAAGCCGCACCTCTAGTTTACGATTTGCACATATGCGCTGTAAAATTGCCCTAAAACAATTGTCACCGTGATTTTGAAACAGGCCTGTACACTGGATATTAAACACAAACAAACATTATTTAGCATTCCAGTATTCCACCATCTGTCGAAATAATCAAACATTACCGCAAACAAGAATTAGTTCAAATTAAGCTTCATCAACCCTGTAAAAACAGTTTCACAACAAACGGATAAATATTCTAGATTTCAAAAAGATCAATCAGGCTGCCGCATCTTCAAGCTTTTGCACATATGAACAGTGTTTTACAACGTAATCGCGATATCCCAGATAAATAGAGTGAAATTATCATGATTGCCTCAGATATCTCTCGCTAATAATTGCGTCCGGGTAAGGGGTGTGGTACTGGCTTTCAGATCATATGATGAATTGTTCGTCTTTCACACCTAAACCACTAGGTCCAATGTCATCCAAACCCTTACTTAACGAATCACATTCCTGCTGAGGTGTCTAGTCCATGCCAAGCGAAAACGAGAACAGTGCGAATGTTGGACGTCTTCACCCAACAGTAATTCGTCCTGTCATGGGACGACGATCTCGGATAAGTTTAGCGTAAACAAGTTACCGAGAAAAAAAGACAGTTCGCAGTTATCCAGCACACAAGAACACAGTTCATGGATTTGCGCACTGAAAACCTATGAATAAACTGGCACAGTGAATTGCGCTGCCGCAAATTGGGAATATCTGCAAATGGTCGCTCATCAATGAAGCTAAACCACGAACAGGCAAAGATGGTTGACATTGCGGCTTTTCATTTGAGCTGTGATGAGCGTCACACAACACCACCACACACACACATGCCAAAAGGCATATGCTGAATTTCCCAAAAGTGCAGCTGTTATACTTGGATTACCTGACAAAACTTGTGACACAGCATGCCAAAAGCAACTCGTCAAGGCTTTGCTTTTGTCGACAAGCCAGTGTCCACTTGACAAACTCTTGATTCATGATGAACGACAGCACGTTTCCATCAACACAAATCTTACTAACCGAGCCATCGTTGAATGTGGTACGACAACCAGGCGGGAACAGACACCGTCCGGCACTTGAAAAAATCTACAATCCACAAAACCTAAGCGACACTTCCTCGTCCAACAACTAAATCATGGGCAAAAAAACAAAAGCATACCACGTGCAAGAGTAAACAGCTCGAGACGGACCTCTCAAAAGTGAAGATTCCCCAAAAAGCATCACTTTTATTGGCTACCGTGGACACCGACACCAATGGACAACTTAATGAAAGCAAACGACAATAGAGGGGCTCACTGCGAAACCATGTCTCAAACGCAATATGAGGGTTTCCACGGGTCGCTCCGAGCCATTCACGTCCACAGGTGACAACTCTCAGCTTCGATAAGATGCGATGTGATTCCTTGGTATGGCGGCTTTGCGTACATGTCGATGAGCGTAAAATTCCTGAATTCAATCAAAATCAAACATTGCTCTTCCACACGGCAGAAAATTTATCGAAAAAAAGAGCATCTGTAACCTAACTCCAAGCCAAAATGCCTTCAGTCGTCCTAACATCTGTGACAAGAAACGCAATTGTATTGGCATAAATGAAGACAATGACATGAGAAATGATTACAATTCGTGACGAAAGTGTACACCAACGATCATGTTGATGAGGAAAATTGAACAACTCGGGGTCGCCTCGCACACGATATGACTGAACACGAACACTACATTCGAACAGCACACTCAGAATTGTTGCTGAAACAGTGCTGCAATAATATAAATCACACCGAGCCCGGCGCTGCAAAATCCCTGTTCCAACTGCTCCTATCAATCACAGTTCTCGTCGAGGCGTGAGTAACTGTGGCGACGTCAAACTTTGACACTATTCTCTTCCTCTGTAAAGAAACACTGAATGCAAATGCAATGAGGCACAAAAATGCCCCTGCTGAAGCGATCGAACGTCCATTCATTTCGAAGTAAAAAAAACTATCAAAATCCAAATTCCTCACTCGACCACTCGAGATCAATTGAAAATCATCGTTCAATAACTGAAAAGAAAATAGAGCAGGCAATAAATTTCCACAATCGTCAAACCCCAGCAACAGAAAATGAAATCATGCCTGAGAAAAAAACACAAAAAAACTCTTATAAGCTGGCAAATAGTCACAAAACAGTTAGAAAACCATCACACCCATAACCATACGCGGACGAAGAATAACTTCAGCGCGCATCACGTGGTGTGTCGTCTAGAAGCGAAGCCTGGTCGGAGCGAGCGTGTACTATTATAAAGGACCAATTTCATGAGACAATTTCTGAGCCCTAATTCAAAATTTCCATCCATGGTAAACATTCAAACATATTAAAAAAATTTATTGTCACTGATATCCTTGAAAGTCGAGTCAAAACGCTAAAACTGAATAATTGAATTGATACGAGGCGTTTCCGTATAATAAGTTCCACAGACTACCGCTGACCCTAGGATCGTTTCTATGCGCGGCCAGAAAAACATGGGCTGGTTGTTTGGTTTCCCCACTCCAATCCCAAACCAAGCCAACGTCGCTGCGACGTTTAGGCTTGGCTCAAAAGCCGTCAGCGATAGAGCTTCCTCTTGCGTCTCCCGCCAGCTCCTAAGAAGAGCGCTTCCACTGCTTCGATTGCTCCTTTGTTTCCGGGGTCGTGTAGTGTACCCAGGTCTCGTCACCAGTAACAATGGAGTCCAGAAATTCCTCTTCGTTTGTTCCGTGAAAAGCGAGAAATTCTGTAGCCCCTTCAACCCGCTGCCGCTGGTGGTCTGCGATGAATATTTTTGGTACCCATCTTGCGCAGACCTTTGAATAACCTAAATATTTAGTCTAAAAGCTTCACAATTCTGGTTTTGCTGACCTCCGGAATCTTTTCGCACAGTTCCCGGACAGTAACCCGTCAATCTTCAAGCATTTCCGCTTCGACTTTGGCAACTATTTCGTCAAGACCGATGGCCGCTCTGCACGGCTTCGTCGTGGACGTCTGTTCGGCCATTTATAAAGTCCCTGACCCATCTGCGCACCATCCCCGAGCTCATACACTCTTCTCCATACACTTGACAAAGTTCTTCGTGAATTTCCTTCGCCGATTTCTTCTTAGCGGCCAAGAAACGAATAACAGACCGCAACTCGCAGCTGGTGGGAGACGCGAGACTCCATTGCTGACGGCTTCTGAGCCAAGACTAAACGTCGCAGACTCGCAGCGACGCTGGCTTGGTAAAAGACTGGATTAGGGGAACCAAACAAACTGCCTCTGTTGCCTAACCGCGCATAGAAACGATCCTAGCGCCAGCGACAGCCCATAAAACACATTTTACAGACACGCCTCGTAATTCGCTCAAAGACATAAACTTGCATCTCTTAAGACTTTTCGCAATTCCTACGTAACGATGTCATTCGAGAACATACCTGAAAATTACCAATCCTAATTGAACCCATTTCTCAAAATAATATTGTATTTGAAATTTCATAAACCAATTTTCCCAAACAGGTTTCTAACCAATATCTATATTGTGTTTCCATTTGTTCACAAATAGTATTTGTGCATTAAATTCCTGACCCTTACATTCGTATAATTTTTCATACCACTAAAAATGTACTTTCTTCTTAACCCATAACGTTCGTTTGTGAATCTATACAGAAATGTCATACAGACAGAAAGTTGAGAAAAAAAATTATGAAACGAAATCAAAGTCGAAAAAGAAAGTAGTAAGTGATAAAAAAACAGGACAGCAGAAAACAGAAAAAAGATGGTCCTTAACATAACAAAAACATGACAAACAGACTGCGTATCATAAATTACCCCCCAAAATGAATCATTTGGGCAAACAATATGACTCTGGGTTACCTTATTTGATTCACAATCCGATAAATAACCTATATTTAAAACTCATTCGGAAATCTTTGCTAAGCTTTCTCAAACGAATCTCTGCAAAGATTAAGGTCTTAAGGACACCGTCCCCCATATTATGAGATCGTAGATGATATTGGGATTATTACTGCAGTAGGAAGTTTAGGATGTCAGGTACATCCTGTGAAAAAATGAGAATCGTACGTTCACTCGTTCGCCCGCTACGGGGGTTTAAAAAATGGGGGGGAAGGGTGGGGGACGATATATTTTATCATGTTACACCTCCCCCATGGCACTTCCTTCACGGGTTGACGTTGCTATGTCATCTCCTATGTCTCTGTATTACTCTATAATGACTTCAGCGGTCTAACCTGAACCAAAATTTTAAAAAATTTTAATAATAGCTCTTTAAATATCTTTTTATTTGCTTATTCTTGCTTATAATGTAAACAATGGACTTTTGATTTCAAAATGCTTTTTCTCCTACAGTTTTTGATCAACAGTGATGATTTTGGTATCATTGGATGCGGAAAAGCAAGAACTTTCTATAAAGTCAAATAATTTTTCGATATAAATTTTTCTTCATTAGCTATGACATCATAAATAAACGTTTTTTTGCTTAAATATTTCTTTCAATTATTTTTTTTTGAGAATTTGAGAAAACCATTTGAGTTTTTAGAATTTCCACGTCTTTCCGCATCCAATGATACCAAAATCATTACTGTAGCTAAAAAACTGTCAGACAAGAAGCATTTGAAGCACCCCCACCCTAAAGGATCATTTTCTTTGATTTCCCATTTTCTTTTCAGAAAAAATCGTACTTCTTCATAGAAGACAATCGATTCTCATTAGCATTTCCTATCAGTATACCAAATTTCATTGCTCTAGGTTCAATAATAAAGAAAAAGTTTCGTAAGGGGGACGGTGTCCGTAATTCAAATGAAGAAAATACTGTGTTGTGAACGAGCTTTTGAAACTTTAAAAAATATAAAGTCGATTTTCTCCAGAATAGATAGTCGTAATTACCAGTTTGTGCAGTCAAGGGGAACGTCTACCCAGAACCTGAAAAATTCCTTGTCCTCTTTTTATTGCTCTATTCGATTAAAATATGCTTACTTCACACGCTACCAAGTTTTCAGAATGTTCTGAGCATCGTAAGGGGGGGAAATGGAATTAAAAAGGGCGGGAGAGGGGTCAATTAGCAGCCAGCACCGACCAGCGAATGCTTTTGCCGCGCCTCAGAAAATTCTTTTATTAATGGTTTATATGGCTATATTCAATAAAGAAATCCTTAGCTCCTCCAACGGTTATTATCATAGAGAAATGGTCGAGGTCTCATTGAATGCGCAAAGAGTGACTGCATGGCTGGACGGAGAATCATGATGAAATGCACACTAATTTTGAAGTTACATTGAGAAATCTACGGGAAAAATCAGGACTTTTTAAAAAACATGATTATAATACCATAAAACCTAAACTGTCTTGAAGTTTTCAAAACAATGAGACGTGAATAATTGCTCTACGAAAATAACTTTCGGAGGAGATAGCTTTTGAAAAGACCCTATTGTTTTCCCATTTTTCCCATTATCTCAGTAATTAATTCAAAAATGGATAAAAGTTTGGTAGACGCACCTATAACCCTATCCAAAATACATGCGTATGCCAAATTTTATAGATCTAGTTCCCATACAACAAACGTGACAGCCATTTTTCTGATTCAGGGTAGACGTTCCCCTGCACTCTACAGTCATCATCTGTCAATGTTTTATACACGAAATTACATATGGAGAGTTTTGTACATCGAAAACTCTGATCTTTTCTAAAGCTTGATATCTAATCTAACGTTTAATTTCTTATTTCAATCATTTTTTGCATATTCTTTGCCACAAATAATTCAATTTTATCCCAACAGCATGATGACAAGATAAAAAAATTTGAACTACATTATTAGTTAGTTTAAACCTCCCTATATACAACAAAGGCGATCCAAAGAGAAGAAAGAGGAAAGCACCATTTAGTATGGCGTTCAGAGAACACGGAATCCATGCAGAAAATGCATACAAACACCAAGTTAAGAGGGAGATTACGAAACAATATCTAAGTTGAAAAAGATATAGCAAGTGCTAACAAACAGGAAGGCAATGAACCAGAAAAATAGGTTCTTAACATAACAAAAGCATTTCCTTTCAACAAAATAAACCTTTCTGGTTCTCAGCTCGGGCCCTCACCTTGTCCCCCTGAGAGTGCTAATTCCCATGCATACAATAATTGTATGCCCCTGAAGGGAAAAAAACATGAAAATTCCAGAAAGACGATAGCGTTTAAGAAACGCTGGGTTTACATGTAAACAGTGTAAGCTCCCGCACAGGCTTCGCTGATCACGTACACAACAAGTCACTTTAGATTATTAGTTCGTTTAAGGCTCCCTATCCAAAGAACAAATCGTTAGAAAATGTTTGTTCGCGCCTCTAACTGCAACGAAAGTATTCCAAATAGAAAGAGAAAAATACATGCTTGCACATGTAATAAAAGGTTTAATATGAGAACAGGAAAGCATGAAACATCAAGTTGATATGAAGTTTATGAAACATGATGAGAATTTAACAAGGTCTGAGAAAGAGGACAGTAATGAAACGAAAAACATGAGCTCATAGTAGATGGAAAAAAATTACATTTCAAGACAAGAGAACTTCTAAACTCTCAGATCGGGACCTTGCATCTTCCTCAAAACCACTACATTAGGTTACACGCTAAATCAATCTTTCCTAATCATGACAGATAAAATAAAAGAGAAGAAGAAAAATAACACACCATTCACTATAGAGTTGAATGAATCCTAAATTTATGCAGAAGCTGCATAATAAGTCAATTGTGAAGTGATTCGTAAACGAGATAGAAATCGAAGAAAAAAGTTATAAGCGTTTCATTACAAATCACTGCGAAAGCAGAACGAAGATAATCCTAAACTATTTACAAAACCTATTCTATATCAACAGGAAAATTGCCTCCCTGACCTTTGGCTCGGAACCTCACATATTCCCCGCAGGAATCACTAGTTTCCACATCTACATCAACTACATCTTGAGAAGATATATTTACATACTTACACCAAAATCAACGCAACTTCCGATTACCACACAATCTACAAACTATACCTTACAACGTCTTGCCCTAGAAATCTCCACTCCTATCACACAGTACATAAACCTAACTCAACCTATGAAAAAAGTAAGAAGCGTTTAGTAATCAGAGCAGAGACCCCCAAACACAAATAATCCTAAACTATTTACAAAACCTATTCTATATCAACAGTAAAATTACCTCCCTAACCTTTGGCTCGGAACCTCACATATTCCCCGCAAGAATCACCAATTTCCATACCTACACTAACTGCATCTCCCTGAGAAGATGTATTTACATATTTACACCAAAATCAACGCAACTTCCGATTACCACACAATCTACAAACTATACCTTACAACGTCTTACCCTAGAAATCTCCACTCCTATCACACAGTACACAAACCTAACTCGACCTATGAAAAAAGTAAAAAGCGTTCAATAACAAATCACAGGAGAAACCCGAACAGAAATAATCCCAAACTATTTACAAAACCTATTCTATATCAACAGGAAAATTGCCTCCCTGACCTTTGGCTCGGAACCTCACATATTCCCCGCAGGAATCACTAGTTTCCACATCTACATTAAGTGCATCCTCTTGAGAAGACATATTTACATATTTACACCAAACAAGACACAACATCCAATTACCCCACAATAAAGAAAATCTACTAACTATACCTAACAGGGTCTTGCCCTAGAAATCTACACTCCTATCACACAGTACATGAACCTAACTCGACCTAAGCTATTTCCTATCGCCTAAACACCTACTTTTACCTCAATCAGAGTCAGAATAATTGTCTTCTAACTGATGGTCCCTCCTAACGAAACACGCGCCGCTCGACCCAGCTTCGCTTCCAGGCACGGGACGCGACACGCGCTGGAGTAATTGTTCGTCAGTGTACTCCCTGTGATGGATCTGTTTTCTAATGTCTCGCGATCTCTTCAAAGCTAATAAGAGTTCTTCGTGCTCTTTCTCGGACAAGCTTCCAAATTTCCTCTTCCTGGTTTTCGGCGACTGTGGCTTCTTCGGAGGCAAACTCTTTCCCTTTCCAGAGACAGAACATGGATTGTCGCTCGATCCCGAGTCGTCGCCTGAAGAACTCGCATTTTTTCCAGTTTTCCCCGAGTCGAGAAACGAACGCTCAACCGCTACAGCAAGAGCGTCTTCGTACTCCATTACATCCGTCGCTTCAATATGACTCCACTGCGGGAAGGGGCAAGCATCAACGCTGGACGTCACCACGTCCTCACTTCCTCGGGCAGCAACTGCCCCACGAGTAGCCGCGGGGAAGACCACGGGAAGAGCCACGGTAGGGGCAACGGGGGGAGCCACGGTAGGGGCCACGGAAGGAGCCACAGCACCAACCACAGAAGGGGTCACGGCAGGGGCCACGGAAGAAACCACGGCACGGGCTACGGCAGGGACCAGGGAAGAAAACACGGCAGGGGCCACGGCAGGAGCCACGGAAGGAACCACGGCAGGGGCCACGGAAGGAACCACGGCAGGGGCCACGGAAGGAACCACGGCAGGAACCACGGAAGGAACCACGACAGGGACCACGGAACGCGCCAAAGAGGGGGCCACGAAAGGAGCAGCTGGAACAGGGCCTACATCGACTGACTCGGCGCGACCTACCAACGTGCAGCACTGCTTCAGCAGCAATGCCGACTGTCCCCTCCGAACACTGCGCTCGTGCTCTCTAACAAGGTCTGCGAAACGGCTCCGTGTGGTCGGTGATTCGCCATCAAACTGAGCGTTGGCATAGACGTCCGATACAAATCTCGACCTTTCCAGTTCATTCACTTCATCACTGCCAATCCCTGTGAACCCTGTGATGAATGCGAAAACGACCCATGGCATTCCGGCGCGTAGGTGAATGTTACAGATGCTGCTGTTCACCGAGAACAATTCCCGCCGTATGGAAGCGCAGTGTCCAAACTTCCACAGATTCGGGAACTTGGCACTCACAAAAATGTAAACAAAGCCGCCATCCAAGGACGGAACCTCGCAGGGTATCGGTTCTGAGAGTGGCATCTCCGCAGGAATGACTCGAGGCGACTCGTGCAAAACATCGTACTGTGACAGCACGTGCTCAACATGAGCCCCCCTAACATCTTCTACCCTCAGTAACTCGCCCACTGCCGCCAAGGTGTCCTCTCTGGAACCGACAAACGTGATGCACTGGAGTTCCTCCACACGAGAGAGAAGCGTTAGCAGCTGTTCACGCTGCCACAGCGCATACTTCTGATCCGATGCACTGATCTGTGTTGCTAGCCGAGGAACTGTTTCGCCGATGATTTTGTGAATAGTAGAACACACGTAGTGCCGCAACGGCCACTGCTCCCGTCTGGCTCTCGTCATACCGCCTCCCACGACGACCGGATTTGTTAGATGTCTGCTGAGAGAAACGTGCTCCCACTCGTCAGGTATCTGCGCCACGTCAAGCACACGCTGACCTGCTGGCAAGAGCCGAGCCTCGACGCGCTGCTGATTGCGTGGAACGTCACGCGTGTTGTCTGGTAGCCTAGTCACAATAACCAACTGCCCTTGAGAGAACCTCGGCATATTTCTCCGGGCATGCACGTTGTTGTACGTGACGCGCATCACCGCTCCAACAAAGAGCGTGAGCTCGCGCACCTCTGCCAGCACGTGATCTAGGTGCCTAGACACGCGACCATCAGCAACTTCCCAATTTGCAGCTGCGCCTTCCACCGTGTCGATAGATTCGTAGGTACGCAATGCGATACCAGGAAGCCTTCTCTTGTTGTCCAGGAAACGGCAGACGGCCTCTCTTTCTGCAGCTTTCTTGCTCAACACGCGGAGGACACCGTCCGGAACGTCGTCCCACGACCTGACGAAATGCTGCTCGCTGATGACGTCCAACACGCACTGCACGTCCTCTTCGCTCAGCACGCACTTCCTCATGAGAGATATGATGCGCTGCAAACGAAGGTCGCGGCGACTTCGGACGTAATGACGCAGGTATAAAACCTCAAACATTGTCATCAGTTGGGCAGACAACCAAATGCCACCTCCCTCGACCGGAGGCAACTGTCGAGGATCTCCAGAGGCGATCATGAGGATCCCACCAAAAGGGACTGGGTTACCGCGGATCCGACGCAAGACAATATCCATGGCCACCAAAAGATTGATAGAGAGCAGCCCTATCTCCTCGAATACCAGAACATCCAAACGCTTGAGAAAAGCCATTCGAACGGGACTGTGGGCAAGATTGAACAAAGATTTGTCGGCCGTAATGTCTGGCGTCTCCAACGCACAGTGGGTCACGGGTAGGCCAAACAGCAGATGGATGTGCTCTCCACCCAAAGCACGGGCACGCTCCGAAGTGACGGCAACAACCATAGTCTTGAGACCCTTTGACAGCGCATACGCACATCCTGTCAACAACACGTGCGTTTTACCAGCGCCAGGAGGACCCAAGAGCAGAGGGAAGCGGACGAAGGCGTCAACCGGAAAAACAAACGCATCAACAGAAGCTCGGACATGGCTCAGCGCATCCACTTGTTCTCGGTGAGAATCCTCAGTCTGGTTTGGTACGCGAATCAACTGAGGATCGTACAGGACACGTCTTCCAGCCCGCAAATCATCGACGTTGGGCAAAGCAGGCAAGTTCTTGTCGATGAGAGCATCAACCAAACTGTTGCAGAACATCCTTTCCGAAGAAGCCAATTTCGCTTCCGCCTGCTCCTTGATGCTACGGTAAGTGGCCAGCGGCATCGACTCAAATGGCACCAGCCGCTGTGCCATGAACGCCTTCAACTTGTCAAGACACACGGCAACCAAACGATTGAATTCACGAGCGCCGATCGAGTAGAAGAGGAGTTGATCATGTACAAACTTTTTAGCCAATCCTATGGCATCAGCTTCAGTAGGGTTCAATGGATCGTCGAGCAGTCCCACGTGGTGAAGAGCGTGCAAAAGAGTGCGACACGAATAGACCTCCAATTCGGTGTTGAAAGATCCAAGAGTCAACATTAGGTGAACAATCCAACGTTCGAACCTGTCGGGACTTATCGGTGAAAACACCACAATGCACTCTTTACGGTGTTCGGGCGACACGAAGCGCAGGAACAACTCGGAATGATGCTCCGCGTCAACTTCGGCCTCCAGAGGTCGAATGACAGCCAACATGGCTTCAGCACAATCGTGCCAATCATCTCCCAGGCCTTCAAAGTGTTGGATTACAGATCGGAGGTAACACACTCTAATCCGCACACGTCTGCAGCATCCGTCAATCAACGGATGATCCGCCAAGTTCGGTGAGGCGACAAACTCCTTACAAAAGTCGGAGGTGAACCATTTGAAATACTGCTCCAAGCGCCTCACGGGCCGCAACTCTGGGGGACGCAAGCTGAACGAGGTCGTCTTGTCGTAGTGGTAGCAGGATTCCAAACAATCCCTCATCGTGATCTGCTGGTGGTGGCTCCACTGGCGCCAAGCAGGCAGTCCTTCACGGACAGTCACGCACTTCAGTGACCCGTCTTCAGCCACCAACCGCCTGGGCGCTCTACCTGATCGCTTGAACACAGCACGGCGAAACTCTGGAGCTTCAGTGGATACTTCCACAAAGTCGACGTTGGTTGAGATGTACGGGAGACGGAGACTGAACCACACCATCTCTGCCAAAGAAATCTCCCTCGCAAGAGGTTCTGGTGCATTAGCACGACGCCGCTGCTCGGCTGTAGCCGTCCCTGTTATTTTCGCATTGTACAATGGTCTGGCGTCGACGTTCACCACTCCGGGCGCATCATCCTTTACGGTCAGCACAACATCACGCTTCTCATCGACGCCACTCACATATTTACACATGTAGGACGTAGACATGCGCCGATCGCATAGCTGGACGTTGATGACGCTCCTGCAGATGACAAACAGCTTCGGTACCACCGGAACACTTGCAACACCTGCTTCAGCTGGATATTGCCAGCGTCCTCCAATCAGTTCCTTCTCCAACTGAAGGTCCCCGTAATTATCAACATAAGCAAGGTCCACCTCCAACAACCGTCGGCGAGCCGTCAGGTCATACAACCTGCCATTGGGAGCTTCCTTGAACGAAGGAAGAGAACTCGCACGATGACGCGGTACTCGGCATACCATCTTTCCATCAGCCAAGCGTTTCTGGCACCGATATTTGCCGTTCTTGCAGTCGTGCTGAGTCAAACTCACGGCCAGCCTCATCAACTTCTCAAACTCAGATTGACTTTTTACCAGGCCCTTCTCTTTCAAGGTGTCGAAGTCCGTCCCTTGATCAGGAGTGAACAAGTTACACTTATGGTTCACAATTCTTGCCAGGTTCTCCTTCTCGTTAGAGCCAGGCTGCAGACTGATGCCTGCATGAACATGCGGTCGGTTTCCCAGCGCTCCCTTATCCTGGAATTCCATGCGGGCCCAATAAGAACGAACACGACCGAGCGGCTCCTCAGGGCTGTGAAGTATGACTTGAAAGAATTTCTCCACCCACCGATCCCAAACACGCGACATCAGGACGCACATGCTCTGCAACAACGACTCGAGCTCTTCACTTCCAGGAGGGTGGATGGCCTCGGCCGCCATACGGATCGGTCTGACTCCAACAGTGTCGCTCTCATTCAGAGTCAACGTGATGAAGTAGTCCCAAGGGGCTTCACGAACCATGGAGCTCAACCTCTTCACGTGCCGACGAGAATCAACGTGATCGGTCAAGGAGTCAGATCTTCGATTTTCAAACTGAACTCCCGTGCGTGCAACGTGCTCCAAGCCTTTTCTCACAGCTACGATGCACGAGTTATGCCGCAAACAGCGATTCAGAACACAGTCAAAACAAAATCCAATGTAGTCTGGATCACGTGAGGTCAAACTTTCACTGTCCCGCAGCCGAACTTGAATGTGATCCTCGAGACTGGCCATGCTGTTACTCCACTTGGATTTTTCATGCTCGAAATAGCAGCTAATTGGGACTGCTCCCACAACAGAACCCCCAATCGCTTTGTAGAAAATGGTTGGGAAAAGCATTCCCTCAGGGTACAAAAGAGGCAAATAGCTGTCAGGTACGAGAGAATGCAGGTGCTGTAGAATACGCTGAAGCACCACTGGTTGGTTACGATTAAGATACACTCGCTGGAAACACCGTAACACATCTTTCATTAACAAATGAGATGAAGCTCGGCCCAGCTTGACATCGTGTGACCGTGGCAAACGTCGGGCTACGGCAGGTGCTGCACACTCAAAATCTTCTGCGTTCACCAGCATATCTTCGTAAACTTGCAGCTCATCTCCAGGACCGGTCACCGCCTCTGCATCTCCGCGAGTGTCCACATCGACCACACGAACCTCAGGGCGAGCTAAATCACGTTCTGCAGCTACAAGCGCAGGGCCACCAACAGCAGGAGCAGGTGCGCGCCCAGGTGCAGAGGCAAGCACAGGAGTAGCAGCAGAAGCGGCACCTGAGGCACCTTCTACAAACCTCTGCTCGCGAGGCCGCCTCGACACTAATGTTGGGCGGGGAGATTGCAACAATGATCTTCCGTGAGGCAAACAAACCCCTGTGGCGCAAGCTACCATCCCATGACCGTGTGAACAGCGCCACCGAATCCGAGAACGGCAGTCATCTTGGCAGCACCTGATGTCAGACCCTGCCAATTCTTTCATGAGGTAGAAATTTGGGTGGACGCTGCATCGCATCTTCGTCTGGCCTCCTGCAATGTTCATGTATTCTTCTCGCTGCAGGCACTGGTTTCCACGAGGAGACACGTACACCAGAAGATGCCAAGGTCCCCGTCCAGGCACTGCTCTCACCGACTCTTCCCGCTCTCCTCGCGAGTGCCACTTGAAGTCCTCCCGCCAACGGAAGGTCAGGTGAACCTCATAACGATCAGCCTCAGACGTGAGTCGTGCAGCCAGCATCAGGTAATGGCTGCGGGTGCTAGTTTCCTGCAACAGGCCTCGTTCCACGGCGCGTTCGTGCGCATCTACGACAACTATGGGCGCGTCACGCTGCCTCACCAGATCGTCCAAGTCGCCTCCATTTCTAGGCACTACAGAGACTCCGCAACAAAGTCTTAAAGCTTCAACCGCCACAGCTGAACAACTCGTGCCAGGAGGAACTGGGTTCGGAATACCGAGAGCGTCTAGCAAACGTGCTTCTGCAGCCAAGCCTGCTCTGCGCCAACCGAACGAATTAAATTTTCCGGTAACCACAGTCTTCACTAGACGGTTCAAGCTTCGGTGCAAGACATCGTCTCGGGCACTCCACATCACCTCCAAGAAAGCTCGGTGCAATGGACGACAATGAACTAGGCAATACAGTACCAAGTACACAACAGAGCCGGACATCACTGCATCCTGTCGTCCTCTAAAATGAGGCATAACAAACGGCTTCAATCCTTTGTCGTCAGAGGGATGCACCAACTGGACACAGTCATGGTGATTGCTTCGTTCAATTCTTTGCGCAGCATGCAACTCTGGGTCCGGATTTCCCTCCATCCTCCGATTGAAGACCTTGTACTGGTGGGTGACGTCTCCTATGTCCTGAAAAGTGCCAGAAACGGCAGCGTCACGAATCACCGGATGGGAGTAATCGAATTTGCTGTTCTCCATCATATCATCGACGAAAAAAATGTCTTTCTTGATGTCTTCACTGAAGCTTGCAGCTATTTCAGGACGATTACGGAACGTCAGTGCATAAGCACCAACCAGTTTTGGAGTCAATTTCTCAGGAGCACGCGGACGAGGGGTCACCTTGAACGTACCGAGGCCACTACCTCCTTGCTGCTTCAAAACGGCGTAACTAGTGTTCTTTTCGTGGGTCTGGCCATACTTCATGAAATTCGGTGTCGCCACTACTGGCGCGAGATAGTCTTGGACAAGAGGTGGGCGATTACCGAGTATCGGATGCCATGGCACATGCACGTACTGAGAACGGCCGTCAGCGTGCACAGACGAACTGCACATGGCGATGCACAAACCTTGCACACTGTCAATATGCACCGACGGCGACACCAACCACTTCTTCAGTTCTAAAAACTGATGTGGCCAATCTTGGCGAGCTCCTCTGAAGTACGAACCAGTGGCACCAAATGAGCTGAACTCTGGGCACAACGTCGACAGATAATGCGAAGCAGGCAAAAATCGCATCTTTTCTCCCTCTTTGTCATCCAGAAAGAGAGTACATCCCATCATGCACAACACTGTGGGAACCGGGTACTCTTCCATCGACAAGAATGTCTTGTGGAGACTGTATTCCCCGAAAGTTGCCAGAAAATTCCGCCTCTTGGCTGTGATGTCAACAAACAAGGCATCTCGGTGCCAGCGAGCTCTTATCTGACGTGACAGTTGCACATTCGCATACATTTCTCGCAATTCACGAGGGAGAAACTCAACAAACTTCTCGTGATTGAGCACAACACTCCGACTGGTGAGGAACGTGTACAAAACGGCTGGCCACGCATGAACCCATTTAGGATGATGACCAGGCCTCAAGTATTCCCGACAATTACCACATACAGTGCTATGCCCTTCCAGACGAAAAGTGTCTCCATATTTACGACAAACAAAATTCTCAGGAACAGGTCGAAGCACGATACGGTAATTTGGCACAGAAACTCTGTGGCAGCATGAACATTCCAATTCCAAGTCAGCACGATCATCCACGGCGTCATCTACGACATCCTCAACATCCATAGGTTCGTCATCGCCATCCTGCTGCGTCGCCACCTCTTCAGACACGTCCAATGCCTCTTCAACGACTCCAAGACTTCCTTCTTCCGCCGCATTGACTACTTCAGCAACAGCAGCTCCCATCTGGATAGCAGGTATTTCGACGTTATCTTGTTCAGCTTGAGCAGGCGAATTCAACTGCTCCCGTATTGCCACCTCTTCTACAGTGAGGTCAGCCTCTGGCTCCTCAAACCCACTTTCTGCTCCTTCGATGAATGGGCAAGTACGTCGGTTGTGGCCAAACGCTCCACAGACCCCGCATTTTTGGCCTGTTTTCTTCTCTTCCACGATGACACGGACCTCTTCCAAGGCTGGCACCTCCACAGCAGTGACGTGAGCTTCTGTCTTCTCAGCTTGTGATCCAGCCCCACTTTCGGCTTCTCCGATGGATGGGCACGTGCGCCGGTTGTGTCCAAATCCAGCACAAAGACCACATTTTTTGCCTGTTTTCTTCTCTTCCACGATGACACGCACCTCTTCCAAATCTAGCACCTCCTCAGCAGTGACGTCAGCCTCTGCCTCTCCAGCTTGTGAATCAGCCCCACTTTGTACTGCTCCTATGGATGGGCATGTCCTTTTGTTGTGCCCAAGTCGCATACAGACACTACATTTTGTGCCTGTTTTCTTCTCTTCCACGATGACACGAACCTCTTCCAAAGCTGGCACCTCCACAGCAGCAACGTGAGCTTCTGTCTTCTCAGCTTGTGGGCCAGCGCCACTTGCTGTTCCGATGGATGGGCAACTTCTTCGATTGTGTCCGTTTTCTCCGCAGTTCCCACATTTTTTTGTCTATTTCTTCCTCTTTCATTGACAAACGGAGGGTGATGAGGAGGATGATGGCAACTTCTGATGTTGTGACCTTCATCACCGCATCGTCCACAGCTAGGAGTCCTTGAGGCTGTTGAGCTGGAACTCGACGATATGTTTAGTGATTCTGTATCAGTTGACTGTAATGGGCATGCCTTCCTGTTGTGGCCCTTTTTCCCACACGCAGAACACTTTTTCTTTGCCATTTCTGGAAGAAAGACTTGAATCACGACTACCAAATCGACGAAACTGCAATGTTACTGTACCAGAATTAGTTCATCAATGACACAAAATAATATTCCTAAAATAATAATCAATTCAACAACGTCGTTACACAAACGCTAATTACTACTCGTGTTACCACCAGCGCCAAGCGCAGTATACGAATTTCTTTGAAACACTTTTTAACTTCAGATTCTTACTCTGAATTCCATTCGCCTAAGCTATACAACAAACACCAATACTCTGATACAAAAACATAATTCAAACAAATGAACACATCGAATTGCAATGAAATATGAAAACAGAATAAGTTTCAATATTTTCACTTACCTTCAAACATGATTCTTTCATAAAATAGATCAATACACATCACATATTAAAAAATCCAAGCAATTATAAAAATAAGAAAATCTTACTAATAATTTAACAACTTCATACCACAGCAACATAGAAGAAAAACGAAAATATTTCAAATCTTTTCTCTAACCGTTCCTTGAAAAACACGCACCAGTCACCAAAAATAATTTCACAACACATATGACCCGGAAAAAATCAAAAACTTCATTTTGACAGTTTAATTCAGAACCGAAATGAAAATAATCCCCATTCATTTATCAATTACAAGCATTAATCTAATATATTATACAGGTTAAAGTAAAATATTGGCATGGAATCAACTTGCGACACTTCAAACGCTTAAACCCCAGCTGTGTCTATCACATCTAAATCAAAACTCAAGTCCTCAAATTTCGAGACCAATTACCATAAATCTAACATCCCCAAACAATTAAACCCCGTTAAAATATTTAATCCCCCATAATGACTGATGAAATGAATGACTAACATTTAATTAAAACACTTCATATAATAACCAATTTATACCTTCCAAATTCCTACATAACTGCAAAATTATTATTATACAAAAATTGTATAGCCTCCCTTAAACCACGACAAAAATGTTCCAAGAGAAAAAGAAAGAAGGCACCATTTAATATGGAGTTGTAGGAACGCGAACTCTATGCACAAGGTCCACAGAAACGTAAGGTAAGAAAAAAGTTCACGAAACAAGTATCAGTTGAAGAAGAAAATATAGGCGCTGAGAAATAAAACAGCCGTGAATCGAGAAATGATGGTCCGTAACAAAATTAACATTCTATTTCAACAAAAAAAAAGCCTACCTAACCTTAAGCTCGGGCCTTCACATATTCCCCCTGCAAGCGACAGAACTGCAAAAAAAGACCTTGTTCAAGATATGGAACGAAAAATCAAAACACAAGCATATCCCTATCTACCTGACGCCAAAAACATCGCTATTACGAAAATTCATGAAATAAACTACTAAATAGGTAAACATTCCACAAAAAAATAAATACACAAGGATGTCAAAAATCATAATTCAAAATCTTCTCAAAACCTATTTGACACTTCCCACCTGCGCTGCCGTTTCATCAATAACATTTGTACGTACAATGCCACTGCCAATTCTCGCATCCTGACAAATTACCTTTCAATGAATTAGCAAACGTCAAGTAATTTGGACTCGCACATAAAACATGAAACCACCTACAAATACATTATTCATATCTTAAACGAAAATGTGTACTCACCATGGACAAGCAGCGTCAAATGTATGATGATCACCAAGCGCCAAACACACCTCGAAGTATTCCTCCGGGTTTTTCTTTGACGTCTGAAAATGAAGGTTTCCAAATAACTGAGAGCAAAAATAACACACCATAAAGTACAAAATTCGACACAAAAAATCTATGCGTACTTGCCAATATATTCAATCCCAACACAAGACTACCCCACACATGAAAACAAAATGTTTCAAAACCGCGAAGAAACGACATACAATTTAAAGATAATAACTAACGAAAACGAAATAGCAATGACTCGGAAAAACACTGTCTTAAATAAAAAATCTCCCATATATTAACAAAAAGAATGAAGATCTAACCTCCAAATCACCTTACTATTCACTCATTAATTAATCATCACCAAATTTAAAACTCCCTAACCACAACAAACAAATTCAAAAAAAATGAAGTCACCGTTTAAACTAAAGGTGAAGCAATCTGGGATCAATGCAGGAGATACATAGAGAATAAGCAAAGAAAGAAATATACTGCATGAATACAGAAAAACATTCCATTAAAACATGGATCAGGAAAAAACTTAACTGTAGCTCGAAACATCACAAAGACTTCCATGTTTCTGATGCTTTACGCCACATCACTTCCTCCAATTAAATTTTGTATAAACAATAACAAAAATATCCCTCCACAAGCCCTTTTGACAAAAACCTCACCAAGCTACGACTTTATGAAATGTTCACCTGACTACTACGCGCGCAAACACGTCGTACTCCCATTTCTTCCTGCAACGCAGAGCTCATGTCATCTCACTATTCACCGATTGCTTAGTTATCATTCAATTTCAAACTCCCTTACCACAGCAAAGAAATTCCAGAACCTAACGCAACGATTGACATCATTTTACATCGCTGCCTAACACCCGACTAAACAAATACTGCACTGCACTGCAAAAATACGTAACGATTAACGTTTATTAAAAATTAATTTAAAAGAATTGTTAACAATTTCAAACATTACATCGATTGTCTCGTTTCGCAGCTCGTAAAACGTAACCTTTGATTATTGACAATTACTTCAGTGCCAACATAACAGTGCTTCCTGTTTAATATATCTAACCTAAATTAAAAGAATTCAACTAGTGTCATAAAATATTTTGAACCAAAAACATTAAAGAAATTTCTTACAATCATTCCTGCAACTATTTTTTGAACATTCCATAGTCCTGCACACATAAATTTCCATTAGTTACCTCTAAGTTCATGCCACTGAGTCCGTGCAACATATTTAATAACCTTTCTATTTATCTTAAAGTTTTTTTCTGAACTTCGTTCATTTTAGACAAATTCGACCGAGAACATAAATAATTTCTCCGCTAATTCAGAAACTTTTTTATCAACGTCTAAAATTTCTGTCGCCAAGGATAAAGCTCTAAAAAATGCCAATTTTTTTCAATTAAAATAAAGAAGCACTTGCTTAAAACTAGAAATACCCCCACTAAAGTAATTTTACTGGCAATTTATGGTAATGACAAATTTATCCCCTAGAAATTTTCCTTTAAACCATTTGAAATGTCGTAAACAAAGAGTTAAACTCTATTCGTATCGAATATGAAGTGGTAAGCCTAATTACCTCCAATAAATAATTTTCTGATCAATGATTGTACCATAATCCAAATGCAAATAAATACATTCGATCCACTAATACTACCCCCCTAAGCTCCGCGACCATATGAAAAAAAAATAATTTAAAACAATGATCAAAATATAAACTGAAATTTTGTTTCTAATTAATTTGAGAAATCATCTTCTGCAAATTGATAAAAATGGAGACAATAAGTAATGTGTGGGAATAAAAAATAGAACAATTCACTGAAAATAAATGCTACTTAACAATGCTTATCCACGACACTACACAGGTCAATCTGCCAACGCACTCCAATCACTGAACATCTAACCAATACAACCAAACCTTTCAACAATTATCCATTTACCACTCCCTAACCACTGGAATTGTAATCTCAAGAGAGCGATTAAAGAAAACGTTCGATACAGACTACAAAACAAGCAATGTATGCATACTAGACAGTGTAATCACTTCCAACACACGACCGCCCCGCGGCACATAAAAACACTATGTACAAAAACGTTAAAAAAATATTTACAATATGAAGATAAGTGAACAAAAACGAAATACAAATGACTCAGAACAAGTACTGTCTGAAATAAATAACAAATGTGTCATCTTCCCCCCCAAAAAAAAATATTCCCCCTAAAAAAACTAAATCATCTCATAATTCACCGATTGCTTAGTTATCATTCAATTTCAAACTCCCTTACCACATCAAAGAAATTCAAAAAATAAAGCCACCATTTAGGATAACGTTGAGAAAACGCGCAATCTATGCACGAAACTTGTTCCAACGAATGATCCCATACGGATAAAAACATTAAAATAAAAAAAGGTTTATGAAACAAGATACAACATTCAACCAAAAGTCAGAATTGCTAAAAAGCAATACAAGAATAAACCGAAAAAAATGTACCTTCACAAAAAATAAACCTTCCCTTTCAACAGTACAATACCGTCCAAAAATAATAAAAAATGAGAAAACACCATTGCGCAGGGAATTGATTGTGAATCTATGCACATAACGTGTTCCCGTGCAAAATTCCGTGTGCATTAAAAAACGCAATTCAGAAATTTTTTTCGTCATTAATTACATATACATTTGGTGTAGCCTGCCCTTACTACAACAAAAATATTCAAAAAAAATAAGGATAAAAGCACCAATTAATATGAAGTTAAGAAAACGTTTAATTTATGGAAAACAATGTTTTAGCGAAGTGCAGAGAAACAGTAAACAGTGCGCTGAGAAACCGTAAAATAAAACGCAAGATTATGAAATAAGATAATTTTTGAGCAAAACAGTTAGAATTGCTGAAAACCAAGACAGCAGCAAACCGATAACAGATGATCTTAAACAAAAGAAGAAATTCATTTTAGCAAAAGAAAGCCTGCCTAACTCTCAGCTCAGGACCTCACATTTTCCCGCTAAGAGCTGGTTCCCATTAACGCAATGATTCTATTCTCCTGAGTGAATTGAAAAATGACGCTATTTCATTACCCTAATACTCAACACCCACAATAGAACTTATCTCAACTTAGAACTCGCACATAATACTTAAATAACCAACAAATAAGACCATCACTAAACACAAATGTGTACTCACCCTGAAGAAGCTCCTTCAAATGACTTAGGTGTCGTGATCGAAGAGACACGTTACGTCGTGATGGCACGTGCTCTTCACACTTACACCGTCCTCCAAGCTCCACCACTTCTGAAAATCAACATTCCTCGTCAAAACTTTGAAATTAATACTGAACAAATCAAGAAAAGTTAAAAAAAAAATACCGTGTAACCCATTCCAATCCTAACTTACGTTGTGACCAAATTCGGAAATTGATTTTAATACTCAAAATTTTTCCCTTTAAATATTAAGATGCAATTCCACGATGAACTCTCACCTAGTATATTATTTCATCAAAATACGTCAACACTAATTTTCTGTCATTCATCTATACTCGTACATAAGCAATGATTTGGTCCAATGCTGCACATATTGCCCAATACACGAGAAACGATTTAGTCCTAATCACTATCCGTTACGACTGAAAAATCCCTCATGGGAAAGAACACCACAGTTAAAAGGAATAATGAACATATTTCATTTCCTAAAATGAATACCTACCCTGAATCAGCAATCACTGAATAAATGGTACCGCTTAACGTTAGCAAGAACCCCGAAAATACTCAAGCACGCCTTGTTCGAGATGTTCAGATGAATACCGGAAGATAACACCATTTAATATGCAGTTAAGGCAACGTAAATTCTATGCACTGAACGTGTTCCCGCACCCAAACCCCGTTCGCATAAAAAGTCAGATAAAACGAAGGTTTTGAAACAAGGTAATGCTTGAAAAACCAATTCAATAATGCTAAAAACCAGAACAGATAACCAAAAACAAATGTTCTATCATCAATACAATAAATATTTCATTTCAACAACAAAAAAACTTACCTGACTTTCAGCTAAGGACCTAACATTTTCCCCCTGGCAACTCGGATTCCTATTGATATAATAATTGTAACCACCTGAACGACTTCAAAATTGACTGCCGACACCATTTAGTATGAAAATATGGGAACACATTTCCCATGGACAAGGTGCAAAAAAAATTGATTCTAGTTCAGAAACCAGAAAATGAGATAAAGCCATTGCATACACAATTAAGGAAAAACAAAACCTATGCACAAAAAATGTTCCCGAATAGGATCCCGTGTGCACTAGCAAAAAATATTCAAGATTAGATAAAATTATTAGTTAATTTACGCCTCCCTATCCGCAACAAAGACGATCGAAAGAGAGGAAAGAAGAACGCACCATTTAGTATGGAGTTAAGGGTACGGGGAATCTATGCAGAAAGGACACAGAAATAGTAAAATGAGAAAGAAGTTCATGAAACATGATCAAAAGTTGAAGAAAAAAGTAGTAAATGCTGAAAAACAGGACAGCAGTAAACCAAAAAAAATGGTCCATAACAAAATAAAAACCTATTCTATTTCAACAAAAATAAAGCCTACCTTACCTTTAGCTCGGGCCCTCACATGGTCCCCCTGGAAGCGCTACACAGTAAACCAAAAAAACTGATCCTGAGCAAAAATAAATTCATTACTACAAAAAATAGGCCTACCTAACTCTCCCCTCAGGACCTCACATTTTCCCAGTGAAAGGGATAATTCCCATAAATACAATAATTCTATCCCCCAGTGGTTTCACAGCGAGTATACTATTGTTTTTCCCTCCATACGCGCAATAGAACTTATCTCATCGTATAACTCGCCTATAAAAAATGACACCAACTAATATTCAATGAAGACTAATTCCTACTCACTCTCCAGAAACATTTCACGAAAATGGCATTTATTGAGTTCACTATACTGACCTAGGCAACAGCTGCTACTTTATTTTTGACAGAATTTATTTCAACGCTCTAAATTATTAGTCATTTTCACACAAAACCCGAGAACAATTATAGAAATAAGAACAATTTTTTCCATTTCAAACTTCAAATACAAAAAATAATTTTTATTCTTCGCATCTTCTTACGCATAGACATCTAAAATTAACCATTATAACAACGTACACCAAATTTACAAGTTTCCTATTTTCAAGATTATCTATGCCAATTGACTTCCTATTCAGGTTTAAACAATTTGACCTACCGCAGTCAAAGAATTATAAATATGAAACACCTACACCCTCATGTTCTTTACGAATGACATCACCAATATACATACTGTGTGAACTAGTCAAATAATTTGTTTTTACTCGTAAAAACTTACCGCACATAAAATGTCATTTCCGTACCTAATTTCAAAACCGAACAATACAACCAACAAATTCAGCTCAGGAAGGATAATCAAACGCCATGCCTCCTAACAGAAAGAAGAAAAACGTTGAAACATAAATTTTTATTATCAACACTCTATGCACGGACCGTAAGTAATGACGGTAGTCAATATTTTCCTCGAATTGATTTTTGTTCACGTTAAGGTTTCCAAGCTCAACTACAGAAAAAGTAATTTTTATAAGACTGGATAAACACTTAAATTACAATATTTTTCACCCGCATAAAAAAGAGTTACTATAGCCATTCTAAATTCAGCTCAGGAAGGATAATCAAACGCCATGCCTTCTACCACAAAGAGAAACTAACTTGAACTTAACCATTTTTATTAGCGCTACTAATCTGCACAACCCATAAAAAATGCATGTATTCAAGCAGTACCACGCAGTCTAAGCAGCAAGCGGCCAGCGAACGACGCGGTGAACGTGCCTCTGGTGCAGGGAGCGGTGTGAAACCTGCAATGAAAGAAACCAGTTACGGTCAAAGTGTACGTCGGTTCTTGGTAGACAGCACTTGTTCCTCATGCGTCTGCTCAAACTCTTGTGGAAAGAAATAATTTTCTTCCAACTAAACATGCACAATTATACATGAAATACAAATATTTATTCATTATAAATTTGTTTCAGCCTCCCTTTACCACAACACAGTTTTCAAAGAAAGGATAGATGGAGACACCAATTAATATAGTTTAAAAAATGTGCAATCTATGCACGAAACACGTTCCCGCAAAAAATCCCGTCCAAAAAAAAATATTAGAATAATAAAGAATATTATGGAACATGATATACGTTAAAGAAGATAGTCAAAGTGCTGAAAAACAGGACAGCAGTAAACCAAGAAAGCAATGCTCCTTAACAAAACAAAAAACATTTTACTTCAAGATAAATAAAACCTGCCCTGGTTTCAGCTAAGGACCCCACATTTTCCCCCTAGAAGCGCTAATTCAAACAGCTTAAATAGTTGTCCCCCGCTGAACGGTTTCAAAATTGCCTATTCTATTGTATTGACTCGAAATCAAACACAGAAAATAAAACAGCCAACAAATAACACATTAAATAATTAAATACAAATGTTTACTCACCCCGACAAAACTGCTGCAAGAACTGACAGCGACGCACGACGTTCAAGGGCCAGATTACGTCGTAGCACTTAAACTGCCACTCAGCAAGCTCCCCCTTTTCTGAAAAACAAAATCCCTCGTCAAAATTCTAAATTGAAAGTTGGAAAAAAGAGAAGAAACTTGAAAAACAATGAAACACTGTCTGTTGGTTTGGTTAAATTTCAAGTTATTGAATTACGAAATACACGTTGCTGCTCAACTACATTTTTATTTTTCCTATGAAATAATTGCAAATGCATGATCACATTTCCCCCAATATCATATTTCATCTTCAAAAACGGCAAAATAAATTAAATTTCAGTCATCTATACTGGCACGGCAATAAGCTATGATTCAGTAATCAAAATTGATCTCACCAAACCCTAAAAAAAAGCGTTCTAAAGGTAGAAAAGAATAAGGCACCAATTACTTTTGAGACGAAGCAATGCACCATCTATGCACAAAAGGCGTAGAAATAGGAGCTTGTAAACTAGTTCATGAAACAAATAAAGGAAGAAGGTACCATTTAGTATGGAGTTGAGGGAACGCGGAATCTATGCACACAGTGCACAGACATAGGAAGCTAAAAAAGAAGTTCATGACACAAGAAAAAATTGAAGACAACGCAGTAGGTGCTGAAAAACAGGATAGCAGTGAACTAAAAAAAATGGTCCGTAACAAAACAAAAACCTATCGTACTTTAACGAAAAGGAAGCCTACATGACCTTTAGCTCGGGCCCTCACATTGTCCCCTTAGGAGCGCTAATTTCCATACATATAACAGTTGCATCCATAAGGGAGAGGCATGTGAAACAACAGTTAAATAAATGACCTCACGAATAAACAAATTCCTTCCCCTAAAATGTCTACTCACTCTGTTCAGCAACTCTAAATAAATGATGATGCCAGGCGCCAGAACTGACGTAGGCAACGCAGCTAAGACAGTCCTCACAAAAATAGGATTACGTCGAGCCGGAAAGTGGTGAAGATCAAGAGGTGAGCAGGCGACGCTGTGCACGCGCTTCTGGGGCAGGGGCGTGTGTGTGTGCAGCCTGCAATAAAAGGGCACGTTACAGTCAAGTTGTGCGTTAGTTCTTGGTGGACAGCACTTGCTTGTCATGTGTCTACTTCAACTCTTGTAGAAAGGACGAGAATTTTTCTAACTAAAGAGACACAACGATCGATAAAATACAGATTGATTAACTGTATAGTAATTTTAGCCTCCCTCTACCAAATCAACGGTTTTCACAGGAAAAATGATGAAGGCACCATTTCCTATAAAATTTAAGCAATGAAATCTATGCACAAAGGTGTTCTGTAAAGCATCCTGTGCGCATAAAAACAACGAAAAAAGGTAAATTATGAAACAACATAATAGTGGAAGAACAAAATCACACAATAATGTAAACAGAACAACAGTAACCTCAAGAAAATCAAGTGTTGCCTTATGACTAATTCTATGGTTGTGTTCAATGCCGCCCAACTTAATTTGACATGCCTACGTGAAGCAAACACAACACCTAAATTCAATGTCATGCTGTTCAAATTCATGGATACCATGAATGCTTTTGAATGAATAATACAGCAAAATTTAAATAAACTGAAACAAACATCCGAAACCAATTCCTGAAATTTATTGGCTGTGACTAACCTTCCATTTAGACAAATACTGTCATATCAATGAACAATAGGAAATTACATGACCTCAAATTTTCTTTTATACTCTTCTTATCGTTAACAAAATGACACGCCCTGAAAAATAAGATGAAGAAGACACCATTCAAATTGAAGATAGAAAAGCACGAAATCTATGGACAACATGCCAAGAAAATTATTTATTATAATTAGTTTATAGTCCCTCATCAGTAGGTCAATGTTTAAAAGAAAAACCACCATTTAACATGGAGTTCCATATACGTACATCTATGCACATAAGATGTTATGCAAAGAATCCCATGCACATACAAACAGTAAAATAAGAACGAAAATAACAAAAAAATATAGAAATTGAACAAGAGTATCTGATTTACTGAAAATCAAAACAGCAATCAGAGGAAAAAGATACCTCGTGAGGAAACCGAAAATATTTCATTTCAATGAAAATACATCCGTCCGCACTTTCGAATAAAGAATTCACATTTTCCCCCTAAAAGTGCAAATTCTCAAAGCTGCAAGATTTGTATTCCCCTGGTGACTTCCAAATTCACACTTACGTATTCGTTTTGACTCAAAATCGCACAAAGGTCATGAAACGATTACAAATAACACACACAAATTACACAAATGCGTACTCACCCGAAAAGGCTACTTCACCAGCTCAATATAACGCCTGACGTTGAAGAGCGCCAGTACGTTGTGGCGCGTGCTCAACTGCCACTCTCCAAGCTCCACAGTTTCTGAGAAGCAAAATACCTTCTCAAATTCTAAAATGGGAGATTGAGAAAAGCAACCTTCAAAAAAAGAAATACCGTCTAGGCTTAACATGTTCCCCAAATTTTGACGATTATTCACTGTTTGTTTAATTCAATTTTTTGATATCAAATTATGAACTACACGTTACTGCTCAACTACATTTTTATTCTTCCGATGAAATAATTGTAATTGCACGATCACATTTCCCGCAATATGATCATATTTAATCTAATAAAAATAACTAAACAGATAAAATATAATTCACCTATACCGGCACATAATAAGCTGTGATTCAGTGACGAAAATTCCTGCAACCACTACAAAATGCGTTCTGAGAAGAGGAACAGTTTACTTTGCAGACAAACAATGCAATATCTGTGCACATGCACAAAGAAATAAAAACTTGAAAAAAAGTTTATGGAACAAAATTAAAGTTGAACCAAAAAAATTGTAATAAAGGCTGGAAGGAATACTGCAAAAATCTGTCTAGAAACATTCTAAATTACAATGCTTCAGAAATTCTACGTACAATACCCATCATGTAAAAAAAATAAACCCGAGCAACTCATTTTTCATGCAATTACCAACGTGCCCTTATTATTTATTGCCCCATTACCAACAACAGTTAATAAAACCACTCACGACTAGACGAATTTCTTCCCCTTAACTGTGTACTCACTCTGTATCAGCGACTCTAAATAGATGATGACGCCAGACGCCAAAACAGACATGGGTGAAGCAGCTACGCCAGTTTCCCCCCCACAAGTGGGATGTGTGCGTGGAGCTGTGAAGTCGTGAACATCAAGAACGCGGTGCACGCGCCTCTGGGGCAAAAGCGTGTCTCGCCTGCAATGCAAAGGACACGTGACAGTCAAGGTGTGCGTTTATTCTTGGTGACAGCACTCGGTTGGCATGTGTCTTCTTCAAAAAATTTAGTATAGAAAACAATTGTTCCAGCTAAAACAACACAATGATCATAAAAAACAGATTGATTGATTGACTACATAGTAATTTTAGCCTCCCTTTGCCAAATCGACGGTTCTCACAGGAAAATTTATGAAGGCACCATTTACTGTAAAATTAGAAAACAATTAAATCTATGAACAAAGGGTGTTCATGCAAAGCATTCTGTGCGCAAATAAACAGTAGAAAAAAAGGATGATTATCAAACAACACAGGATTAAAAAAATCAATGCCGCCCAACTTCATGTGACTTGCCTACGTGAAGCAAACACAACACCTTAATTCAATGTCATGCTGTTCAAAATCATGGTCATCATGGATTGCATTTGAATGAATAATACAGCATAATTGAAATAAATTGAAATGATGAAGCTCAAAACTCATTCCTTCCACAGAAATGTAAGACGCATCTCGTGAAAATATTATACATAGAATTCTTCAAAAATTAACCCAACAAAAACGGGTATATCATGTCATGCAGTCTAGTACAAGAAATATATCAAAAAACTAGTGCTTTTTGAGCATTTGATGCACACAAACGCCATGGATTCAGTTTCCACAGTCACTTAGAGCCAAATATTGAAGCACAAATGGCTGTGGCTTCCTGTCAACTACCCTCCAATGAAGATGAAAACCCTAGTATATGTGTGTGTATGTACACACTGAACTTATAATTAAACTCACCACAGTTCAGCTGGCTGCTGGAGTAGCCGTCTATGCCGCACAAAGATGGGGAGACCAGCACTCTCCGGCCGAGCACCAACCGACACGTTGAACGTGCCTCAGGTGGGTAACGCACCTCTGGTGCAAGGCCGTGTGTGGAACCTGCAATGCAAAACACATGTTACAGTCAAAATGTACGTTCGTTTTAATAGAGAACACTTGCTTGTCATGCACATATCAGATGTCAGAGTACAAATATCACATATCGCTAACAAACCAACAACCAATTTTTACATGTGTAATATCCTTCAATAATATCAAAAATTAAAACATTTTCCACTGCAATTGTCAAAACCACTATAAATCTATTGAATTCATAAAGTGGATGTGTATGTTGCTAATTATGTTATTACTTCTATCCCATAACTATCAATGTAAATTACCATCAATATGATTGACATAAAATTTCCTGCATCTACTGAAAATATTTCATAATTTACAACAGATAACATCACCAAAAAATTATTCCAGCATTTTCTTTAGCAACCAACTAAACATAATAATAACAAATTCAAACACCCAAAATAAAGTATCAACATAAAATGGAGCCAAGGCTGTTAAACAAATCTCTAACAAACGTGCAACTGAAGCACAAAAAAATAGAAACACTGTATGGTCTCCAGTAAATTTTGGAATCACATCAAGATAAACTAGCAGCTTCATATTTCATGAATGGGGAATTCCATTTATATTGGTAGCAGGTAACATGTAATCAATAAATTACAGCAAAGAGGGGATTTTCTGAACTGATACCAGATCCGGCATCTATTAAACCTTAATTGTCTCCGAAAAAAAAAAACCTTAAACAAATCATGCACCATAACATTAATTCAACTGAATGTGTTCAAAGCCACCTAGCTTATTTTGACATGCCTACTTGAACCAAACAATATAACTACATTCATAGTCATGCTGTTCAAAATCATGGATATGATGCATTGTTTTTGAATGCATAATACAGCAAATTTTGAATACACTGGAAATAATGAAGCATAAAACTTCTCCCTTCCAAACAAAGGTAAAACATTTCATGTCAATATTCTACAAATATTTGAATGTAGGACATAAAATTCTTCAATAATTATTTGATCTAAACAAGAATACATATCGTGTGTACAATCTAGTACAATAGATATATCCAAAAACTAGTGCTTGTTGACCATTTAATGAAATAAACAAGGATTCAGTCTCCACACCCAATTATATAAAAATATGAAGCACAAATTACTGTGGCCTCTTGTCGTCTACCCTCCCGTGAAAATGAAGAGCCTGGTATTCGTACACACTAAACTGAAAATTACAACTCACCAAACTTCAGATAGCTGCTGGAGTAGCCGTCTATGCCGCACAAAGATGAGGAGACGCAGCAGCCAGCACTCTCCGGCCGAGCACCAACCGACACGTTGAACGTGCCTCAGGAGTGGTAACGCCCCTTTGGTGCAAGGCCGTGTGTGGAACCTGCAATGCAAAACACATGTTACACTCAAGGTGTACGTTCGTTTTGGTAGACAACACTTGCTTGTCATGCACATATCAGATGTAAGTGTACAAATATCACATATCACTAACAAACCAATTCATTTTGCTTGTTCGAAATCCTTCAATAATATCAAAAATTAATAAATTTTCCACTCCAAGTTGTCGAAATCACTATATATTTATTGAATTCATAAAGTGGTTGAGTATGTTGCTGAATATATTAAAACTCCTATCCCATACCTATCAATGTAAATTACCATCAATATGATTGACATAAAATTTCCTGCATCTACTGAAAATATTTCATGATTTTTTAACAAATATCATCAGCAAAAAATTATTCCAGCATTTTCTTTAGCAACCTACTAAACATAATAATAACACATTCGAACACCAAAAATGAAGTATCGACATAAAATGAAGCAAAGGCTGTTAAACAAATGTCTCACAAACGTGCAACTGAAGCAATACAAAAATAGAAACACTGTACGGTCTCCAGTAGTTTTTGGAATCACATCAAGATAAAGTAGCAGCTACATATTCCATGAATGGGAAGTTCCATTATATTGGTAGCAGGTAACATGTAATCAATAAATTACAGCAAAAAGGGGATTTTCTAAACTGATACCAGATCCGGCATCTATTAAACCTTAATTGTCACCAGAAAATAAAAACTGAAACAAATCTTGCACCATAACATTAATTCAAATGAATGTCTTCATCACCCCTAGCTTATTTTGACATGCCACTTGAACCAAACAATATAACTACATTCATTCTCTTGCTGTTCGAAATCATGGATATGATGCATTGTTTTTGAATGCATAATACAACAAATTTTAAATACGCTGGAAATGATGAAGCATAAAACTTCTCCCTTCCACACAAATGTAAAACATTTCATGTCAATATTCTACAAATATTTGAATGTAGGACATAAAATTTTTCAACAATTATTTGATCCAAACAAGAATACATATCATGTGTACAATCTAGTACGATAGATATATCCAAATTCTAATGCTTCTTGATCATTTAATGAAAAAAAAAGATTCATTCTGCACACCCAATTATATAAAAATATGAAGCACAAATGACTGTGGCCTCTTGTCGTCTACCCTCCCGTGAAAATGAAGAGCCTGGTATTCGTACACACTAAACTGAAAATTACAACTCACCAAACTTCAGATAGCTGCTGGAGTAGCCGTCTATGCCGCACAAAGATGGGAGACAACAGCAGCCAGCACTCTGCGGCCGAGCACCAACCGACACGTTGAACGTGCCTCAGGTGGGTAACGCACCTCTGGTGCAAGGCCGTGTGTGGAACCTGCAACGCAAAACACATGTTACAATCAATGTGTACGTTGGTTTTGGTAGACAACGCATGCTTGTCATACACATATCAGATGTAAGTGTATGCAACACTAACAAACCAATTCATTTTGACAATTTTGATAGCCTCCAATTGTATCAAAAATCTGCTAAAATTTTCCACTGCAAGTTGTCAAAATCACTCTATATCTATTTTATTCATAAAGTGATTGTGTATGTTGCTGTAAAATTTCCTTCATAAACTGAAAATATTTCATAAATTTAAAACAGATAACAGCACCAAAAACTGACCATTATGTTTTCTTTACCAACCTACTAACCAAAATAATGACATTCAAACAAGAAAGAAATATCAGCATACATAAAGCCGAGGCTGTGAAATCTCTATAAAACCTTCAACTGACTCCGAAAAAATCTAAAGATACTGTATGACGTGGAATAAATTTTAGAATCCCGTTAGGATTAGCCACCATCTTTATATTTCATGAAATAATGAATTCCATTTGTATTGATAGCAATAGCGTGCAACCAATAAATCTACATGTGCTTGAAAACTAGAATAAGTTTCACTTTAAAATTGTAACATGGCAAAAACAGCGGAATTGTAACATAAACACTTAAAATGACATTGGCACATAACTTCAAGATTGAGAACAGGTTTGCTCTGTTTCTTGTTATATATTCTAAAATTGACATTAACTCTTCAGAAGTGTGACTTAGAAACGATGAAATGTTTATCGCACATTTCATTAATAAAATGAGATTCATTTATTGTGAATGCAATAGTCTATCATGTACAAATGCAAGCTTTCCATAGTCAATGAAACGTGGAGATTGATCTAACTAAATTTAGAGGAAACCTTGACAACATGTTTTCTTCACAGAAATGTCGCATATAATAAAATAATTAAAAGTCCAATAATTAAATGACAACATCAAATACAGCAGAAGAACAATACACAATCTAACATGTGAATGTCAATAAAGCTGACATTTCAATTAAGATTCAGCTTCAAAGAGGACAATGCTGAGAGCAATGTTAATACCAGGGTATGACCATTTTTTTGATTCATAAGAAATTTCAAGACCCTAAAACTTTGAAAAAAAAAATTGACATTGAAATTAGACAATAATTCACACACAAAACAGCAAAACTATGAATATATTCATTTAATCACATATTAAAAGCCACAAATTGGTACTGCCTCAAAAATTCTGCCCTGACATCTATTGTAAAGACAATTTTTTAATTATTAAATAGTGCTTTTGAATGATTTTCATATGAAACTTATTTCATTTGTTCACAATTCATATCATCTAAGATTCTTTAGACAACCTGTTTGGGAGAAAAAAATAATATTACAAACATTTTTTAGTGCTCAAGAATTTCAACACCTTGACTAGGACAAAATCTACTGATGGCACATGTTAAAATTTCTCATAAATCTATCCAAAGACAGTGGCCCAAAACTAAATTACCTTTACACAATAACTGCCATGCAAAACACCAATTGTAGACAATGACAATTTTCATGATGCTGCCACAAATTGCCACAAATTCAATTCTCATAAATACCTAATTAAACCTGAGTTAAAGCATGATCCAGTTCACGTTTGCTCTTTCAAAATTGCTCAAAATCAATTTTAATTTTGGGTTGAATGCTGAACTCTACTTCAACCCATGAAAGTCGACGTGTCAACGCACAATCCTCACCCAGCATCTATCCATGGCCTTGATATACTTCAAATTTGTTTGTTCTCATTTCTCATGTAATGAACATATTTCAATGATTTGTTGCCTTCTGCACATATTGTATTTAAATAAAAATTCAAATTTCAATTTCATAGTCATTTCCTAATGAGAGTTGCTTTAATTATAAAAAAATATCTTAATAATTCTGTCTTGACATTGGTCTCAGCAAGGATGACTTTTCTGAACCCTAATTCTAATCTAAATGTCATTTTTACTGGCAAACACGAATTCAACTTGTGTACCTGAAATCATTTTGATATTAAATTGCAGCTTATATTTATTTCCTGCTTATTGAAACTATCTCACAATCAGTTTTCCTTCACAACACGACACTTTCTTGCAATGCACGTCAATCTACCATCACCATCAACATCTGCGTCCCAACCAATTCATATATGATGCTCCCTAAATTGAATTGCATAATACTCCAGTCATCATTCACTTTACAAAACTTGCATGAGAGAAAATTGCATTATAAATAAATTTCTCCTATTTCATTAATAAAATTTCTGATGACAAAAGTTGAATAGAATTCAATGTCTGTAAACCATACTCATCAAGAGTTGATGTATATTGATAATATTTGAAACATTCTAACAGTTTTTCATCTGTAACACTTTCACTGTGACCAAGGCTACAAATGGCACACTTTCAAATTCCTCATAAAGCTGTCCATTGACAGTAGACACAATCTTAATATTTTTACATACATAATCAGAGCTGAATGAGAGCATGATCTGGTTCACGTTTGTCATTTAAAAATTGCTTACTAGAATAAAGTTAAAATTCAACTCCAGTTTAACTCCTGGTGTCAAGATGTTGCATATTTTATCAAAGCTAAAAGAAACCATGATATACTTATTTTTAATGTACATATGAAAACATTTTAGCCTCCCTTTCTCACAACAAAGATGTTCTAAGGAAGGAAACTTGAACCACCATTTAGTATGTGGTTGAAGGAACACAAAATCTATACACAAAGTCCAAATAAACAATGAACTAAACAAAAACTTCATGAAACTAGAGAAAGTTAGAGAAAAAATTAGTAGGTGCTGACATACAAAACAGCAGTGAACCAAAAAAGCATGGTCCGTAACAAAACAGAAACCTACTCTATTTAAAAAAAAAACCCTGCCTAACCTATAGCTCGGGACCTCACAAGATCCGCCTAAAAGCGCTGATTACCATAGATACAATAATTGTATATCTCTGAAAAAGAATGCAATGAACATATTTCATACATTTGATTCCTACTGTGTAACTGGAACTTGAATTTGTTTGAATGTCAATTTACACAATCTTTTTGTCGTAAAATTTGCTTTCATTGGGAGAAAATATCTCAATAATTCTGTCTTTAGATTGCTCTCACCAATGATGGCTTTTCTGAACCCTAATTCTAATCTAAATTTCATTTTCAATTGCAGAGACAAGTTAGACTTGTGAACCTCAAATGGTTTTGATGTTAAATTGCACCGTATATTTATTTCATGCTTGTTGAAACTATCTCATGATCAGTTTTCCTTCCAAACAAGAGAAAAATTTCTTACATACACGTCAATCTACCATCACCAGCACCTGCGTCCCAATGAATTCACACATGCTCTCTAAATTGAGTTGCATAATACTCCACTCATTCACAGTACAAACCTGCATCTTTACAACAGAAAAAATTGCTTTAGAAATAAATTTCTCTTGTTTTACCCATGAAATTTCTAACGACAAAAGTTGAAAAAAAAAATTCTATGTCTGTAAACCATACGTATCAATAGTTGTAAATGTATAATATTGGTAACATTTCAACAGTTTTCCATTTGTAACACTTTCACTGTGACAATAGCTACAAATGACATGTTAAGCTTCCTCAAAAAGCTGTCCATTGACAATAGACACAAACATTATTTTCTTACATAATCAGAGCTAAATTAAAGCACGATCCAATTCACGTTTGTTATTCAAAAATTGCTTGCAACAAATAAATTAAAATTTGAATTTAGAATTGAACCCAGGTTCAAGTTCTGATGTCAAGATGTTACATATTTAATCAAAGCTAAAGGAAGACAGATCTAGTTGGGTTTTTTTAGGTACATATAAAAAATATTTAACCTTTTTTTCCCACAACGAAGATGTTCCCAGAAAAAAAGATGAAAGCACCATTTAGTATGTAGGATATGCAAAATCTATACACAAGGTACATAGAAACATAAGCTAAAAAATAAGTTCCTGAAACAAAAATAAGTTAAAATTAAAGTATAGGTGCTGACATAAATGACAGCAATGAACAAAAAACAAGGTCTGGAACAAAACAAAACCTACTCTATTTCAACAAAAAGAAACCCTGCCTAACCTTCAGCTTGGGCCCTGACATAGTACCCCTGGGAGTCTCAATTCCCCTAAATTTACAAGTTGTATCCCCCTACGAAGCTTGATCTAGTTAATAAATCTCTAATACATCCATCATTAATTACTAAAACTAAAGTTCAATTTTAACTAAGATATTACAATATAGTTTTATTTGCTGCACCTAAAGTGTTAAAAGAGCTGGGACATGCAATTGATTGGGCATTTATTTTGGTAACCGTTATTTCATTGGAACTCACCATATTCTTTAAATGTACGAGTTTCTAATGAACAAAATAAAATGTTAAACACTGCAAATGAATAACATTAAATCTCAACCAAAACCTGGCCAACACTTAATGAATGGGACTGCTGTTGAAATAAATTAAAATTTAGACTCACATAACTGTGATTGTATAAACAATTTCTCAGCATTTCACACACACCTAAATTTTATCAGACACATTACATGAACAAAATTTGATGGTTCAAGCTTGAGCCAATATCCAAGAGCAACTACAAACATATGATACTACTAATCTATTTAGAGTTTTTGTGATGCTATGCATTAACAGTAGTCACAAACTCAATTTCTTCAACACATTAACTGCCATGTCAACCACCAGTGATACACAAGCAACAATTTTCCTAATACAGCTGACCATCCAATACTGGATACATGCTCACTAAAAATTGCGCGCTGAACGTCAACTGTCATAATTCCAACTTGAGTTCAATAGTCAACTCAAATTTTGCTTCAATTCCAGTGAGCAATTTTGAAATAGTAAACAAAAAGTGAATTGTGCCTTAATTTAACTTTAATTCAATATTCATATAATTAAACATGAGACCAATTTACTGTCAGCAACATTATAAAAATTGCCTCCATATACTAGCGGTGGTTTACATAGCGGTTAATGTGTCAAAAAATTGAGTTTGTGACTACTGTTGATAAATAGCTTTACAAAAACTCTACACAACCTAATAGTATCAGTATCATAATATTGTGCACCTATTCTGTCCTATGAAATCTAAAGAGTGTGAACCACTGATAAATTCTTCACAGAATCACAGTCATATAGGTTTACAATCCTAAATTCGTGTCAACAGCACCACTATGTTCAAGTATTGCTCAAGCTTGTATCAAATATAAGGTCATTATTTTGCAGTATTTAAAATTGTACTTGTAAAATTAAAACCAATACTATCAGAAAATAAAATGATTTCCAATGAAATTTCAGACACCAAAAAAAAATCAATTAATGTTCTAGCTCTTCTACAACTTTCATTGCAGCAAATGAAACTAAAATGTATTGTTTGACTCAAATTAAAAAATAAGAGTAATTCATGCTAAAAATAAGAAGGATTTATTGGTATTTGTGAAAGAAAATGAACATTTGGTTAATCAATCTTTTGTGCTTCATTGATGGTAATTAAATCAAATAAACAATTTTCTTTCTATGCACTTTTTATCCCAAATGAGTATGTAACAATTAAAGCTGTTGCTTAGCTTCCGCATTTCTATTCTTTAAAGCTCATAAAATTCAGTTTGCGGGAAAGGCCTTTAATAAACTGTCCCTTCTGACATTTGTAATACACTCGGGTGATCATTACCTTCAATTACTTTAGGTTGCTTCAGATTGATGCAAATTACTTAAGGTTAGTTTAGGTTACTTTAGGCTCTTTTAGGTACCTTAAGGTTAGTTTAAGTTACCTTACTTTGAATTATTTTAGTTATGTTACATCACATCCCTGCTATAACTTGTTAAATACTCATTTGCAACAAAAAAAGCATCAAAGAAAAATTCTTCACTTTATTCTAATTGCCTATATTCAAGCACCAAAAATTGAAAAATAAAATTCATTCTCCTGTCTTCTACATTTACCAATTGGTCAACTAGATCATGCTTTCATTTGCCTGCAATTAAATATTCAACACTTTGACAGTCATGGATTCAACATTAGTTCAATATTAGACTCAAATTTCAACTTAATTGTAGTGAAGCAACAAATGTGAACTGGATCGTGCCATCATTTAGCTTTGATTATACATGTAAAAAAATTGAGTTTGCGTCTACTGTTGATGGACATGTTTATGAGATATCTTAACACATGCCAACCGTAACTTTTGCCACAATCCAAGTGTTGAAACTATAAAAAATATAAAATGTTGTAAACATCACAAATTACGGTATATGCAAAGGTAAGAACAGTGATTGATTTCTAAATTTAGGTGCTTCAACCTAAATAATTAATCAAAATAAACCATTTTTCTTCCATGCACTTTTTGTCGCAAATGAATAATTAACAAATTATAGCAATGACATAATGTAACATCACTGATATAATCTAGACTAGAGTAACCTGAAGTAATCTGAAGCAAAATCAAGTGACCTAAAATAACAATCACTCGAGCGCATTACAACCATCACTTGGGAAGGTCCATCAAGTGTCCTCCCCTCAAACCCATTTTTCCCACACTTTAAACAATAAAAATGCAGCACATAAGCCATAGCTATAAGTCAAATACTTATGGATGATAAAATACACAAAGAAAAATTAATTCTTATGATCCAATTACCAATATTAAACTACCATAAATTAAGAAATCAATTACTGTCCTCTCCTTCACAAATACCAAAATTTACATTAAATCTTCATGCATATAGTTTAAAACCTCATGTTTCTGCACCTTTTTTTATCACACACATTTCATTAATAGAATATGATTAATTTATTGCTAATGCAATCTTCTATCATGAAAACATACATGTTTTGTGAAGTGAATTATGATTGAACAATTATGCAACTCAATTTAGCAAGCATCACACTAGAATCCCAACACGCAATGCATGTGATGGTACACAAGCATGCATTCATGAATTTTTCCTTGTCTTGTCACAAAAACTAATTATGAGATAATAACAATGAGCAGGAAATAAATATACATTGCGGTTTAACACAAAAGCAATTAAAGTTACATAACTCTGCTACTTGAATATGAAATTTACATTAGAAATAGGCTTCAAAAAAATCAACAGCATTTAAAACAATCTAATGACATAATTATGAAGATATTTTTCCACAATTTAAGCAACTCACACAATAAAATGACTTTCAAAATTAGGATTTATATTGAACTACAATTACACACAAAGCAACAAATCAAAAAAATAGGTGCATTACATCAAAGATGAATACCAACAAATTTCAAGCCAACCAAGCCTATAAATACATGCTGACTAAGGACTGTGCACTGCCACGTTGACCATCACGGGTTCACCTAGAATTCAAACATTTACTAAAATTTGAGGTAAATTAGGTAAATGTAAAGGAAACACCAGTAACTGATTCCCCAACTTGTGGGGCTTGAACCAAAGAAATTGCATCAAAATAAGCAATTTTTCTTCTTTGCACTTTCCGTCACAAATGGGGATTTAACAAATTGTAGCAGGGCATAACTTAACTGAAATAATCAAAATGAAAGCAACCTTAGGTAACCTGAAGCAACCTACGGCAACCTAAAGTAATCTAACATAGCGTTCACTCGGGCGCATTACGAAAGTCTGAAAAGAAACCATTAGGATCCTATCTTCAAAACAATTTTTCCCAAGCTTCAAACAATAGAAATGCAGTAGGTAAAATATAACTTGTAATGTAAAAAAATATAACTAGTTAAATACTCATTTACAGGAAAATGCGTATATAAGAATAATTGTTCATTTTGATCGTATTACCGATGATCGACAACCAAAAATTAAAAAATTAATTGCTGTCCTCTCCTCCACAAATACCATCAATTGTAGTAACAATTTTGAAATAGTAAACTTGAAATGGATTGTGCCTCAATTTAGCTTTAATTAAATACATACGAAAATTAAATCTGTGACTACTAGACAGTCAGCAATATTATGAATTTGCCTCCGTGTACCACTTATGGCTCACATGGCAGTTAACATGTTAAAACAAATTGAATTTGTCACTAAGGTTAATAAAGAATATTACAAAAACTATACACAACTTAATCTGTATCATATTATTGTGCAATTATTGTGTCAGAATATCTAATGGGGGTGAAGCACTGAAAAATTGTTCATATAATCACAGCCATTTAGATTTATAGTCATAAATCTTAATCAACACCAGACCTATTGATTAATTATGGCTGAAACTTCAAAATTTATGATAACAATTTCCAGTACTAAATTTATTTCCTTCATTATAATCAAGGTAAATGTTGAAGAGTTGACAATAATTGATTTTCCACTTTTGGATGGCTAAATATTTCTCATGGGATCAAAATAAACAAATTTTCTTCAATGCAATTTCCATCGCAAATGAGTATTTCACAAGTTATAGCATATAGTTATAGTTTTACAAGTTATTTGAGGCAAAAAAAATAAAGAAGGGAAAAACACCCAATGACAAACAAAGAGGTTGGGTCGTGAGGGGTAGCCGCAGTTCTTCTAGTGAAAATTATAAATAATGGTTTCTTATGACGTCCATTTACATCAACTCCAAGGAAGGTGGCTGCCGCCATGGCGCTACCTGGTACCCAAGATGGCAACAACCATCTTGAAGTCAATGTAAACAAACGTCACTAGAAACCTTTATTTATAATTATCACTAGAAGAACTGTGGCTACCCCTCATGACCCAACCTTTTTACGTTTGTAATAGGGTGTTAGCTTCCGTTATTCATTTAATTTGGCGCGATTGCCAAAGTTGATTACTTAACTATTTCCTGCTCCAAACACTGCAGTTGTGGTAAATAATTCATTCCTAGAACTCGTTCAATAATTATTTCTAGAAAAAAGTGAAAAGAAAATAAGTTCTTCGTATACACATAATTAACTATGTTTAGGCATCCAAAAGTAAAAAATCAACTATGGTCAACTCCTCAACATTTACCAAAATCAATATAATTTAGTTATATGGTAAATTTGAATCAAATTGCGGTAAATGTTGACGACTTGACAATAATTAATTTTCGAATTTTTGATGCCTAAATATTGTTAATAAGATCAAAGAGACAAGTTTTCTTCAATGCACTTTCCGTCGGAAACAAGTATTTTGAAAGTTATAGCGGAAAATGAGTTACCAAAACTCCAGTGTTTGAGGCGGGAATAAATAAATAAGGGAAGCATCACCCTATTACAAACCTAAAGAAGTTAAGTCGTGAGGGGTAGCCACAGTTCTTTTAGTGAAAATTATAAATCAATTCAAATTCTACTATGCATAAGCATAGTTAATGAGATGACGAGTTATATTGTCGATGCGAAAGACTTAATTCGAATCTTCCCTGATACGTCGAACCCACACTATACCAGAATTGAAGTCACGTACGGACCTGCGATTACCTCAAGGTCGCCAGTTACGTCAAAGCAGCGGTGATGGCTACATCTGTTTTGCATCATTCAATGTAATATGTCGGTTACAACCTTTGTTTAAAATTTTCACTGAAAGAACTGTGGCTACCCCTCACGACCCAACCTCTTTACGTTTGTAATAGAGGGTTTGCTTCTCTTATTTATTTTTTTGTGTCTCAAACAGTGGAGTTATGGCAAAGTCGGCTTGGTTAGCGCGCGGCAACGCCTGTTTACTTTCACGTCAATCAGCGCGGTATATTTTTCCCCGCCTCAAACACTAGAGTTCCGGTAACTCATTTACCGCCATAACTTGTAAAATACTCATTTCCGACAAAAAGTGCATTGAAGAAAACATTTATTTTCATCTCATTAACAATATTTAGGCATCCAAAACTAGAAAATCAATTATGATCAAGCCCTCAAAATTTACCCAAATTACTGACACCAAAATAAATTCTCGATTGCATGTCCCATCTCAAGCTCTCCAACACTTTGACTGTAACAAACAAATCTACATTGTAATATCTAACTGAAATTTGACATTGATTGTGATAATTCATGTACAATATCTTCAAGATTTATTTTCTAAATCATGCTTTCATTTACCTTCAATAAAGTTTTTCATACATGACTGTCATGGATTAAAATGAAGTTCAATTTTAAATTCAAATTTCAATTCAATTGTGGTAAACAATTTCAAAATAGCAAACATGAACTGAATTGTGCTATCATTCAACTTTGATTAAATATAATAGGAATTTGAATTTGTTTCTACAGTCTATGAACACGTTATGAGAATTCTCACAATTGCTATCTGTACCTTTTGTCACAGTCAAAGTGTAAAAACTAAAGAAAACTAAAGAATGTTTCAAATATTTTTTTTTTCTAAGCAATAGGTGGCCTAAAGAATTTTATGTGACATAAATTTCAAACAAATAGAATTAGTTTTAGGTGACAATTATTCAAAATAATTTTCTTTTGCTAAAATATTGATGATACAGCAAATATGAGCACAGAATTTTTGGTCAATATTGACTTGATCATCGTCAATGAGTTGTATTTCATTGCCATAGATAGGTAATATGGAAAATTTTAAGACGTTTTACATAAATGACTTTCTGCTTGCTGATGAGTTATTTTCAAATTATTAAACTTTGAAATTGGCTTCCGCGCTAAGAAAGCAAGCTTGCCAAGCAAAATTTAAATAATGCAAAAGCTAACCCCTATTGAAACCTAGAAAAGTTGGTTCCTTAGGAGGTGCCATAGTTCTTCCTAGTGAAAATTATAAATAAAGGTTTTTTCATACTTCAAATAACTTCAGACTTGAATTAATAAAAAATTACAAATCTGCGAGCACAATGCCATTCATGTAAAACGGTTTTAAACAAGTTCCTTAAATGATTCCTCCGCATGGAATTTTTCATTTCCAGAAACTAGTTAAAATACATATTTTGACATCAATCTTAATTTTTTTTCAAACCATTTCATCTCAAAATTTGTTGTGAACAAAGAATAATGTTCTAAATTTGTCTCAACATTGCTGTCAACATTTTTGGCTTTTGTGCAACATGATTCTAACCTAAATGTAATTTTTATAACAATATTTATAATATTTAATTCATGCTTTCAATCATTTTCTGAAATATACTGTTCCAATCACATATTAACCATTTCATGTAAAAATTATGCCTCAGAACACGATCACTCATGTATGTCTCAAACTTCATTAAATAACATTAAATATTTATGTACACTTCAAAATACCTTCGTAATAAGATGCCATAAAAGTCCTTCAACGTATTCAAGCCCACTAGTACGACTGCTATTGAAATCAATTTAATTATATATAGACTCACCTGGATGTGATTGTATCAAGTTGTATTGTATCAAGTTGATTGTATCAACCGACAATGCCGGTTGATATTCACACAAGCCCTTTATCACTGTTCAGGGTACCACACACCGGAGAGAATAGACATCTTGAAATTGGCGCTAACCAGCCATCTAGTCAAAGCGTAATGTTGCTGTCCTAGTCGAAAGACGAACCTATGACGGAACGATAGATTATTTGTCGATATTTTCCATGAAAATAAACCCCCTTAGAGAAAACTTGGGCACATTTAAATAACTTTTATTTATTTATATAGGAAATATATGTCTACTTTTATCTCAATACTTGATAGTCATTAACAACGGCGTTTCAAGCAGATTCGGTATAACGTTTTTGTCTATTCTTACTTTCGGTTCAACATACAATTTGAGAATTCCGAAATATTATCATATAATATTTTAAATTACCCATAAGTTATCAGCCATCTCTTGGGCTATAATTCATCCCAGAAAATATTTTTTTTAATTAGCCCATTAAAGGGTCAATATATTTTGCACGCCACGTATAACGTGTCTATTAATACGCCTCGTAACGTTTACCTATTTGTACGCCTCGAATAGTTTTGTCAATTAGTACGCCTCGTATGGTGTACCTATTTTACGCCTCGGATTGTTTGTCTATTAATGCGCCTCGTATGGCTTACCTATTTGTACATCTCGGATAGTTTGTCTATTAGCACACCTCGAATGATTTGTATATTAAAACACCTTTATACAATTTCCCTATTAGTAAATCACGTATAAACCGTCTATTAGTACTTTTCGTATAGTATGTTTGTCTAATGATGTCTTATATTGGGGAATTTTTATAACCCAACATGTTTTTCATGTATCTCATGTGAAAACCTTTTTAGAAAAGAATGTTCCTTTTTTTCATCTCTCTCTCAAAACATAACTTCTTCGCATTTACTTGCTATTGGCGCTTACCTATCGATGATTAAAATATGGGATTTCCAATTAAAATAAACATGGTAACTGAAACTTTAAACACTTTTAACTAGCATAAATTGTTAGCTTCAGTGATAAAATCAATGAAGGTCCACTACACTTTCATCTACAAACATTGACATTTAATACGCGAGCGCACTGATATTCATGGTCAAACCATTTACATTTATTGCGCCAGTTCGAATAGAAACAGTTATTTGCAATTTTTCTTAATATTGAATTTTTAAAAGAGACGGAATTGTTTTCGATCAATGGAATATATTAGTTTTAATGTTTATTTTGTTCCATTTTCAAACAACAGTTCCGTTTTCATGTACAAACCAATGTGCATTTTCTCACTGCAAGCGACAAATTTGCACGTATAGTTCCAGCTGTTGATTCAGCGAGCACAACATATTGCTTTCTCTTTTTTTTAAACTCTTGTCAAAAATATGAATCAGAATTAAAATTACATGTCATCATCAATCAAGACCTCGAAATTATGTTACCGATGAATTGTTCTACAACGTAACAAAATGTAGTCTCGCGATGATCAAAGTTTCCCTGACAATTTAACCATGTAAAAGTTCGACCGACTATCACGCCATCTACACACGCCAGTGAAATTTCTCAAAGCCAAATTTTCACGATCTATTGCGCAATTGCTGTTCAATCTCTCCAGTTAAATTGTTGCAGTAAAATATATTCACAATAGGTCAAATATTTTAAATTTAGGCATTTTCAGCCGTTCTCTACTAATCCATTGGTCATGAAAAACGCTTCCCATATCCGAGTAAAAATTCCTCCTACTTTAAAACTAAATCCGTTCCAAGCCATTCGTCATCCTAAATATAATATTTGATGTCTCGGCTCATAAAATTTACGACGTCAGTGGTTTAACTAATTCATTTATTATATTACACCCAACGACGATGTTGTTCTTGTTTTACATATATAACTTACATATGCAAATACGAATATTACCATCATGGTTTCGAGAAATATTCAAGATAAAATCGAAACGCCGAATGTGGCTCTAATTTCAGCGAATACGGTGCCTCAAGTTTTACGGCAATAAAATCACGGTTGGAAAATTGAATTCAACTACGAGCAATTCAATGGAAATAAAATACACTAATGCTTTCGCGCTATCAAACAATTCAGTGTCGTACCATGATATTGGTATCATGCATCATTTTCAAACGAGACCTTGAAAGTCTTCTACTGATACGAAAAAAATTGTAAAACAACAACAACAACAAACATCGGCATCTTTGAAATACTATTTCCAATCAAGCCTGATACATATGATCTTCAGCATTGGTTTTTCAAATGTCTTATAAGTTACACTATATATAGCACACCATGACGGTTCCCCCGTACAGCCGATACCCATTTCCAACACCTGGGTTGAGTGGGGTATTGTGCTTGAGCTTTCCCTTAAACCCAACGGGGAAAATCGCCGCGCCAGCGCCGGGATACGAACCCTCGTCTCCAACATACAAAGCCGATCCCTTAACCACTGTGCCACGGCAAGCGAGCACGGCGAGCAAAAAATAACAACTAATTTAACTTTCTTTTGACGCTTTTAATTCATACTTACACTAGAATACATTGCCCCTCAATCATTTCATTATATACATTGTCGCATTACGGATACATTGCTCTCAATCATTTATATTTGGTTAATGTTATTGGTACTACAATACTCATGAGTGTGTTTATCATTTAATTGTATTTATTTCATAATATTTCAAATACCAGTGATATACTATCTTTTTGTCCCATCTTTATTAAAACGCTGTTTTTTTCCTTCTTTCCATTGTTACATCCATTCTTTACATAAACACTTTGAAAAATCATACACCGCAGAAATGTTTCGTATTTTCATACAAAGACTCAATTTCATTGTATTGTAAACATGATGTAATTGCTGCTTCAACCATTGATTTCCGTTTCAAGCCAATTGGCCCCCGAAATTTTTCTGCTCATATTACCAAAACTTCCATGAAAACGAAGCATGAGTTATTGTAACGTACCAAGTTTTATTATCTATTAATAAAACATAAACTCAAATGTTCCACTTACTTTTTTAGTTACAATAAAGCTTCCTTCTTTTTTTCTTCCTTCTTTAAGTAGCCTACCTATGTTCTTATATTCGATTATTGATACAGCTGACGTGGCGGCTCCCATTTTTTGCAACCTATGTCCTTCAACATAAATTTTGATTGCATCAATGCATTTGTTGTTGCCGCTTCAATTAGTTCTTGTTTTTTCTTATTATGTTGTTAACTAAGGCTTGAAAATATCCTCCCAAACCCTCAACTGCAGCAGAGAAATTGTAACGCTGCATCATGAGAAGGTAAGACCGAATGGATGCAAATAAAATCAAGACGTGACGTACAGAATAAATCAAGCATACTCATTTCTCAAATGCTCATCAGTCTGAGTCAACGAAACGACATCATAGATGAATATTTTTTAGCAAATAACGAAACTAATATTGCAATACAATTTTCAACTCTCCATATTTTTTTTTCAGTCCACCCCCCTTTATTTGAAATTGAAAAAAGGGCGAAATGAAAAAAAGGCCATAGGAAATTAAAAAACACAACCTCTCTAAAATTGATAAAGCCGCATGAACACGACTAGTCAAAATATATAGGGCTGGAGCTTGTATCACAGATACGCTCATCAAACACTTTCGGCTGGCTTCGGACAGACGGACGGATGCGGCTCTTATTATAGTATAGATTGTACACATGAAACTTTCAACTGTATAAGTGCAGCGTGGCACTGGCGACGACACGAGTTCCCCAAACTTCTAACTAATATCAAAAACGTTCCGTAGAATCGAAGAAATACATATTTCGCTCAACTTACCAGTCATATACATGAAGAAATTTGTAACTACCAAAATTAAACAAAAACAAACATCGGCATCTTTGGGATGTTTTATTTCCAATCAAACCTGATACATATGATCTTAGCATTGGATTTTCAAATGTCTTATAACTAACACTATATATAGGACACCATGACTGTTCCCCCGTAAAGCCGGTACCCATTTCCGAGACCTAGGTTGAGTGGGGTATTGTGCTTGAGCATTCCCTTGTACCCAACAAAGAAAATCGCCGCGCCAGCGCCGGGATACGAACCCTCGTCTCCAGCATACAAGGCCGATCCCTTAACCACTGTGTCACAGCGAGCACACACAAGTCAAATAACCATTTCCGAAATTTTTTCATAAATTTTCTAAATATTCGTATTCACCACACATTTCGACCTGTCGAAAATGACCAATCAACTGTTCAAAACACTGTCCCCTGACTAGAAAACAGCAAAAATATTCATAAATACTCATTAACCCATATATCAAAAAGTTTTTAACAAAAAAAAATTGTCGACAAAATTCCCAGCACGCTCTTGATGGCGCTTCTTTTGAGCCTAAAACCAAGTTTCTGGCTATTTTCCAAGTGCCATTTTTCACAAATTTAAACATGTATTGAATTTTCGAAAATTTCTTTTTTTCCCCTAAATATCGATTGGACCATTCTCAAAATGTAACCATACAAACTTCTCTTCGATTTCTAGATTGTATCAAAATTTCAGACTTCTACCTTCAATGCCGACAAAAATATACCTCATTGAAGTTTCCATCGATTCCCGACCGAGTTTGTCACTCAATTAGCAATGGCAATTTGAAAATCATAATTTGTGTCATGAAACCCACTCATTCTATACGAATGTAAAGTCATATATGAACCACCTACTGATAAAAGTAATTTTCGTCGAAAATGATATACTGCAGGAAACGTTTTGTGTGTGTGTGCGAGGGGGAAGGGCGGATTTCCTAAACAAATTCATGCCGGTGACATTTTACCCATTATATGGTCCATTTCTACCAGAAAAACACTAGAAATTCAACCCTCGCGTCGGATACAATGACATAAATGATTTAAAACGCTCACCAAGTTCTGCATAGTCATATTCATTCGAATGAATGTGTTACTTCCCATTACACTCAAATTTCATCAAATTAGATGCATATCATGGGCGGCGACAATTTTCTGTGTATCCATTATTAGCTTCAACAACTTATCAAAATAAAACCCTCAACCAAGACTGATAGAAAATTTACAAATTATTTCAGATCAATATAATGATGAAAACTTTCTTTTCGTAAATAACAAATATGAAACCAGCAAACCATCTCCCGAAAATTCCATACATATCGTGTACACGCATACGCACGTGTATCGACCATATATACATACATGAACTATACATTTGAGCCATAAATAAGAGTCTACTCATTCATACATTGAACGATTAAATTCCGCAAGCAATTAATGAGACTTTGTAATGCGTCCAATCAAACTTCCTATATTCCCATTCACAATAAAAATTCTCCTCTGTGGAATACTGAGAGAAAATTTTCATTTCCAAACGATCCTCGAATTTCATTTTTCAATCGCCAAAATTGATGAGAGAAAAATTCACACAAAAATCGCCGACAAATCCACCATGTACTCTCTTTCTTCAATGAGAATATAGGCATGATCACTAAACACTCCTTTCCAAGGAGCTCATTCCATTACGAAAACGGTTATACATTTTCTGCATGAGCATACAGTACGAATTTCCGATTTCCAACGTAAAGATACGCTGGTAAACTCAAAACACTAGTTTTGCCTAAATATCGAGTGATTCTAAAGCCTCATTCATCTCATTTATTGAGTATTATACGACTTTTATACTCATTGTGAGCATTCTAGCAAAAATCGATAGCTGGCAACTGAAGGCACTCCTAAACGTCATACACCGACGCGACTCTGTTCTTTTCTAAGACAGTGGTGAAATACGAGCGATTTTCAATGTCACTCATTCGTCTAAGTGAGAGCCTCATTCAATCAATGAATTTCGATTGCGTGCTGATAGCCCAATTGCGCACAAGGGGAACTCTCACACCCATAGATTGAAGCAAATGGCACCTATTTATCGACCGAACGTCAACAAAATTCACTACTGAGAGCCAAATTACGGAAAAATGAGTTAATTTTACGTTTTATATATATCTATATATGACTCCCTGATGTTCTTACTCGTTAACACTGTGCTAAGAACGTGAGAAATTTCCTCGGAAAGATAGCCATTCGAAAATTTCGGTTTCAAAGTAACAACACTCTGACGTGACCGCACTCAGCTCGCACACTTTGCATCAGAACGGGCAGAAGCTGGACTTGAAAAATTTGGACACAAAATTCAATTTCGAGTTTCCATCTTTGATGGAGGTGAAAAACACTACGTATAGGTAAATCGTCAATTTCCAACACATTTCATCTCTATAAAATTTCCTGTGGAACGCCTCTAAAGCCCTCAAATAATTAAAAATTAGCGCATCATCAAATGAGTGGAATATGAGCGATTTAAGTTGAGCTTTTTTCGCTTGACTTTCGAAACAAGAAATATTTATAGCAACTCTAGAGACACTACCTTGCCCTCGAAAAATAGCTGCGGGCCCTCGAATGAGTGTAAAGTGAACAAAACTCAAATCACTCATACTTCATCAATAAACTCCCAGATCGAAATTGCTTAGAAAAAATTTCCATTGAATTGCTCTTTCAAACTAGTTCGAGTGGAAAAAATGCAAAAAAAAAGATTTTTATGCCCTATAATGGAAATCACGACGACTCGGGGAAACATAAATCGCGCGAAATGGGCAAAGCGGCGAAAAACGTGTTTTTCGTGAAATAATGCGAATTTCGTTCTGAAAATTTCACTGAATACGTAAAAAAATGCGACAAGCAAAACATGTTAAATGACTTTTTCTGTACGGGCGACAGAACTTTTTTGGCCAGCAAAAAATCGAAAATCACTCATTTTTTTGATGAGCTGCTGTGGCCAAACGGTGGCGTTTTGAGCGCTGCCAATCTGGTGAGTCGTAGGTACTAATGATGTCGACTTCTCATGAAAATTTGAGCTTTTCACGTGCGATATATACGCCATGAAAAGCAGTCGAAATCTCCGACCGAAAAAACTCCTTTTTTTTACACCCCACTTTGAAGTCGAATAAAAAAAATCTATCGGACGAATTTGTTTGAGCACAAACTTTTGAATGTACCAACATGTTTTCTGTGAGGTGTGAAAAAACCAGACCTCTTACTTTGATACAGAAAATTAGCGGATGTTTGGCGCAGATGCCTTTTTTTCCGAGGTCTTTTTTGAGAGGCATTTTCTCGCGAAATTAGGCACCCAGATTTTTTGTGATTTTTTTGGTGAAAGACCTTTCCGGGGGCTACGCGATATCAAAGTTTGAACGCTTTTCGATGGCTGGTCTGGCCAAAAAAAAATGCCAAAAATCGACAACTTTTTTGCATGCTTTTTTTGAGAGCCTCTAGCAAAAAATTTTTCTCTATACGAAAAACCTATAAGTTTTGGCTGAGGTGTACCGCTACTCTGGCTACAAGATTATGGAATCGGCATGGCTGTAGAGCCGCTCTCCAAAAAGTATAATTAGAAATACCAAACGCTTTTTCAAACGGTTTTTTCTCATTTAAAGCATTCATATGGGCCCGATCGATCCGAAAGGCGAAACTTAAGGTTTTTTAGCGAGTGTCCACCTGGCCTCCAAATTTGAGCTCGCTGCGACCACGCGTTCTGGTACTTTACTCCTGTGTGAATCGGGATTCCGCCCATTGTTTCCGAGCACAAAACACAAGCACCCTCCCTTATAGTACTAGTTCTAGCATCTCTTCGAAATGCGTATTTTAGTTTTAGTGCTTTTTTCAAATCCGGAGGGCGCCGCGAGTAACCAGCACACCATAGCGCCCTCCGACTCCCCCCCACAACACAACACACACCCACACACACACACCCAAACACACCCCCCGAAACCCCCAAACAACAAAAAACACCCACAACAACACATCATCAACAACACCAACAACAAACCACCCATACCACTCACCCTCCTCACACTTATAAAACCATCAACAAATAGCCCACAACGACATACCACACGCGCAAAACAAATTTAGTACAGCCCATGCATTACTTGTCTCCAAACTTATATGTTTTACTATTAAACACCCCGGCACTACTTTATTTACCAACAAACAACTCACACCTAACCATCAACCATCACTCAACAGGTATAAAATACTTATACTAACTCCTCTAGTATGACAATAATCCCTAAACCTATCGATTACAATTAAACACACACAAAACGAGTAGTCATAACCCATATGATCCTTATTTATCATGACTTTACCTTCAAACCCAATCTATCGTATATTACCTTTGAATTTGCAGCCCCCTCATACTTAATCCCATCTATCTCAACATACATCCCCTTATTCTTACTAAATCACTTCACCGAACCTATACACTACCCGACTCAATTCCTTATATTTCAGAGCTCGACAGAATGTGCAATAACAATTTCCTTAACGGAGACGTAAATATGAAAAAATTCCGCTATCACACCTCCAATTACCCTCAGGTTAAACAGGGGAAAAATTACACCCAATACAAACAATACTCGTTTATTTAAATGTTAAACACAATTTTGTTCGATATAAGTTTTCCCATATACGACCCTCAAACAATAAAAAGCATTTACCAAAAAACACTCAATATCACTTTAGCGCCAGACGTACGAAAATAGCACTCCATTAGCACACGAGAATTACAGAGTTTCATATGCCTACAAGTTTAAACCCACTTTCACAAACCACACTAGCGTTTCATACTGAATATCCGCATGAAAACATTACTATAGAGCCCCAAATATTCACCAACTTAATGATAGCTAAAATTACCATGAACACACTCTTTCAAATCAACCCGAAACACTCAATTCAAACTCATTTTCGTGAATAAATGGAATGAATGAAGGGTAAATGGTAGTGTATTAGATTATCCATCTTCCTTTACTCAAGAGATCCCATACAATCCCATCCTCCTTCAAACTAAACCACTACAGAAACCCACAGCATTTAAATAAAATAATCACAAAATAAATTTGCAAAACAAAGGCCACTTCCAACTGAAAATTAGCCCGCTTTCAATAGAGAAACATCGCTATTATACGCCTCAATTGGAAAATGATTATGCAACACACGCGCTGTCGCGCGTTCAAGTTTAATGCTAAAATATTTTGGTGGTGATTTAGGGGCCGCTCTGCGAGGGCGATGCCCTACGCAGAGCGGCACAGCCATGGTCTTGATACCTATCAAAACCGAGAAGCCCTTTACTTACTCCGGATCACTCAAAAACTCTACAAAATGACCATTAATGTGCAATTTCTGCCATTTTGTGCGGATTTATACCGTAGACTTTTATCACACCCTTAAACATCTCCCTCTGCATGAAACTGAAACACATTTGTGCATGAATTCCCACATTTTTGTGATTTTTCATCGAAAATAACATTTTACCATCCGTAGACTTTTGGCGAATGTTTCCTAAAATTTATGAAATGCGTAGGGTTCTCACCTTGCAACCCTTCCATACTGTCCAAAAAAAATGTTCAGAACACACTTCCCTGACGAGAAAACAGCCAAAATATTTGCAAAATATCATTTCCAAATATATTAAAAAATATTCATTAAAAATTTTTTCATCGACATAATTCATAAGACGCTCTGGATTCCGCTTCTTTTGAGCCTAAAATCGTCTCTCTGGCTTGTTTCTAAGTGCCATTTTTTTATCAATTTAATTAGGTATGGAATTTTCGAAGGTTTCTTCTTTTTCCCCAAATATCGATCGGACCATTTTCAAATTTTAACCATACAAACTTCTCATCGATTTCTAGATCGTATCAAAATTTCAGACGTCTAACTTCAATGCCAACGAAAATATGGCTCATTGAAATTTCACACCTCTCGCGACCGAGTATTTATAGATCAATCATCAATGAAAATTTCAAAATCATAATTTATGTCATGAAACCCCCTCATTCTCTTCGAATGAAATACCAAATAACGGCCACCAAAACCTCCAGAAGCCATTTTCAAGGACAATTGAAATACCACAGAAAACGTTTACATGAAGAATTACCAGAAAAACAACTGCCAGTCAAATTTTACCCCAAACAGTGAATTTTCTACCTGGAAAATGCTCGAAGTTCGAACCTCTCGTCGGGCACTGAAACATGAATAATTTAGAACGCCCACCAAAATCAGGACAAACATTTACGTTCGGATGAGTGATTTCTCCATTTGAGCGATACATTTCTTCAAAGTCGAACATTTCACGACCGCAAACCATTTCACACGATTTCCATGAGTATACTTCAATCATTCACCAAAATAGAACCCTCAACCAAGTCTGAGAGAGAATTTACAAATTATTCCAAATAAATATGAGTGATGACATTTTACTTTTCGTAAATAACACATATGAGACCTGCGAACCATATCTCTCGAAAATTCCAGACATCTCGGGGACACACATACGCACGCGCATTCACCATACAACGCCGACCCCTTAACCACTGTGCCACGGCGAGCAACAATCTTCTTACATTCCCATTCACAATAAAAATTGACCTCTGAAAAATACTGAGAGAAAATTTTCATTTCAAATGAACCTCCAATTTCATTTTTCAATCGCCAAAATTGATGAGAGAAAAATTCACTCATCGTACGCTCTTTAGTAATCGACAAATCCACCATGTACACTCTTTTTTTCAATGAAAATATAGGCATGATCACTAAACACTTCTTTTCCAAGGAGCACATTCCATACCGAAATCGAATGTTTATTTTCTTCAACATGCATACAGTACGAATTTCCAATTTCCAACGTAAAAATACGCCGGTAAACTCACAACACTAATTTTGCCTAAATATCGAGTGATTCTGGAGCCTCATTCATCTCATGTATCGAGTATTATAAGTTTTTTATACTCAGTGTGAGCATTTCAACTGAAATCAGTACCTGGCAACTGCAAACACTCGTATTCTTCACAAACGACCGACTCGACTCTGTTCATTTCGAAAACAGCGAAGAAATGCGAGCGATTTTCAATGTCACTCACTCGTAATGAGTGAGAGCCTCTTTCAATTCATGAAGTTCGATTGCGTGCTGACACTTTAATTGCGAACAAGAGAATTTCTCACACCCAAAGGTGGAAGCAAATGGCATCTATTCATCGCCCGAACGTCGACAAAATTCACAACTGATAGTCAAATTACGTAAAAATGAGTTAAATTTACGTTATATATATATATAAATGACTCCCTGATGTTCTTACTCGTTAACACTGTGCTAAGAACGTGAAAAATTTCCTCGGAAAGATAGCCATTCGAAAATTTCGGTTTCAAAGTAACAACACTCTGACGTGACCGCACTCAGCTCGCACACTTAGCATCAGAACGGGCAGAAGCTGGACTTGTAAAATTTCGACACAAAATTCAAATTCGAGTTTCCATCGTTGATGGAGGTGAAAAACACTACGTATAGGTAAATCGTCAATTTCCAACACATTTCATCTCTATAAAATTTCCTGTGGAACGCCTCTAAAGTCCTCAAATAATTAAAAATTACCGCATCATCAAATGAGTAAAATATGAGCGACTAAAATTTTGCTTTTTCCGCTTGACTCTCTAAACAAGAAATATTTCTAGCAACTCTAGAGACACTACCTTGCCCTCAAAAAATAGCTGCGGGCCCTCGAATGAGTGTAAAGTGAACAAAACTCAAATCACTCATACTTCATCAATAAACTCCCAGATCGAAATTGCTTAGAAAAAATTTCCATTGGTTTGTTCTTTCAAACTAGTTCGAGTGGAAAAAATGCAAAAAAAAAGATTTTCATGCCCTATACTGGAGATCACGACGACTCCGGGAAACATAAATCGAGCGATTCGGGCGAAATCGCCAAAAACGGCTATTTCGTAAACTACCGGGAATTTCGCTCTGAAATTTTCACTGAACACGTAAAATGATGCGACAAGCAAAACATGCTAAATGACTTTTTCTGTGCGGGCAATAGAATTTTTTTGAGAAGCGAAAAATCGAAAATCACTCATTTTTTGATGAGCTGCTGTGGCCAAACGGTGGCGTTTTGAGCGCTGCCAGTCCTGTGAGTCGTAGGTATTTTTGATGCCAACCTCTCATGAAATTTTGAGACGTTCAAGTGCGATGGATACGCCATGGAGAGCAGTCAAAAAATTCGACAGAAAAAACGCCTTTTTTTTAGGCATACTTTAAAGTCGAATAAAATAGAATCTATTCGACGAATTCTTTCGAGCCAAACTTTTTGAATGTACCAACATGTTTTCTGTGATGTATGGAAAAACCAGACCTCTTACTGTGAAACAGGAAAACTGAGACTGTTTGGCGCAGATGCCATTTTTTTCGAGGTCTTTTTTGAGAGGCATTTTCTCAAAAAATTGAGAACCCAGATTTTTTGTGATTTTTTTCTCGACAGATATTTGCAAACTATACATGATATCAAATTTCGAAAGCTTTTCCGCCGCTGGCCTGGCCAGAAAAAAATCGCAAAAATCGACACTTTTTTAGCATGCTTTTTTTGAGAGGCTCTAGCAAAAAATTTTTCTCTATACGAAAACACTCAAGTTTTTGGCTGAGGTGTACCGCTACTTTGACTACCAGAATATGAATTCCCAGACCTCTGGCTATCATGACAAACATTACATAAATATTAGAAAATGACAAAAAAAAATCAGCTTTTTTCCATTTAAAGCATTTTTATGGGCCCGATCGATCCGAGAGGCGAAACTTAAGGTTTTTTAGCGAGCCTCCATCCGGCCTCCCAATTTGAGCTCGCTGCGACCACGCGTTCTGGTACTTTACTCTTGTCAGGTACCAAATTTTTCCCCGTTGTTTCCGAGCACTAAACACAAGCACCCTCCCTTATAGTACTAGTTCTAGCATCTCTTCGAAATGCGTATTTTAGTTTTAGTGCTTTTTTCAAATCCGGAGGGCGCCGCGAGTAACCAGCACACCAACGCGCCCTCCTCCTCCCACACACAAACACACACACACACACACACCCAAACACACACCGCCAAACCCCCAAACACAAAAAAAAACCACAATAACACATTATCAACACCACCAACAACAAACCACCCACACCATTCAATCTTCACACTTTTAAAACCATCAACAAATAGCCCACAACGACATACCACACGCGCACAACAAATTTAGTACAGCCCGTACCTTACTTGTAACCAAACTTTTATGTTTTACTTTTAAACACCCCGGCACTACTTCATTTACCAACAAACAACTCACACCTAACCATCAACCATCACTCAACAGGTCTAAAATAATTATACTAATTCTTTTAGTATGACAATAATCCCTAAACCTAGCGATTACCATTAAACACACACAAAACGAGTTGTCGTAACCTATATGATCCTTATTTATCATGACTTTACCTTCAAACCCAATCTGTCGTATTTTACTGTCGAATTTTCAGCCCCCTCATACTTCATCCCATCCATCTTAACATACATCCCCTTATTCTTACTAAATCACTTCACCAAACCTATACACTACCCGACTCAATTCCTTACATTTCAGAGCTCGACAGAATGTGCAATAACAATTTCCTTAACGGAGACGTAAATATGAAAAAATTCCGCTATCACACCTCTAATTACCCTCAGGTTAAACAGGTTAAAAAACACACCCAATAAAATCAACACTTGTTAATTTTAATGTTCAATACAATTATGTTCGATATAAGTTTTCCCATATACGCCCCTCAAACAATAAAAAGCATTTACCAAAAAACATTCAATATCACTTTAGCGCCAGACGTACGAAAATACCACTCCAATAGCACACGAGAATTACAGTGTTTCATATGCCTACAAGTTTAAACCCACTTTCACAAACCACACTAGCGTTTCATACTGAATATCCGCATGAAAACATTACTATAGAGCCCCAAATATTCACCAACTTAATGATAGCTAAAATTACCATGAACACACTCTTTCAAATCAACCCGAAACACTCAATTCAAACTCATTTTCGTGAAGCAATTGAATGAATGAGAGGTAAATAACAGAGTATTAAATTACCCATCTTTCATTTCTCCGAAGATCCCATACAATCTGATCCTTCTTACATCGAAACCACTATAGAAACCCACAACATTTGACTAAAATAATCCCAAAATGAGTTTGCAAACAATAGACTACATCCAACTGAAATTAGCCCGCTTTTAATAGAGAAACATCGCTATTATACGCCTCAATTGGAAAATGATTATGCAACACACGCGCTGTCGCGCGTTCAAGTTTAATGCTAAAAAATTTTGGTGGTGATTTAGGGGCCGCTCTGCGAGGGCGATGCCCTACGCAGAGCGGCACAGCCATGGTCTTGATACCTATCAAAACTCAGAAGCCCTTTACTTACTCCGGATCACTCAAAAACTCTACAAAATGACCATTAATGTGCAATTTCTGCCATTTTGGGCGGATTTATACCGTAGACTTTTATCACACCCTTAAACATCTCCCTCTGCATGAAACTGAAACACATTTGTGCATGAATTCCCACATTTTTGTGATTTTTCATCGAAAATAACATTTTACCATCCGTAGACTTTTGGCGAATGTTTCCCAAAATTTATGAAATGCGAACGTTTTCCACCTTGCAGCCCTTCCATACTGTCCAAAAAAATTGTTCAAAACACTCTTCCCTGACGAGAAAACAGCCAAAATATTTGCAAAATATCATTTCGAAATATATTAAAAAATATTCATTAACAAATTTTTCATCGACATAATTCATAAGACGCTCTCGATTCCGCTTCTTTTGAGCCTAAAATCGTCTCTCTGGCTTGTTTCTAAGTGCCATTTTTTTATCAATTTAATCAGGTATGGAATTTTCGAAGGTTTCTTCTTTTTCCCCAAATATCGATTGGACCATTTTCAAATTGTAACCATACAAACTTCTTATTGATATCTAGATTGTATCAAAATTTCAGACTTCTTACTTGAATGCCAACGAAAATATGGCTCATTGAAATTTCACTCCTCTCGCGACCGAGAGTTTATACATCAATTATCAATGAAAATTTGAAAATCATAATTTATGTCTAAACCCCCTCATTCTCTTTGAATGAAATACCAAATAACGCCCACCAAAACCTCCAGAAACCATTTTCAAGGACAATTGAAATAACGCAGAAAACGTTTACATGAAGAATTCCCAGAAAAACAACTGCCAGTCAAATTTTACCCCAAACGGGGAATTTTTTACCTGGAAAATGCTGGAAATGCGAACCTCTCATCGGGCACTGAAACATGAATAATTTAGAACGCCCACCAAAATCAGCGCAAAAATCCATGTTGGAATGAGTGATATCTCCATTTGAGCAGTAAATTTCTTCAAAGTAGAACATTTCACGAGCGCAAACCATTTGCAGAATTTCCATAAGTATACTTCAATCATTCACCAAAATAGAACCCTCGACCAAGTCTGAGAGAGAATTTACAAATTATTCCAAATTATTACGAGTGATGACATTTCACTTCTCGTAAATAACACATATGAGGCCTGCCAACCATATCTCTCGAAAATTCCAGACATCTCAGGGACACACATACGCACGCGCATTCACCATACAACGCCGACCCCTTAACCACTGTGCCATGGCGAGCAACAACCATCTTACATTCCCATTCACAATAACAATTGACCTCTGAAAAATACTGAGAGAAAATTTTCATTTCAAACGAACCTCGAATTTCATTTTTCAATCGCCAAAATTGATGAGAGAAAAATTCACTCATCGTACGCTCTTTAGTAATCGACAAATCCACCATGTACACTCTTTTTTTCAATGAAAATATAGGCATGATCACTAAACACTTCTTTTCCAAGGAGCACATTCCATACCGAAATCGAATGTTTATTTTCTTCAACATGCATACAGTACGAATTTCCAATTTCCAACGTAAAAATACGCTGATAAACTCACAACACTAATTATGCCTAAATATCGAGTGATTCTGGAGCCTCATTTACCTCATTTATTGAGTATTAAACGTTTTGTATCGCCATTGTGAACATTCCGACTAATATCATTAGCTGGCAACTGCAAACATTCTTATTCTTCATGAACGACCGACGCGACTCTGTTCATTTCGAAAACAGCGAGGAAATGCGAGCGATTTTCAATATCACTCACTCGTATAAGTGAGAGCCTCTTTCAATTCATGAATTTCGATTGCGTGCTGACACTTTAATTGCGCACAAGAGAAATTCTCACACCCAAAGATGGAAGCAAATGGCATCTATTCATCGCCCGAACGTCGACAAAATTCACAACTGATAGTCAAATTACGTAAAAATGAGTTAAATTTACGTTATATATATATAAATGACTCCCTGGTGTTGTTACTCGTTAACACTGTGCTAAGAACGTGAGAAATTTCCTCAGAAAGATAGCCATTCAAAAATTTCGGTTTCAAAGTAACAACACTCTGACGTGACCGCACTCAGCTCGCACACTTAGCCTCTGTACGGGTCGACTGTGGACTTTGAAAATTTCGACATCAAAATTCAAATTCGGGTTTCCATCGTTGATGGAGGTGAAAAACACTTCGTATAGGTAAATCGTCAATTTCCAACACATTTCATCTCTATAAAATATCTTGTGACTCGCCTCTAAAGTCCTCAAATAATTAAAAATTACCGCATCATCAAATGAGTGAAATATGAGCGACTAAAATTGAGCCTTTTTCGCTTGGCTCTCGAAACAAGAAATATTTCTAGCATTGCTAGAGACACTACCTTGCCCTCAAAAAATAGCTGCGTGCCCTCGAATGAGTGTAAAGTGAACAAAACTCAAATCACTCATACTTCATCAATAAACTCCCACATCGAAATTGCTTAGAAAAAATTTCCATTGGTTTGCTCTTTCAAACTAGTTCGAGCGGAGAAAAGGCAGAAAAAAGGATTTTTATGCCCTAAAATGGAAATCGCGACGACTCCAGGAAACATAAATCGAGCGATTCGGGCGAAATCGCCAAAAACGGCTATTTCGTAAACTACCGGGAATTTCGCTCTGAAAATTTCACTGAACATGTAAAATGATGCGACAAGCAAAACATGCTAAATGATTTTTTCTGTGCGGCCAATAGAATTTTTTTGAGAAGCGAAAAATCGAAAATCACTCATTTTTTGATGAGCTGCTGTGGCCAAACGGTGGCGTTTTGAGCGCTGCCAGTCCTCTGAGTCGTAGGTATTATTGATGCCAACCTCTCATGAAATTTTGAGACGTTCAAGTGCGATGGATACGCCATGGGGAGCAGTCAAAAAATCCGACAAAAAAAAACGTCTTTTTTTAAGCATACTTCAAAGTCGATTAAAAAAAAATCTATTCGACGAATTTTTTTGAGCCAAACTTTTTGAATGTACCAACATGTTTTCTGTAATGTGTAGAAAAACCAGACCTCTTACTGTGAAACAGGAAAACTGAGACTGTTTGGCGCAGATGCCTTTTTTTTCGAAGTCAAATTTGAGAGGCATTTTCTCAAAAAATTGAGAACCCAGATTTTTTGTGATTTTTTTCACGAGAGATATTCCTAACCTCTACCAGATATCAAATTTTGAAAGCCTTTCCGCCGCTGGCCTGGCCAGAAAAAAATCGCAAAAATCGACCATTTTTTGGCATGCTTTTTTTGAGAGGCTCTAGCAAAAAATTTTTCTCTATACGAAAAACCTCAAGTTTTTGGCTGAGGTGTACCGCTACTCTGGCTACCCAGAAATGAAATCCGCAGACCTCTAGCTATCACAGCGAAAATTAGATAAATATTAGAAAATGACGAAAAAAAAAACGTTTTTTTTCATTTAAAGCATTTTTATGGGCCCGATCGAGCCGAGAGGCGAAACTTAAGGTTTCTTAGCGAGTGTCCACCTGGCCTCCAAATTTGAGCCCGCTGCGACCCCGCGTTCTGGTACTTTACTCCTGTGTGAATCGGGATTCCGCCCATTGTTTCCGAGCACAAAACACAAGCACCCTCCCTTATAGTACTAGTTCTAGCATCTCTTCGAAATGCGTATTTTAGTTTTAGTGCTTTTTTCAAATCCGGAGGGCGCCGCAAGTAACCAGAACACCATAGCGCCCTCCTCCTCCCACACACAACACAACACACCCCAACACACACACCCAAACACACACCGACAAACCCCCAAACAACAAAAAACACCCACAACAACACATCATCAACACCACCAACAACAAACCACCCATACCACTCACACTCCTCACACTTATAAAACCATCAACAAATGACCCACAACAACATAGCACACGCGCACAACAAATTTAGTACAGCCCATGCGTTACTTGTCTTCAAACTTGTATGTTTTACTTTTAAACACCCCGGCACTACTTTATTTACCAACAAACAACTCACACCTAACCATCAACCATCACTCAACAGGTCAAAAAAAAATTTACAACCTCTTCTTGTATGACAATAATCCCTAAACCTATAGATTTTACCATTAAACACACACAAAACGAGTTGTCATAACCTATCCAATCCTAATTTATCATATCCTCAATTTCAAAACCAATCTATCATACATTACTGTTGAATTTTCAGCTACCTCATACCTCATCCCATCTATCTTGACACACATTCCCTTATTCTTACTAAATCACTCCTCCAAACCTATACACTACCCGACTCAATTCCTTAAATTTTAAAGCTCGACAAAAAGTTGCACAACAATTTCATTAACGGAGACGTAAAAATGATAAAAATGATCTATCACACCTCCAATTTCCCTCAGGTTAAACAGGTTAAAAAACACGCCCGAAACAATCAACACTTCTTTATTTAAATGTTCAACACAATTATACTCGATATGAGTTTTCCCATATACGCCCCTCAAACAATAAAAAGCATTTACCAAAAAATATTCAATATCACTTTAGCGCCAGACGTACGAAAATAGCACTCCAGAGCACAGGAAAATACAAAGTTTCATATGCTTGCAAGTTTATACCCACCTTCAGAAATCACACAAGCGTTTCACACTGAATATCCGCATGAAAACTTGACAATAGAGCCCCAAATATTCACCAACATTATGATAGTTCAAATTACCACGAGCAAACTCGTTCAAATCAACCAGAAAAACTCAATTCAAATTCTTTTTTTGTGAATAAAGGGATTGAATGAGGAGAAAATGATAGAGTCTTAGATTATCCATATTCCATTACTCAAAAGATCCCAAACAATCCGATCCTCCTTCAATCTCAACGACTACAGAGACCCACAACATTTCCATAAAATTATTACAAAATAAATTTGCAAACAAAAGACCACATCCAACTGAAAATTAGCCCGCTTTTAATAGAAAAACATCGATTTTCTACGCCTCAATTGGAAATATGATTATGCAACACACGCGCAGTTGCGCGTGTGTTGCATAATCATATTTCCAGGTTGAGGCTAGTAGTTTTAGTTGTAATTTTTGGGCCGCTCTGGCGGGCCATGGCCCGCGGCAGAGCGGCACAGTCCTGGTCTTGATACCTATCATAACCTAGAAACTCTTCATTTACAGAAGTTCACTCATAACCTTCAAAAAATCCCAAAAATATGGAATTTCTTCCCATTTTCGGTGTGTTTACCCCGTAGACTTTTATCATAACCTTCAACATCTCCCTCTGCATGAAACTGAAATACATTTGTGCATGAAATCCCACGTTTTTGCGATTTATCATCGAAAATAACAGTTTACCATCCGTAGACTTTTGGCGACCATTTTCTAAAATTTCTGAAATGCGTACATTTCCCACCTCGCAACCCTTCCATACTGTCTAAAAAAATTGTTCAAAACACGCTTCCCTGACGAGAAAACAGCCAAAATATTTGCAAAAACTCATTTCCAATATACTAAAAAATATTCATTAACAAATTTTTCATCAACATAATTTATAAGACGCTTTCGATTCCGCTTCTTTTGACTCTAAAATCGTCTCTCTGGCTTGTTTCTAAGTGTCATTTTTTAATCAATTTAATTAGGTATGGAATTTTCGAAGGTTTCTTCTTTTTCCCCAAATACCGATTGGACCATTCTCAAATTGTAACCATACAAACTTCTTATTGATTTCTAGATTGTATCAAAATTTCAGACTTCTATCTTCAACGCCAACAAAAATATGCCTCATTGAAATTTCACTCAATTTGAGACCGAGTTCATCCACGGATTATTATTGAAAATTAAAAATACTCAAAACATATCGTCACTTTTAGTTTCTCGAGATGAAAAAAACCTTATCTCTTACGTACATCATGAAGCAAGTTTCATGCGTATTTCAGCATCGAACTACCTGAAATGAGCGTTTTATCGAATTTCGAAATAAATTCATGTTTTTGTAATTTGAAGCTTCAAGTGGCCAATTTCCCTACAGAAAAACATAATGAAATTGATCCTCTCATCAAACACTATAGCCTGACTGAATTGTAACGCATTCAAAACACAACTTCATCATCCACGCTAGTATGAGTACCTATTCACGTTCAGGATCATATTTCCTCAAAATGAAGCAATTTGTGAGCGGAAACAATTTTCCAGTGCAACCCGACCTATTTCTCAATTACTGACCGACATCGAAGCCTAAAAAAAGTCTGAGTGAGAATTTACGAATTTCTCACAAGATTTCAGTAATAATATTTTAGTTTCCGTAAATAACGTTTTTAAGACACGCAAACACTCTCAGAAATTCAGTGCATATCGGAAACACATCCTCATCAAATATGAATCCTGAGTGAGCCTCTAAACGATGTCCACTCAATGACAAAATGAGTGCCTCATAGAATCTGCGGATGCGATTGAGAGGATTTTGAGGCAGTCAAACAATGAGTTCTAATATCTATTTCTAAACGAAAATTTATTGCACTGGTGGAAAGTTCTTGATTAAAAAAATACGACAATTGCAATGTTCCATCATCAAAAATAATGCGAGAAATAATAACTCAAAGTACCGTGTTTCGCAATCGATCAGGTCCCAGCCAGATGCGCTAATTTTCTGCTTTGATGAAGCCATGACCACAAAGACCCAAATGTTCAATGAGCTTTTTTTATTCACGGAATGAAAAGTACAGTTTTTGACCTATGAGCACACCAAATTTCAGATTTCTAGCATCAAAAACTGCTGGTGAGCACACAACACGAATTGACACGAAAAGGCCTCAAAACGGGATATTGCTGTGCTTCTAAAATCTACCAACAAGGCGTTTTCAAAGTCTCATAACTGCAGATTTTATCAAGTTTTGACATTTTTTGCTATTGATTAATCATCATCGTTATATGGAAAATCTCTAGAAAGGAGGTGGAAACCCCAATTACTCGATAATCGCAAGAAATTTCGAGTCAAAAACGCACTTCCAGTAGATTCGCGACTTCGAAGGTCCAATTTCACTGAGAGGGCATTTTTGAGAGTCCATTACGGCAAGTTCTCGACAAGGGTGATTCTGTAAAATTGATCAGTAGGCTCACCCGTTCAATAAAAACCTGCAGAATTGATAATCTACTTCTCAAATATGATAGAAAAAAAATGACGTCGATTCGAAAACGCCAAGTTGAGCGAATATTCCTTTCTCCGTTCGGTGTCGTAAAAATCCGACGATAAGGCAACTTTGAGTACCCAAAACACCTACTTCTTACTGTTTTCTTGATGATTTTTCTCTCTAGTATTCATGACAAGCACACATTCTAACAGTGTTCAAAAATTGAAGTACATAACACCAAAACAGCCTGAGAAAATCAACTTTGAAAACGCAAGATTGATGAAATTTTACGACGATTCGCAGAACACGCGCGAGGCAGCGAGAATATATACGATGATTTGGACTTTGAAAATTTCGATATGAAATCATTTATGGCTATTATTGACCGAAAAACGCTTGTGGAATGAAATAAACACTACTCATGGGTAAATCGTGTATTTCCAACACATTTCGTCTCTATGAAATTTTTTGTGAGACCACTTTAAAAGCCTCAAATAAATGCATCACTCAATATGAGTGATTTTGAGAGGTATAAATGTCATATTTTCGACTCGACCCTCTCGTCAATAAATATTTCTAACAACTCTAAAGACACTACCTTGCCCTCAAAAAATAGCTGCGTGCCCTCGAATATGTATAAAATCGAAAAAACTTTAAACACTCATCACTCATTATTAAGCTTTTGGATCGAAATTGCTTAGAAAAAATTTTCAATAGTTTGCGCTTTCACACTATTTCGAGTTGAAAAAACGCCCATAAAATAGTTTTTATGCCCTATATTGGAAGTCACGGTTACTCAGGGAAACATAAATCGAGCGAAATGAGGAGAAATCACCAAAAACGGCTATTTCGTAAACTACTGGGATTTTCGTTCTGAAAATTTCACTGAAAGCGTAAAATAATGCGCCTATCAAAACATGTTAAATGACTTTTTCTGTGCGGGCTATAGAATTTTTTTGAGAAGCGAAAAATCGATTATCACCCATTTTTTGATGAGCTGCTGTGGCCAAACGGTGCCGTTTTGAGCGCTGCCGATTCTGTGAGTCAAAGGTACTAATTATGTCGACCTCTCATGAAAATTTGAGCTTTCCACGTGCGATGGATACGCCATGAGAAGCTGTCGAAAAATCCAACTGAAAAAACGCCGTTTTTTACACCCCATTTTGAAGTCGAATAAAAAAAAATCTATCGAACCAATTCTTTTGAGCCAAACTTTTTGAATGGACCAATATGTTTTCTGTGAGGTGTAGAAAAACCAGACCTCTTACTGTGAAACAGGAAAACTGAGACTGTTTGGCGCAGATGCCTTTTTTTTCGAGGTCATATTTGAGAGGCATTTTCTCGCAAAATTGAGCACCCAGATTTTTTGTGATTTTTTTCTCGAGAGATATTTGCAAACTATACATGATATCAAATTTCGAAAGCTTTTCCGCCGCTGGCCTGGCCAGAAAAAATTTCCAAAAATCTACACTTTTTTGGCATGCTTTTTTTGAGAGGCTCTAGCAAAAAATTTTTCTCTATACGAAAAACCTGAGGTTTTTGGCTGAGGTGTACCGCTACTCGGACTATCCAAAAATGAAATCCGCAGACCTCTAGCTATCACAGCGAAAATTAGATAAATATTAGAAAATGACCAAAAAAAAAAAAGCTTTTTTTCATTTAAAGCATTTTTATGGGCCCGATCGAGCCGAGAGGCGGTACGGGGGGGTTTCCCCCCATGCCCCACCTGGTCCCAAAATTTGAGCCCGCTGCGACCACGCGTTCTGGTACTTTTCTCCTGTATCCCCTCGGGATCGCACTAGACCTTTCGCCAATAACCCTCTAGCCCCTCTGATAAAAATTTTTCTTCTGTTTTGACCTACCTGCGGATACCGATTTTAGTCTTTTTTTCACTCTCCGAGGGCGCCGCAAGTAACCAGACAACTCGCCCCTCCTCCCTCCACACAAACACACACCCACACACACACACCCAAACACACACCGCAAAACCCCCAAACAACAAAAAACACCCACAACAACACATCATCAACAACACCAACAACAAATCACACATTCCATCCAATCGCCACACTTTTAAAACCATCAACAAATAGCCCCCAACGACATACCACACGCGCACAACAAATTTACTACAGCACATGCATTACTTGTCTCCAAACTTGTATGTTTTACTTTTAAACACCACAGCCACTACTTGATTTACCAACAAACAACTCACACCTAATTCAACCATCACTCAACAGGTCAAAAATAATTATACTAATTCTTTTAGTATGACAATAATCCCTAAACCTAGCGATTACCATTAAACACACATAAAACGTGTTGTCATAACCTATATGATCCTTATTTATCATGACTTCACCCCATCTTAACATACATCCCCTTATTCTTACTAAATCACTCCACCAAACCTACACTACCCTACTCAATTCCTTATATGTTGAAGCTCGACAGAAAGTTGAATAACAATTTCCTTAACTAACACGTAAAGATGATAAAATTCCTCTATCACACCTCCAATTACCCTTACGTTAAACCGGTTAAAAAACACACCCAATACAATCAACACTTGTTCATTTAAATGTTCAACACAATTATGTTCGATATAAGTTTTCCCATATACGCCCCTCAAACAATAAAAAGCATTTACCAAAAAACGTTCAATATCACTTTAGGGCCAGACGTACGAAAATAGCACTCCAATACCACACACATGATTACCAAGTTTTATATGCTTACAACTTTATACCCACTTCCAAAAACCACACTAGCGTTTCACACTGAATATCCGAATGAAAACTTTACTATAGAACCCCAAATATTCACCAACTTGATGATAATTCAAATTACCATAAACACACTCTTTCAAATCAACCCGAAAAACTCTATTCTAATTCATTTTCGTGAACAAATGCAATGAATGAGGGGTAAATGATAGAGTATCAGATTATCGATCTTCCATTACTCAAGAGATCCCATACAATCCGATCCTCCTCCAATCTAAACCACTACAGAAACCCACAACATTTGAATAAAATAATCACAAAATAAATTTGCAAACAAAAGACCACATCCAACTGAAAATTAGCCCGCTTTTAATAGAGAAACATCGCTATTATGAGCCTCAAATGGAAAGTGATTATGCAACACACACGCGCTGTCGCGCGTTCAAGTTTAATACTAAAATATTTTGGTGGTGACTTAGGGGCCGCTCTGCGGGGCTACGCCCTACGCAGAGCGGCACAGCCATGGTCTTGATGCCTATCAAAACCGAAGGGCCCTTTACTTACTTCGGATCACTCAAAAACTCTACAAAATGCCCAATAATGTGCAATTTCTGCCATTTTGGGCGGATTTATCCCGTAGACTTTTATCACACCCTTAAACATCTCCCTCTGCATGAAACTGAAACACATTTGTGCATGAATTCCCACATTTTTGTGATTTTTCATCGAAAATAACATTTTACCATCCGTAGACTTTTGGCAAATGTTTCCTAAAATTTATGAAATGCGTAGGGTTCTCACCTTGCAACCCTTCCATACTGTCCAAAAAAAATGTTCAAAACACACTTCCCTGACGAGAAAACAGCCAAAATATTTGCAAAATATCATTTCCAAATATATTAAAAAATATTCATTAAAAAATTTTTCATCGAAATAATTCATAAGACGCTCTCGATTCCGCTTCTTTTGAGCCTAAAATCGTCTCTCTGGCTTGTTTCTAAGTGCCATTTTTTTATCAATTTAATTAGGTATGGAATTTTCGAAGGTTTCTCCTTTTTCCCCAAATATCGATTGGACCATTTTCAAATTTTAACCATACAAACTTCTCATCGATTTCTAGATCGTATCAAAATTTCAGACGTCTTACTTCAATGCCAACGAAAATATGGCTCTTTGAAATTTCACACCTCTCGCGACCGAGAGTTTATAGGTCAATTATAAATGAAAATTTAAAAATCATAATTTATGTCATGAAACCCATCCATTGCATACGAATGATATCCATATAACGCCCACCAAAACCTCCAGAAACCATTTTCGTGAACAATTGAAATACCGCTGTAAGCGTTTCCTATGGGAATTCCTAGAAAAACCACTGCCAGTCAAATTTTACCCTAAACAATGAGCTTTCAACCTGGAAAATGCTGAAAGTTCGAACCTCTTCTCGGTCACTGTAACATGAATGATTAAGAACGCCCACCATAACCAGCACAATCATTTACGTTGGAATGAGTGAAATCTCCATTTGAGCATCAAATTCATTCAAAATAGAACATTTCACGAACGCGAACCATTTCGCAGAATTTCCATAAGTATACTTCAATCATTCACCAAAATAGAACCCTCCACCATCTCTGAGAGAGAATTTACAAATTATTCCAAATTATCATGAGTGATGACATTTTACATTTCGTAAATAACATATATGAGACCTGCAAACCATCTCATGAAAAATTCATACATCTCGGGTACACAAACGCACGTGTATTGACCATATATTAACCGCATCCGAGCCATAAATTAAAGTCCACTCATTCACACATCGAGCGATCAAATTCCGCAAGCAATTAATAAGATTAGCGATGCATCCAATCAATCTGCTTAGATTCCCATTCACAGTATAAATTGACCTCTTCAGAGTACTGAGAGAAAATTTCCTTTTCGAAACGAACATCGAATTTCACTTTTCAATCGTCAATATTGATGAGAGAAAAATTGACTCACAATACGCACTTTGGTAATCGACAAATCCACCATGACGCACTCTTTTTTCAATGAAAATATATGCATGATCACTGAATACTCCTTTTCCAAGGAGCTCATTCCATTTCGAAATCGAATTTACATTCTCTTCAACATGCATACAGTACGAATTTCCGATATCCAACGTAAAAATACGCCGGTGAACTCACAACACAAATTTTGCCTAAATATCGAGTGATTCTGAAGCCTCATTCATCTCATTTATCGAGTATTATACGGTTCGTTTCGTCTTTGTGACCATTTCAACAAAAATCAGTACCTGGCAACTGCAATCACTCGTATTCTTAATCAACGACCGACGCGACTCTGTTCTTTTCTAAGACAGTGAAGAAGTACGAACGATTTTCAATGTCACTCACTCGTCATGAGTGAGAGTCTCATTCAACCCATGAATTTCGATTCGCGCTGACAGTCCAATTGCGAAGAAAAAGAATTCTCACACCCAAAGATAGAAGCAAATGGCATCTATTTATCGCCCGAACGTCGACAAAATTCACAACTGAGAGTCAAATTACGGAAAAATGAGTTAATTTTACGTTATTTATATATATATATATAACTCCCTGATGTTCTTACTCGTTAACATTGCGCTAAGAACGTGAAAAATTACCTCAAAAAGATGACCATTCAAAAGTTTCGGTTTCGAAAGTAACAGCACTCTGACGTGACCACGGCCCGGTCAAACACTTAGCCTCAGAACGGGCCGACTGTGGACTTGTAAAATTTCGACATCAAAATTCAAATTCGAGTTTCCATCTTTGATGGAGGTAAAAAACACTCTGTATAGGTAAATCGTCAATTTCCAACACATTTCATCTCAATAAAATTTCTTGTGGAACGCCTCTAAAGTCCTCAAATAATTAAAAATTACCGCATCATCAAATGAGTGAGATATGAGCGATTAAAATTGAACCTTTTTCGCTTGACTCTCTGAACAAGAAATATTTCTAGCAACTCTAAAAACACTACCTTGCCCTCAAAAAATAGATGCGGGCCCTCGAATGAGTGTAAAGTGAACAAAACTCAAATCACTCATACTTCATCAATTAACTCCCAGATCGAAATTGCTTAGAAAAAATTTCCATTGGTTTGCTCTTTCAAACTAGTTCGAGTGGAAAAAATGCAGAAAAAAGAATTTTTATGCTCTATAATGGAGATCACGATGACTCCGGGAAACATAAATCGAGCGATTCCGGTAAAATCGTCAAAAACCGCTATTTCGTAAACTAATGGGAATTTCATTTTGAAAATTTCACTGAACACGTAAAATGATGCGCCTAGCAAAACATGTTAAATGACTTTTTCTGTGCGGGCGAAAGATGGTTTTTGAGCGGCGAAAAATCGAAAATCACTCATTTTTTAATGAGCTCCTGCGGCCAAACGGTGGCGTTTTGAGCGCTACCAATCCTGTGAGTCGTAGGTATTAATGATGCCAACCTCTCATAAAAATTCGAGGCTTTCACCTGCAATGGATACGCGATGAGGAGCAGTCAAAAAATCGGACCGAAAAAACGCCCTTTTTACACCCATTTTCAAAGCCCTATAAAAAATTTTCTAGCCCGAAAATCGAAAAACAAAAAACCACTTTTTCGAAGAAAATTGTTTTCAATATTGTGTCGGAAAATCAGACCTTTTGTTTCATAAATGAAAAAGATGGAGTGTTTGGCGCGGAACACATATTTTTTTTGAGAGTATTTGAGGCTCATTTTCTCGAAAAATTGGGAACCCAGATTTTTTGTGATTTTTTTAGTGAGAGACCTTTTCAATGTCTACAATATATCAAAGTTTCGACGCTTTTGAGCGGCGGGCCTGGCCGGAAAAAAATGCCAAAAATCGACAACTTTTTTGCATGCTTTTTTTAAGAGGCTCTAGCAAAAAATTTTTCTCTATACGAAAAACCTATAAGTTTTGGCTGAGGTGTATCGCTACTCTGGCTACAAAAATATGAAATCGGCATGGCTGTAGAGTCGCTCTCCAAAAAGTATAATTAGAAATACCAAACGCATTTTTCATCAGTTTTTTTGCATTTAAAGCATTTTTATGGGCCCGATCGAGCCGAGAGGCGAACCCTGAGGTTTTTTCACGAGGCTTCGTCTGGCCCCGAAGTTTGAGCCCGCTACGACCCCTCGTTCTGGTACTTTACTCTTGTGGTGAATCGGAATCACCCTATCCTTTTTGTCTACCCACACAAGCACCTCCACAAAAGTCCCGATCTAAACCTAAACGCGGATTTCGATTCTAGTTTTTTCTCCCATTTTGGAGGTGCGCCGCTAGTAACCAGAACACCATAGCGCCCTCCGACTCCCTCCCACACACAAACACACCCCAACACACACACCCAAACACACACCGCCAAACCCCCAAACAACAAAAAACACCCACAACAACACATCATCAACAACACCAACAACAAATCACACATTCCACCCAATCGCCACACTTTTAAAACCATCAACAAATGACCCACAACAACATAGCACACGCGCACAACAAATTTAGTACAGCCCGTACCTTACTTGTAACCAAACTTTATGTTTTACTTTTAAACACCACAGCCACTACTTAATTTACCAACAAACAACTCACACCTAACCATCAACCACCACTCAACCGGTAAAAAATTATTATTTCACCCTCTTCTTAAATGACACTCACACCAAACCTTTCTGATGGGAACCTCATTAATACTATCATAATCCAAAACATACCAATTATTATTAAACTCTCCTGAAATCATAACCTATCCTAATTTATCATGACCTCACATTCAAACCCAATCTATCAAATATTTCTGTCGAATTTTCAACACTCCCATCTTCCATCCCATATATCTTAGCATACATCATCATATTCTTACTGAATCACTCCACCAAACTTACACTACCCTACTCAATTCTTCATATTTTAAAACTCGACAGAATGTTGCAGAACTATTTCCTTAACGGAGACGAAATGATGATTAAATGCCTCTATCACACCTCCAATTCCCTATACAATCAATACTTGTTCATCTAAATGTTCAATATCAGTTTTCCCATACACGCCCCTCAAATAGTAAAAAGCATTTTCCAAAAACCCGTTCAATATCACTTAAGGGACAGACGTACGAAAATAGCACTACAATAGCACACGTAATAACCAAGTTTAATATGCTTCCAAGTTTATATCCACTTCCAAAAACCACACTAGCGTTTCACACTGAATTTCCGCATGAAAACTTCACTATAGAGCCCCAAATATTCACCAACTTAATGATATTTCAAATTACCATGAACAAACTTGTTCAAATCAACCAGAAAAACTCAATTCAAATTCATTTTCGTGAATAAATTGAATGAATGAGGGGTAAATGATAGAGTATTAAATTATCCATCTCCCATTACTCAAGAGATCCCATACAACCCGACTCTCCCCTATCCAAACCGATACGGAAACCCACAACACTAGAATAAAATTACCACGAAACAAATTTGCAAACAAAAGACGACATCCCACCGAAAATTAGGCCGCTTTTAATAGAGAAACATCGCTATTATACGCCTCATTTCGGACAATGATTGAGCAACACACGCGCAGTCGCGCGTTCAACTTTGAGACTAGAGTATTTTGGTGGTGACTTATGGGCCGCTCTGCGGGGCGATGCCCTACGCAGAGCGGCACAGCTATGGTCTTGATGCATATCAAAACCGAGGAGTCCTTTACTTACTCCGGATCACTCAAAAACTCTACAAAATGCCCATTAATGTGCAATTTCTGCCATTTTGGGCGGATTTATCCCGTAGACTTTTTCCATAAACTTAAACTTCTCCTTCTGCATGAAACTGAAATACATTTGTGCATGAATTCCCACATTTTTGTGATTTTTCATCGAAAATAACATTTTACCATCCGTAGACTTTTGGCGAATGTTTCCTAAAATTTATGAAATGCGAACGTTTCCCACCTTGCAACCCTTCCATACTGTCCAAAAAAATTGTTCAAAACACTCTTCCCTGACGAGAAAAAAGCCAAAATATTTGCAAAATATCATTTCCAAATATATTAAAAAATATTCATTAACAAATTTTTCATCGACATAATTCATAAGACGCTCTCGATTCCGCTTCTTTTGAGCCTAAAATCGTCTCTCTGGCTTGTTTCTAAGTGCCATTTTTTTATCAATTTAATTAGGTATGGAATTTTCGAAAGTTTCTTCTTTTCCCCCAAATATCGATTGGACCATTTTCAAATTTCAACCATACAAACTTCTCATTGATAACTAGATTGTATCAAAATTTCAGACTTCTTACTTGAATGCCAACGAAAATATGGCTCATTGAAATTTCACTCCTCTCGCGACCGAGAGTTTATACATCAATTATCAATGAAAATTTGAAAATCATAATTTATGTCTAAGCCCTCTCATTCTCTTTGAATGAAATACCAAATAACGCCCACCAAAACCTCCAGAAACCATTTTCAAGGACAATTGAAATAACGCAGAAAACGTTTACATGAAGAATTCCCAGAAAAACAACTGCCAGTCGAATTTTACCCCAAACAGGGAATTTTTTACCTGGAAAACGCTGGATGTTCGAACCTCTCCTCGGGCACTGAAACATGAATAATTTAGAACGCCCACCAAAATCAGCACAAAAATTTATGTTGGAATGAGTGATATCTCCATTTGAGCAGTAAATTTCTTCAAAGTAGAACATTTCACGAGCGCAAACCATTTGCAGAATTTCCATAAGTATACTTCAATCATTCACCATAATAGAACCCTCGACCAAGTCTGAGAGAGAATTTACAAATTTTCCAAATTATTATGAGTGATGACATTTTACTTTTCGTAAATAACACATATGAGACCTGCGAACCATATCTCTCGAAAATTCCAGACATCTCGGGGACACACATACGCACGCGCATTCACCATACAACGCCGATCCCTTAACCACTCTGCCACGGCGAGCAACAATCTTCTTACATTCCCATTCACAATAAAAATTGACCTCTGAAAAATACTGGGAGAAAATTTTCAATTCAAACGAACCTCGAATTTCATTTCTCAATCGCCAAAATTGATAAGAGAAAAATTCACTCATTGTACGCTCGTTAGTAATCGACAAATCCACCACGATGCACTTTTTCTTCAATGAGAATATAGGCATGATCACTAAACACTCCTTTTCCAAGGAGCACATTCCATATCGAAATCGAATGTTTATTTTCTTCAACATGCATACAGTACGAATTACCGATTCCCAACGTAAAAATACGCTGATAAACTCACAACACTCATTTTGCCTAAATATCGAGTGATTCTGGAGCCTCATTTACCTCATTTATTGAGTATTAAACGTTTTGTATCGCCATTGTGAACATTCCGACTAATATCATTAGCTGGCAACTGCAAACATTCTTATTCTTCATGAACGACCGACGCGACTTTGTTCATTTCGAAAACAGCGAGGAAATGCGAGCGATTTTCAATGTCACTCACTCGTAATGAGTGACAGTCTCTTTAAATTCATGAATTTCGACTGCGTGCTGACACTTTAATTGCGAACAAGAGAAATTCTCACACCCAAAGATGGAAGCAAATGGCATCTATTCATCGCCCGAACGTCGACAAAATTCACAACTGGTAGTCAAATTACGTAAAAATGAGTTAAATTTACGTTATATATATATATAAATGACTCCCTGATGTTCTTACTCGTTAACACTGTGCTAAGAACGTGAGAAATTTCTTCGGAGAGATAGCCATTCAAAATTTTCGGTTTCAAAGTAACAACACTCTGACGTGACCGCCGCCAGCTCACACACTTTGCATCAGAACGGGCAGAAGCTGGACTTATAAAATTTCGACACAAAATTCAAATTCGGGTTTCCATCGTTGATGGAGGTAAAAAACACTGTGTATAGGTAAATCGTCAATTTCCAACACATTTCATCTCTATAAAATTTCTTGTGGAACGCCTCTAAAGTCCTCAAATAATTAAAAATTACCGCATCATCAAATGAGTGAAATATGAGCGACTAAAATTGAGCCTTTTTCGCTTGGCTCTCGAAACAAGAAATATTTCTAGCATTGCTAAAGACACTACCTTGCCCTCAAAAAATAGCTGCGTGCCCTCGAATGAGTGTAAAGTGAACAAAACTCAAATCACTCATACTTCATCAATAAACTCCCAGATCGAAATTGCTTAGAAAAAATTTCCATTGGTTTGCTCTTTCATACTAGTGCGAGTGGAAAAAAGGCAGAAAAAAGGATTTTTATGCCCTAAAATGGAGATCGCGACGACTCCGGGAAACATAAATCGAGCGATTCGGGCGAAATCGCCAAAAACGGCTATTTCGTAAACTACCGGGAATTTCGCTCTGAAATTTTCACTGAACACGTAAAATGATGCGACAAGCAAAACATGCTAAATGACTTTTTCTGTGCGGGCAATAGAATTTTTTTGAGAAGCGAAAAATCGAAAATCACTCATTTTTTGATGAGCTGCTGTGGCCAAACGGTGGCGTTTTGAGCGCTGCCAGTCCTGTGAGTCGTAGGTATTTTTGATGCCAACCTCTCATGAAATTTTGAGACGTTCAAGTGCGATGGATACGCCATGGAGAGCAGTCAAAAAATTCGACAGAAAAAACGCCTTTTTTTTAGGCATACTTTAAAGTCGAATAAAATAGAATCTATTCGACGAATTCTTTCGAGCCAAACTTTTTGAATGTACCAACATGTTTTCTGTGATGTATGGAAAAACCAGACCTCTTACTGTGAAACAGGAAAACTGAGACTGTTTGGCGCAGATGCCATTTTTTTCGAGGTCTTTTTTGAGAGGCATTTTCTCAAAAAATTGAGAACCCAGATTTTTTGTGATTTTTTTCTCGACAGATATTTGCAAACTATACATGATATCAAATTTCGAAAGCTTTTCCGCCGCTGGCCTGGCCAGAAAAAAATCGCAAAAATCGACACTTTTTTAGCATGCTTTTTTTGAGAGGCTCTAGCAAAAAATTTTTCTCTATACGAAAACACTCAAGTTTTCGGCTGAGGTGTACCGCTACTTTGACTACCAGAATATGAATTCCCAGACCTCTGGCTATCATGACAAACATTACATAAATATTAGAAAATGACAAAAAAAAATCAGCTTTTTTCCATTTAAAGCATTTTTATGGGCCCGATCGATCCGAGAGGCGAAACTTAAGGTTTTTTAGCGAGCCTCCATCCGGCCTCCCAATTTGAGCTCGCTGCGACCACGCGTTCTGGTACTTTACTCTTGTCAGGTACCAAATTTTTCCCCGTTGTTTCCGAGCACTAAACACAAGCACCCTCCCTTATAGTACTAGTTCTAGCATCTCTTCGAAATGCGTATTTTAGTTTTAGTGCTTTTTTCAAATCCGGAGGGCGCCGCGAGTAACCAGAACACCATAGCGCCCTCCTCCTCCCACACACAACACAACACACACCCACACACACACCCAAACACACACCGACAAACCCCCAAACAACAAAAAACACCCACAACAACACATCATCAACAACACCAACAACAAATCACACATTCCATCCAATCGCCACACTTTTAAAACCATCAACAAATGACCCACAGCAACATAGCACACGCGCACAACAAATTTAGTACAGCCCGTACCTTACTTGTAACCAAACTTTTATGTTTTACTTTTAAACACCCCGGCACTACTTCATTTACCAACAAACAACTCACACCTAACCATCAACCATCACTCAACAGGTCTAAAATAATTATACTAATTCTTTTAGTATGACAATAATCCCTAAACCTAGCGATTACCATTAAACACACACAAAACGAGTTGTCGTAACCTATATGATCCTTATTTATCATGACTTTACCTTCAAACCCAATCTGTCGTATTTTACTGTCGAATTTTCAGCCCCCTCATACTTCATCCCATCCATCTTAACATACATCCCCTTATTCTTACTAAATCACTTCACCAAACCTATACACTACCCGACTCAATTCCTTAAATTTCAGAGCTCGACAGAATGTGCAATAACAATTTCCTTAACGGAGACGTAAATATGAAAAAATTCCGCTATCACACCTCCAATTACCCTCAGGTTAAACAGGTTAAAAAACACACCCAATAAAATCAACACTTGTTAATTTTAATGTTCAATACAATTATGTTCGATATAAGTTTTCCCATATACGCCCCTCAAACAATAAAAAGCATTTACCAAAAAACATTCAATATCACTTTAGCGCCAGACGTACGAAAATACCACTCCAATAGCACACGAGAATTACAGAGTTTCATATACCTACAAGTTTAAACCCACTTTCACAAACCACACTAGCGTTTCATACTGAATATCCGCATTAAAACATTACTATAGAGCCCCAAATATTCACCAACTTAGTGATAGCTAAAATTACCATGAACACACTCTTTCAAATCAACCCGAAACACTCAATTCAAACTCATTTTCGTGAAGAAATTGAATGAATGAGCGGTAAATAACAGAGTATTAGATTACCCATCTTTCATTTCTCCGAAGATCCCATACAATCTGATCCTTCTTCAATCCAAACCACTATAGAAACCCACAACATTTGACTAAAATAATCCCAAAATGAGTTTGTAAACAAAAGACTACATCCAACTGAAATTAGCCCGCTTTTAATAGAGAAACATCGCTAATATACGCCTCAATTGGAAAATGATTATGCAACACACGCGCCGTCGCGCGTTCGCGATTAATACTAGAATATTTTGGTCGGGATTTAGGGGCCGCTCTGCGAGGGCGATGCCCTACGCAGAGCGGCACAGCCATGGTCTAGATGCCTATCAAAACCGAGGGGCCCTTTACTTACTCCGGATCACTCAAAAACTCTACAAAATGCCCATAAATGTGCAATTTCTGCCATTTTGGGTGGATTTACCCCGTAGACTTTTATTATAACCTTCAACATCTCCCTCTGTATGAAGCTGAAATACATTTGTGCACGAATTCCCACTTATTCGCGATTTTTCATCGAAAATAACATTTCACCATCCGTAGACTTTTGGCGAATGTTTCCTAAAATTTATGAAATGCGAACGTTTCCCACCTTGCAACCCTTCCATACTGTCCAAAAAAATTGTTCAAAACACTCTTCCCTGACGAGAAAACAGCCAAAATATTTGCAAAATATCATTTCAAAATATATTAAAAAATATTCATTAACAAATTTTTCATCGACATAATTCATAAGACGCTCTCGATTCCGCTTCTTTTGAGCCTAAAATCGTCTCTCTGGCTTGTTTCTAAGTGCCATTTTTTTATCAATTTAATTAGGTATGGAATTTTCGAAGGTTTCTTCTTTTTCCCCAAATATCGATTGGGCAATTTTCAAATTTTAACCATACAAACTTCTCATCGATTTCTAGATTGTATCAAAATTTCAGACGTCTTACTTCAATGCCAACGAAAATATGGCTCATTGAAATTTCACTCCTCTCGCGACCGAGAGTTTATAGGTCAATTATCAATGAAAATTTGAAAATCATAATTTATGTCATGTATCCCCCTCATTTTCTTCGAATGAAATACCAAATAACGCCCACCAAAACCTCAAGAAACCATAATCAAGGACAACTGAAATATCGCAGAAAACGTTTACATGAAAAATTCCCAGAAAAACAACTGCCAGTCGAATTTTACCCCAAACAGGGAATTTTTTACCTTGAAAACGCTGGATGTTCGAACCTCTCCTCGGGCACTGAAACATGAATAATTTAGAACGCCCACCAAAATCAGCACAAAAATTTATGTTGGAATGAGTGATATCTCCATTTGAGCAGTAAATTTCTTCAAAGTAGAACATTTCACGAGCGCAAACCATTTGCAGAATTTCCATAAGTATACTTCAATCATTCACCAAAATAGAACCCTCGACCAAGTCTGAGAGAGAATTCACAAATTATTCCAAATTATTACGAGTGATGACATTTTACTTCTCGTAAATAAGACATATGAGGCCTGCGAACCATATCTCCCGAAAATTCCAGACATCTCGGGGACACACATACGCACGCGCATTCACCATACAACGCCGATCCCTTAACCACTGTGCCACGGCGAGCAACAATCTTCTTACGTTCCCATTCACAATAAAAATTGACCTCTGAAAAATACTGAGAGAATATTTTCATTTCAAACGAACCTCCAATTTCATTTTTCAGTCGCCAAAATTGATGAGAGAAAAATTCACTCATCGTACGCTCTTTAGTAATCGACAAATACACCATGATGCACTCTTTTTTCAATGAAAATATAGGCATGATCACTGAATACTCCATTTCCAAGGAGCTCATTCCATTTCGCAATCAAATATACATTATCTGCACGCGCATACAGTACGAATTTCCAATTTCCAACGTAAAAATACGCTGGTAAACTCACAACACTAATTTTGCCTAAATATCGAGTGATTCTGGAGCCTCATTTACCTCATTTATTGAGTATTAAACGTTTTGTATCGCCATTGTGAACATTCCGACTAATATCATTAGCTGGCAACTGCAAACATTCTTATTCTTCATGAACGACCGACGCGACTCTGTTCATTTCGAAAACAGCGAGAATGCGAGCGATTTTCAATGTCACTCACTCGTATAAGTGAGAGCCTCTTTAAATTCATGAATTTCGACTGCGTGCTGACACTTTAATTCGAACAAGAGAAATTCTCACACCCAAAGATAAAAGCAAATGGCATCTATTCATCGCCCGAACGTCGACAAAACTCACAACTGATAGTCAAATTACGTAAAAATGAGTTAAATTTACGTTATATATATATATAAATGACTCCCTGATGTTCTTACTCGTTAACACTGTGCTAAGAACGTGAAAAATTTCCTCGGAAAGATAGCCATTCGAAAATTTCGGTTTCAAAGTAACAACACTCTGACGTGACCGCACTCAGCTCGCACACTTAGCATCAGAACGGGCAGAAGCTGGACTTGTAAAATTTCGACACAAAATTCAAATTCGAGTTTCCATCGTTGATGGAGGTGAAAAACACTACGTATAGGTAAATCGTCAATTTCCAACACATTTCATCTCTATAAAATTTCCTGTGGAACGCCTCTAAAGTCCTCAAATAATTAAAAATTACCGCATCATCAAATGAGTAAAATATGAGCGACTAAAATTTTGCTTTTTCCGCTTGACTCTCTAAACAAGAAATATTTCTAGCAACTCTAGAGACACTACCTTGCCCTCAAAAAATAGCTGCGGGCCCTCGAATGAGTGTAAAGTGAACAAAACTCAAATCACTCATACTTCATCAATAAACTCCCAGATCGAAATTGCTTAGAAAAAATTTCCATTGGTTTGTTCTTTCAAACTAGTTCGAGTGGAAAAAATGCAAAAAAAAAGATTTTCATGCCCTATACTGGAGATCACGACGACTCCGGGAAACATAAATCGAGCGATTCGGGCGAAATCGCCAAAAACGGCTATTTCGTAAACTACCGGGAATTTCGCTCTGAAATTTTCACTGAACACGTAAAATGATGCGACAAGCAAAACATGCTAAATGACTTTTTCTGTGCGGGCAATAGAATTTTTTTGAGAAGCGAAAAATCGAAAATCACTCATTTTTTGATGAGCTGCTGTGGCCAAACGGTGGCGTTTTGAGCGCTGCCAGTCCTGTGAGTCGTAGGTATTTTTGATGCCAACCTCTCATGAAATTTTGAGACGTTCAAGTGCGATGGATACGCCATGGAGAGCAGTCAAAAAATTCGACAGAAAAAACGCCTTTTTTTTAGGCATACTTTAAAGTCGAATAAAATAGAATCTATTCGACGAATTCTTTCGAGCCAAACTTTTTGAATGTACCAACATGTTTTCTGTGATGTATGGAAAAACCAGACCTCTTACTGTGAAACAGGAAAACTGAGACTGTTTGGCGCAGATGCCATTTTTTTCGAGGTCTTTTTTGAGAGGCATTTTCTCAAAAAATTGAGAACCCAGATTTTTTGTGATTTTTTTCTCGACAGATATTTGCAAACTATACATGATATCAAATTTCGAAAGCTTTTCCGCCGCTGGCCTGGCCAGAAAAAAATCGCAAAAATCGACACTTTTTTAGCATGCTTTTTTTGAGAGGCTCTAGCAAAAAATTTTTCTCTATACGAAAACACTCAAGTTTTTGGCTGAGGTGTACCGCTACTTTGACTACCAGAATATGAATTCCCAGACCTCTGGCTATCATGACAAACATTACATAAATATTAGAAAATGACAAAAAAAAATCAGCTTTTTTCCATTTAAAGCATTTTTATGGGCCCGATCGATCCGAGAGGCGAAACTTAAGGTTTTTTAGCGAGCCTCCATCCGGCCTCCCAATTTGAGCTCGCTGCGACCACGCGTTCTGGTACTTTACTCATGTCAGGTACCAAATTTTTCCCCGTTGTTTCCGAGCACTAAACACAAGCACCCTCCCTTATAGTACTAGTTCTAGCATCTCTTCGAAATGCGTATTTTAGTTTTAGTGCTTTTTTCAAATCCGGAGGGCGCCGCGAGTAACCAGCACACCATAGCGCCCTCCGACTCCCCCCCACAACACAACACACACCCACACACACACACCCAAACACACCCCCCGAAACCCCCAAACAACAAAAAACACCCACAACAACACATCATCAACAACACCAACAACAAACCACCCATACCACTCACCCTCCTCACACTTATAAAACCATCAACAAATAGCCCACAACGACATACCACACGCGCAAAACAAATTTAGTACAGCCCATGCATTACTTGTCTCCAAACTTATATGTTTTACTATTAAACACCCCGGCACTACTTTATTTACCAACAAACAACTCACACCTAACCATCAACCATCACTCAACAGGTATAAAATACTTATACTAACTCCTCTAGTATGACAATAATCCCTAAACCTATCGATTACAATTAAACACACACAAAACGAGTAGTCATAACCCATATGATCCTTATTTATCATGACTTTACCTTCAAACCCAATCTATCGTATATTACCTTTGAATTTGCAGCCCCCTCATACTTAATCCCATCTATCTCAACATACATCCCCTTATTCTTACTAAATCACTTCACCGAACCTATACACTACCCGACTCAATTCCTTATATTTCAGAGCTCGACAGAATGTGCAATAACAATTTCCTTAACGGAGACGTAAATATGAAAAAATTCCGCTATCACACCTCCAATTACCCTCAGGTTAAACAGGGGAAAAATTACACCCAATACAAACAATACTCGTTTATTTAAATGTTAAACACAATTTTGTTCGATATAAGTTTTCCCATATACGACCCTCAAACAATAAAAAGCATTTACCAAAAAACACTCAATATCACTTTAGCGCCAGACGTACGAAAATAGCACTCCATTAGCACACGAGAATTACAGAGTTTCATATGCCTACAAGTTTAAACCCACTTTCACAAACCACACTAGCGTTTCATACTGAATATCCGCATGAAAACATTACTATAGAGCCCCAAATATTCACCAACTTAATGATAGCTAAAATTACCATGAACACACTCTTTCAAATCAACCCGAAACACTCAATTCAAACTCATTTTCGTGAATAAATGGAATGAATGAAGGGTAAATGGTAGTGTATTAGATTATCCATCTTCCTTTACTCAAGAGATCCCATACAATCCCATCCTCCTTCAAACTAAACCACTACAGAAACCCACAGCATTTAAATAAAATAATCACAAAATAAATTTGCAAAACAAAGGCCACTTCCAACTGAAAATTAGCCCGCTTTCAATAGAGAAACATCGCTATTATACGCCTCAATTGGAAAATGATTATGCAACACACGCGCTGTCGCGCGTTCAAGTTTAATGCTAAAATATTTTGGTGGTGATTTAGGGGCCGCTCTGCGAGGGCGATGCCCTACGCAGAGCGGCACAGCCATGGTCTTGATACCTATCAAAACCGAGAAGCCCTTTACTTACTCCGGATCACTCAAAAACTCTACAAAATGACCATTAATGTGCAATTTCTGCCATTTTGTGCGGATTTATACCGTAGACTTTTATCACACCCTTAAACATCTCCCTCTGCATGAAACTGAAACACATTTGTGCATGAATTCCCACATTTTTGTGATTTTTCATCGAAAATAACATTTTACCATCCGTAGACTTTTGGCGAATGTTTCCTAAAATTTATGAAATGCGTAGGGTTCTCACCTTGCAACCCTTCCATACTGTCCAAAAAAAATGTTCAGAACACACTTCCCTGACGAGAAAACAGCCAAAATATTTGCAAAATATCATTTCCAAATATATTAAAAAATATTCATTAAAAATTTTTTCATCGACATAATTCATAAGACGCTCTGGATTCCGCTTCTTTTGAGCCTAAAATCGTCTCTCTGGCTTGTTTCTAAGTGCCATTTTTTTATCAATTTAATTAGGTATGGAATTTTCGAAGGTTTCTTCTTTTTCCCCAAATATCGATCGGACCATTTTCAAATTTTAACCATACAAACTTCTCATCGATTTCTAGATCGTATCAAAATTTCAGACGTCTAACTTCAATGCCAACGAAAATATGGCTCATTGAAATTTCACACCTCTCGCGACCGAGTATTTATAGATCAATCATCAATGAAAATTTCAAAATCATAATTTATGTCATGAAACCCCCTCATTCTCTTCGAATGAAATACCAAATAACGGCCACCAAAACCTCCAGAAGCCATTTTCAAGGACAATTGAAATACCACAGAAAACGTTTACATGAAGAATTACCAGAAAAACAACTGCCAGTCAAATTTTACCCCAAACAGTGAATTTTCTACCTGGAAAATGCTCGAAGTTCGAACCTCTCGTCGGGCACTGAAACATGAATAATTTAGAACGCCCACCAAAATCAGGACAAACATTTACGTTCGGATGAGTGATTTCTCCATTTGAGCGATACATTTCTTCAAAGTCGAACATTTCACGACCGCAAACCATTTCACACGATTTCCATGAGTATACTTCAATCATTCACCAAAATAGAACCCTCAACCAAGTCTGAGAGAGAATTTACAAATTATTCCAAATAAATATGAGTGATGACATTTTACTTTTCGTAAATAACACATATGAGACCTGCGAACCATATCTCTCGAAAATTCCAGACATCTCGGGGACACACATACGCACGCGCATTCACCATACAACGCCGACCCCTTAACCACTGTGCCACGGCGAGCAACAATCTTCTTACATTCCCATTCACAATAAAAATTGACCTCTGAAAAATACTGAGAGAAAATTTTCATTTCAAATGAACCTCCAATTTCATTTTTCAATCGCCAAAATTGATGAGAGAAAAATTCACTCATCGTACGCTCTTTAGTAATCGACAAATCCACCATGTACACTCTTTTTTTCAATGAAAATATAGGCATGATCACTAAACACTTCTTTTCCAAGGAGCACATTCCATACCGAAATCGAATGTTTATTTTCTTCAACATGCATACAGTACGAATTTCCAATTTCCAACGTAAAAATACGCCGGTAAACTCACAACACTAATTTTGCCTAAATATCGAGTGATTCTGGAGCCTCATTCATCTCATGTATCGAGTATTATAAGTTTTTTATACTCAGTGTGAGCATTTCAACTGAAATCAGTACCTGGCAACTGCAAACACTCGTATTCTTCACAAACGACCGACTCGACTCTGTTCATTTCGAAAACAGCGAAGAAATGCGAGCGATTTTCAATGTCACTCACTCGTAATGAGTGAGAGCCTCTTTCAATTCATGAAGTTCGATTGCGTGCTGACACTTTAATTGCGAACAAGAGAATTTCTCACACCCAAAGGTGGAAGCAAATGGCATCTATTCATCGCCCGAACGTCGACAAAATTCACAACTGATAGTCAAATTACGTAAAAATGAGTTAAATTTACGTTATATATATATATAAATGACTCCCTGATGTTCTTACTCGTTAACACTGTGCTAAGAACGTGAAAAATTTCCTCGGAAAGATAGCCATTCGAAAATTTCGGTTTCAAAGTAACAACACTCTGACGTGACCGCACTCAGCTCGCACACTTAGCATCAGAACGGGCAGAAGCTGGACTTGTAAAATTTCGACACAAAATTCAAATTCGAGTTTCCATCGTTGATGGAGGTGAAAAACACTACGTATAGGTAAATCGTCAATTTCCAACACATTTCATCTCTATAAAATTTCCTGTGGAACGCCTCTAAAGTCCTCAAATAATTAAAAATTACCGCATCATCAAATGAGTAAAATATGAGCGACTAAAATTTTGCTTTTTCCGCTTGACTCTCTAAACAAGAAATATTTCTAGCAACTCTAGAGACACTACCTTGCCCTCAAAAAATAGCTGCGGGCCCTCGAATGAGTGTAAAGTGAACAAAACTCAAATCACTCATACTTCATCAATAAACTCCCAGATCGAAATTGCTTAGAAAAAATTTCCATTGGTTTGTTCTTTCAAACTAGTTCGAGTGGAAAAAATGCAAAAAAAAAGATTTTCATGCCCTATACTGGAGATCACGACGACTCCGGGAAACATAAATCGAGCGATTCGGGCGAAATCGCCAAAAACGGCTATTTCGTAAACTACCGGGAATTTCGCTCTGAAATTTTCACTGAACACGTAAAATGATGCGACAAGCAAAACATGCTAAATGACTTTTTCTGTGCGGGCAATAGAATTTTTTTGAGAAGCGAAAAATCGAAAATCACTCATTTTTTGATGAGCTGCTGTGGCCAAACGGTGGCGTTTTGAGCGCTGCCAGTCCTGTGAGTCGTAGGTATTTTTGATGCCAACCTCTCATGAAATTTTGAGACGTTCAAGTGCGATGGATACGCCATGGAGAGCAGTCAAAAAATTCGACAGAAAAAACGCCTTTTTTTTAGGCATACTTTAAAGTCGAATAAAATAGAATCTATTCGACGAATTCTTTCGAGCCAAACTTTTTGAATGTACCAACATGTTTTCTGTGATGTATGGAAAAACCAGACCTCTTACTGTGAAACAGGAAAACTGAGACTGTTTGGCGCAGATGCCATTTTTTTCGAGGTCTTTTTTGAGAGGCATTTTCTCAAAAAATTGAGAACCCAGATTTTTTGTGATTTTTTTCTCGACAGATATTTGCAAACTATACATGATATCAAATTTCGAAAGCTTTTCCGCCGCTGGCCTGGCCAGAAAAAAATCGCAAAAATCGACACTTTTTTAGCATGCTTTTTTTGAGAGGCTCTAGCAAAAAATTTTTCTCTATACGAAAACACTCAAGTTTTTGGCTGAGGTGTACCGCTACTTTGACTACCAGAATATGAATTCCCAGACCTCTGGCTATCATGACAAACATTACATAAATATTAGAAAATGACAAAAAAAAATCAGCTTTTTTCCATTTAAAGCATTTTTATGGGCCCGATCGATCCGAGAGGCGAAACTTAAGGTTTTTTAGCGAGCCTCCATCCGGCCTCCCAATTTGAGCTCGCTGCGACCACGCGTTCTGGTACTTTACTCTTGTCAGGTACCAAATTTTTCCCCGTTGTTTCCGAGCACTAAACACAAGCACCCTCCCTTATAGTACTAGTTCTAGCATCTCTTCGAAATGCGTATTTTAGTTTTAGTGCTTTTTTCAAATCCGGAGGGCGCCGCGAGTAACCAGACAACACGCGCCCTCCGACTCCCCCCCACACAAACAACACACACACACACACACACCAAAACACACACCGCAAAACCCCCAAACAACAAAAAACACCCACAACAACACATCATCAACACCAACAACAACAAATCACACAAACCATCCAATCGCCACACTTTTAAAACCATCAACAAACCACCCAAAACAACATACCACACGCGCACAACAAATTTACTACAGCCCGTACCTTACTTGTAACCAAACTTTTTGTTTTACTTTTAAACACCCCGGCACTACTTAATTTACCAACAAACAACTCACACCTAACCATCAACCATCACTCAACAGGTCTAAAATAATTAAACTAATTCCTTTAGTATGACAATAATCCCTAAACCTATCGATTACAATTAAACACACACAAAACGAGTAGTCATAACCCATATGATCCTTATTTATCATGACTTTACCTTCAAACCCAATCTATCGTATATTACCATTGAATTTGCATTCCCATCCCATCTATCTTAACATACATCCCCTTATTCTTACTAAATCACTTCACCAAACCTATACACTACCGGACTCAATTCCTTATATTTCAGAGCTCGACAGAATGTGCAATAACAATTTCCTTAACGGAGACGTAAATATGAAAAAATTCCGCTATCACACCTCCAATTACCCTCAGGTTAAACAGGGGAAAAATTACACCCAAGACAAACAATACTCGTTTATTTAAATGTTAAACACAATTTTGTTCGATATAAGTTTTCCCATACACGCCCCTCAAACAATAAAAAGCATTTACCAAAAAACATTCAATATCACTTTAGCGCCAGACGTACGAAAATAGCACTCCAATAGCACACGAGAATTACAGAGTTTCATATGCCTACAAGTTTAAACCCACTTTCACAAACCACACTAGCGTTTCATACTGAATATCCGCATGAAAACATTACTATAGAGCCCCAAATATTCACCAACTTAATGATAGCTAAAATTACCATGAACACACTCTTTCAAATCAACCCGAAACACTCAATTCAAACTCATTTTCGTGAAGAAATTGAATGAATGAAAGGTAAATAACAGAGTATTAGATTACCCATCTTTCATTTCTCCGAAGATCCCATACAATCTGATCCTTCTTACATCTAAACCACTATAGAAACCCACAACATTTGACTAAAATAATCCCAAAATGAGTTTGCAAACAAAAGACTACATCCAACTGAAATTAGCCCGCTTTTAATAGAGAAACATCGCTATTATACGCCTCAATTAGAAAATGATTATGCAACACACGCGCCGTCGCGCGTTCGCGTTTAATACTAGAATATTTTGGTCGTGATTTAGGGGCCGCTCTGCGAGGGCGATGCCCTACGCAGAGCGGCACAGCCATGGTCTAGATGCCTATCAAAACCGAGGGGCCCTTTACTTACTCCGGATCACTCCAAAACTCTACAAAATACCCATAAATGTGCAATTTCTGCCATTTTGGGTGGATTTACCCCGTAGACTTTTATTATAACCTTCAACATCTCCCTCTGTATGAAGCTGAAATACATTTGTGCATGAATTCCCACTTATTTGCGATTTTTCATCGAAAATAACATTTTACCATCCGTAGACTTTTGGCGAATGTTTCCTAAAATTTATGAAATGCGTAGGGTTCTCACCTTGAAACCCTTCCATACTGTCCAAAAAAATTGTTCAAACACACTTCCCTGACGAGAAAACAGCCAAAATATTTGCAAAATATCATTTCCAAATATATTAAAAAATATTCATTAAAAAATTTTTCATCGACATAATTCATAAGACGCTCTGGATTCCGCTTCTTTTGAGCCTAAAATCGTCTCTCTGGCTTGTTTCTAAGTGCCATTTTTTTATCAATTTAATTAGGTATGGAATTTTCGAAGGTTTCTTCTTTTTCCCCAAATATCGATTGGACCATTTTCAAATTTTAACCATACAAACAACTCATCGATTTCTAGATCGTATCAAATTTTCAGACGTCTAACTTCAATGCCAACGAAAATATGGCTCATTGAAATTTCACACCTCTCGCGACCGAGTATTTATAGATCAATCATAAATGAAAATTTAAAAATCATAATTTATGTCATGATACCCCCTCATTCTCTTCGAATGAAATACCAAATAACGCCCACCAAAACCTCCAGAAACCATTTTCAAGGACAACTGAAATATCGCAGAAAACGTTTACGTGAAGAATTTCCAGAAAAACAACTGCCAGTCAAATTTTACCCCAAACAGGGAATTTTTTACCTGGAAAATGCTGGAAATTCGAACCTCTCATCGGGCACTGAAACATGAATAATTTAGAACGCCCACCAAAATCAGCGCAAAAATCCATGTTGGAATGAGTGATATCTCCATTTGAGCAGTAAATTTCTTCAAAGTAGAACATTTCACGAGCGCAAACCATTTGCAGAATTTCCATAAGTATACTTCAATCATTCACCAAAATAGAACCCTCGACCAAGTCTGAGAGAGAATTTACAAATTATTCCAAATTATTACGAGTGATGACATTTTACTTCTCGTAAATAACACATATGAGGCCTGCGAACCATATCTCTCGAAAATTCCAGACATCTCGGGGACACACATACGCACGCGCATTCACCATACAACGCCGATCCCTTAACCACTGTGCCATGGCGAGCAACAACCTTCTTACATTCCCATTCACAATAACAATTGACCTCTGATAAAATACTGAGAGAAAAGTTTCATTTCAAACGAACCTCGAATTTCATTTTTCAATCGCCAAAATTGATGAGAGAAAAATTCACTCATCGTACGCTCTTTAGTAATCGACAAATCCACCATGTACACTCTTTTTTTCAATGAAAATATAGGCATGATCACTAAACACTTCTTTTCCAGAAGCACATTCCATACCGAAATCGAATGTTTATTTTCTTCAACATGCATACAGTACGAATTTCCAATTTCCAACGTAAAAATACGCTGATAAACTCACAACACTAATTATGCCTAAATATCGAGTGATTCTGGAGCCTCATTTACCTCATTTATTGAGTATTAAACGTTTTGTATCGCCGTTGTGAACATTCCGACTAATATCATTAGCTGGCAACTGCAAACATTCTTATTCTTCATGAACGACCGACGCGACTCTGTTCATTTCGAAAACAGCGAGGAAATGCGAGCGATTTTCAATGTCACTCACTCGTAATGATGAGAGCCTCTTTCAATTCATGAAATTCGATTGCGTGCTGACACTTTAATTGCGCACAAGAGAAATTCTCACACCCAAAGATAAAAGCAAATGGCATCTATTCATCGCCCGAACGTCGACAAAACTCACAACTGATAGTCAAATTACGTAAAAATGAGTTAAATTTACGTTATATACATATATATGTATGACTCCCTGATGTTCTTACTCGTTAACACTGTGCTAAGAACGTGAAAAATTTCCTCGGAAAGATAGCCATTCAAAAATTTCGGTTTCAAAGTAACAACACTCTGACGTGACCGCACTCAGCTCGCACACATAGCCTCTGTACGGGTCGACTGTGGACTTTGAAAATTTCAACATCAAAATTCAAATTCGGGTTTCCATCGTTGATGGAGGTGAAAAACACTTTGTATAGGTAAATCGTCAATTTCCAACACATTTCATCTCTATAAAATTTCTTGTGCCTCGCCTCTAAAGTCCTCAAATAATTAAAAATTACCGCATCATCAAATGAGTGAAATATGAGCGACTAAAATTGAGCCTTTTTCGCTTGGCTCTCGAAACAAGAAATATTTCTAGCATTGCTAAAGACACTACCTTGCCCTCAAAAAATAGCTGCGTGCCCTCGAATGAGTGTAAAGTAAACAAAACTCAAATCACTCATACTTCATCAATAAACTCCCAGATCGAAATTGCTTAGAAAAAATTTCCATTGGTTTGCTCTTTCATACTAGTTCGAGCGGAAAAAAGGCAGAAAAAAGGATTTTTATGCCCTAAAATGGAGATCGCGACGACTCCAGGAAACATAAATCGAGCGATTCGGGCGAAATCGCCAAAAACGGCTATTTCGTTAACTACCGGGAATTTCGCTCTGAAAATTTCACTGAACACGTAAAATGATGCGCCAAGCAAAACATGCCAAATGACTTTTTCTGTGCGGGCAATAGAATTTTTATGAGCAGCGAAAAATCGAAAATCACTCATTTTTTGATGAGCTGCTGTGGCCAAACGGTGGCGTTTTGAGCGCTGCCAGTCCTGTGAGTTGTAGGTATTTTTGAAGCCAACCTCTCATGAAATTTTGAGACGTTCAAGTGCGATGGATACGCCATGGGGAGCAGTCAAAAAATCCGACAGAAAAAACGCCTTTTTTTTAAGCATACTTTAAAGTCGAATAAAAAAATATCTATTCGACGAATTCTTTTGAGCCAAACTTTTTGAATGTACCAACATGTTTTCTGTGTTGTGTAAGAAAACCAGACCTCTAACTGTGAAACAGGAAAACTGAGACTGTTTGGCGCAGATGCCTTTTTTTTCGAGGTCATATTTGAGAGGCATTTTCTCGCAAAATTGAGCACCCAGATTTTTTGTGATTTTTTTCTCGAGAGATATTTGCAGACTATACATGATATCAAATTTCGAAGGCTTTTCCGCCGCTGGCCTGGCCAGAAAAAAATTGCAAAAATCGACACTTTTTTGGCATGCTTTTTTTGAGAGGCTCTAGCAAAAAATTTTTCTCCATACGAAAACACTCAAGTTTTTGGCTGAGGTGTACCGCTACTTTGACTACCAGAATATGAATTCCCAGACCTCTGGCTATCATGACAAACATTACATAAATATTAGAAAATGACAAAAAAAAATCAGCTTTTTTCCATTTAAAGCATTTTTATGGGCCCGATCGAGCCGAGAGGCGAAACTTAAGGTTTTTTAACGAGCCTCCATCCGGCCTCCAAATTTGAGCTTGCTGCGAGCACGCGTTCTGGTACTTTACTCTTGTCAGGTACCAAATTTTTCCCCGTTGTTTCCGAGCACAAAACACAAGCACCCTCCCTTATAGTACTAGTTCTAGCATCTCTTCGAAATGCGTATTTTAGTTTTAGCGCTTTTGTCCAAAACGGAGGGCGCCGCGAGTAACCAGCACACACACGCGCCCTCCGACTCCCCCCCACAACACAACACACCCCAACACACACACACACCCAAACACACCCCCCGAAACCCCCAAACAACAAAAAACACCCACAACAACACATCATCAACAACACCAACAACAAATCACACATTCCACCCAATCGCCACACTTTTAAAACCATCAACAAATGACCCACAACAACATAGCACACGCGCACAACAAATTTAGTACAGCCCATGCGTTACTTGTCTCCAAACTTGTATGTTTTACTTTTAAACACCACAGCCACTACTTAATTTACCAACAAACAACTCACACCTAACCATCAACCATCACTCAACAGGTCAAAAATAATTTTACAACCTCCATCTTGTTTGGCAATAATCCCTAAACCTAACGATTACCATTAAACACACACAAAACGAGTTGTCATAACCTATATGATCCTTATTTATCATGACTTTACCTTCAAACCTATCATATATTACTGCACAATTTTCAACCGCTCATATTTCATCCCATCCATCTTAACATACATCCCCTTATTCTTACTAAATCACTCCACCAAACCTACACTACCCGACACAATTCCTTATATTTTAAAGTTCGACAGAAAGTTGCACAACAATTTCCTTAACGGAGACGTAAAAATGAAAGAATTCCTCCATCACACCTCCAATTATCTTCAGGTGAAACAGGGTAAAAAACATACCCAATACAATCAACACTTGTTTATTTAAATGTTCAACACAATTATGTTCCACATAAGTTTTCCCATATACGCCCCTCAAACAATAAAAAGCATTTACCAAAAAACGTTCTATATCACTTTAGCGCCAGACGTACGAAAATACCACTCCAATAGCACACGAGAATTACAGAGTTTCATATGCCTACAAGTTTAAACCCACTTTCACAAACCACACTAGCGTTTCATACTGAATATCCGCATGAAAACATTACTATAGAGCCCCAAATATTCACCAACTTAGTGATAGCTAAAATTACCATGAACACACTCTTTCAAATCAACCCGAAACACTCAATTCAAACTCATTTTCGTGAAGAAATTGAATGAATGAGCGGTAAATAACAGAGTATTAGATTACCCATCTTTCATTTCTCCGAAGATCCCATACAATCTGATCCTTCTTACATCTAAACCACTATAGAAACCCACAACATTTGACTAAAATAATCCCAAAATGAGTTTGCAAACAAAAGACTACATCCAACTGAAATTAGCCCGCTTTTAATAGAGAAACATCGCTATTATACGACTCAATTGGAAAATGATTATGCAACACACGCGCCGTCGCGCGTTCGCGTTTAATACTAGAATATTTTGGTCGTGATTTAGGGGCCGCTCTGCGAGGGCGATGCCCTACGCAGAGCGGCACAGCCATGGTCTTGATGCCTATCAAAACCGAGGGGCCCTTTACTTACTCCGGATCACTCAAAAACTCTACAAAATGCCCATAAATGTGCAATTTCTGCCATTTAGGGTGGATTTACCCCGTAGACTTTTATTATAACCTTCAACATCTCCCTCTGTATGAAGCTGAAATACATTTGTGCATGAATTCCCACTTTTTTGTGGTTTTTCATCGAAAATAACATTTTACCATCCGTAGACTTTTGGCAAATGTTTCCTAAAATTTCTGGAATGCGTACGTTTCCAACCTTGCAACCCTTCCATACTGTCCAAAAAAATTGTTCAAAACACACTTCCCTGACGAGAAAACAGCCAAAATATTTGCAAAATATCATTTCCGAATATATTAAAAAATATTCATTAAAAAATTTTTCATCGACATAATTCATAAGACGCTCTGGATTCCGCTTCTTTTGAGCCTAAAATCGTCTCTCTGGCTTGTTTCTAAGTGCCATTTTTTTATCAATTTAATTAGGTATGGAATTTTCGAAAGTTTCTTCTTTTCCCCCAAATATCGATTGGACCATTTTCAAATTTCAACCATACAAACTTCTCATTGATAACTAGATTGTATCAAAATTTCAGACTTCTTACTTGAATGCCAACGAAAATATGGCTCATTGAAATTTCACTCCTCTCGCGACCGAGAGTTTATACATCAATTATCAATGAAAATTTGAAAATCATAATTTATGTCTAAGCCCTCTCATTCTCTTTGAATGAAATACCAAATAACGCCCACCAAAACCTCCAGAAACCATTTTCAAGGACAATTGAAATAACGCAGAAAACGTTTACATGAAGAATTCCCAGAAAAACAACTGCCAGTCGAATTTTACCCCAAACAGGGAATTTTTTACCTGGAAAACGCTGGATGTTCGAACCTCTCCTCGGGCACTGAAACATGAATAATTTAGAACGCCCACCAAAATCAGCACAAAAATTTATGTTGGAATGAGTGATATCTCCATTTGAGCAGTAAATTTCTTCAAAGTAGAACATTTCACGAGCGCAAACCATTTGCAGAATTTCCATAAGTATACTTCAATCATTCACCATAATAGAACCCTCGACCAAGTCTGAGAGAGAATTTACAAATTTTCCAAATTATTATGAGTGATGACATTTTACTTTTCGTAAATAACACATATGAGACCTGCGAACCATATCTCTCGAAAATTCCAGACATCTCGGGGACACACATACGCACGCGCATTCACCATACAACGCCGATCCCTTAACCACTCTGCCACGGCGAGCAACAATCTTCTTACATTCCCATTCACAATAAAAATTGACCTCTGAAAAATACTGGGAGAAAATTTTCAATTCAAACGAACCTCGAATTTCATTTCTCAATCGCCAAAATTGATAAGAGAAAAATTCACTCATTGTACGCTCGTTAGTAATCGACAAATCCACCACGATGCACTTTTTCTTCAATGAGAATATAGGCATGATCACTAAACACTCCTTTTCCAAGGAGCACATTCCATATCGAAATCGAATGTTTATTTTCTTCAACATGCATACAGTACGAATTACCGATTCCCAACGTAAAAATACGCTGATAAACTCACAACACTCATTTTGCCTAAATATCGAGTGATTCTGGAGCCTCATTTACCTCATTTATTGAGTATTAAACGTTTTGTATCGCCATTGTGAACATTCCGACTAATATCATTAGCTGGCAACTGCAAACATTCTTATTCTTCATGAACGACCGACGCGACTTTGTTCATTTCGAAAACAGCGAGGAAATGCGAGCGATTTTCAATGTCACTCACTCGTAATGAGTGACAGTCTCTTTAAATTCATGAATTTCGACTGCGTGCTGACACTTTAATTGCGAACAAGAGAAATTCTCACACCCAAAGATGGAAGCAAATGGCATCTATTCATCGCCCGAACGTCGACAAAATTCACAACTGGTAGTCAAATTACGTAAAAATGAGTTAAATTTACGTTATATATATATATAAATGACTCCCTGATGTTCTTACTCGTTAACACTGTGCTAAGAACGTGAGAAATTTCTTCGGAGAGATAGCCATTCAAAATTTTCGGTTTCAAAGTAACAACACTCTGACGTGACCGCCGCCAGCTCACACACTTTGCATCAGAACGGGCAGAAGCTGGACTTATAAAATTTCGACACAAAATTCAAATTCGGGTTTCCATCGTTGATGGAGGTAAAAAACACTGTGTATAGGTAAATCGTCAATTTCCAACACATTTCATCTCTATAAAATTTCTTGTGGAACGCCTCTAAAGTCCTCAAATAATTAAAAATTACCGCATCATCAAATGAGTGAAATATGAGCGACTAAAATTGAGCCTTTTTCGCTTGGCTCTCGAAACAAGAAATATTTCTAGCATTGCTAAAGACACTACCTTGCCCTCAAAAAATAGCTGCGTGCCCTCGAATGAGTGTAAAGTGAACAAAACTCAAATCACTCATACTTCATCAATAAACTCCCAGATCGAAATTGCTTAGAAAAAATTTCCATTGGTTTGCTCTTTCATACTAGTGCGAGTGGAAAAAAGGCAGAAAAAAGGATTTTTATGCCCTAAAATGGAGATCGCGACGACTCCGGGAAACATAAATCGAGCGATTCGGGCGAAATCGCCAAAAACGGCTATTTCGTAAACTACCGGGAATTTCGCTCTGAAATTTTCACTGAACACGTAAAATGATGCGACAAGCAAAACATGCTAAATGACTTTTTCTGTGCGGGCAATAGAATTTTTTTGAGAAGCGAAAAATCGAAAATCACTCATTTTTTGATGAGCTGCTGTGGCCAAACGGTGGCGTTTTGAGCGCTGCCAGTCCTGTGAGTCGTAGGTATTTTTGATGCCAACCTCTCATGAAATTTTGAGACGTTCAAGTGCGATGGATACGCCATGGAGAGCAGTCAAAAAATTCGACAGAAAAAACGCCTTTTTTTAGGCATACTTTAAAGTCGAATAAAATAGAATCTATTCGACGAATTCTTTCGAGCCAAACTTTTTGAATGTACCAACATGTTTTCTGTGATGTATGGAAAAACCAGACCTCTTACTGTGAAACAGGAAAACTGAGACTGTTTGGCGCAGATGCCATTTTTTTCGAGGTCTTTTTTGAGAGGCATTTTCTCAAAAAATTGAGAACCCAGATTTTTTGTGATTTTTTTCTCGACAGATATTTGCAAACTATACATGATATCGAATTTCGAAAGCTTTTCCGCCGCTGGCCTGGCCAGAAAAAAATCGCAAAAATCGACACTTTTTTAGCATGCTTTTTTTGAGAGGCTCTAGCAAAAAATTTTTCTCTATACGAAAACACTCAAGTTTTTGGCTGAGGTGTACCGCTACTTTGACTACCAGAATATGAATTCCCAGACCTCTGGCTATCATGACAAACATTACATAAATATTAGAAAATGACAAAAAAAAATCAGCTTTTTTCCATTTAAAGCATTTTTATGGGCCCGATCGATCCGAGAGGCGAAACTTAAGGTTTTTTAGCGAGCCTCCATCCGGCCTCCCAATTTGAGCTTGCTGCGAGCACGCGTTCTGGTACTTTACTCTTGTGAGGTACCAAATTTTTCCCCGTTGTTTCCGAGCACAAAACACAAGCACCCTCCCTTATAGTACTAGTTCTAGCATCTCTTCGAAATGCGTATTTTAGTTTTAGTGCTTTTTTCAAATCCGGAGGGCGCCGCGAGTAACCAGCACACCAACGCGCCCTCCTCCTCCCACACACAAACACACACACACACACACACCCAAACACACACCGCCAAACCCCCAAACACAAAAAAAAACCACAATAACACATTATCAACACCACCAACAACAAACCACCCACACCATTCAATCTTCACACTTTTAAAACCATCAACAAATAGCCCACAACGACATACCACACGCGCACAACAAATTTAGTACAGCCCGTACCTTACTTGTGACCAAACTTTTATGTTTTACTTTTAAACACCCCGGCACTACTTCATTTACCAACAAACAACTCACACCTAACCATCAACCATCACTCAACAGGTCTAAAATAATTATACTAATTCTTTTAGTATGACAATAATCCCTAAACCTAGCGATTACCATTAAACACACACAAAACGAGTTGTCGTAACCTATATGATCCTTATTTATCATGACTTTACCTTCAAACCCAATCTGTCGTATTTTACTGTCGAATTTTCAGCCCCCTCATACTTCATCCCATCCATCTTAACATACATCCCCTTATTCTTACTAAATCACTTCACCAAACCTATACACTACCCGACTCAATTCCTTACATTTCAGAGCTCGACAGAATGTGCAATAACAATTTCCTTAACGGAGACGTAAATATGAAAAAATTCCGCTATCACACCTCTAATTACCCTCAGGTTAAACAGGTTAAAAAACACACCCAATAAAATCAACACTTGTTAATTTTAATGTTCAATACAATTATGTTCGATATAAGTTTTCCCATATACGCCCCTCAAACAATAAAAAGCATTTACCAAAAAACATTCAATATCACTTTAGCGCCAGACGTACGAAAATACCACTCCAATAGCACACGAGAATTACAGTGTTTCATATGCCTACAAGTTTAAACCCACTTTCACAAACCACACTAGCGTTTCATACTGAATATCCGCATGAAAACATTACTATAGAGCCCCAAATATTCACCAACTTAATGATAGCTAAAATTACCATGAACACACTCTTTCAAATCAACCCGAAACACTCAATTCAAACTCATTTTCGTGAAGCAATTGAATGAATGAGAGGTAAATAACAGAGTATTAGATTACCCATCTTTCATTTCTCCGAAGATCCCATACAATCTGATCCTTCTTACATCGAAACCACTATAGAAACCCACAACATTTGACTAAAATAATCCCAAAATGAGTTTGCAAACAATAGACTACATCCAACTGAAATTAGCCCGCTTTTAATAGAGAAACATCGCTATTATACGCCTCAATTGGAAAATGATTATGCAACACACGCGCTGTCGCGCGTTCAAGTTTAATGCTAAAAAATTTTGGTGGTGATTTAGGGGCCGCTCTGCGAGGGCGATGCCCTACGCAGAGCGGCACAGCCATGGTCTTGATACCTATCAAAACTCAGAAGCCCTTTACTTACTCCGGATCACTCAAAAACTCTACAAAATGACCATTAATGTGCAATTTCTGCCATTTTGGGCGGATTTATACCGTAGACTTTTATCACACCCTTAAACATCTCCCTCTGCATGAAACTGAAACACATTTGTGCATGAATTCCCACATTTTTGTGATTTTTCATCGAAAATAACATTTTACCATCCGTAGACTTTTGGCGAATGTTTCCCAAAATTTATGAAATGCGAACGTTTTCCACCTTGCAGCCCTTCCATACTGTCCAAAAAAATTGTTCAAAACACTCTTCCCTGACGAGAAAACAGCCAAAATATTTGCAAAATATCATTTCGAAATATATTAAAAAATATTCATTAACAAATTTTTCATCGACATAATTCATAAGACGCTCTCGATTCCGCTTCTTTTGAGCCTAAAATCGTCTCTCTGGCTTGTTTCTAAGTGCCATTTTTTTATCAATTTAATCAGGTATGGAATTTTCGAAGGTTTCTTCTTTTTCCCCAAATATCGATTGGACCATTTTCAAATTGTAACCATACAAACTTCTTATTGATATCTAGATTGTATCAAAATTTCAGACTTCTTACTTGAATGCCAACGAAAATATGGCTCATTGAAATTTCACTCCTCTCGCGACCGAGAGTTTATACATCAATTATCAATGAAAATTTGAAAATCATAATTTATGTCTAAACCCCCTCATTCTCTTTGAATGAAATACCAAATAACGCCCACCAAAACCTCCAGAAACCATTTTCAAGGACAATTGAAATAACGCAGAAAACGTTTACATGAAGAATTCCCAGAAAAACAACTGCCAGTCAAATTTTACCCCAAACGGGGAATTTTTTACCTGGAAAATGCTGGAAATGCGAACCTCTCATCGGGCACTGAAACATGAATAATTTAGAACGCCCACCAAAATCAGCGCAAAAATCCATGTTGGAATGAGTGATATCTCCATTTGAGCAGTAAATTTCTTCAAAGTAGAACATTTCACGAGCGCAAACCATTTGCAGAATTTCCATAAGTATACTTCAATCATTCACCAAAATAGAACCCTCGACCAAGTCTGAGAGAGAATTTACAAATTATTCCAAATTATTACGAGTGATGACATTTTACTTCTCGTAAATAAGACATATGAGGCCTGCGAACCATATCTCCCGAAAATTCCAGACATCTCGGGGACACACATACGCACGCGCATTCACCATACAACGCCGATCCCTTAACCACTGTGCCACGGCGAGCAACAATCTTCTTACGTTCCCATTCACAATAAAAATTGACCTCTGAAAAATACTGAGAGAATATTTTCATTTCAAACGAACCTCCAATTTCATTTTTCAGTCGCCAAAATTGATGAGAGAAAAATTCACTCATCGTACGCTCTTTAGTAATCGACAAATACACCATGATGCACTCTTTTTTCAATGAAAATATAGGCATGATCACTGAATACTCCATTTCCAAGGAGCTCATTCCATTTCGCAATCAAATATACATTATCTGCACGCGCATACAGTACGAATTTCCAATTTCCAACGTAAAAATACGCTGGTAAACTCACAACACTAATTTTGCCTAAATATCGAGTGATTCTGGAGCCTCATTTACCTCATTTATTGAGTATTAAACGTTTTGTATCGCCATTGTGAACATTCCGACTAATATCATTAGCTGGCAACTGCAAACATTCTTATTCTTCATGAACGACCGACGCGACTCTGTTCATTTCGAAAACAGCGAGAATGCGAGCGATTTTCAATGTCACTCACTCGTATAAGTGAGAGCCTCTTTAAATTCATGAATTTCGACTGCGTGCTGACACTTCAATTGTGAACAAGAGAAATTCTCACACCCAAAGATGGAAGCAAATGGCATCTATTCATCGCCCGAACGTCGACAAAATTCACAACTGATAGTCAAATTACGTAAAAATGAGTTAAATTTACGTTATATACATATATATGTATGACTCCCTGATGTTCTTACTCGTTAACACTGTGCTAAGAAGGTGAAAAATTTCCTCGGAAAGATAGCCATTCGAAAATTTCGGTTTCAAAGTAACAACACTCTGACGTGACCGCACTCAGCTCGCACACTTAGCATCAGAACGGGCAGAAGCTGGACTTGTAAAATTTCGACACAAAATTCAAATTCGAGTTTCCATCGTTGATGGAGGTGAAAAACACTACGTATAGGTAAATCGTCAATTTCCAACACATTTCATCTCTATAAAATTTCCTGTGGAACGCCTCTAAAGTCCTCAAATAATTAAAAATTACCGCATCATCAAATGAGTAAAATATGAGCGACTAAAATTTTGCTTTTTCCGCTTGACTCTCTAAACAAGAAATATTTCTAGCAACTCTAGAGACACTACCTTGCCCTCAAAAAATAGCTGCGGGCCCTCGAATGAGTGTAAAGTGAACAAAACTCAAATCACTCATACTTCATCAATAAACTCCCAGATCGAAATTGCTTAGAAAAAATTTCCATTGGTTTGCTCTTTCAAACTAGTTCGAGCGGAAAAAAGGCAGAAAAAAGGATTTTTATGCCCTAAAATGGAGATCGCGACGACTCCAGGAAACATAAATCGAGTGATTCGGGCGAAATCGCCAAAAACGGCTATTTCGTAAACTACCGGGAATTTTGCTCTGAAAATTTCACTGAACATGTAAAATGATGCGACAAGCAAAACATGCCAAATGACTTTTTCTGTGCGGCCAATAGAATTTTTTTGAGAAGCGAAAAATCGAAAATCACTCATTTTTTGATGAGCTGCTGTGGCCAAACGGTGGCGTTTTTGAGCGCTGCCAGTCCTCTGAGTCGTAGGTATTTTTGATGCCAACCTCTCATGAAATTTTGAGACGTTCAAGTGCGATGGATACGCCATGGGGAGCAGTCAAAAAATTCGACAAAAAAAACGTCTTTTTTTAAGCATACTTCAAAGTCGATTAAAAAAAAATCTATCCGACGAATTTTTTTGAGCCAAACTTTTTGAATGTACCAACATGTTTTCTGTAATGTGTCGAAAAACCAGACCTCTTACTGTGAAACAGGAAAACTGAGACTGTTTGGCGCAGATGCCTTTTTTTTCGAGGTCATATTTGAGAGGCATTTTCTCAAAAAATTGAGAACCCAGATTTTTTGTGATTTTTTTCACGAGAGATATTCCCAACCTCTACCAGATATCAAATTTTGAAAGCCTTTCCGCCGCTGGCCTGGCCAGAAAAAAATCGCAAAAATCGACAATTTTTTGGCATGCTTTTTTTGAGAGGCTCTAGCAAAAAATTTTTCTCTATACGAAAAACCTCAAGTTTTTGGCTGAGGTGTACCGCTACTCTGGCTACCCAGAAATGAAATCCGCAGACCTCTAGCTATCACAGCGAAAATTAGATAAATATTAGAAAATGACGAAAAAAAAAACGTTTTTTTTCATTTAAAGCATTTTTATGGGCCCGATCGAGCCGAGAGGCGAAACTTAAGGTTTCTTAGCGACTCTCCATCTGCCCTCCAAATTTGAGCCCGCTGCGACCCCGCGTTCTGGTACTTTACTCCTGTGTGAATCGGGATTCCGCCCATTGTTTCCGAGCACTAAACACAAGCACCCTCCCTTATAGTACTAGTTCTAGCATCTCTTCGAAATGCGTATTTTAGTTTTAGTGCTTTTTTCAAATCCGGAGGGCGCCGCAAGTAACCAGCACACCATAGCGCCCTCCTCCTCCCACACACAAACACACACCCACACACACACACCCAAACACACACCGCCAAACCCCCAAACAACAAAAAACACCCACAACAACACATCATCAATACCACCAACAACAAATCACACATTCCATCCAATCGCCACACTTTTAAAACCATCAACAAATAGCCCACAACGACATACCACACGCGCACAACAAATTTAGTACAGCCCATGCGTTACTTGTCTCCAAACTTGTATGTTTTACTTTTAAACACCACAGCCACTACTTAATTTACCAACAAACAACTCACACCTAACCATCAACCATCACTCAACAGGTCTAAAATAATTAAACTAATTCCTTTAGTATGACAATAATCCCTAAACCTATCGATTACAATTAAACACACACAAAACGAGTAGTCATAACCCATATGATCCTTATTTATCATGACTTTACCTTCAAACCCAATCTATCGTATATTACCATTGAATTTGCATTCCCATCCCATCTATCTTAACATACATCCCCTTATTCTTACTAAATCACTTCACCAAACCTATACACTACCGGACTCAATTCCTTATATTTCAGAGCTCGACAGAATGTGCAATAACAATTTCCTTAACGGAGACGTAAATATGAAAAAATTCCGCTATCACACCTCCAATTACCCTCAGGTTAAACAGGGGAAAAATTACACCCAAGACAAACAATACTCGTTTATTTAAATGTTAAACACAATTTTGTTCGATATAAGTTTTCCCATACACGCCCCTCAAACAATAAAAAGCATTTACCAAAAAACATTCAATATCACTTTAGCGCCAGACGTACGAAAATAGCACTCCAATAGCACACGAGAATTACAGAGTTTCATATGCCTACAAGTTTAAACCCACTTTCACAAACCACACTAGCGTTTCATACTGAATATCCGCATGAAAACATTACTATAGAGCCCCAAATATTCACCAACTTAATGATAGCTAAAATTACCATGAACACACTCTTTCAAATCAACCCGAAACACTCAATTCAAACTCATTTTCGTGAAGAAATTGAATGAATGAAAGGTAAATAACAGAGTATTAGATTACCCATCTTTCATTTCTCCGAAGATCCCATACAATCTGATCCTTCTTACATCTAAACCACTATAGAAACCCACAACATTTGACTAAAATAATCCCAAAATGAGTTTGCAAACAAAAGACTACATCCAACTGAAATTAGCCCGCTTTTAATAGAGAAACATCGCTATTATACGCCTCAATTAGAAAATGATTATGCAACACACGCGCCGTCGCGCGTTCGCGTTTAATACTAGAATATTTTGGTCGTGATTTAGGGGCCGCTCTGCGAGGGCGATGCCCTACGCAGAGCGGCACAGCCATGGTCTAGATGCCTATCAAAACCGAGGGGCCCTTTACTTACTCCGGATCACTCCAAAACTCTACAAAATACCCATAAATGTGCAATTTCTGCCATTTTGGGTGGATTTACCCCGTAGACTTTTATTATAACCTTCAACATCTCCCTCTGTATGAAGCTGAAATACATTTGTGCATGAATTCCCACTTATTTGCGATTTTTCATCGAAAATAACATTTTACCATCCGTAGACTTTTGGCGAATGTTTCCTAAAATTTATGAAATGCGTAGGGTTCTCACCTTGAAACCCTTCCATACTGTCCAAAAAAATTGTTCAAACACACTTCCCTGACGAGAAAACAGCCAAAATATTTGCAAAATATCATTTCCAAATATATTAAAAAATATTCATTAAAAAATTTTTCATCGACATAATTCATAAGACGCTCTGGATTCCGCTTCTTTTGAGCCTAAAATCGTCTCTCTGGCTTGTTTCTAAGTGCCATTTTTTTATCAATTTAATTAGGTATGGAATTTTCGAAGGTTTCTTCTTTTTCCCCAAATATCGATTGGACCATTTTCAAATTTTAACCATACAAACAACTCATCGATTTCTAGATCGTATCAAATTTTCAGACGTCTAACTTCAATGCCAACGAAAATATGGCTCATTGAAATTTCACACCTCTCGCGACCGAGTATTTATAGATCAATCATAAATGAAAATTTAAAAATCATAATTTATGTCATGATACCCCCTCATTCTCTTCGAATGAAATACCAAATAACGCCCACCAAAACCTCCAGAAACCATTTTCAAGGACAACTGAAATATCGCAGAAAACGTTTACGTGAAGAATTTCCAGAAAAACAACTGCCAGTCAAATTTTACCCCAAACAGGGAATTTTTTACCTGGAAAATGCTGGAAATTCGAACCTCTCATCGGGCACTGAAACATGAATAATTTAGAACGCCCACCAAAATCAGCGCAAAAATCCATGTTGGAATGAGTGATATCTCCATTTGAGCAGTAAATTTCTTCAAAGTAGAACATTTCACGAGCGCAAACCATTTGCAGAATTTCCATAAGTATACTTCAATCATTCACCAAAATAGAACCCTCGACCAAGTCTGAGAGAGAATTTACAAATTATTCCAAATTATTACGAGTGATGACATTTTACTTCTCGTAAATAACACATATGAGGCCTGCGAACCATATCTCTCGAAAATTCCAGACATCTCGGGGACACACATACGCACGCGCATTCACCATACAACGCCGATCCCTTAACCACTGTGCCATGGCGAGCAACAACCTTCTTACATTCCCATTCACAATAACAATTGACCTCTGATAAAATACTGAGAGAAAAGTTTCATTTCAAACGAACCTCGAATTTCATTTTTCAATCGCCAAAATTGATGAGAGAAAAATTCACTCATCGTACGCTCTTTAGTAATCGACAAATCCACCATGTACACTCTTTTTTTCAATGAAAATATAGGCATGATCACTAAACACTTCTTTTCCAGAAGCACATTCCATACCGAAATCGAATGTTTATTTTCTTCAACATGCATACAGTACGAATTTCCAATTTCCAACGTAAAAATACGCTGATAAACTCACAACACTAATTATGCCTAAATATCGAGTGATTCTGGAGCCTCATTTACCTCATTTATTGAGTATTAAACGTTTTGTATCGCCGTTGTGAACATTCCGACTAATATCATTAGCTGGCAACTGCAAACATTCTTATTCTTCATGAACGACCGACGCGACTCTGTTCATTTCGAAAACAGCGAGGAAATGCGAGCGATTTTCAATGTCACTCACTCGTAATGATGAGAGCCTCTTTCAATTCATGAAATTCGATTGCGTGCTGACACTTTAATTGCGCACAAGAGAAATTCTCACACCCAAAGATAAAAGCAAATGGCATCTATTCATCGCCCGAACGTCGACAAAACTCACAACTGATAGTCAAATTACGTAAAAATGAGTTAAATTTACGTTATATACATATATATGTATGACTCCCTGATGTTCTTACTCGTTAACACTGTGCTAAGAACGTGAAAAATTTCCTCGGAAAGATAGCCATTCAAAAATTTCGGTTTCAAAGTAACAACACTCTGACGTGACCGCACTCAGCTCGCACACATAGCCTCTGTACGGGTCGACTGTGGACTTTGAAAATTTCAACATCAAAATTCAAATTCGGGTTTCCATCGTTGATGGAGGTGAAAAACACTTTGTATAGGTAAATCGTCAATTTCCAACACATTTCATCTCTATAAAATTTCTTGTGCCTCGCCTCTAAAGTCCTCAAATAATTAAAAATTACCGCATCATCAAATGAGTGAAATATGAGCGACTAAAATTGAGCCTTTTTCGCTTGGCTCTCGAAACAAGAAATATTTCTAGCATTGCTAAAGACACTACCTTGCCCTCAAAAAATAGCTGCGTGCCCTCGAATGAGTGTAAAGTAAACAAAACTCAAATCACTCATACTTCATCAATAAACTCCCAGATCGAAATTGCTTAGAAAAAATTTCCATTGGTTTGCTCTTTCATACTAGTTCGAGCGGAAAAAAGGCAGAAAAAAGGATTTTTATGCCCTAAAATGGAGATCGCGACGACTCCAGGAAACATAAATCGAGCGATTCGGGCGAAATCGCCAAAAACGGCTATTTCGTTAACTACCGGGAATTTCGCTCTGAAAATTTCACTGAACACGTAAAATGATGCGCCAAGCAAAACATGCCAAATGACTTTTTCTGTGCGGGCAATAGAATTTTTATGAGCAGCGAAAAATCGAAAATCACTCATTTTTTGATGAGCTGCTGTGGCCAAACGGTGGCGTTTTGAGCGCTGCCAGTCCTGTGAGTTGTAGGTATTTTTGAAGCCAACCTCTCATGAAATTTTGAGACGTTCAAGTGCGATGGATACGCCATGGGGAGCAGTCAAAAAATCCGACAGAAAAAACGCCTTTTTTTTAAGCATACTTTAAAGTCGAATAAAAAAATATCTATTCGACGAATTCTTTTGAGCCAAACTTTTTGAATGTACCAACATGTTTTCTGTGTTGTGTAAGAAAACCAGACCTCTAACTGTGAAACAGGAAAACTGAGACTGTTTGGCGCAGATGCCTTTTTTTTCGAGGTCATATTTGAGAGGCATTTTCTCGCAAAATTGAGCACCCAGATTTTTTGTGATTTTTTTCTCGAGAGATATTTGCAGACTATACATGATATCAAATTTCGAAGGCTTTTCCGCCGCTGGCCTGGCCAGAAAAAAATTGCAAAAATCGACACTTTTTTGGCATGCTTTTTTTGAGAGGCTCTAGCAAAAAATTTTTCTCCATACGAAAACACTCAAGTTTTTGGCTGAGGTGTACCGCTACTTTGACTACCAGAATATGAATTCCCAGACCTCTGGCTATCATGACAAACATTACATAAATATTAGAAAATGACAAAAAAAAATCAGCTTTTTTCCATTTAAAGCATTTTTATGGGCCCGATCGAGCCGAGAGGCGAAACTTAAGGTTTTTTAACGAGCCTCCATCCGGCCTCCAAATTTGAGCTTGCTGCGAGCACGCGTTCTGGTACTTTACTCTTGTCAGGTACCAAATTTTTCCCCGTTGTTTCCGAGCACAAAACACAAGCACCCTCCCTTATAGTACTAGTTCTAGCATCTCTTCGAAATGCGTATTTTAGTTTTAGCGCTTTTGTCCAAAACGGAGGGCGCCGCGAGTAACCAGCACACCAGCGCCCTCCTCCTCCCACAACACAACACACACCCACACACACACACCCAAACACACACCGCCAAACCCCAACAAAAAACACCCACAACAACACATCACCAACACCACCAACAACAAACCACCCATACCACTCACACTCCTCACACTTATAAAACCATCAACAAATAGCCCACAACGACATACCACACGCGCACAACAAATTTAGTACAGCCCATGCGTTACTTGTTTCCAAACTTGTATGTTTTACTTTTAAACACCCCGGCACTACTTCATTTACCAACAAACAACTCACACCTAACCATCAACCATCACTCAACAGGCATAAAATAACTATACTAACTCCTCTAGTATGACAATAATCCCTAAACCTATCGATTACAATTAAACACACACAAAACGAGTAGTCATAACCCATATGATCCTTATTTATCATGACTTTACCTTCAAACCCAATCTATCGTATATTACCATTGAATTTGCAGCCCCCTCATACTTCATCCCATCTATCTGAACATACATCCTCTTATCCTTACTAAATCATTTCACCAAACCTATACACTACCCAACTCATATCCTTATATTTTAAAGCTCGACAGAAAGTTGCATAACAATTTCCTTAACGGAGACGTATAGATGATAAAATTCCTCTATCACACCTCCAATTACCCTCAGGTTAAACAGGTAAAAAAACACACCCAATACAATCAACACTTGTTTATTTAAATGTTCAATACAATTATGTTCGATATAAGTTTTCCCATATACGCCCCTCAAACAATAAAAAGCATTTACCAAAAAACATTCAATATCACTTTAGCGCCAGACGTACGAAAATACCACTCCAATAGCACACGAGAATTACAGAGTTTCATATGCCTACAAGTTTAAACCCACTTTCACAAACCACACTAGCGTTTCATACTGAATATCCGCATGAAAACATTACTATAGAGCCCCAAATATTCACCAACTTAGTGATAGCTAAAATTACCATGAACACATTCTTTCAAATCAACCCGAAACACTCAATTCAAACTCATTTTCGTGAAGAAATTAATGAATGAGGGGTAAATAACAGAGTATTAGATTACCCATCTTTCATTTCTCCGAAGATCCCATACAATCTGATCCTTCTTCAATCCAAACCACTATAGAAACCCACAACATTTGACTAAAATAATCCCAAAATGAGTTTGAAAACAAAAGACTACATCCAACTGAAATTAGCCCGCTTTTAATAGAGAAACATCGCTATTATACGACTCAATTGGAAAATGATTATGCAACACACGCGCCGTCGCGCGTTCGCGTTTAATACTAGAATATTTTGGTCGTGATTTAGGGGCCGCTCTGCGAGGGCGATGCCCTACGCAGAGCGGCACAGCCATGGTCTTGATGCCTATCAAAACCAAGGGGCCCTTTACTTACTCCGGATCACTCAAAAACTCTACAAAATGCCCATAAATGTGCAATTTCTGCCATTTTGGGCGGATTTATCCCGTAGACTTTTTCCATAAACTTAAACTTCTCCCTCTGCATGAAACTGAAATACATTTGTGCATGAATTCCCACATTTTTGTGATTTTTCATCGAAAATAACATTTTACCATCCGTAGACTTTTGGCGAATGTTTCCTAAAATTTATGAAATGCGAACGCTTCCCACCTTGCAACCCTTCCATACTGTCCAAAAAAATTGTTCAAAACACTCTTCCCTGACGAGAAAAAAGCCAAAATATTTGCAAAATATCATTTCCAAATATATTAAAAAATATTCATTAACAAATTTTTCATCGACATAATTCATAAGACGCTCTCGATTCCGCTTCTTTTGAGCCTAAAATCGTCTCTCTGGCTTGTTTCTAAGTGCCATTTTTTTATCAATTTAATTAGGTATGGAATTTTCGAAGGTTTCTTCTTTTTCCCCAAATATCGATTGGACCATTTTCAAATTTCAACCATACAAACTTCTCATTGATATCTAGATTGTATCAAAATTTCAGACTTCTTACTTGAATGCCAACGAAAATATGGCTCATTGAAATTTCACTCCTCTCGCGACCGAGAGTTTATACATCAATTATCAATGAAAATTTGAAAATCATAATATATGTCTAAACCCCCTCATTCTCTTTGAATGAAATACCAAATAACGCCCACCAAAACCTCCAGAAACCATTTTCAAGGACAATTGAAATAACGCAGAAAACGTTTACATGAAGAATTCCCAGAAAAACAACTGCCAGTCAAATTTTACCCCAAACGGGGAATTTTTTACCTGGAAAATGCTGGAAATTCGAACCTCTCATCGGGCACTGAAACATGAATAATTTAGAACGCCCACCAAAATCAGCGCAAAAATCCATGTTGGAATGAGTGATATCTATATTTGAGCAGTAAATTTCTTCAAAGTAGAACATTTCACGAGCGCAAACCATTTGTAGAATTTCCATAAGTATACTTCAATCATTCACCAAAATAGAACCCTCGACCAAGTCTGAGAGAGAATTTACAAATTATTCCAAATTATTACGAGTGATGACATTTTACTTCTCGTAAAGAACACATATGAGGCCTGCGAACCATATCTCTCGAAAATTCCAGACATCTCGGGGACACACATACGCACGCGCATTCACCATACAACGCCGATCCCTTAACCACTGTGCCATGGCGAGCAACAACCTTCTTACATTCCCATTCACAATAACAATTGACCTCTGAAAAATACTGAGAGAAAATTTTCATTTCAAACGAACCTCGAATTTCATTTTTCAATCGCCAAAATTGATGAGAGAAAAATTCACTCATCGTACGCTCTTTAGTAATCGACAAATCCACCATGTACACTCTTTTTTTCAATGAAAATATAGGCATGATCACTAAACACTTCTTTTCCAAGGAGCACATTCCATACCGAAATCGAATGTTTATTTTCTTCAAATGCATACAGTACGGATTTCCAATTTTCAACGTAAAAATACGCTGATAAACTCACAACACTAATTATGCCTAAATATCGAGTGATTCTGGAGCCTCATTTACCTCATTTATTGAGTATTTAACGTTTTGTATCGCCATTGTGAACATTCCGACTAATATCATTAGCTGGCAACTGCAAACATTCTTATTCTTCATGAACGACCGACGCGACTCTGTTCATTTCGAAAACAGCGAGGAAATGCGAGCGATTTTCAATGTCACTCACTCGTAATGAGTGAGAGCCTCTTTCAATTCATGAATTTCGATTGCGTGCTGACACTTTAATTGCGCACAAGAGAAATTCTCCCACCCAAAGATGGAAGCAAATGGCATCTATTCATCGCCCGAACGTCGACAAAATTCACAACTGATAGTCAAATTACGTAAAAATGAGTTAAATTTACGTTATATATATACACAAATGACTCCCTGATGTTCTTACTCGTTAACACTGTGCTAAGAACGTGAGAAATTTCCTCGGAAAGATAGCCATTCGAAAATTTCGGTTTCAAAGTAACAACACTCTGACGTGACCGCACTCAGCTCACACACTTTGCATCAGAACGGGCAGAAGCTGGACTTATAAAATTTCGACACAAAATTCAATTTCGAGTTTCCATCGTTGATGGAGGTGAAAAACATTACGTATAGGTAAATCGTCAATTTCCAACACATTTCATCTCTATAAAATTTCTTGTGACTCGCCTCTAAAGTCCTCAAATAATTGAAAACAACAACTCATTAAAAATGATAGAATTTGATTGCTTGAAATTGAGCTTTTTCCGATTGGCTCTCGAAACAAGAAATATTTCTAGGAACTCTAGAGACACTACCTTGCCCTCAAAACACAGCTGCGGGCCCTCGAATGAGTGTAAAGTGAACAAAACTCAAATCACTCATACTTCATCAATAAACTCCCAGATCGAAATTGCTTAGAAAAAATTTCCATTGGTTTGCTCTTTCAAACTAGTTAGAGTGTAAAAAAGGCAGAAAAAAGGATTTTTATGCCCTATAATGGAGATCGCGACGACTCCGGGAAACATAAATCGAGCGATTCGGGCGAAATCGCCAAAAACGGCTATTTCGTAAACTGATGCGAATTTCGCTCTGAAAATTTCACTGAATACGTAAAATGATGCGACTAGCAAAACATGTTAAATGACTTTTTCTGTGCGGGCGAAAGATTGTTTTTGAGCGGCGAAAAATCGAAAATCACTCATTTTTTGATGAGCTCCTGCGGCCAAACGGTAGCGTTTTGAGCGCTGCCAATCCTGTGAGTCGTAGGTATTAATGATGCCAACCTCTCATGAAAATTTGAGGCTCTCACCTGCAATGGATACGCCATGAGGAGCAGTCAAAAAGTCGGACCGAAAAAACGCCCTTTTTACACCTATTTTCGAAGCCCTATAAAAAATTTTCTAGCCCGAAAATCGAAAAACAAAAAACCACTTTTTCGAAGAAAATTGTTTTCAATATTGTGTCGAAAAATCAGACCTTTTGTTTCATAAATGAAAAAGATGGAGTGTTTGGCGCGGAACACATATTTTTTTCGAGAGTATTTAAGGCTCATTTACTCGGAAAATTGAAAATCCAGATTTTTTGTGATTTTTTCAGTGAAAGACCTTTCCAATGTCTACAAGATATCAAAGTTTGGACGCTTTTAAGCGGCGGGCCTGGCCAGAAAAAAATGCCAAAAATCGACAACTTTTTTGCATGCTTTTTTTAAGAGGCTCTAGCAAAAAATTTTTCTCTATACGAAAAACCTCAAGTTTTTGGCTGAGGTGTACCGCTACTCTGGCTACAAAAAAATGAAATCGGCATGGCTGTAGAGGCGCCCCAAAATTATTGATAAATAGAAAACAAAACGCTTTTTCAAACGGTTTTTTCTCATTTAAAGCATTTTTATGGGACCGATCGAGCCGAGAGGCGAAACTTAAGGTTTTTTAGCGAGTGTCCACCTGGCCTCCAAATTTGAGCTCGCTGCGACCACGCGTTCTGGTACTTTACTCCTGTGTGAATCGGGATTCCGCCCATTGTTTCCGAGCACTAAACACAAGCACCCTCCCTTATAGTACTAGTTCTAGCATCTCTTCGAAATGCGTATTTTAGTTTTAGTGCTTTTTTCAAATCCGGAGGGCGCCGCAAGTAACCAGAACACCAACGCGCCCTCCTCCTCCCACACACAAACACACACCCACACACACACCCAAACACACACCGCCAAACCCCCAAACAACAAAAAACACCCACAACAACACATCATCAACAACACCAACAACAAACCATACACCCCATACACTCTTCACACTTCTAAAACCATCAACAAATGACCCACAACAACATAGCACACGCGCACAACAACATACCACACGCGCACAACAAATTTAGTACAGCCCATGCATTACTTTAATTCAAACTTATATGTTTTACTTTTAAACACCACAGCCACTACTTAATTTACCAACAAACAACTCACACCTAACCATCAACCATCACTCAACAGGTCAAAAATAATTATACTAACTCCTCTAGTATGACAATAATCCCTAAACCTATCGATTACCATTAAACACACACAAAACGAGTAGTCGTAACATATATGATCCTTATTTATCATGACTTTACCTTCAAACCTAATCTCTCGTATTCTACTGTTGAATTTTCAGCCCCCTTATACTTCATCCCATATATCTTAACATACATCCCCTTATTCTTACTAAATCATTTCACCAAACCTATACACTACCCAACTCAATTCCTTATATTTTAAAGCTCGACAGAAAGTTGCACAACAATTTCCTTAACTTAGACATATAGATGATAAAATTCCTCTATCACACTTCCAATTACCCTCAGGTTAAACAGGTAAAAAACACACCGAATACAATCAACACTTGTTTATTGAAATGTTCAACACAATTATGTTCGGTATAAGTTTTCCCATATACGCCCCTCTAACAATAAAAAGCATTTACCAAAAAACGTTCAATATCACTTTAGGGCCAGACGTACGGAAATAGCACTACAATAGCACACGAGAATTACAAACTTTCATATGCTTACAAGTTTATACCCACTTCAAAAAACCACACTAGCGTTTCACACTGAATATCCGAAAGAAAACTTTACTATAGAACCCCAAATATTCACCAACTTGATGATAGTTCAAATTACAATGAACAAGCTCGTTCAAATCAACCAGAAAAACTCAGTTCAAATTAATTTTCGTGAATAAACGGAATGAATGAAGGGTAAATGGTAGAGTATTAGATTATCCATCTTCCTTTACTCAAGAGATCCCATACAATCCGATCCTCCTTCAACCTCAACCACTACAGAGACCCACAACATTTCCATAAAATTATTACAAAATAAATTTGAAAACAAAAGACCACATCCAACTGAAAATTAGCCCGCTTTTAATAGAGAAACATCGCTTTTCTACGCCTCAATTGGAAATATGATTATGCAACACACGCGCAGTTGCTCGTGTGTTGCATAATCATATTTCCAGGTTGAGGCTAGTAGTTTTAGTTGTAATTTTTGGGCCGCTCTGGCGGTCCATAGCCCGCGGCAGAGCGGCACAGTCCTGGTCTTGATACCTATCAAAACCTAGAACTCTTCATTTACAGAAGTTCACTCATAACCTTCAAACAATACCAAAAATATGTCATTTCTTCCCATTTTCGGTGTGTTTACCCAGTAGACTTTTGTCATAACCTTCAACATCTAACTCTGCATGAAACTGAAATACATTTGTGCATGAATTCCCACTTTTTGCGATTTTTCATCGAAAATAACAGTTTACCATCCGTAGACTTTTGGCGACCGTTTTCTAATATTTCTGAAATGCCTACGTTATGCACATTGCAACCCTTCCATAGTGTCCAATAAAATTGTTCAAAACACGCTTCCCTGACGAGAAAACTGCCAAAATGTTTGCAAAAACTCATTTGCAAATATATTAAAAAATATTCATTAACAAATTTTTCATCGACATAATTTATAAGACGCTTTCGATTCCGCTTCTTTTGAGCCTAAAATCGTCTCTCTGGCTTGTTTCTAAGTGTCATTTTTTAATCAATTTAATTAGGTATGGAATTTTCGAAGGTTTCTTCCTTTTCCCCAAATACCGATTGGACCATTCTCAAATTGTAACCATACAAACTTCTTATTGATTTCTAGATTGTATCAAAATTTCAGACTTCTACCTTCAATGCCAACAAAAATATGCCTCATTGAAATTTCACTCAATTTGAGACCGAGTTCATCCACAGATTATTATTGAAAATTAAAAATACTCAAAACATATCGTCACTTTTAGTTTCTCGAGATGAAAAAAACGTTATCTCTTACGAACATCATGAAGCAAGTTTCATGCGTATTTCAGCATCGAACTAACTGAAATGAGCGTTTTATCGAATTTCGAAATAAATTCATGTTTTTGTAATTTGAAGCTCCAAGTGGCCAATTTCCCGACAGAAAAACATAATGAAATTGATCCTCTCATCAAACACTATAGCCTGACTGAATTGGAACGCATTCAAAATACAACTTCATCATCTACGCTAGAATGAGTACTTATTCGCGTTGAGGATCATATTTCCTCAGAATGAAACAATTTGTGAGCGGAAACAATTTTCCCGTGTAACCCGACCTATTTCTCAATTACTGACCGACATGGAAGCCTGAACAAAGTCTGAGTGAGTATTTACAAATTTTTGAAAATATTCAAGAAATAATATTTTAGTTTCCGTAAATAATGTTTTTACGACCCGCAAACACTCTCAAAAATTAAGTACATATCGGAAACACATCCTCATCAAATATGAACCCTGAGTGAGCCTCTAAACGATGTCCTCTCAATGACAATGAGTGGCTCAGAGAATCTGCGGATGCGATTGAGAGGATTTTGGTGCAGTCAAACGATGAGTTATAATATCTATTTCTAAACGGAAATTCAGTGCACTGTTGAAAAGTTCCTGGTCTGAAAAATCTGAAACTTTCAATGTTGTAACATTAAAACTAATGCGAGAAATAATAACTCAAAGTACCGTGTTTCGCAATCGAATCGGTCCCAGCCAGATGCGCCAATTTTCTGCTGTAATTAAGCCATGATCACAAAGACCCAAATTTTCAATGAGCTTTTTTTATTCACGGAGTGAAAAGTACAGTTTCTGACCTATGAGCAGACACAATTCCAGATTTCTAGCATCAAAAACTGCTGGTGGGCACACAACACAAATTTGCAAAAAAAGGCCTTAAAACGAGGTATCGCAGTGCTCATAAAATCTACCAACAAGGCGTTTTCAAAGTCTCACAACTGTAGATTTATTCGAATTTCTACATGTTTTTTCAGTTTTTATGTATGAATGTCGTATCAAAAATCTCCAGAAAGAAAATGAAAACCCCAATCACTCGCTATATGCAAGAAAACTCGAGTCAAAAACGCACTTCCAGCAGATTCGCGACTTCGAACGTCAAATTTCACTGAGAAGGCATGTTTGAGAGTCCATTACGACGTATTCTCGACAACGGTGGTTATGTGAAATAAATGAGTAGTCTCACCTAGTCATTGTTGAAATGCAGAAATTATAATCTACTCCTCATATGTGATAGAAAAAAAATGACGTCGATTCGAAAACGCCAAGTTGAGCGAATATTCCATTCTCCGTTCGGTGGCGTGAAAATCCGTCGATAAGGCAACTTTGAGTACCCAAAACACCTACTTTTTACTGTTTTCTTGATTATTTTTCTCTTTAGTGTTCATGACAAGCACACATTCTAATAGTGTTCAAAAATTGAAGTACATAACACCAAAACAGCCTGAGAAAATCGACTTTGAAAACGCAAGATTGATGAAATTTTACGACGATTCGCAGAACACGCGCGGGGCAACGAGAATATATACGATGATTTGGACTTTGAAAATTTCGATATGAAACCATTTATGGCTATTATTGACCGAAAAACGTTTGTTGAACAAAATAAACACTACCTTTCGGTAAATCGTCTATTTCCAACACATTTCATCTCTATGAAATTTTTTGTGGGACCACTCCAAAAGCCTTAAATAAATGCATCACTCAATATGAGTGATTTTGAGAGGTATAAATGTCATATTTTCGACTCGACCCTCGTGACAAGAAATATTTCTAGCAACTTTAAAGGCACTACCTTGCCCTCAAAAAATAGCTGCGTGTCCTAAAATATGTTTAAAGTCGAAAAAACTTTAAACACTCATCACTCATTATTAAGCTTTCGGATCGAAATTGCTTAGAAAAATTTTTCAATAATTTGCGCTCTCACACTATTTCGAGTTTAAAAAAAGCCCAAAAAATAGTTTTTTATGCCCTATATTGGTAATCGCGGTTACTCAGGGAAACATAAATCGAGCGAAATGTGGAAAAATCACCAAAAACAGCTATCTCGTAAACTACTGGGAATTTTGTTTTGAAAATTTCACCGAATGCGTAAAATGAAGCGACAAGCAAAACATGTTAAATGACTTTTTCTGTGCGGGCGATAGAATTTTTTTGAGAAGCGAAAAATCGAAAATCACTCATTTTTTTGATGAGCTGCTGTGGCCAAACGGTTGCGATTGGGGCGTTGCCGCTCCTGTGGGTCGTAAGTATTTTTGATGCCAACCTTTCATGAAATTTTGAACTTCCCACGTGCGATGGATACGCCATGAGAAGCTGTCGAAAAATCCGACCGAAAAAACGTGTTTTTTTACACCCCACTTTGAAGTCGAATAAAAAAAAATCTATCAGACGAATTCGTTTGAGCCGAACTTTTTGAATGTACCAACATGTTTTCTGTGAGATTTGAAAAAACCAGACCTCTGACTTTGATACAGAAAATTAGCGGATGTTTGGCGCAGATGCCTTTTTTTTCGAGGTCTTTTTTGAGAGGCATTTTCTCGAAAAATTAGGCACCCAGATTTTTTGTGATTTTTTTCACGAGAGATATTTGCAACCTCTACAAAATATTAAATTTTAAAAGCTTTTCCACCGCTCGCCTGGCCAGAAAAAAATTCCAAAAATCGACAACTTTTTTGCATGCTTTTTTTGGGAGGCTCTAGCAAAAAATTTTTCTCTATACGAAACATTTCAAGTTTTTGGCTGAGGTGTACCGCTACTCGGACTACCGAAAGATGAAATCCGCAGACCTCTGGCTATCACAGGGAAACTTTGATAAATATTAGAAAATGACAAAAAAAAAAAAGTTTTTTTTCATTTAAAGCATTTTTATGGGCCCGATCGATACGAAATTCGGAACTTAGGGGTTTCCCCCGATCCCTGACCTGGTCCCAAAATTTGAGCGCGCTGGGACCACGGCTTCTATGGGTTTCACCCGGTAGAGCCCTGTGATTTGACTAGACCTTTCGCCAATAACCCTCTAGCCCTCTGATTAAGATTTTTCTTCTGACTTGATTTTCCTGCGGATTCCGATTTTAGTATTTTTTTCACTCTCCGAGGGCGCCGCAAGTAACCAGACAACACGCGCCCTCCGACTCCCCCCCACACAAACAACACACACACACACACACACCCACACACACACCGCCAAACCCCCAAACAACAAAAAACACCCACAACAACACATCATCAACAACACCAACAACAAATCACACATTCCATCCAATCGCCACACTTTTAAAACCATCAACAAATAGCCCACAACGACATACCACACGCGCACAACAAATTTAGTACAGCCCGTACCTCACTTGTAACCAAACTTTTATGTTTTACTTTTAAACACCACAGCCACTACTTTATTTACCAACAAACAACTCACATTTAACCATCAACCATCACTCAACAGGTCAAAAATAATTTTACAACCTCCTCTTGTATGACAATAATCCTTAAACCTAGCGATTACCATTAAACACACACAAAACGAGTTGTCATAATTTATCATATCCTCAATTTCAAAACCAATCTATCATACATTACTGTTGAATTTTCAGCTACCTCATACCTCATCCCATCTATCATAACACACATCCCCTTACTCTTACTAAATCACTCCACCAAACCTATACACTACCCGACTCAATTCCTTATATTTTAAAGCTCGACAGAAAGTTGCATAACAATTTCCCTAACGGAGACATATAGATGATAAAATTCCTCTATCACACCTCCAATTACCCTCAGGTTAAACAGGTTAAAAAACACACCCAATACAATCAACACTTGTTTATTTAAATGTTCAATAAAATTATGTTCGATATAAGTTTTCCCATATACGCCCCTCAAACAATAAAAAGTATTTACAAAAAACGTTCAATATCACTTTAGGACCAGACGTACGAAAATAGCACTCCATTAGCACCGAATGATAAAGTTTTATATGCTTACATGTTTATACCCACTTCCAAAAACCACACTAGCGTTTCACACTGAATATCCGCATGAAAACTTTACTGCAAAGCCCCAAATATTCACAAACTTCATTATAGTTCAAATTATCATGAACAAACTTTTTCAAATTCCTTTTCGTGAATTAATGGAATGAATGAGAAGTATATGATGAAGTATTACATTGACCATCTATCATTGCTCCAGAGATCCCATACAATCCAATCCTCCTTCAATCTAAACAACTACAGAAACCCACAACATTTGCATAAAATTATCACAAAATAAATTTCAAATAAAAGACCACATCCAACTGAAAAGCAGCCCGCTTTTAATAGAGAAACATGGCTAATATACGACTCAATTGGAAAATGATTATGCAACACACGCGCTGTCGCGCGTTCAAGTTTAATGCTAGAATATTTTGGTGGTGATTTAGGGGCCGCTCTGCGGGGCTACGCCCTACGCAGAGCGGCACAGCCATGGTCTTGATGCCTATCAAAACCGAGGGGCCCTTTACTCACTCCGGATCACTCAAAAACTCTACAAAATGTCCATTAATGTGCAATTTCTGCCATTTTGGATGGATTCACCACGTAGACTTATCATAACCTTCAACATCTCCCCCTGCATGAAACTGAAATACATTTGTGCATGAATTCCCACATTTTTGCGATTTTTCATCGAAAATAACATTTTACCATCCGTAGACTTTTGGCGAATGTTTCCTAAAATTTATGAAACGCGTACGTTTCCAACCTTGCAACCCTTCCATACTGTCCAAAAAAATTGTTCAAAACACGCTTCCCTGACGAGAAAACAGCCAAAATATTTGCAAAAACTCATTTCCGAATATATTAAAAAATATTCATTAACAAAATTTTCATCGACATAATTCATAAGACGCTCTGGATTCCGCTTCTTTTGAGCCTAATATCGTCTCTCTGGCTTGTTTCTAAGTGCCATTTTTTTATCAATTTAATTAGGTATGGAATTTTCGAAGGTTTCTTCTTTTTCCCCAAATATCGATTGGGCCATTTTCAAATCTGAACCATACAAACTTCTTATTGATATCTAGATTGTATCAAAATTTCAGACGTCTTACTTGAATGCCAACGAAAATATGGCTCATTCAAATTTCACTCCTCTCGCGACCGACAGTTTATAGGTCAATTATCAATGAAAATTTAAAAATCATAATTTATGTGATGTATCCCCCTCATTCTCTTCGAATGAAATACCAAATAACGCCCACCAAAACCTCCAGAAACCATTTTCAAGGACAATTGAAATATCGCAGAAAACGTTTACATGAAGAATTCCCAGAAAAACAACTGCCAGTCAAATTTTACCCCAAACTGGGAATTTTTTACCTGGAAAACGCTGGATGTTCGAACCTCTCCTCGGGCACTGAAACATGAATAATTTAGAACGCCCACCAAAATCAGCACAAAAATTTATGTTGGAATGAGTGATGTCTCCATTTGAGCAGTAAATTTCTTCAAAGTAGAACATTTCACGACCGCAAACCATTTGCAGAATTTCCATAAGTATACTTCAATCATTCACCAAAATAGAACCCTCGACCAAGTCTGAGAGAGAATTTACAAATTATTCCAAATTATTACGAGTGATGACATTTTACTTTTCGTAAATAACACATATGAGACCTGCGAACCATATCTCTCGAAAATTCCAGACATCTCGAGGACACACATACGCACGCGCATTCACCATACAACGCCGATCCCTTAACCACTCTGCCACGGCGAGCAACAATCTTCTTACATTCCCATTCACAATAAAAATTGACCTCTGAAAAATACTGAGAGAAAATTTTCAATTTAAACGAACCTCGAATTTCATTTTTCAATCGCCAAAATTGATAAGAGAAAAATTCACTCATTGTACGCTCGTTAGTAATCGACAAATCCACAACGATGCACTTTTTCTTCAATGAGAATATAGGCATGATCACTAAACACTCCTTTTCCAAGGAGCACATTCCATATCGAAATCGAATGTTTATTTTCTTCAACATGCATACAGTACGAATTACCGATTCCCAACGTAAAAATACGCTGATAAACTCACAACACTCATTTTGCCTAAATATCGAGTGATTCTGGAGCCTCATTAATCTCATTTATCGAGTGTTATACGGTTTGTATCGTCTCTGTGACCATTTCAACAAAAATCAGTACCTGGCAACTGCAAACACTCGTATTCTTCATCAAAGACCGACTCGACTCTGTTCATTTCGAAAACAGCGAGGAAATGCGAGCGATTTTCAATGTCACTCACTCGTAATGAGTGAGAGCCTCTTTCAATTCATGAATTTCGATTACGTGCTGACACTTTAATTGCGCACAAGAGAAATTCTCACACCCAAAGATGGAAGCAAATGGCATCTATTCATCGCCCGAACGTCGACAAAATTCACAACTGATAGTCAAATTACGTAAAAATGAGTTAAATTTACGTTATATATATATATATAAAAACGACTCCCTGATGTTCTTACTCGTTAACACTGTGCTAAGACCGTGAGAAATTTCCTCGGAAAGATAGCCATTCGAAATTTCGGTTTCAAAGTAACAACACTCTGACGTGACCGCACTCAGCTCACACACTTAGCATCAGAACGGGCAGAAGCTGGACTTGTAAAATTTCGACACAAAATTCAATTTCGAGTTTCCATCGTTGATGGAGGTGAAAAACATTACGTATAGGTAAATCGTCAATTTCCAACACATTTCATTTCTATAAAATTTCTTGTGACTCGCCTCTAAAGTCCTCAAATAATTAAAAATTACCGCATCATCAAATGAGTGAAATATGAGCGACTAAAATTGAGCCTTTTTCGCTTGGCTCTCGAAACAAGAAATATTTCTAGCATTGCTAAAGACACTACCTTGCCCTCAAAAAATAGCTGCGTGCCCTCGAATGAGTGTAAAGTGAACAAAACTCAAATCACTCATACTTCATCAATAAACTCCCAGATCGAAATTGCTTAGAAAAAATTTCCATTGGTTTGCTCTTTCATACTAGTTCGAGTGGAAAAAAGGCAGAAAAAAGGATTTTTATGCCCTAAAATGGAGATCGCGACGACTCCGGGAAACAGAAATCGAGCGATTCGGGCGAAATCGCCAAAAACGGCTATTTCGTAAACTACCGGGAATTTCGCTCTGAAAATTTCACTGAACACGTAAAATGATGCGAAAAACAAAACATGCTAACTGATTTTTTCTGTGCGGGCCATAGAATTCTTTTGAGAAGCGAAAAATCGAAAATCACTCATTTTTTGATGAGCTGCTGTGGCCAAACGGTGGCGTTTTGAGCTCTGCCAATCCTGTGAGTCGTAGGTATTTTTGATGCCAACCTCTCATGAAATTTCGAGACTTTCACGTGCGATGGGAACGCCATGAGAAGCAGTCGAAAAATCCGACCGAAAAAACGCCTTTTTTTACACCCCACTTTGAAGTCGAATAAAAAAAAATCCGACCGGTGAAACTTGCTGTACCAAGTTGCTCGTATGTACCAACATGTTTTCTGTGAGGTGTAAAAAAACCAGACCTCTCACTTCGATACAGAAAATTAGCGGATGTTTGGCGCAGATGCCTTTTTTTCCGAGGTCTTTTTTGAGAGGCATTTTCTCAAAAAATTAGGCACCCAGATTTTTTGTGATTTTTTTCACGAGAGATATTTGCAAGCTCTACCAGATATCAAATTTTGAAAGCCTTTCCGCCGCTGGCCTGGCCAGAAAAAAATAGCAAAAATTGACCATTTTTTTGCATGCTTTTTTTAAGAGGCTCTAGCGAAAAATTTTTCTCTATGCCAAACATACCAAGTTTTTGGCTGAGGTGTACCGCTACTCCGACTACCCAAAAATGAAATCCGCAGACCTCTAGCTATCACAGCGAAAATTAGATAAATATTAGAAAATGACAAAAAAAAATCAGCTTTTTTCCATTTAAAGCATTTTTATGGGACCGATCGAGCCGAGAGGCGAAACTTAAGGTTTTTTAGCGAGTGTCCACCTGGCCTCCAAATTTGAGCTCGCTGCGACCACGCGTTCTGGTACTTTACTCCTGTGTGAATCGGGATTCCGCCCATTGTTTCCGAGCACTAAACACAAGCACCCTCCCTTATAGTACTAGTTCTAGCATCTCTTCGAAATGCGTATTTTAGTTTTAGTGCTTTTTTCAAATCCGGAGGGCGCCGCAAGTAACCAGCACACACACGCGCCCTCCGACTCCCCCCCACAACACAACACACCCCAACACACACACACACCCAAACACACCCCCCGAAACCCCCAAACCCCAACAAAAAACACCCACAACAACACATCATCAACAACACCAACAACAAACCACCCATACCACTCACACTCCTCACACTTATAAAACCATCAACAAATGACCCACAACAACATAGCACACGCGCACAACAAATTTAGTACAGCCCGTACCTTACTTGTAATCAAACTTTTATGTTTTACTTTTAAACACCACAGCCACTACTTAATTTACCAACAAACAACTCACACCTAACCATCACTCAACAGGTGTAAAATAATTAAACTAACTCTTTTAGTATGACAATAATCCCTAAACCTAGCGATTACCATTAAACACACACAAAACAAGTTGTCATAACCTATATGATCCTTATTTATCATGACTTTAACTTCAAACCCAATCTGTCGTATTTTACTGGTGAATTTTCAGCCCCCTCATACTTCATCCCATCTATCTGAACATACATCCTCTTATCCTTACTAAATCATTTCACCAAACCTATACACTACCCAACTCATATCCTTATATTTTAAAGCTCGACAGAAAGTTGCATAACAATTTCCTTAACGGAGACGTATAGATGATAAAATTCCTCTATCACACCTCCAATTACCCTCAGGTTAAACAGGTAAAAAAACACACCCAATACAATCAACACTTGTTTATTTAAATGTACAATAAAATTATGTTCGATATAAGTTTTCCCATATACGCCCCTCAAACAATAAAAAGCATTTACTAAAAAACATTCAATATCACTTTAGCGCCAGACGTACGAAAATACCACTCCAATAGCACACGAGAATTACAGAGTTTCATATGCCTACAAGTTTAAACCCACTTTCACAAACCACACTAGCGTTTCATACTGAATATCCGCATGAAAACATTACTATAGAGCCCCAAATATTCACCAACTTAGTGATAGCTAAAATTACCATGAACCCACTCTTTCAAATCAACCCGAAACACTCAATTCAAACTCATTTTCGTGAAGAAATTGAATGAATGAGCGGTAAATAACAGAGTATTAGATTACCCATCTTTCATTTCTCCGAAGATCCCATACAATCTGATCCTTCTTCAATCCAAACCACTATAGAAACCCACAACATTTGACTAAAATAATCCCAAAATGAGTTTGCAAACAAAAGACTACATCCAACTGAAATTAGCCCGCTTTTAATAGAGAAACATCGCTATTATACGACTCAATTGGAAAATGATTATGCAACACACGCGCCGTCGCGCGTTCGCGTTTAATACTAGAATATTTTGGTCGTGATTTAGGGGCCGCTCTGCGAGGGCGATGCCCTACGCAGAGCGGCACAGCCATGGTCTTGATGCCTATCAAAACCGAGGGGCCCTTTACTTACTCCGGATGACTCAAAAACTCGACAAAATGCCCATAAATGTGCAATTTCTGCCATTTTTGGCGGATTTACCCCGTAGACTTTTTTCATAAACTTCAACATCTCCCTCTGCATGAAACTGAAATACATTTGTGCATGAATTCCCACTTTTTGCGATTTTTCATCGAAAATAACATTTTACCATCCGTAGACTTTTGGCGAATGTTTCCTAAAATTTATGAAATGCGAACGTTTCCCACCTTGCAACCCTTCCATACCGTCCAAAAAAATTGTTCAAAACACTCTTCCCTGACGAGAAAAAAACCAAAATATTTGCAAAATATCATTACCAAGTATATTAAAAAATATTCATTAACAAATTTTTCATCGACATAATTTATAAGACGCTCTCGATTCCGCTTCTTTTGAGCCTAAAATCGTCTCTCTGGCTTGTTTCTTAGTGCCATTTTTTTATCAATTTAATTAGGTATGGAATTTTCGAAGGTTTATTCTTTTTCCCCAAATATCGATTGGATCATTCTCAAATTGTAACCATACAAACTTCTCATTGATATCTAGATTGTATCAAAATTTCAGACTTCTTACTTGAATGCCAACGAAAATATGGCTCATTGAAATTTCACTCCTCTCGCGACCGAGAGTTTATACATCAATTATCAATCAAAATTTGAAAATCATAATATATGTCTAAACCCCCTCATTCTCTTTGAATGAAATACCAAATAACGCCCACCAAAACCTCCAGAAACCATTTTCAAGGACAATTGAAATAACGCAGAAAACGTTTACATGAAGAATTCCCAGAAAAACAACTGCCAGTCAAATTTTACCCCAAACAAGGAATTTTTTACCTGGAAAACGCTGGATGTTCGAACCTCTCGTCGGGCACTGAAACATGAATAATTTAGAACGCTCACCAAAATCAGCACAAAAATTTATGTTGGAATGAGTGATATCTCCATTTGAGCAGTAAATTTCTTCAAAGTAGAACATTTCACGAGCGCAAACCATTTGCAGAATTTCCATAAGTATACTTCAATCATTCACCATAATAGAACCCTCGACCAAGTATGAGAGAGAATTTACAAATTATTCCAAATTATTATGAGTGATGACATTTTACTTTTCGTAAATAACACATATGAGACCTGCGAACCATATCTCTCGAAAATTCCAGACATCTCGGGGACACACATACGCACGCGCATTCACCATACAACGCCGATCCCTTAACCACTCTGCCACGGCGAGCAACAATCTTCTTACATTCCCATTCACAATAAAAATTGACCTCTGAAAAATACTGGGAGAAAATTTTCAATTCAAACGAACCTCGAATTTCATTTTTCAATCGCCAAATTGATAAGAGAAAAATTCACTCATTGTACGCTCGTTAGTAATCGACAAATCCACCACGATGCACTTTTTCTTCAATGAGAATATAGGCATGATCACTAAACACTCCTTTTCCAAGGAGCACATTCCATATCGAAATCGAATGTTTATTTTCTTCAACATGCATACAGTACGCATTACCGATTCCCAACGTAAAAATACGCTGATAAACTCACAACACTCATTTTGCCTAAATGTCGAGTGATTCTGGAGCCTCATTAATCTCATTTATCGAGTATTATACGGTTTGTATCGTCTCTGTGACCATTTCAACAGAAATCAGTACCTGGCAACTGCAAACACTCGTATTCTTCATCAAAGACCGACTTGACTCTGTTCATTTCGAAAACAGCGAAGAAATGCGAGCGATTTTCAATATCACTCACTCGTAATGAGTGAGAGCCTCTTTCAATTCATGAATTTCGGTTGCGTGCTGACACTTTAATTGCGAACAAGAGAGAATCTCACACCCAAAGATGGAAGCAAATGGCATCTATTCATCGCCCGAACGTCGACAAAATTCACAACTGAGAGTCAAATTACGTAAAAATGAGTTAAATTTACGTTATATATATATATATAAATGACTCCCTGATGTTTTTACTCGTTAACACTGCGCTAAAAACGTGCGAAATTTCCTCGGAAAAATAGCTGTTCAATATTTCGGTTTCAAAAGTAACACCACTCTGACGTGACCGCGACCCGGTCAAACACTTAGCCTCTGTACGGGTCGACAGTGGACTTAGAAAATTTCGACATCAAAATTAAAATTCGAGTTTCCATCGCTGATGGAGGTAAAAGACACTTTGTATAGGTAAATCGTCAATTTTCAACACATTTCATCTCTATAAAATTTCTTGTGGAACGCCTCTAAAGTCCTCAAATAATTAAAAATTACCGCATCATCAAATGAGTGAAATATGAGCGACTAAAATTGAAGCTTTTTCGCTCGACTCTCGAAACAAGAAATATTTCTAGCGACTCTAAAGACACTACCTTGCCCTCAAAAAATAGCCGCGGGCCCTCGAATGAGTGTAAAGTGAACAAAACTCAAATCACTCATACTCCATCAATAAGCTCTCAAATTGAAATTGCTTAGAAAAAATTTCCAATGGTTTGCGATTTCACACTATGTCGAGTGGGAAAAAAGCCGGAAAAAGGGTATTTTATGCCCTATAATGGAGATCGCGACGACTCCGGGAAACATAAATCGAGCGATTCGGGCGAAATCGCCAAAAACGGCTATTTCGTAAACTACTGCGAATTTCACTCTGAACATTTTACTGAACACGTAAAATGATGCGCCTAGCAAAACATGTCAAATGACTTTTTCTGTACGGGCGAAAGATTGTTTTTGAGCGGCGAAAAATCGAAAATCACTCATTTTTTGATGAGCTCCTGCGGCCAAACGGTGGCGTTTTGAGCGCTGCCAATCCTGTGAGTCGTAGGTAATAATGATGCCAACCTCTCATGAAAATTTGAGGCTTTCACCTGCAATGGATACGCCATGAGGAGCAGTCAAAAAATCGGACCGAAAAAACGCCCTTTTTACACCCATTTTCGAAGCCCTATAAAAAATTTTCTATGCCGAATTTCGACGCCAAATAATTATTTTCTATGAAGCGAATTGTTTCCAACGTTCTGACGAAAAATCAGACCTATTGTCCCTCAAAATAAAGAGAACGGACGTTTGGCGCGGAACACATGATTTTTTTGAGAGTTTTTGAGGCTCATTTTCTCGAAAAATTAGAAACCCAGATTTTTTGTGATTTTTTTAATGAAAGAACATTGCAATGTCTACAAGATATCAAAGTTTGAGCGCTTTTGAGCAGCGGGCCTGGCCAGAAAAAAATGCCAAAAATCAACAACTTTTTTGCATGCTTTTTTTGAGAGGCTCTAGCAAAAAATTTTTCTCTATGCCAAACATTCCAAGTTTTTGGCTGAGGTGTACCGCTACTCTGACTACAAGAACATGTAATCGGCATGGCTGTAGAGGCGCCCCAAAATTATTGATAAATAGAAAACAAAACGCTTTTTCAAACGGTTTTTTCTCATTTAAAGCATTTTTATGGGCCCGATCGAGCCGAGAGGCGAAACTTAAGGTTTTTTAGCGAGCCTCCATCCGGCCTTCAAATTTGAGCTTGCTGCGAGCACGCGTTCTGGTACTTTACTCTTGTCAGGTACCAAATTTTTCCCCGTTGTTTCCGAGCACAAAACACAAGCACCCTCCCTTATAGTACTAGTTCTAGCATCTCTTCGAAATGCGTATTTTAGTTTTAGTGCTTTTTTCAAATCCGGAGGGCGCCGCGAGTAACCAGCACACACACGCGCCCTCCGACTCCCCCCCACAACACAACACACCCCAACACACACACACACCCAAACACACCCCCCGAAACCCCCAAACCCCAACAAAAAACACCCACAACAACACATCATCAACAACACCAACAACAAACCACCCATACCACTCACACTCCTCACACTTATAAAACCATCAACAAATGACCCACAACAACATAGCACACGCGCACAACAAATTTAGTACAGCCCATGCGTTACTTGTCTCCAAACTTGTATGTTTTACTTATAAACACCACAGCCACTACTTAATTTACCAACAAACAACTCACACCTAACCATCAACCACCACTCAAGAGGTCAAAAATAATTTTACAACCTCCTCTTTTTTGACAATAATCCCTAAACCTATCGATTGCCATTAAAGACACACAAAACGAGTTCTCATAACCTATATGATCCTCATTTATCATGACTTTACCTTCAAACCTATCATATATTACTGCACAATTTTCAACCGCTCATATTTCATCCCATCCATCTTAACATACATCCCCTTATTCTTACTAAATCACTCCACCAAACCTACACTACCCGACTCAATTCCTTATATTTTAAAGTTCGACAGAAAGTTGCACAACAATTTCCTTAACGGAGACGTAAAAATGATTAAATTCCGCAATCACACCTCCAATTACCCTCAGGTTAAACAGGGGAAAAATTACACCCAACACAAACAATACTTGTTTATTTCAATGTTAGACAAAATTATGTTCGATATAAGTTTTCCCATATACGCCCCTCAAACAATAAAAAGCATTTACCATAAAACTTTCAATATTACTTAAGGGCCAGACGTACGAAAATAGCACTCCAATAGCACACGAGAATTAGAAAGTTTCATATGCCTACAAGTTTAAACCGACTTTCACAAACCACACTAGCGTTTCATAATGAACATCCGCATGAAAACATTACTATAGAGCCCCAAATATTCACCAACTTAATGATAGCTCTAATTACCATGAACACACTCTTTCAAATCAACCCGAAAAACTTGTTCAAACTCATTTTCGTGAAGAAATTAAATGAGAGGCAAATGATAGCCTATTAGATTATCCATCTTTCATTTCTCCGATGATCCCATACAATCTGATCCTTCTTCAATCTAAACCGCTCTAAAAACCCACAGCATTTAAATAAAATAATCGCAAAATAAATTTGCAAACCAAAGGCCACTTCCAACTGAAAATTAGCCCGCTTTTAATAGAGAAACATCGCTATTATACGACTCAATTGGAAAATGATTATGCAACGCACGCGCCGTCGCGCGTTCGCGTTTAATACTAGAATATTTTGGTCGTGATTTAGGGGCCGCTCTGCGAGGGCGATGCCCTACGCAGAGCGGCACAGCCATGGTCTTGATGCCTATCAAAACCGAGGGGCCCTTTACTTACTCCGGATCACTCAAAAACTCTACAAAATGCCCATAAATGTGCAGTTTCTGCCATTTAGGGTGGATTTACCCCGTAGACTTTTATTATAACCTTCAAACTCTCCCTCTGTATGAAGCTGAAATACATTTGTGCATGAATTCCCACTTTTTTGTGGTTTTTCATCGAAAATAACATTTTACCATCCGTAGACTTTTGGCGAATGTTTCCTAAAATTTATGAAATGCGTAGGGTTCTCACCTTGCAGCCCTTCCATACTGTCCAAAAAAATTGTTCAAAACACTCTTCCCTGACGAGAAAAAAACCAAAATATTTGCAAAATATCATTACCAAGTATATTAAAAAATATTCATTAACAAATTTTTCATCGACATAATTTATAAGACGCTCTCGATTCCGCTTCTTTTGAGCCTAAAATCGTCTCTCTGGCTTGTTTCTTAGTGCCATTTTTTTATCAATTTAATTAGGTATGGAATTTTCGAAGGTTTCTTCTTTTTCCCCAAATATCGATTGGATCATTCTCAAATTGTAACCATACAAACTTCTCATTGATATCTAGATTGTATCAAAATTTCAGACTTCTTACTTGAATGCCAACGAAAATATGGCTCATTGAAATTTCACTCCTATCGCGACCGAGAGTTTATACATCAATTATCAATGAAAATTTGAAAATCATAATTTATGTCTAAGCCCCCTCATTCTCTTTGAATGAAATACCAAATAACGCCCACCAAAACCTCCAAAAACCATTTTCAAGGACAATTGAAATAACGCAGAAAACGTTTACATGAAGAATTCCCAGAAAAACAACTGCCAGTCAAATTTTACCCCAAACGGGGAATTTTTTACCTGGAAAATGCTGGAAATTCGAACCTCTCATCGGGCACTGAAACATGAATAATTTAGAACGCCCACCAAAATCAGCGCAAAAATCCATGTTGGAATGAGTGATATCTCCATTTGAGCAGTAAATTTATTCAAAGTAGAACATTTCACGAGCGCAAACCAATTGCAGAATTTCCATAAGTATACTTCAATCATTCACCAAAATAGAACCCTCGACCAAGTCTGAGAGAGAATTTACAAATTATTCCAAATTATTTCGAGTGATGACATTTTACTTCTCGTAAATAACACATATTAGGCCTGCGAACCATATCTCTCGAAAATTCCAGACATCTCGGGGACACACATACGCACGCGCATTCACCATACAACGCCGATCCCTTAACCACTGTGCCATGGCGAGCAACAACCTTCTTACATTCCCATTCACAATAACAATTGACCTCTGAAAAATACTGAGAGAAAATTTTCATTTCAAACGAACCTCGAATTTCATTTTTCAATCGCCAAAATTGATGAGAGAAAAATTCACTCATCGTACGCTCTTTAGTAATCGACAAATACACCATGATGCACTCTTTTTTCAATGAAAATATAGGCATGATCACTGAATACTCCTTTTCCAAGGAGCTCATTCCATTTCGAAATCAAATATACATTTTCTTCAACATGCATACAGTACGAATTTCCGATTTCCAACGTAAAAATACGCTTATAAACTCACAACACTAATTTTGCATAAATATCTACTGATTCTGAAGCCTCATTCATCTCATTTATTGAGTATTATACGTTTTGTATCGCAATTTTGAACATTCCGACTAATATCACTAGCTGGCAACTGCAAACACTCGTATTCTTCACAAACGACCGACTCGACTCTGTTCATTTCGAAAACAACGAGGAAATGCGAGCGATTTTCAATGTCACTCACTCGTATAAGTGAGAGCCTTTTTCAATTCATGAATTTCGGTTGCGTGCTGACACTTCAATTGTGAACAAGAGAAATTCTCACACCCAAAGATGGAAGCAAATGGCATCTATTCATCGCCCGAACGTCGACAAAATTCACAACTGATAGTCAAATTACGTAAAAATGAGTTAAATTTACGTTATATATATACACAAATGACTCCCTGATGTTCTTACTCGTCAACACTGTGCTAAAAACGTGAAAAATTTCCTCGGAAAGATAGCCATTCGAAAATTTCGGTTTCAAAGTAACAACACTCTGACGTGACCGCACTCAGCTCGCACACTTAGCATCAGAACGAGCAGAAGCTGGACTTGTAAAATTTCGACACAAAATTCAAATTCGAGTTTCCATCGTTGATGGAGGTGAAAAACACTACGTATAGGTAAATCGTCAATTTCCAACACATTTCATCTCTATAAAATTTCCTGTGGAACGCCTCTAAAGTCCTCAAATAATTAAAAATTAATGCATCATCAAATGAGTGAAATATGAGCGACTAAAATTGAGCTTTTTTCGCTTGACTCTCGAAACAAGAAATATTTCTAGCGACTCTAGAGACACTACCTTGCCCTCAAAAAATAGCCGCGGGCCCTCGAATGAGTGTAAAGTGAACAAAACTCAAATCACTCATACTTCATCAATAAACTCCCAGATCGAAATTGCTTAGAAAAAATTTACATTGGCTTGCTCTTTCAAACTAGGTCGAGTGGAAAAAATGTAAAAAAAATGATTTTTATGCCCTATAATGGTAATCACGATGACTCGGGGAAACATAAATCGCGCGAAATGGGCAAAACGGCGAAAAACGTGTTTTTCGTGAAATAATGCGAATTTCGTTCTGAAAATTTCACTGAATACGTAAAATGATGCGACTAGCAAAACATGTTAAATGACTTTTTCTGTGCGGGCGAAAGATTGTTTTTGAGCGGCGAAAAATCGAAAATCACTCATTTTTTGATGAGCTCCTGCGGCCAAACGGTGGCGTTTTGAGCGCTGCCAATCCTGTGAGTCGTAGGTATTGATGATGCCAACCTCTCATGAAAATTTGAGGCTCTCACCTGCAATGGATACACCATGAGGAGCAGTCAAAAAGTCGGACCGAAAAAACGCCCTTTTTACACCTATTTTCGAAGCGCTATAAAAAATTTTCTAGCCCGAAAATCGAAAAACAAAAAACCACTTTTTCGAAGAAAATTGTTTCCAATATTGTGTCGAAAAATCAGACCTTTTGTTTCATAAATGAAAAAGATGGAGTGTTTGGCGCGGAACACATATTTTTTTTGAGAGTATTTAAGGCTCATTTACTCGGAAAATTGAAAACCCAGATTTTTTGTGATTTTTTCAGTGAAAGACCTTTCCAATGTCTACAAGATATCAAAGTTTGAACGCTTTTGAGCGGCGGGCCTGGCCGGAAAAAAATGCCAAAAATCGACAACTTTTTTGCATGCTTTTTTTAAGAGGCTCTAGCAAAAAATTTTTCTCTATACGAAACATCTCAAGTTTTTGGCTGAGGTGTACCGCTACTCTGGCTACAAGATTATGAAATCGACATGGCTGTAGAGCCGCTCTCCAAAAAGTATAATTAGAAATACCAAACGCTTTTTCAAACGGTTTTTTCTCATTTAAAGCATTTATATGGGCCCGATCGATCCGAAAGGCGAAACTTAAGGTTTTTTAGCGAGTGTCCACCTGGCCTCCAAATTTGAGCTCGCTGCGACCACGCGTTCTGGTACTTTACTCCTGTGTGAATCGGGATTCCGCCCATTGTTTCCGAGCACAAAACACAAGCACCCTCCCTTATAGTACTAGTTCTAGCATCTCTTCGAAATGCGTATTTTAGTTTTAGTGCTTTTTTCAAATCCGGAGGGCGCCGCGAGTAACCAGATACACACGCGCCCTCCTCCTCCCACACACAACACAACACACACCCACACACACACCCAAACACACACCGCAAAACCCCCAAACAACAAAAAAAAACCACAACAACACATCATCAACACCACCAACAACAAACCACCCATACCACTCACACTCCTCACACTTATAAAACCATCAACAAATAGCCCACAACGACATACCACACGCGCACAACAAATTTAGTACAGCCCGTACCTTACTTGTAACCAAACTTTTATGTTTTACTTTTAAACACCCCGGCACTACTTTATTTACCAACAAACAACTCACACCTAACCATCAACCATCACTCAACAGGTCAAAAAAAATTTTACAACCTCCTCTTGTATGACAATAATCCCTAAACCTATAGATTTTACCATTAAACACACACAAAACGAGTTGTCATAACCTATCCAATCCTAATTTATCATATCCTCAATTTCAAAACCAATCTATCATACATTACTGTTGAATTTTCAGCTACCTCATACCTCATCCCATCTATCTTGACACACATCCCCTTATTCTTACTAAATCACTCCTCCAAACCTATACACTACCCGACTCAATTCCTTAAATTTTAAAGCTCGACAAAAAGTTGCACAACAATTTCATTAACGGAGACGTAAAAATGATAAAAATCTTCTATCACACCTCCAATTTCCCTCAGGTTAAACAGGTTAAAAAACACGCCCGAAACAATCAACACTTGTTTATTTAAATGTTCAACACAATTATACTCGATATGAGTTTTCCCATATACGCCCCTCAAACAATAAAAAGCATTTACCAAAAAATATTCAATATCACTTTAGCGCCAGACGTACGAAAATAGCACTCCAGAGCACAGGAAAATACAAAGTTTCATGTGCTTGCAAGTTTATACCCACCTTCAGAAATCACACAAGCGTTTCACACTGAATATCCGCATGAAAACTTTACAATAGAGCCCCAAATATTCACCAACATTATGATAGTTCAAATTACCACGAGCAAACTCGTTCAAATCAACCAGAAAAACTCAATTCAAATTCTTTTTTTGTGAATAAAGGGATTGAATGAGGAGAAAATGATAGAGTCTTAGATTATCCATATTCCATTACTCAAAAGATCCCAAACAATCCGATCCTCCTTCAATCTCAACGACTTCAGAGACCCACAACATTTCCATAAAATTATTACAAAATAAATTTGCAAACAAAAGACCACATCCAACTGAAAATTAGCCCGCTTTTAATAGAAAAACATCGATTTTCTACGCCTCAATTGGAAATATGATTATGCAACACACGCGCAGTTGCGCGTGTGTTGCATAATCATATTTCCAGGTTGAGGCTAGTAGTTTTAGTTGTAATTTTTGGGCCGCTCTGGCGGGCCATGGCCCGCGGCAGAGCGGCACAGTCCTGGTCTTGATACCTATCATAACCTAGAAACTCTTCATTTACAGAAGTTCACTCATAACCTTCAAAAAATCCCAAAAATATGGAATTTCTTCCCATTTTCGGTGTGTTTACCCCGTAGACTTTTATCATAACCTTCAACATCTCCCTCTGCATGAGACTGAAATACATTTGCGCATGAATTCCCACCTTTTTGTGATTTTTCATCGAAAATAACATTTTACCATCCGTAGACTTTTGGCGAATGTTTCCTAAAATTTATGATATGCGTACGTTTTCCACCTTGCAATCGTTCCATACTGTCCAAAAAAATTGTTCAAAACACGCTTCCCTGACGAGAAAACAGCCAAAATATTTGCAAAAACTCATTTCCGAATATATTAAAAAATATTCATTAACAAATTTTTCATCAACATAATTTATAAGACGCTTTCGATTCCGCTTCTTTTGAGCCTAAAATCGTCTCTCTGGCTTGTTTCTAAATGCCATTTTTTAATCAATTTAATTAGGTATGGAATTTTCGAAGGTTTCTTCTTTTTCCCCAAATACCGATTGGACCATTCTCAAATTGTAACCATACAAACTTCTTATTGATTTCTAGATGGTATCAAAATTTCAGACTTCTACCTTCAATGCCAACAAAAATATGCCTCATTGAAATTTCACTCAATTTGAGACCGAGTTCATCCACGGATTATATTATTGGAAATTAAAAATACTCAAAACATATCGTCACTTTCAGTTTCTCGAGATGAAAAAAACGCTATCTCTTACGTACATCATGAAGCAATTTTCCTGCATATTTCAGCATCGAACTAACCGAAATGAGCGTTTAATCGAATTTCGACATAAATTCATGTTATGTAATTTGAAGCTTCAAGTGGCCAATTTTCCTCCAGAAAAACAGAATGAAATTGATCCTCTCATCGAACCCTATAGCCTGACTGAATTGGAACGCATTCAAAACACAACTTCATCATCCACGCTAGAATGAGTACTTATTCACGTTGAGGATCATATTTCCTCAGAATGAAACAATTTGTGAGCGGAAACAATTTTCCCGTGTAACCCGACCTATTTCTCAATTACTGACCGACATGGAAGCCTGAACAAAGTCTGGGTGAGTATTTATCAATTTTTGAAAATATTCCGGTAATAATATTTTACTTTCCGTAAATAATGTTTTTACGACCCGCAAACACTCTCAAAAATTAAGTACATATCGGAGACACATCCTCATCAAATATGAACCCTGAGTGAGCCTCTAAACGATGTCCACTCAATGACAATGAGTGGCTCAGAGAATCTGCGGATGCGATTGAGAGGATTTTGGTGCAGTCAAACGATGAGTTATAATATCTATTTCTAAACGAAAATTCAGTGCACTGTTGAAAAGTTCCTGGTCTGAAAAATTTGAAACTTGCAATATTGTAACATTAAAACTAATGCGAGAAATAATAACTCAAAGTACCGTGTTTCGCAATCGAATCGGTCCCAGCCAGATGCGCCAATTTTCTGCTGTAATTAGGCCATGATCACAAAGACCCAAATTTTCAATGAGCTTTTTTTACTCACGGAGTAAAAAGTACAGTTCCTGACCTATGAGCAGACACAATTCCAGATTTCTAGCATCAAAAACTGCTGGTGGGCACACAACACAAATTTGCAAAAAGAGGCCTTAAAACGAGGTATCGCAGTGCTCATAAAATCTACCAACAAGGCGTTTTCAAAGTCTCACAACTGTAGATTTATTCAAATTTTTACATGTTTTTTCAGTTTTTATGTATAACTGTCGTATCAAAAATCTCCAGAGAGAAAATGAAAACCCCAATCACTCGATATATGCAAGAAAACTCGAGTCAAAAACGCACTTCCAGCAGATTCGCGACTTCGAACGTCAAATTTCACTGAGAAGGCATGTTTGAGAGTCCATTACGACGTATTCTCGACAACGGTGGTTATGTGAAATAATTGAGTAGTCTCACCTAGTCATTGTTAAAATGCAAAAATTATAATCTACTCCTCATATGTGATAGAAAAAAAACCACGTCGATTCAAAAACGCAGAGTTGAGCAAATGGACCGTTCTCTGTTCGGCGTCGTAAAAACCCGACGATGAGGCAACTTTGAGTACCCAAAACACCTACTTCTCACTGTTTTCTTGATGATTTTTCTCTTTAGTGTTCATGACAAGCACACATTCTAACAGTGTTCAAAAATTGAAGTACATAACACCAAAACAGCCTGAGAAAATCGACTTTGAAAACGCAAGATTGATGAAATTTTACGACGATTCGCAGAACACGCGCGGGGCAACGAGAATATATACGATGATTTGGACTTTGAAAATTTCGATATGAAATCATTTATGGCTATTATTGACCGAAAAACGCTTGTGGAATGAAATAAACACTACCCATAGGTAAATCGTCTATTTCCAACACATTTCATCTCTATGAAATTTTTTGTGGGACCACTCCAAAAGCCTCAAATAAATGCATCACTCAATATGAGTGATTTTGAGAGGTATAAATGTCATATTTTCAACTCGACCCTCGTAGCAAGAAATATTTCTAGCAACTCTAAAAACACTACCTTGCCCTCAAAAAATAGCTGCGTGCCCTCGAATATGTATAAAATCGAAAAAACTTTAAACACTCATCACTCATTATTAAGCTTTCGGATCAAAATTGCTTAAAAAAATTTTCAATAGTTTGCGCTCTCACACTATTTCGAGTTGAAAAAAAGCCCAAAAAATAGTTTTTTATGCCCTATATTGGAAACCGCGGTTACTCAGGGAAACATAAATCGAGCGAAATGAGGAAAAATCACCAAAAACGGGTATTTCGTAAACTACTGGGAATTTCGTTTTGAAAATTTCACTGAATGCGTAAAATGATGCGACAAGCAAAACATGTTAAATGACTTTTTCTGTGCAGGCAATAGAATTTTTTTGAGAAGCGAAAAATCGATATTCACTCATTTTTTGATGAGCTGCTGTGGCCAAACGGTGGCGTTTTGAACGCTGCAAATCCTGTGAGTCGTAGGTATTTTTGATGCCGACCTCTCATGAAATTTTGAGACTTCCACGTGCGATGGATACGCCATGAGGAGCAGTCAAAAAATCCAACCAAAAAAACGCCTATTTTTAAACCCCACTTTGAAGTCGAATAAAAAAAAATCTATCGGACGAATTTCTTTGAGCCAAACTTTTTGAATGTATCAATATGTTTTTCGTGAGGTGTGAAAAAACCAGACCTCTTACTCTGATACAGAAAATTAGCGGATGTTTGGCGCAGAGGCCTTTTTTTTCGAGGTCTTTTTTGTGAGGCATTTTCTCCAAAAATTAGGCACCCAGATTTTTTATGATTTTTTTCACGAGAGATATTTGCAAGCTCTACCAGATATCAAATTTCGAAAGCTTTTCTGCCGCTGGCCTGGCCAGAAAAAAATCGCAAAAATCGACCCTTTTTTGGCATGCTTTTTTTAAGAGGCTCTAGCGAAAAATTTTTCTCTATACGAAAAACCTCAAGTTTTTGGCTGAGGTGTACCGCTACTCTGGCTACGAAAATATGAAATCGGCATGGCTGTAGAGTCGCCCCAAAATTATTGATAAATAGAAAACCAAACGCATTTTTTTACCACTTTTTCCCCATTTAAAGCATTTATATGGGCCCGATCGAAACGAACAGCGGTACGGGGGGGTTTCCCCCGATCCCCGACCTGGTCCCAAAATTTGAGCCCGCTGCGACCACGCGTTCTGGTACTTTTCTCCTGTATCCCCTCGGGATCGCACTAGACCTTTCGCCAATAACCCTCTAGCCCCTCTGATAAAAATTTTTCTTCTGTTTTGCCCTACCTGCGGATACCGATTTTAGTCTTTTTTTCACTCTCCGAGGGCGCCGCAAGTAACCAGAACACCAACGCGCCCTCCGACTCCCCCCCACAACACAACACACACCCACACACACACACCCAAACACACCCCCCGAAACCCCCAAACAACAAAAAACACCCACAACAACACATCATCAACACCACCAACAACAAACCACCCATACCACTCACACTCCTCACACTTATAAAACCATCAACAAATAGCCCACAACGACATAGCACACGCGCACAACAAATTTAGTACAGCCCGTACCTTACTTGTAACCAAACTTGTATGTTTTACTTATAAACACCCCGGCACTACTTTATTTACCAACAAACAACTCACACCTAACCATCAACCATCACTCAACAGGTCAAAAATAATTTTACAACCTCCTCTTGTATGACAATAATTTTTGAACCTAGCGATTACCATTAAACACACATAAAACGTGTTGTCATAACCTATATGATCCTTATTTATCATGACTTCATCCCATCTTAACATAAATCCCCTTATTCTTACTAAATCACTCCACCAAACCTACATTACCCTACTCAATTCCTTATATGTTGAATCTCGACAGAAAGTTGAATAACAATTTCCTTAACAAACACGTAAAGATGATAAAATTCCTCTATCACACCTCCAATTACCCTTAGGTTAAACAGGTTAAAAAACACACCCAATACAATCAACACTTGTTCATTTAAATGTTCAACACAATTATGTTCGATATAAGTTTTCCCATATACGCCCCTCAAACAATAAAAAGCATTTACCAAAAAACGTTCAATATCACTTTAGGGCCAGACGTACGAAAATAGCACTCCAATACCACACACATGATTACCAAGTTTTATATGCTTACAACTTTATACCCACTTCCAAAAACCACAATAGCGTTTCACACTGAATATCCGAATGAAAAGTTTACTATAGAACTCCAAATATTCACCAACTTGATGATAATTCAAATTACCACGAACACACTCTTTCAAATCAACCCGAAAAACTCTATTCTAATTCATTTTCGTGAAGAAATGCAATGAATGAGGGGTAAATGATAGAATATCAGATTATCGATCTTCCATTACTCAAAAGATCCCATACAATCCGAACCTCCTCCAATCTAAACCACTACAGAAACCCACAACATTTAAATAAAATAATCACAAAATAGATTTGCAAAACAAAGGCCACTTCCAACTGAAAATTAGCCCGCTTTCAATAGAGAAACATCGCTATTATACGCCTCAATTGGAAAATGATTATGCAACAAACGCGCTGTCGCGCGTTCAAATTAATGCTAAAATATTTTGGTGGTGATTTAGGGGCCGCTCTGCGAGGGCGATGCCCTACGCAGAGCGGCACAGCCATGGTCTTGATACCTATCAAAACCGAGAAGCCCTTTACTTACTCCGGATCACTCAAAAACTCTACAAAATGACCATTAATGTGCAATTTCTGCCATTTTGGGCGGATTTATACCGTAGACTTTTATCACACCCTTAAACATCTCCCTCTGCATGAAACTGAAACACATTTGTGCATGAATTCCCACATTTTTGTGATTTTTCATCGAACATAACATTTTACCATCCGTAGACTTTTGGCGAATGTTTCCTAAAATTTATGAAATGCGAACGTTTCCCACCTTGCAGCCCTTCCATACTGTCCAAAAAAATTGTTCAAAACACTCTTCCCTGACGAGAAAACAGCCAAAATATTTGCAAAATATCATTTCCAAATATATTAAAAAATATTCATTAGGAAATTTTTTATCGACATAATTCATAAGACGCTCTGGATTCCGCTTCTTTTGAGCCTAAAATCGTCTCTCTGGCTTGTTTCTAAGTGCCATTTTTTTATCAATTTAATTAGGTATGGAATTTTCGAACGTTTCTTCTTTTTCCCCAAATATCGATTGGACCATTCTCAAATTGTAACCATACAAACTTCTCATCGATTTCTAGATCGTATCAAAATTTCAGATGTCTTACTTCAATGCCAACGAAAATATGGCTCATTGAAATTTCACACCTCTCGCGACCGAGTATTTATAGATCAATCATCAATGAAAATTCAAAAATCATAATTTATGTCATGAAACCCCCTCATTCTTCTCAAATGAAATACCAAATAACGCCCACCAAAACCTCCAGAAACCATTTTCAAGGACAATTGAAATATCGCAGAAAACGTTTACATGAATATTCACAGAAGAACAACAGCCCGTCAAATTTTACCCCAAACAGGGAATTTTTAACCTGGAAAATGCTGGATGTTCGAACCTCTCGTCGGGCATAGAATCATGAATAATTTAGAACGCCCACCAAAATCAGCACAAAAATTTATGTTGGAATGAGTGATATCTCCATTTGAGCAGTAAATTTCTTCAAAGTAGAACATTTCACGAGCGCAAACCATTTGCAGAATTTCCATAGGTATACTTCAATCATTCACCAAAATAGAACCCTCGACCAAGTCTGGGAGAGAATTTACAAATTTTCAAAATTATTATGAGTGATGACATTTTACTTTTCGTAAATTACACATATGAAACCTGCGAACCACATCTCTCGAAAATTCCAGACATCTCGGGGACACACATACGCACGCGCATTCACCATACAAAGCCGATCCCTTAACCACTGTGCCACGGCGAGCAACAATCTTCTTACATTCCCATTCACAATAAAAATTGACCTCTGAAAAATACTGAGAGAAAATTTTCATTTCAAACAAACCTCCAATTTCATTTTTCAATCGCCAAAATTGATGAGAGAAAAATTCACTCATCGTACGCTCTTTAGTAATCGACAAATCCACCATGTACACTCTTTTTTTCAATGAAAATATAGGCATGATCACTAAACACTTCTTTTCCAAGGAGCACATTCCATACCGAAATCGAATGTTTATTTTCTTCAACATGCATACAGTACGAATTTCTAATTTCCAACGTAAAAATACGCTGGTAAACTCACAACACTAATTTTGCCTGAATATCGAGTGATTCTGAAGCCTCATTCATCTCATGTATCGAGTATTATAAGTTTTCTATACTCATTGTGAACAATTCAACTGAAATCAGTACCTGGCAACTGCAAACACTCGTATTCTTCATCAAAGACCGACTTGACTCTGTTCATTTCGAAAACAGCGAGGAAATGCGAGCGATTTTCAATGTCACTCACTCGTAATGAGAGCCTCTTTCAATTCATGAATTTCGATTGCGTGCTGACACTTTAATTACGAACAAGAGAAATTCTCACACCCAGAGATGGACGCAAATGGCATCTATTTATCACCCGAACGTCGACAAAATTCACAACTGATAGTCAAATTACGGAAAAATGAGTTAATTTTACGTTATTTATATATATATATATAACTCCCTGATGTTCTTACTCGTTAACGTTGCGCTAAAAACGTGAAAAATTACCTCGGAAAATAGCCATTCAAAAATTTCGGTTTCAAAATACCAGCACTCTGACGTGACCGCCGCCAGCTCTCACACTTAGCCTCAGAACGGGCCGACTGTGGACTTGAAAAATTTCGACATTAAAATTCAAATTCGAGTTTCCATCGTTGATGGAGGTGAAAAACACTCTGTATAGGTAAATCGTCAATTTCCAACACATTTCATCTCTATAAAATTTCTTGTGGAACGCCTCTAAAGTCCTCAAATAATTAAAAATTACCGCATCATCAAATGAGTGAAATATGAGCGATTAAAATTGAGGCTTTTTCGCTTGACTCTCGAAACAAGAAATATTTCTAACAACTCTAAAGACACTACCTTGCCCTCAAAAAATAGCTGCGTGCCCTCGAATGAGTGTAAAGTGAACAAAACTCAAATCACTCATACTTCATCATTAAACTCCCAGATCGAAATTGCTTAGAAAAAATTTCCAATAGTTTGCGATTTCACAACATGTCGAGTGAAAAAAAAGCCAGAAAAAGGGTATTTTATGCCCTATAATGGACATCGCGACGACTCCGGGAAACATAAATCGCGCGAAACGGGCAAAACAGCGAAAAACGCGTTTTTCGTGAAATAACGCGAATTTCGTTCTGAAAATTTCACTGAATACGTAAAAAAATGCGACTAGCAAAACATGTTAAATGACTTTTTCTGTACGGGCGACAGAACATTTTTAGGAAGCGAAAAATCGAAAATCACTCATTTTTTGATGAGCTGCTGTGGCCAAACGGTCGCGTTTTGAGCGCTGCCAATCCTGTGAGTCGTAGGTATTTTTGATGCCAACCTCTCATGAAATTTTGAGACTTTCACGTGCGATGGGGACGCCATGAGAAGCAGTCGAAAAATCCGACCGGAAAAACGTCTTTTTTTTCACCCCACTTTGAAGTCGAATAAAAAAAAATTCAGCTGGCGAAACTTGCTGTACAAAGTTGCTCGTATGTACCAACATGTTTTCTGTGAGGTGTGAAAAAACCAGACCTCTTACTTTGATACAGAAAATTAGCGGATGTTTGGCGCAGATGCCTTTTTTTCCGAGGTCTTTTTTGAGAGGCATTTTCTCGAAAAATTAGGCACCCAGATTTTTTGTGATTTTTTTCACGAGAGATATTTTCAAGCTCTACCAGATATCAAATTTTGAAAGCCTTTCCGCCGCTGGCCTGGCCAGAAAAAAATGCCAAAAATCGACAACTTTTTTGCATGCTTTTTTTAAGAGGCTCTAGCAAAAAATTTTTCTCTATACGAAAAACCTCAAGTTTTTGGCTGAGGTGTACCGCTACTCTGGCTACAAGATTATGAAATCGACATGGCTGTAGAGCCGCTCTCCAAAAAGTATAATTAGAAAAACTAAACGCATTTTTCATCACTTTTTTTTCAATTAAAGCATTTTTATGGGCCCGATCGATCCGAAAATCGGTACGGGGGGGTTTCCCCCGATCCCCGACCCGGTCCCAAAATTTGAGCGGGCTGCGACCACGCGTTCGGGTACTTTACTCGTGTTTCCCCTCGGAGTAGCATAGGACTGTTTTTCAATCCCACACAAGCACCTCCACAAAAGTCCCGATCTGAATCTAAATGCGGTTTCTGATACTGGTTTTTTCCCACATTTCGGAGGTGCGCCGCTAGTAACCAGCACACACACGCGCCCTCCGACTCCCCCCCACAACACAACACACCCCAACACACACACACACCCAAACACACACCGCAAAACCCCCAAACAACAAAAAACACCCACAACAACACATCATCAACACCACCAACAACAAACCACCCATACCACTCACACTCCTCACACTTATAAAACCATCAACAAATAGCCCACAACGACATACCACACGCGCACAACAAATTTAGTACAGCCCGTACCTTACTTGTAATCAAACTTTTATGTTTTACTTTTAAACACCACAGCCACTACTTAATTTACCAACAAACAACTCACACCTAACCATCACTCAACAGGTGTAAAATAATTAAACTAACTCTTTTAGTATGACAATAATCCCTAAACCTAGCGATTACCATTAAACACACACAAAACAAGTTGTCATAACCTATATGATCCTTATTTATCATGACTTTAACTTCAAACCCAATCTGTCGTATTTTACTGTTGAATTTTCAGCCCCCTCATACTTCATCCCATCTATCTGAACATACATCCTCTTATCCTTACTAAATCATTTCACCAAACCTATACACTACCCAACTCATATCCTTATATTTTAAAGCTCGACAGAAAGTTGCATAACAATTTCCTTAACGGAGACGTATAGATGATAAAATTCCTCTATCACACCTCCAATTACCCTCAGGTTAAACAGGTAAAAAAACACACCCAATACAATCAACACTTGTTTATTTAAATGTACAATAAAATTATGTTCGATATAAGTTTTCCCATATACGCCCCTCAAACAATAAAAAGCATTTACTAAAAAACATTCAATATCACTTTAGCGCCAGACGTACGAAAATACCACTCCAATAGCACACGAGAATTACAGAGTTTCATATGCCTACAAGTTTAAACCCACTTTCACAAACCACACTAGCGTTTCATACTGAATATCCGCATGAAAACATTACTATAGAGCCCCAAATATTCACCAACTTAGTGATAGCTAAAATTACCATGAACCCACTCTTTCAAATCAACCCGAAACACTCAATTCAAACTCATTTTCGTGAAGAAATTGAATGAATGAGCGGTAAATAACAGAGTATTAGATTACCCATCTTTCATTTCTCCGAAGATCCCATACAATCTGATCCTTCTTCAATCCAAACCACTATAGAAACCCACAACATTTGACTAAAATAATCCCAAAATGAGTTTGCAAACAAAAGACTACATCCAACTGAAATTAGCCCGCTTTTAATAGAGAAACATCGCTATTATACGACTCAATTGGAAAATGATTATGCAACACACGCGCCGTCGCGCGTTCGCGTTTAATACTAGAATATTTTGGTCGTGATTTAGGGGCCGCTCTGCGAGGGCGATGCCCTACGCAGAGCGGCACAGCCATGGTCTTGATGCCTATCAAAACCGAGGGGCCCTTTACTTACTCCGGATGACTCAAAAACTCGACAAAATGCCCATAAATGTGCAATTTCTGCCATTTTTGGCGGATTTACCCCGTAGACTTTTTTCATAAACTTCAACATCTCCCTCTGCATGAAACTGAAATACATTTGTGCATGAATTCCCACTTTTTGCGATTTTTCATCGAAAATAACATTTTACCATCCGTAGACTTTTGGCGAATGTTTCCTAAAATTTATGAAATGCGAACGTTTCCCACCTTGCAACCCTTCCATACCGTCCAAAAAAATTGTTCAAAACACTCTTCCCTGACGAGAAAAAAACCAAAATATTTGCAAAATATCATTACCAAGTATATTAAAAAATATTCATTAACAAATTTTTCATCGACATAATTTATAAGACGCTCTCGATTCCGCTTCTTTTGAGCCTAAAATCGTCTCTCTGGCTTGTTTCTTAGTGCCATTTTTTTATCAATTTAATTAGGTATGGAATTTTCGAAGGTTTCTTCTTTTTCCCCAAATATCGATTGGATCATTCTCAAATTGTAACCATACAAACTTCTCATTGATATCTAGATTGTATCAAAATTTCAGACTTCTTACTTGAATGCCAACGAAAATATGGCTCATTGAAATTTCACTCCTCTCGCGACCGAGAGTTTATACATCAATTATCAATCAAAATTTGAAAATCATAATATATGTCTAAACCCCCTCATTCTCTTTGAATGAAATACCAAATAACGCCCACCAAAACCTCCAGAAACCATTTTCAAGGACAATTGAAATAACGCAGAAAACGTTTACATGAAGAATTCCCAGAAAAACAACTGCCAGTCAAATTTTACCCCAAACAAGGAATTTTTTACCTGGAAAACGCTGGATGTTCGAACCTCTCGTCGGGCACTGAAACATGAATAATTTAGAACGCTCACCAAAATCAGCACAAAAATTTATGTTGGAATGAGTGATATCTCCATTTGAGCAGTAAATTTCTTCAAAGTAGAACATTTCACGAGCGCAAACCATTTGCAGAATTTCCATAAGTATACTTCAATCATTCACCATAATAGAACCCTCGACCAAGTATGAGAGAGAATTTACAAATTATTCCAAATTATTATGAGTGATGACATTTTACTTTTCGTAAATAACACATATGAGACCTGCGAACCATATCTCTCGAAAATTCCAGACATCTCGGGGACACACATACGCACGCGCATTCACCATACAACGCCGATCCCTTAACCACTCTGCCACGGCGAGCAACAATCTTCTTACATTCCCATTCACAATAAAAATTGACCTCTGAAAAATACTGGGAGAAAATTTTCAATTCAAACGAACCTCGAATTTCATTTTTCAATCGCCAAATTGATAAGAGAAAAATTCACTCATTGTACGCTCGTTAGTAATCGACAAATCCACCACGATGCACTTTTTCTTCAATGAGAATATAGGCATGATCACTAAACACTCCTTTTCCAAGGAGCACATTCCATATCGAAATCGAATGTTTATTTTCTTCAACATGCATACAGTACGCATTACCGATTCCCAACGTAAAAATACGCTGATAAACTCACAACACTCATTTTGCCTAAATGTCGAGTGATTCTGGAGCCTCATTAATCTCATTTATCGAGTATTATACGGTTTGTATCGTCTCTGTGACCATTTCAACAGAAATCAGTACCTGGCAACTGCAAACACTCGTATTCTTCATCAAAGACCGACTTGACTCTGTTCATTTCGAAAACAGCGAAGAAATGCGAGCGATTTTCAATATCACTCACTCGTAATGAGTGAGAGCCTCTTTCAATTCATGAATTTCGGTTGCGTGCTGACACTTTAATTGCGAACAAGAGAGAATCTCACACCCAAAGATGGAAGCAAATGGCATCTATTCATCGCCCGAACGTCGACAAAATTCACAACTGATAGTCAAATTACGTAAAAATGAGTTAAATTTACGTTATATATATATATAAATGACTCCCTGATGTTCTTACTCGTTAACACTGTGCTAAGAACGTGAGAAATTTCCTCAGAAAGATAGCCATTCAAAAATTTCGGTTTCAAAGTAACAACACTCTGACGTGACCGCACTCAGCTCGCACACATAGCCTCTGTACGGGTCGACTGTGGACTTTGAAAATTTCAACATCAAAATTCAAATTCGGGTTTCCATCGTTGATGGAGGTGAAAAACACTTCGTATAGGTAAATCGTCAATTTCCAACACATTTCATCTCCATAAAATTTCTTGTGGAACGCCTCTAAAGTCCTCAAATAATTAAAAATTAATGCATCATCAAATGAGTGAAATATGAGCGACTAAAATTGAGCTTTTTTCGCTTGACTTTCGAAACAAGAAATATTTCTAGCGACTCTAGAGACACTACCTTGCCCTCAAAAAATAGCCGCGGGCCCTCGAATGAGTGTAAAGTGAACAAAACTCAAATCACTCATACTTCATCAATAAACTCCCAGATCGAAATTGCTTAGAAAAAATTTACATTGGTTTGCTCTTTCAAACTAGGTCGAGTGGAAAATATGTAAAAAAAATTATTTTTATGCCCTATAATGGAAATCACGATGACTCGGGGAAACATAAATCGCGCGAAATGGGCAAAACGGCGAAAAACGCGTTTTTCGTGAAATACCGCGAATTTCGTTCTGAAAATTTCACTGAATACGTAAAAAAATGCGACTAGCAAAACATGTTAAATGACTTTTTCTGTACGGGCGACAGAACATTTTTAGGAAGCGAAAAATCGAAAATCACTCATATTTTGATGAGCTGCTGTGTCCAAACGGTGGGGTTTTGAGCGCTGCCAATCTTGTGAGTCGTAGGTATTTTTGAGGGCAACCTCTCATGAAATTTTGAGACTTTCACGTGCGATGGGGACGCCATGAGAAGCAGTCGAAAAATCCGACCGAAAAAACGCCTTTTTTTACACCCCACTTTGAAGTCGAATAAAAGAAAATCTGACTGGCGAAACTTGCTGTACCAAGTTGCTCGTATGTACCAACATGTTTTCTGTGAGGTGTGAAAAAACCAGACCTCCTACTTTGATACAGAAAATTAGCGGATGTTTGGCGCAGATGCCTTTTTTTCCGAGGTCTTTTTTGAGAGGCATTTTCTCGAAAAATTAGGCACCCAGATTTTTTGTGATTTTTTTCACGAGAGATATTTTCAAGCTCTACCAGATATCAAATTTTGAAAGCCTTTCCGCCGCTGGCCTGGCCAGAAAAAAATGCCAAAAATCGACAACTTTTTTGCATGCTTTTTTTAAGAGGCTCTAGCAAAAAATTTTTCTCCATACGAAAAACCTCAAGTTTTTGGCTGAGGTGTACCGCTACTCTGGCTACAAGATTATGAAATCGGCATGGCTGTAGAGCCGCTCTCCAAAAAGTATAATTAGAAATACCAAACGCTTTTTTCATCAGTTTTTTTTCAATTAAAGCATTTTTATGGGCCCGATCGAGCCGAGAGGCGAAACTTAAGGTTTTTTAGCGACTTTCCATCTGCCCTCCAAATTTGAGCTCGCTGCGACCCCGCCTTCTGGTACTTGTCTCTTGTGAGGTACCAAATTTTTCCCCGTTGTTTCCGAGCACTAAACACAAGCACCCTCCCTTATAGTACTAGTTCTAGCATCTCTTCGAAATGCGTATTTTAGTTTTAGTGCTTTTTTCAAATCCGGAGGGCGCCGCAAGTAACCAGACAACACGCGCCCTCCGACTCCCCCCCACACAAACAACACACACACACACACACACCAAAACACACACCGCAAAACCCCCAAACAACAAAAAACACCCACAACAACACATCATCAACAACACCAACAACAAACCACCCATACCACTCACACTCCTCACACTTATAAAACCATCAACAAATAGCCCACAACGACATACCACACGCGCAAAACAAATTTAGTACAGCCCGTACCTTTCTTGTAACCAAACTTTTATGTTTTACTTTTAAACACCCCGGCACTACTTTATTTACCAACAAACAACTCACACCTAATTCAACCATCACTCAACAGGTCAAAAATAATTATACTAATTCTTTTAGTATAACAATAATCCCTAAACCTAGCGATTACCATTAAACACACATAAAACGTGTTGTCATAACCTATATGATCCTTATTTATCATGACTTCATCCCATCTTAACATACATCCCCTTATTCTTACTAAATCACTCCACCAAACCTACACTACCCTACTCAATTCCTTATATGTTGAAGCTCGACAGAAAGTTGAATAACAATTTCCTTAAGAAACACGTAAAGATGATAAAATTCCTCTATCACACCTCCAATTAGTGTTAATCAGGTTAAAAAACACACCCAAATCAATCAACACTTGTTCATTTAAATGTTCAACACAATGATGTTCGATATAAGTTTTCCCATATACGCCCCTCAAACAATAAAAAGCATTCACCAAAAAACGTTCAATATCACTCTAGGGCCAGACGTACGAAAATAGCACTCCAATACCACACACATGAAAACCAAGTTTTATATGCTTACAACTTTATACCCACTTCCAAAAACCACAGTAGCGTTTCACACTGAATATCCGAATGAAAACTTTACTATAGAACCCCAAATATTCACCAACTTGATGATCATTCAAATTACCATGAACACACTCTTTCAAATCAACCCGAAAAACTCTATTCTAATTCATTTTCGTGAAGAAATGCAATGAATGAGGGGTAAATGATAGAGTATCAGATTATCGATCTTCCATTACTCGAGAGATTCCATACAATCCGATCCTCCTCCAATCTAAACCACTACAGAAACCCACAACATTTGAATAAAATAATCACGAAATTAATTTGCAAACAAAAGACCACATCCAACTGAAAATTAGCCCGCTTTTAATAGAGAAACATCGCTATTAAAAGCCTCAAATGGAAAGTGATTATGCAACACACGCGCTGTCGCGCGTTCAAGTTTATTACTAAAATATTTTGGTGGTGACTTAGGGGCCGCTCTGCGGGGCTACGCCCTACGCAGAGCGGCACAGCCATGGTCTTGATGCCTATCAAACCGAGGGGCCCTTTACTTACTCCGGATCACTCAAAAACTCTACAAAATGCCCATTAATGTGCAATTTCTGCCATTTTGGGCGGATTTACCCCGTAGACTTTTTTCATAAACTTAAACATCTCCCTCTGCATGAAACTGAAATACATTTGTGCATGAATTCCCACATTTTTGTTATTTTTCATCGAAAATAACATTTCACCATCCGTAGACTTTTGGCGAATGTTTCCTAAAATTTATGAAATGCGAACGTTTCCCACCTTGCAAACCTTCCATACTGTCCAAAAAAATTGTTCAAAACACTCTTCCCTGACGAGAAAACAGCCAAAATTTTTGCAAAATATCATTTCCAAATATATCAAAAGATATTCATTAAAAAATTTTTCATCGACATAATTCATAAGACGCTCTGGATTCCGCTTCTTCTGAGCCTAAAATCGTCTCTCTGGCTTGTTTCTAAGTGCCATTTTTTTATCAATTTAATTAGGTATGGAATTTTCGAAGGTTTCTTCTTTTTCCCCAAATATCGATTGGACCATTTTCAAATCTGAACCATACAAACTTCTTATTGATATCTAGATTGTATCAAAATTTCAGACGTCTTACTTGAATGCCAACGAAAATATGGCTCATTCAAATTTCACTCCTCTCGCGACCGACAGTTTATAGGTCAATTATCAATGAAAATTTAAAAATCATAATTTATGTGATGTATCCCCCCTCATTCTCTTCGAATGAAATACCAAATAACGCCCACCAAAACCTCCAGAAGACATCTTCAAGGACAACTGAATTACCACCGAAAACGTTTACATGAAGAATTCCCAGAAAAACAACTGCCAGTCAAATTTTACCCCAAACTGTGAATTTTTTACCTGGAAAATGCTCGAAGTTCGAACCTCTCGTCGGGCACTGACACATGAATCATTTAGAACGTCTACCAAAATCAGGACAAACATTTACGTTCGAATGAGTGATTTCTCCATTTGAGCGGTACATTTCTTCAAAGCAAAACATTTCACGAGCGCAAACCATTTGCAGAATTTCCATAAGTATACTTCAATCATTCACCAAAATAGAACCCTCGACCAAGTCTGAGAGAGAATTTACAAATTATTCCAAATTATTATGAGTGATGACATTTTACTTTTCGTAAATAACACATATGAGACCTGCGAACCATATCTCTCGAAAATTCCAGACATCTCGGGGACACACATACGCACGCGCATTCACCATACAACGCCGATCCCTTAACCACTCTGCCACGGCGAGCAACAATCTTCTTACATTCCCATTCACAATAAAAATTGACCTCTGAAAAATACTGAGAGAAAATTTTCAATTCAAACGAACCTCGAATTTCATTTTTCAATCGCCAAAATTGATAAGAGAAAAATTCACTCATTGTACGCTCGTTAGTAATCGACGAATCCACCACGATGCACTTTTTCTTCAATGAGAATATAGGCATGATCACTAAACACTCCTTTTCCAAGGAGCACATTCCATATCGAAATCGAATGTTTATTTTCTTCAACATGCATACAGTACGAATTACCGATTCCCAACGTAAAACTACGCTGATAAACTCACAACACTCATTTTGCCTAAATATCGAGTGATTCTGGAGCCTCATTAATCTCATTTATCGAGTATTATATGGTTTGTATCGTCTCTGTGACCATTTCAACAAAATCAGTACCTGGCAACTGCAAACACTCGTATTCTTCATCAAAGACCGACTCGACTCTGTTCATTTCGAAAACAGCGAGGAAATGCGAGCGATTTTCAATATCACTCACTCGTAATGAGTGAGAGCCTCTTTCAATTCATGAATTTCGATTACGTGCTGACACTTTAATTGCGCACAAGAGAAATTCTCACACCCAAAGATGGAAACAAATGGCATCTATTCATCGCCCGAACGTCGACAAAATTCACAACTGATAGTCATATTACGTAAAAATGAGTTAAATTTACGTTATATATATACACAAATGACTCCCTGATGTTCTTACTCGTTAACACTGTGCTAAAAACGTGAGAAATCTCTTCGGAAAGATATCCATTCAAAAATTTCGGTTTCAAAGTAACAACACTCTGACGTGACCGCCGCCAGCTCACACACTTCGCATCAGAACGGGCAGAAGCTGGACTTGAAAAATTTCGACACAAAATTCAATTTCGAGTTCCCATCGTTGATGGAGGTGAAAAACATTACGTATAGGTAAATCGTCAATTTCCAACACATTTCATCTCTATAAAATTTCTTGTGGAACGCCTCTAAAGTCCTCAAATAATTAAAAATTACCGCATCATCAAATGAGTGAAATATGAGCGACTAAAATTGAAGCTTTTTCGCTTGACTCTCGGAACAAGAAATATTTCTAGCGACTCTAAAGACACTACCTTGCCCTCAAAAAATAGCCGCGGGCCCTCGAATGAGTGTAAAGTGAACAAAACTCAAATCACTCATACTCCATCGATAAGCTCTCAAATTGAAATTGCTTAGAAAAAAATTCCAATAGTTTGCGCTTTCACACTGTTTCGAGTTGAAAAAAACCAAAAAAAATAGTTTTTTATGCCCTATAATGCAAATCGCTATCACTCGGGGAAACATAAATCCAGCGATATGAGCAAAATCGCAAAAATTGGCTATTTCCTGAACTACTGGGAATTTCGCTCTGAAAATTTCACTGAACACGTAAAATGATGCGACAAACAAAACATCTCGAATGAATTTTTCTGTGCGGGCCACAGAAATTTTTTGAGCGGCGAAAAATCGAAAATCACGCATTTTTTGATGAGCTGCTGCGGCCAAACGGTGGCATTTTGAGAGCTCCCAATCCTGTGAGTCGTAGGTATTGTTGATGTGAAGCTCTCATAAAATTTTGAAACTTCCACGTGCAGTGGATAAGCCATTAGGAGCAATCAAAAAATCTGACCGAAAAAACGCTTCATTTTACACTCCACTTTGAAGTCGAAAAAAAAAAAATCTATCCGTCGAATTTTTCTGAGCCAAACTTTTTGAATGAACCAAAGTGTTTTCTGTGAGGTGTTGAAAAACCAGACCTCTCACTCTGAAACAGAAAAACTGAGACTGTTTGGCGCAAAACTCATTTTTTTTGAGGTCTTTTTTGAGAGGCATTTTCTCGCAAAATTATGCACCCAGATTTTTTGTGATTTTTTTCTAGAGAGATATTTGCAACCTCTACAAGATATCAAAATTCGAAAACTTTTCCGCCGCTGGCCTGGCCAGAAAAAAATCGCAAAAAATCGACCCTTTTTTGGCATGCTTTTTTTGGGAGGCTCTAGCAAAAAATTTTTCTCTATGCCAAACGTTTCAAGTTTTTGGCTGAGGTGTACCGCTACTCTAACTACCCAAAAATGAAATTCGCAGACCTCTAGGACTCATAGTTGAAAACTTTTAAATGTTTGAAAATGACCAAAAATAATCACTTTTTTTTCGATTAAAGCATTTTTATGGGCCCGATCGAGCCGAGAGGCGGTTCTTGGGGGTTTCCCCCGATCCCCGACCTGGCCCCGAAGTTTGAGCCCGCTACGACCCCGCGTTCTGGTACTTTACTCGTGTTTCCCCTCGGAGTAGCATATGACTGTTTTTCAATCCCACACAAGCACCTCCACAAAAGTCCCGATCTAAACCTTAACGCGGATTTTGATTCTGGTTTTTCTCACATTTTGGAGGTGCGCCGCAAGTAACCAGACAACACGCGCCCTCCGACTCCCCCCCACACAAACAACACACCCCAACACACACACACCCACACACACACCGCCAAACCCCCAAACAACAAAAAACACCCACAACAACACATCATCAACACCACCAACAACAAACCACCCATACCACTCACACTCCTCACACTTATAAAACCATCAACAAATAGCCCACAACGACATACCACACGCGCACAACAAATTTAGTACAGCCCGTACCTTACTTGTAACCAAACTTTTATGTTTTACTTTTAAACACCCCGGCACTACTTTATTTACCAACAAACAACTCACACCTAACCATCAACCATCACTCAACAGGTCAAAAATAATTTTACAACCTCCTCTTGTATGACAATAATCCTTAAACCTAGCGATTACCATTAAACACACACAAAACGAGTTGTCATAATTTATCATATCCTCAATTTCAAAACCAATCTATCATACATTACTGTTGAATTTTCAGCTACCTCATACCTCATCCCATCTATCATAACACACATCCCCTTATTCTTACTAAATCACTCCACCAAACCTATACACTACCCGACTCAATTCCTTATATTTTAAAGCTCGACAGAAAGTTGCACAACAATTTCCCTAACGGAGACATATAGATGATAAAATTCCTCTATCACACCTCCAATTACCCTCAGGTTAAACAGGTTAAAAAACACACCCAATACAATCAACACTTGTTTATTTAAATGTTCAATAAAATTATGTTCGATATAAGTTTTCCCATATACGCCCCTCAAACAATAAAAAGTATTTACAAAAAACGTTCAATATCACTTTAGGACCAGACGTACGAAAATAGCACTCCATTAGCACCGAATGATAAAGTTTTATATGCTTACAAGTTTATACCCACTTCCAAAAACCACACTAGCGTTTCACACTGAATATCCGCATGAAAACTTTACTGCAAAGCCCCAAATATTCACAAACTTCATTATAGTTCAAATTATCATGAACAAACTTTTTCAAATTCCTTTTCGTGAATTAATGGAATGAATGAGAAGTATATGATGAAGTATTACATTGACCATCTATCATTGCTCCAGAGATCCCATACAATCCAATCCTCCTTCAATCTAAACAACTACAGAAACCCACAACATTTGCATAAAATTATCACAAAATAAATTTCAAATAAAAGACCACATCCAACTGAAAAGCAGCCCGCTTTTAATAGAGAAACATGGCTAATATACGACTCAATTGGAAAATGATTATGCAACACACGCGCTGTCGCGCGTTCAAGTTTAATGCTAGAATATTTTGGTGGTGACTTAGGGGCCGCTCTGCGGGGCTACGCCCTACGCAGAGCGGCACAGCCATGGTCTTGATGCCTATCAAAACCGAGGGGCCCTTTACTTACTCCGGATCACTCAAAAACTCTACAAAATGCCCATAAATGTGCAATTTCTGCCATTTTGGGTGGATTTACCACGTAGACTTATCATAACCTTCAACATCTCCCCCTGCATGAAACTGAAATACATTTGTGCATGAATTCCCACATTTTTGCGATTTTTCATCGAAAATAACATTTTACCATCCGTAGACTTTTGGCGAATGTTTCCTAAAATTTATGAAACGCGTACGTTTCCAACCTTGCAACCCTTCCATACTGTCCAAAAAAATTGTTCAAAACACGCTTCCCTGACGAGAAAACAGCCAAAATATTTGCAAAAACTCATTTCCGAATATATTAAAAAATATTCATTAACAAAATTTTCATCGACATAATTCATAAGACGCTCTGGATTCCGCTTCTTTTGAGCCTAAAATCGTCTCTCTGGCTTGTTTCTGAGTGCCATTTTTTTATCAATTTAATTAGGTATGGAATTTTCGAAGGTTTCTTCTTTTTCCCCAAATATCGATTGGGCCATTTTCAAATCTGAACCATACAAACTTCTTATTGATATCTAGATTGTATCAAAATTTCAGACGTCTTACTTGAATGCCAACGAAAATATGGCTCATTCAAATTTCACTCCTCTCGCGACCGACAGTTTATAGGTCAATTATCAATGAAAATTTAAAAATCATAATTTATGTGATGTATCCCCCCTCATTCTCTTCGAATGAAATACCAAATAACGCCCACCTAAACCTCCAGAAGACATCTTCAAGGACAACTGAATTACCACCGAAAACGTTTACATGAAGAATTCCCAGAAAAACAACTGCCAGTCAAATTTTACCCCAAACTGTGAATTTTTTACCTGGAAAATGCTCGAAGTTCGAACCTCTCGTCGGGCACTGACACATGAATCATTTAGAACGTCTACCAAAATCAGGACAAACATTTACGTTCGAATGAGTGATTTCTCCATTTGAGCGGTACATTTCTTCAAAGCAAAACATTTCACGAGCGCAAACCATTTGCAGAATTTCCATAAGTATACTTCAATCATTCACCAAAATAGAACCCTCGACCAAGTCTGAGAGAGAATTTACAAATTATTCCAAATTATTATGAGTGATGACATTTTACTTTTCGTAAATAACACATATGAGACCTGCGAACCATATCTCTCGAAAATTCCAGACATCTCGGGGACACACATACGCACGCGCATTCACCATACAACGCCGATCCCTTAACCACTCTGCCACGGCGAGCAACAATCTTCTTACATTCCCATTCACAATAAAAATTGACCTCTGAAAAATACTGAGAGAAAATTTTCAATTCAAACGAACCTCGAATTTCATTTTTCAATCGCCAAAATTGATAAGAGAAAAATTCACTCATTGTACGCTCGTTAGTAATCGACGAATCCACCACGATGCACTTTTTCTTCAATGAGAATATAGGCATGATCACTAAACACTCCTTTTCCAAGGAGCACATTCCATATCGAAATCGAATGTTTATTTTCTTCAACATGCATACAGTACGAATTACCGATTCCCAACGTAAAACTACGCTGATAAACTCACAACACTCATTTTGCCTAAATATCGAGTGATTCTGGAGCCTCATTAATCTCATTTATCGAGTATTATATGGTTTGTATCGTCTCTGTGACCATTTCAACAAAATCAGTACCTGGCAACTGCAAACACTCGTATTCTTCATCAAAGACCGACTCGACTCTGTTCATTTCGAAAACAGCGAGGAAATGCGAGCGATTTTCAATATCACTCACTCGTAATGAGTGAGAGCCTCTTTCAATTCATGAATTTCGATTACGTGCTGACACTTTAATTGCGCACAAGAGAAATTCTCACACCCAAAGATGGAAACAAATGGCATCTATTCATCGCCCGAACGTCGACAAAATTCACAACTGATAGTCATATTACGTAAAAATGAGTTAAATTTACGTTATATATATACACAAATGACTCCCTGATGTTCTTACTCGTTAACACTGTGCTAAAAACGTGAGAAATTTCTTCGGAAAGATATCCATTCAAAAATTTCGGTTTCAAAGTAACAACACTCTGACGTGACCGCCGCCAGCTCACACACTTCGCATCAGAACGGGCAGAAGCTGGACTTGAAAAATTTCGACACAAAATTCAATTTCGAGTTCCCATCGTTGATGGAGGTGAAAAACATTACGTATAGGTAAATCGTCAATTTCCAACACATTTCATCTTCATAAAATTTCTTGTGGAACGCCTCTAAAGTCCTCAAATAATTAAAAATTACCGCATCATCAAATGAGTGAAATATGAGCGACTAAAATTGAAGCTTTTTCGCTTGACTCTCGGAACAAGAAATATTTCTAGCGACTCTAAAGACACTACCTTGCCCTCAAAAAATAGCCGCGGGCCCTCGAATGAGTGTAAAGTGAACAAAACTCAAATCACTCATACTCCATCGATAAGCTCTCAAATTGAAATTGCTTAGAAAAAAATTCCAATAGTTTGCGCTTTCACACTGTTTCGAGTTGAAAAAAACCAAAAAAAATAGTTTTTTATGCCCTATAATGCAAATCGCTATCACTCGGGGAAACATAAATCCAGCGATATGAGCAAAATCGCAAAAATTGGCTATTTCCTGAACTACTGGGAATTTCGCTCTGAAAATTTCACTGAACACGTAAAATGATGCGACAAACAAAACATCTCGAATGAATTTTTCTGTGCGGGCCACAGAAATTTTTTGAGCGGCGAAAAATCGAAAATCACGCATTTTTTGATGAGCTGCTGCGGCCAAACGGTGGCATTTTGAGAGCTCCCAATCCTGTGAGTCGTAGGTATTGTTGATGTGAAGCTCTCATAAAATTTTGAAACTTCCACGTGCAGTGGATAAGCCATTAGGAGCAATCAAAAAATCTGACCGAAAAAACGCTTCATTTTACACTCCACTTTGAAGTCGAAAAAAAAAAAATCTATCCGTCGAATTTTTCTGAGCCAAACTTTTTGAATGAACCAAAGTGTTTTCTGTGAGGTGTTGAAAAACCAGACCTCTCACTCTGAAACAGAAAAACTGAGACTGTTTGGCGCAAAACTCATTTTTTTTGAGGTCTTTTTTGAGAGGCATTTTCTCGCAAAATTATGCACCCAGATTTTTTGTGATTTTTTTCTAGAGAGATATTTGCGACCTCTACAAGATATCAAAATTCGAAAACTTTTCCGCCGCTGGCCTGGCCAGAAAAAAATCGCAAAAAATCGACCCTTTTTTGGCATGCTTTTTTTGGGAGGCTCTAGCAAAAAATTTTTCTCTATGCCAAACGTTTCAAGTTTTTGGCTGAGGTGTACCGCTACTCTAACTACCCAAAAATGAAATTCGCAGACCTCTAGGACTCATAGTTGAAAACTTTTAAATGTTTGAAAATGACCAAAAATAATCACTTTTTTTTCGATTAAAGCATTTTTATGGGCCCGATCGAGCCGAGAGGCGGTTCTTGGGGGTTTCCCCCGATCCCCGACCTGGCCCCGAAGTTTGAGCCCGCTACGACCCCGCGTTCTGGTACTTTACTCGTGTTTCCCCTCGGAGTAGCATATGACTGTTTTTCAATCCCACACAAGCACCTCCACAAAAGTCCCGATCTAAACCTTAACGCGGATTTTGATTCTGGTTTTTCTCACATTTTGGAGGTGCGCCGCAAGTAACCAGACAACACGCGCCCTCCTCCTCCCACACACAACACAACACACACCCACACACACACCAAAACACACACCGCCAAACCCCCAAACAACAAAAAACACCCACAACAACACATCATCAACAACACCAACAACAAACCATACACCCCATACACTCTTCACACTTATAAAACCATCAACAAATAGCCCACAACGACATAGCACACGCGCACAACAAATTTAGTACAGCCCGTACCTTACTTGTAACCAAACTTGTATGTTTTACTTATAAACACCCCGGCACTACTTTATTTACCAACAAACAACTCACACCTAACCATCAACCATCACTCAACAGGTCAAAAATAATTTTACAACCTCCTCTTGTATGACAATAATTTTTGAACCTAGCGATTACCATTAAACACACACAAAACGAGTTGTCATAACCTATTCAATCATAATTTATCATATCCTCAATTTCAAAACCAATCTATCATACATTACTGTTGAATTTTCAGCTACCTCATACCTCATCCCATCTATCTTGACATACATCCCCTTATTCTTACTAAATCACTTCACCAAACCTATACACTACCCAACACAATTCCTTATATTTTAAAGCTCGACAGAAAGTTGCATAACAATTTCCTTAACAGAGACGTATAGATGATAAAATTGCTCTATCACACCTCCAATTACTCCCAGGTTAAACAGGTTAAAAAACACACCCAATAAAATCAACACTTGTTTATTTTAATGTTCAATCAATTATGTTCGATATAAGTTTTCCCATATACGCCCCTCAAACAATAAAAAGCATTTACCAAAAAACATTCAATATCACTTTAGCGCCAGACGTACGAAAATAGCACTCCAATAGCACACGAGAATTACAGAGTTTCATATGCCTACAAGTTTAAACCCACTTTCACAAACCACACTAGCGTTTCATACTGAATATCCGCATGAAAACATTACTATAGAGCCCCAAATATTCACCAACTTAATGATAGCTAAAATTACCATGAACACACTCTTTCAAATCAACCCGAAACACTCAATTCAAACTCATTTTCGTGAAGAAATTGAATGAATGAGAGGTAAATAACAGAGTATTAGATTACCCATCTTTCATTTCTCCGAAGATCCCATACAATCTGATCCTTCTTACATCTAAACCACTATAGAAACCCACAACATTTGACTAAAATAATCCCAAAATGAGTTTGCAAACAAAAGACTACATCCAACTGAAATTAGCCCGCTTTTAATAGAGAAACATCGCTATTATACGCCTCAATTGGAAAATGATAATGCAACACACGCGCCGTCGCGCGTTCGCGTTTAATACTAGAATATTTTGGTCGTGATTTAGGGGCCGCTCTGCGAGGGCGATGCCCTACGCAGAGCGGCACAGCCATGGTCTAGATGCCTATCAAAACCGAGGGGCCCTTTACTTACTCCGGATGACTCAAAAACTCGACAAAATGCCCATAAATGTGCAATTTCTGCCATTTTTGGCGGATTTACCCCGTAGACTTTTTTCATAAACTTCAACATCTCCCTCTGCATGAAACTGAAATACATTTGTGCATGAATTCCCACTTTTTGCGATTTTTCATCGAAAATAACATTTTACCATCCGTAGACTTTTGGCGAATGTTTCCTAAAATTTATGAAATGCGAACGTTTCCCACCTTGCAACCCTTCCATACCGTCCAAAAAAATTGTTCAAAACACTCTTCCCTGACGAGAAAAAAACCAAAATATTTGCAAAATATCATTACCAAGTATATTAAAAAATATTCATTAACAAATTTTTCATCGACATAATTTATAAGACGCTCTCGATTCCGCTTCTTTTGAGCCTAAAATCGTCTCTCTGGCTTGTTTCTTAGTGCCATTTTTTTATCAATTTAATTAGGTATGGAATTTTCGAAGGTTTCTTCTTTTTCCCCAAATATCGATTGGATCATTCTCAAATTGTAACCATACAAACTTCTCATTGATATCTAGATTGTATCAAAATTTCAGACTTCTTACTTGAATGCCAACGAAAATATGGCTCATTGAAATTTCACTCCTCTCGCGACCGAGAGTTTATACATCAATTATCAATCAAAATTTGAAAATCATAATATATGTCTAAACCCCCTCATTCTCTTTGAATGAAATACCAAATAACGCCCACCAAAACCTCCAGAAACCATTTTCAAGGACAATTGAAATAACGCAGAAAACGTTTACATGAAGAATTCCCAGAAAAACAACTGCCAGTCAAATTTTACCCCAAACAAGGAATTTTTTACCTGGAAAACGCTGGATGTTCGAACCTCTCGTCGGGCACTGAAACATGAATAATTTAGAACGCTCACCAAAATCAGCACAAAAATTTATGTTGGAATGAGTGATATCTCCATTTGAGCAGTAAATTTCTTCAAAGTAGAACATTTCACGAGCGCAAACCATTTGCAGAATTTCCATAAGTATACTTCAATCATTCACCATAATAGAACCCTCGACCAAGTATGAGAGAGAATTTACAAATTATTCCAAATTATTATGAGTGATGACATTTTACTTTTCGTAAATAACACATATGAGACCTGCGAACCATATCTCTCGAAAATTCCAGACATCTCGGGGACACACATACGCACGCGCATTCACCATACAACGCCGATCCCTTAACCACTCTGCCACGGCGAGCAACAATCTTCTTACATTCCCATTCACAATAAAAATTGACCTCTGAAAAATACTGGGAGAAAATTTTCAATTCAAACGAACCTCGAATTTCATTTTTCAATCGCCAAATTGATAAGAGAAAAATTCACTCATTGTACGCTCGTTAGTAATCGACAAATCCACCACGATGCACTTTTTCTTCAATGAGAATATAGGCATGATCACTAAACACTCCTTTTCCAAGGAGCACATTCCATATCGAAATCGAATGTTTATTTTCTTCAACATGCATACAGTACGCATTACCGATTCCCAACGTAAAAATACGCTGATAAACTCACAACACTCATTTTGCCTAAATGTCGAGTGATTCTGGAGCCTCATTAATCTCATTTATCGAGTATTATACGGTTTGTATCGTCTCTGTGACCATTTCAACAGAAATCAGTACCTGGCAACTGCAAACACTCGTATTCTTCATCAAAGACCGACTTGACTCTGTTCATTTCGAAAACAGCGAAGAAATGCGAGCGATTTTCAATATCACTCACTCGTAATGAGTGAGAGCCTCTTTCAATTCATGAATTTCGGTTGCGTGCTGACACTTTAATTGCGAACAAGAGAGAATCTCACACCCAAAGATGGAAGCAAATGGCATCTATTCATCGCCCGAACGTCGACAAAATTCACAACTGATAGTCAAATTACGTAAAAATGAGTTAAATTTACGTTATATATATATATAAATGACTCCCTGATGTTCTTACTCGTTAACACTGTGCTAAGAACGTGAGAAATTTCCTCAGAAAGATAGCCATTCAAAAATTTCGGTTTCAAAGTAACAACACTCTGACGTGACCGCACTCAGCTCGCACACATAGCCTCTGTACGGGTCGACTGTGGACTTTGAAAATTTCAACATCAAAATTCAAATTCGGGTTTCCATCGTTGATGGAGGTGAAAAACACTTCGTATAGGTAAATCGTCAATTTCCAACACATTTCATCTCCATAAAATTTCTTGTGGAACGCCTCTAAAGTCCTCAAATAATTAAAAATTAATGCATCATCAAATGAGTGAAATATGAGCGACTAAAATTGAGCTTTTTTCGCTTGACTTTCGAAACAAGAAATATTTCTAGCGACTCTAGAGACACTACCTTGCCCTCAAAAAATAGCCGCGGGCCCTCGAATGAGTGTAAAGTGAACAAAACTCAAATCACTCATACTTCATCAATAAACTCCCAGATCGAAATTGCTTAGAAAAAATTTACATTGGTTTGCTCTTTCAAACTAGGTCGAGTGGAAAATATGTAAAAAAAATGATTTTTATGCCCTATAATGGAAATCACGATGACTCGGGGAAACATAAATCGCGCGAAATGGGCAAAACGGCGAAAAACGCGTTTTTCGTGAAATACCGCGAATTTCGTTCTGAAAATTTCACTGAATACGTAAAAAAATGCGACTAGCAAAACATGTTAAATGACTTTTTCTGTACGGGCGACAGAACATTTTTAGGAAGCGAAAAATCGAAAATCACTCATATTTTGATGAGCTGCTGTGTCCAAACGGTGGGGTTTTGAGCGCTGCCAATCTTGTGAGTCGTAGGTATTTTTGAGGGCAACCTCTCATGAAATTTTGAGACTTTCACGTGCGATGGGGACGCCATGAGAAGCAGTCGAAAAATCCGACCGAAAAAACGCCTTTTTTTACACCCCACTTTGAAGTCGAATAAAAGAAAATCTGACTGGCGAAACTTGCTGTACCAAGTTGCTCGTATGTACCAACATGTTTTCTGTGAGGTGTGAAAAAACCAGACCTCTTACTTTGATACAGAAAATTAGCGGATGTTTGGCGCAGATGCCTTTTTTTCCGAGGTCTTTTTTGAGAGGCATTTTCTCGAAAAATTAGGCACCCAGATTTTTTGTGATTTTTTTCACGAGAGATATTTTCAAGCTCTACCAGATATCAAATTTTGAAAGCCTTTCCGCCGCTGGCCTGGCCAGAAAAAAATGCCAAAAATCGACAACTTTTTTGCATGCTTTTTTTAAGAGGCTCTAGCAAAAAATTTTTCTCTATACGAAAAACCTCAAGTTTTTGGCTGAGGTGTACCGCTACTCTGGCTACAAGATTATGAAATCGGCATGGCTGTAGAGCCGCTCTCCAAAAAGTATAATTAGAAATACCAAACGCTTTTTTCATCAGTTTTTTTTCAATTAAAGCATTTTTATGGGCCCGATCGAGCCGAGAGGCGAAACTTAAGGTTTTTTAGCGACTTTCCATCTGCCCTCCAAATTTGAGCTCGCTGCGACCCCGCCTTCTGGTACTTGTCTCTTGTGAGGTACCAAATTTTTCCCCGTTGTTTCCGAGCACTAAACACAAGCACCCTCCCTTATAGTACTAGTTCTAGCATCTCTTCGAAATGCGTATTTTAGTTTTAGTGCTTTTTTCAAATCCGGAGGGCGCCGCAAGTAACCAGCACACCATAGCGCCCTCCGACTCCCCCCCACACACAAACACACACCCACACACACACCCAAACACACACCGCCAAACCCCCAAACAACAAAAAACACCCACAACAACACATCATCAACAACACCAACAACAAACCATACACCCCATACACTCTTCACACTTATAAAACCATCAACAAATAGCCCACAACGACATAGCACACGCGCACAACAAATTTAGTACAGCCCGTACCTTACTTGTAACCAAACTTGTATGTTTTACTTATAAACACCCCGGCACTACTTTATTTACCAACAAACAACTCACACCTAACCATCAACCATCACTCAACAGGTCAAAAATAATTTTACAACCTCCTCTTGTATGACAATAATTTTTGAACCTAGCGATTACCATTAAACACACACAAAACGAGTTGTCATAACCTATTCAATCATAATTTATCATATCCTCAATTTCAAAACCAATCTATCATACATTACTGTTGAATTTTCAGCTACCTCATACCTCATCCCATCTATCTTGACATACATCCCCTTATTCTTACTAAATCACTTCACCAAACCTATACACTACCCAACACAATTCCTTATATTTTAAAGCTCGACAGAAAGTTGCATAACAATTTCCTTAACAGAGACGTATAGATGATAAAATTGCTCTATCACACCTCCAATTACTCCCAGGTTAAACAGGTTAAAAAACACACCCAATAAAATCAACACTTGTTTATTTTAATGTTCAATCAATTATGTTCGATATAAGTTTTCCCATATACGCCCCTCAAACAATAAAAAGCATTTACCAAAAAACATTCAATATCACTTTAGCGCCAGACGTACGAAAATAGCACTCCAATAGCACACGAGAATTACAGAGTTTCATATGCCTACAAGTTTAAACCCACTTTCACAAACCACACTAGCGTTTCATACTGAATATCCGCATGAAAACATTACTGTAGAGCCCCAAATATTCACCAACTTAATGATAGCTAAAATTACCATGAACACACTCTTTCAAATCAACCCGAAACACTCAATTCAAACTCATTTTCGTGAAGAAATTGAATGAATGAGAGGTAAATAACAGAGTATTAGATTACCCATCTTTCATTTCTCCGAAGATCCCATACAATCTGATCCTTCTTACATCTAAACCACTATAGAAACCCACAACATTTGACTAAAATAATCCCAAAATGAGTTTGCAAACAAAAGACTACATCCAACTGAAATTAGCCCGCTTTTAATAGAGAAACATCGCTATTATACGCCTCAATTGGAAAATGATAATGCAACACACGCGCCGTCGCGCGTTCGCGTTTAATACTAGAATATTTTGGTCGTGATTTAGGGGCCGCTCTGCGAGGGCGATGCCCTACGCAGAGCGGCACAGCCATGGTCTAGATGCCTATCAAAACCGAGGGGCCCTTTACTTACTCCGGATCACTCAAAAACTCTACAAAATGCCCATAAATGTGCAATTTCTGCCATTTTGGGTGGATTTACCCCGTAGACTTTTATTATAACCTTCAACATCTCCCTCTGTATGAAGCTGAAATACATTTGTGCATGAATTCCCACTTATTTGCGATTTTTCATCGAAAATAACATTTTACCATCCGTAGACTTTTGGCGAATGTTTCCTAAAATTTATGAAATGCGTAGGGTTCTCACCTTGCAACCCTTCCATACTGTCCAAAAAAAATGTTCAAAACACACTTCCCTGACGAGAAAACAGCCAAAATATTTGCAAAATATCATTTCCAAATATATTAAAAAATATTCATTAAAAATTTTTTCATCGACATAATTCATAAGACGCTCTGGATTCCGCTTCTTTTGAGCCTAAAATCGTCTCTCTGGCTTGTTTCTAAGTGCCATTTTTTTATCAATTTAATTAGGTATGGAATTTTCGAAGGTTTCTTCTTTTTCCCCAAATATCGATTGGACCATTTTCAAATTTTAACCATACAAACTTCTCATCGATTTCTAGATCGCATCAAAATTTCAGACGTCTAACTTCAATGCCAACGAAAATATGGCTCATTGAAATTTCACACCTCTCGCGACCGAGTATTTATAGATCAATCATCAATGAAAATTTCAAAATCATAATTCATGTCATGAAACCCCCTCATTCTCTTCGAATGAAATACCAAATAACGGCCACCAAAACCTCCAGAAGCCATTTTCAAGGACAATTGAAATACCACAGAAAACGTTTACATGAAGAATTACCAGAAAAACAACTGCCAGTCAAATTTTACCCCAAACAGTGAATTTTCTACCTGGAAAATGCTCGAAGTTCGAACCTCTCGTCGGGCACTGAAACATGAATAATTTAGAACGCCCACCAAAATCAGGACAAACATTTACGTTCGGATGAGTGATTTCTCCATTTGAGCGATACATTTCTTCAAAGTAGAACATTTCACGACCGCAAACCATTTCACACGATTTCCATGAGTATACTTCAATCATTCACCAAAAAAGAACCCTCGACCAAGTCGGAGAGAGAATTTGCAAATTATTCCAAATTATTACGAGTGATGACATTTTACTTCTCGTAAATAACACATATGAGGCCTGCGAACCATATCTCTCGAAAATTCCAGACATCTCGGGGACACACATACGCACGCGCATTCACCATACAACGCCGATCCCTTAACCACTGTGCCATGGCGAGCAACAACCTTCTTACATTCCCATTCACAATAACAATTGACCTCTGAAAAATACTGAGAGAAAATTTCCATTTCAAACGAACCTCGAATTTCATTTTTCAATCGCCAAAATTGATGAGAGAAAAATTCACTCATCGTACGCTCTTTAGTAATCGACAAATCCACCATGTACACTCTTTTTTTCAATGAAAATACAGGCATGATCACTGAATACTCCTTTTCCAAGGAGCACATTCCATACCGAAATCGAATGTTTATTTTCTTCAACATGCATACAGTACGAATTTCCAATTTCCAACGTAAAAATACGCTGGTAAACTCACAACACTAATTTTGCCTAAATATCGAGTGATTCTGGAGCCTCATTTACCTCATTTATTGAGTATTAAACGTTTTGTATCGCCATTGTGAACATTCCGACTAATATCATTAGCTGGCAACTGCAAACATTCTTATTCTTCATGAACGACCGACGCGACTCTGTTCATTTCGAAAACAGCGAGAATGCGAGCGATTTTCAATGTTACTCACTCGTATAAGTGAGAGCCTCTTTAAATTCATGAATTTCGACTGCGTGCTGACACTTTAATTGCGAACAAGAGAAATTCTCACACCCAAAGATAAAAGCAAATGGCATCTATTCATCGCCCGAACGTCGACAAAACTCACAACTGATAGTCAAATTACGTAAAAATGAGTTAAATTTACGTTATATACATATATATGTATGACTCCCTGATGTTCTTACTCGTTAACACTGTGCTAAGAACGTGAAAAATTTCCTCGGAAAGATAGCCATTCGAAAATTTCGGTTTCAAAGTAACAACACTCTGACGTGACCGCACTCAGCTCGCACACTTAGCATCAGAACGGGCAGAAGCTGGACTTGTAAAATTTCGACACAAAATTCAAATTCGAGTTTCCATCGTTGATGGAGGTGAAAAACACTTTGTATAGGTAAATCGTCAATTTCCAACACATTTCATCTCCATAAAATTTCTTGTGGAACGCCTCTAAAGTCCTCAAATAATTAAAAATTACCGCATCATCAAATGAGTGAAATATGAGCGACTAAAATTGAAGCTTTTTCGCTTGACTCTCGAAACAAGAAATATTTCTAGCGACTCTAAAGACACTACCTTGCCCTCAAAAAATAGCCGCGGGCCCTCGAATGAGTGTAAAGTGAACAAAACTTAAATCACTCATACTCCATCAATAAGCTCTCAAATTGAAATTGCTTAGAAAAAATTTCCAATGGTTTGCGCTTTCACACTAGTTTGAGTTGAAAAAAGCCCAAAAAAAGTTTTTTAAGCCCTATAATGGAAATCGCAATGACGCGAGGAAACATAAATCGAGCGATATGAGCAAAATCGCCAAAAACTGCTATTTCGTGAACTAAAGCGAATTTCGCTCTGAAAATTTCACCGAACACGTAAAATGATGCGCCTAGCAAAACATGTTAAATGACTTTTTCTGTACGGGCGACAGAACATTTTTGGAGAGCGAAAAATCGAAAATCACGCATTTTTTGATGAGCTGCTGTGGCCAAACGATGGGGTTTTGAGCGTTGCCGATCCCGTGGATCGTAGGTACTGTTGACGTGAACCTCTCATGAAATTTCGGCATTATCACGTGCGATGTATACGCGATAAGAAGCAGTCAAAAAATTCGACCGTAAAAACGTCATTTTTTAGTCCCAACTTCAAAGACTCACAGAAAAAATTCTACTCGTAGAAACCTTCTCAAAAAGTATTTTTGAATGTACCAACATGTTTTCTGTGATGTGTAGAAAAACCAAACCTCCTACTTCCACCCAGAAAACCTAAACATGTTTGGCGCAGATGCCTTTTTTTCCGAGGTCTTTTTTGAGAGGCATTTTCTCGCAAAATTGAGCACCCAGATTTTTTGTGATTTTTTTGATGAAAGACCTTCCCAATGTCTACAAGATATCAAAGTTTGAACACTTTTGAGCGGCGGGCCTCGCCGGAAAAAAATGCCAAAAATCGACATCTTTTTTGCATGCTTTTTTTAGAGGGCTCTAGCAAAAAATTTTTCTCTATGCCAAACATCTCAAGTTTTTGGCTGAGGTGTACCGCTGCTTGGACTACCCAAAAATGAAATCCGCAGACCTCTAGGACCCGTAGTTGAAAACTTTTAAATGTTTGAAAATGACGAAAAAAAAAACGTTTTTTTTTCATTTAAAGCATTTTTATGGGCCCGATCGAGCCGAGAGGCGAAACTTAAGGTTTTTTAGCGAGTGTCCACCTGGCCTCCAAATTTGAGCTCGCTGCGACCACGCGTTCTGGTACTTTACTCCTGTGTGAATCGGGATTCCGCCCATTGTTTCCGAGCACAAAACACAAGCACCCTCCCTTATAGTACTAGTTCTAGCATCTCTTCGAAATGCGTATTTTAGTTTTAGTGCTTTTTTCAAATCCGGAGGGCGCCGCAAGTAACCAGCACACCTTGGCGCCCTCCTCCTCCCACACACAACACAACACACACCCACACACACACCAAAACACACACCGCAAAACCCCCAAACAACAAAAAACACCCACAACAACACATCATCAACAACACCAACAACAAATCACACATTCCATCCAATCGCCACACTTTTAAAACCATCAACAAATAGCCCACAACGACATACCACACGCGCACAACAAATTTAGTACAGCCCGTACCTTACTTGTAACCAAACTTTTATGTTTTACTTTTAAACACCACAGCCACTACTTAATTTACCAACAAACAACTCACACCTAACCATCAACCATCACTCAACATGTCTAATACTAACTCCTCTAGTATGACAATTATCCCTAAACCTAACTATTACCATTAAACACACACAAAACGAGTTGTCATAACCTATATGATCCTTATTTATCATGACTTTACCTTCAAACCCAACCTGTCGTATTTTACTGTTGAATTTTCAGCCCTCTCACACTTCATCCCATCTATCTTAACATACATCCCCTTATTCTTACTAAATCACTTCACCAAACCTACACTACCCGACTCAATTCCTTTTATTTCAGAGCTCGACAGAAAATGCAATAACAATTTCCTTAACGGAGACGTAAATACGATAAAATTCCGCTATCACACCTCCAATTACCCTCAGGTTAAACAGGGGAAAAATTACACCCAATACAAACAATACTCGTTTATTTAAATGTTAAACACAATTTTGTTCGATATAAGTTTTCCCATATACGCCCCTCAAACAATAAAAAGCATTTACCAAAAAACATTCAATATCACTTTAGCGCCAGACGTACAAAAATAGCACTCCAATAGCACACGAGAATTACAGAGTTTCATATGCCTACAAGTTTAAACCCACTTTCAAAAACCACACTAGCGTTTCATACTGAATATCCGCATGAAAACATTACTATAGAGCCCCAAATATTCACCAACTCAATGATAGCTAAAATTACCATAAACACACTCTTTCAAATCAACCCGAAACACTCAATTCAAACTCATTTTCGTGAAGAAATTGAATGAATGAGAGGTAAATAACAGAGTATTGGATTACCCATCTTTCATTTCTCCGAAGATCCCATATAATCTGATCCTTCTTACATCTAAACCACTATAGAAACCCACAACATTTGACTAAAATAATCCCAAAATGAGTTTGCAAACAAAAGACTACATCCAACTGAAATTAGCCCGCTTTTAATAGAGAAACATCGCTAATATACGCCTCAATTGGAAAATGATTATGCAACACACGCGCTGTCGCGCGTTCAAGTTTAATGCTAAAATATTTTGGTGGTGATTTAGGGGCCGCTCTGCGAGGGCGATGCCCTACGCAGAGCGGCACAGCCATGGTCTTGATACCTATCAAAACCGAGAAGCCCTTTACTTACTCCGGATCACTCAAAAACTCTACAAAATGACCATTAATGTGCAATTTCTGCCATTTTGGGCGGATTTATACCGTAGACTTTTATCACACCCTTAAACATCTCCCTCTGCATGAAACCGAAACACATTTGTGCATGAATTCCCACATTTTTGTGATTTTTCATCGAAAATAACATTTTACCATCCGTAGACTTTTGGCGAATGTTTCCTAAAATTTATGAAATGCGAACGTTTCCCACCTTGCAGCCCTTCCATACTGTCCAAAAAAATTGTTCAAAACACTCTTCCCTGATGAGAAAACAGCCAAAATATTTGCAAAAACTCATTTCCAAATATATTAAAAAATATTCATTAACAAATTTTTCATCGACATAATTCATAAGACGCTCTCGATTCCGCTTCTTTTGAGCCTAAAATCGTCTCTCTGGCTTGTTTCTAAGTGCCATTTTTTTATCAATTTAATTAGGTATGGAATTTTCGAAGGTTTCTTCTTTTTCCCCAAATATCGATTGGACCATTTTCAAATTTCAACCATACAAACTTCTCATTGATATCTAGATTGTATCAAAATTTCAGACTTCTTACTTGAATGCCAACGAAAATATGGCTCATTGAAATTTCACTCCTTTCGCGACCGAGAGTTTATAGATCAATTATCAATGAAAATTTAAAAATCATAATTTATGTCATGAAACCCCTCATTCTCTTCGAATGAAATACCAAATAACGCCCACCAAAACCTCCAGAAACCATTTTCAAGGACAACTGAAATATCGCAGAAAACGTTTACATGAAGAATTCCCAGAAAAACAACTGCCAGTCAAATTTTACCCCAAACGGGGAATTTTTTACCTGGAAAATGCTGGCAGTTCGAACCTCTCGTCGGGCACTGAAACATGAATAATTTAGAACGCCCACCAAAATCAGGACAAACATTTACGTTCGGATGAGTGATTTCTCCATTTGAGCAGTAAATTTCTTCAAAGTAGAACGTTTCACGAGCGCGCAAACCATTTCGCAGAACTTCCATAAGTATACTTCAAAATCATTCACCAGAATAGAACCCCCGACCACGTCTGAGAAAAAATTTACAAATTATTCCAAATTATTATGAGTGATGACATTTTACTTTTCGTAAATAACACATATGAGACCTGCGAACCATATCTCTCGAAAATTCCAGACATCTCGGGGACACACATACGCACGCGCATTCACCATACAACGCCGATCCCTTAACCACTCTGCCACGGCGAGCAACAATCTTCTTACATTCCCATTCACAATAAAAATTGACCTCTGAAAAATACTGAGAGAAAATTTTCAATTCAAACGAACCTCGAATTTCATTTTTCAATCGCCAAAATTGATAAGAGAAAAATTCACTCATTGTACGCTCGTTAGTAATCGACAAATCCACCACGAAGCACTTTTTCTTCAATGAGAATATAGGCATGATCACTAAACACTCCTTTTCCAAGGAGCACATTCCATATCGAAATCGAATGTTTATTTTCTTCAACATGCATACAGTACGAATTACCGATTCTCAACGTAAAAATACGCTGATAAACTCACAACACTCATTTTGCCTAAATATCGAGTGATTCTGGAGCCTCATTAATCTCATTTATCGAGTATTATACGGTTTGTATCGTCTCTGTGACCCTTTCAACAGAAATCAGTACCTGGAAACTGCAAACACTCGTATTCTTCATCAAAGACCGACTTGACTCTGTTCATTTCGAAAACAGCAAGGAAATGCGAGCGATTTTCAATATCACTCACTCGTAATGAGTGAGAGCCTCTTTCAATTCATGAATTTCGATTACGTGCTGACACTTTAATTGCAAACAAGAGAAATTCTCACACCCAAAGATGGAAGCAAATGGCATCTATTCATCGCCCGAACGTCGACAAAATTCACAACTGATAGTCAAATTACGTAAAAATGAGTTAAATTTACGTTATATATATATATATAAACGACTCCCTGATGTTCTTACTCGTTAATACTGCGCTAAGAACGTGAGAAATTTCCTCGGAAAGATAGCCATTCGAAAATTTCGGTTTCAAAGTAACAACACTCTGACGTGACCGCACTCAGCTCACACACTTCGCATCAGAACGGGCAGAAGCTGGACTTATAAAATTTCGACACAAAATTCAATTTCGAGTTTCCATCGTTGATGGAGGTGAAAAACATTACGTATAGGTAAATCGTCAATTTCCAACACATTTCATCTCTATAAAATTTCTTGTGACTCGCCTCTAAAGTCCTCAAATAATTAAAAATTACCGCATCATCAAATGAGTGAAATATGAGCGACTAAAATTGAGCCTTTTTCGCTTGGCTCTCGAAACAAGAAATATTTCTAGCATTGCTAAAGACACTACCTTGCCCTCAAAAAATAGCTGCGTGCCCTCGAATGAGTGTAAAGTGAACAAAACTCAAATCACTCATACTCCATCAATAAACTCCCAGATCGAAATTGCTTAGAAAAAATTTCCATTGGTTTGCTCTTTCATACTAGTTCGAGTGGAAAAAAGGCAGAAAAAAGGATTTTTATGCCCTAAAATGGAGATCGCGACGACTCCGGGAAACATAAATCGAGCGATTCGGGCGAAATCGCCAAAAACGGCTATTTCGTAAACTATCGGGAATTTCGCTCTGAAAATTTCACTGAACACGTAAAAAAATGCGCCTAGCAAAACATATTAATTGACTTTTTCTGTACGGGCGACAGAACATTTTTGGAAAGCGAAAAATCGAAAATCGCGCATTTTTTGATGAGCTGCTGTGGCCAAACGGTGGCGTTTTGAGCGCTGCCAGTCCTCTGAGTCGTAGGTATTTTTGATGCCAACCTCTCATGAAATTTTGAGACGTTCAAGTGCGATGGATACACCATGGGGAGCAGTCAAAAAATTCGACAAAAAAAACGCCTTTTTTTAAGCATACTTCAAAGTCGATTAAAAAAAAATCTATCCGACGAATTTTTTTGAGCCAAACTTTTTGAATGTACCAACATGTTTTCTGTGATGTGTAGAAAAACCAGACCTCTTACTGTGAAACAGGAAAACTGAGACTGTTTGGCGCAGATGCCTTTTTTTTCGAGGTCATATTTGAGAGGCATTTTCTCAAAAAATTGAGAACCCAGATTTTTTGTGATTTTTTTCACGAGAGATATTCCCGACCTCTACCAGATATCAAATTTTGAAAGCCTTTCCGCCGCTGGCCTGGCCAGAAAAAAATCGCAAAAATCGACCATTTTTTGGCATGCTTTTTTTGAGACGCTCTAGCAAAAAATTTTTCTCTATACGAAAAACCTCAAGTTTTTGGCTGAGGTGTACCGCTACTCTGGCTATCCAGAAATGAAATCCGCAGACCTCTAGCTATCACAGCGAAAATTAGATAAATATTAGAAAATGACGAAAAAAAAAACGTTTTTTTTCATTTAAAGCATTTTTATGGGCCCGATCGAGCCGAGAGGCGAAACTTAAGGTTTTTTAGCGAGTGTCCACCTGGCCTCCAAATTTGAGCTCGCTGCGACCACGCGTTCTGGTACTTTACTCCTGTGTGAATCGGGATTCCGCCCATTGTTTCCGAGCACTAAACACAAGCACCCTCCCTTATAGTACTAGTTCTAGCATCTCTTCGAAATGCGTATTTTAGTTTTAGTGCTTTTTTCAAATCCGGAGGGCGCCGCAAGTAACCAGCACACCAGCGCCCTCCTCCTCCCACACACAAACAACACACACCCACACACACACCAAAACACACACCGCCAAACCCCCAAACAACAAAAAACACCCACAACAACACATCATCAACAACACCAACAACAAATCACACATTCCATCCAATCGCCACACTTTTAAAACCATCAACAAATAGCCCACAACCACATACCACACGCGCACAACAAATTTAGTACAGCCCATGCGTTACTTGTCTCCAAACTTGTATGTTTTACTTTTAAACACCACAGCCACTACTTAATTTACCAACAAACAACTCACACCTAACCATCAACCATCACTCAACAGGTCTAAAATAATTAAACTAATTCCTTTAGTATGACAATAATCCCTAAACCTATCGATTACAATTAAACACACACAAAACGAGTAGTCATAACCCATATGATCCTTATTTATCATGACTTTACATTCAAACCCAATCTATCGTATATTACCATTGAATTTGCAGCCCCCTCATACTTCATCCCATCTATCTTAACATACATCCCCTTATTCTTACTAAATCACTTCACCAAACCTATACACTACCCGACTCAATTCCTTATATTTCAGAGCTCGACAGAATGTGCAATAACAATTTCCTTAACGGAGACGTAAATATGAAAAAATTCCGCTATCACACCTCCAATTACCCTCAGGTTAAACAGGGGAAAAATTACACCCAATACAAACAATACTCGTTTATTTAAATGTTAAACACAATTTTGTTCGATATAAGTTTTCCCATACACGCCCCTCAAACAATTAAAAGCATTTACCAAAAAACATTCAATATCACTTTAGCGCCAGACGTACGAAAATAGCACTCCAATAGCACACGAGAATTACAGAGTTTCATATGCCTACAAGTTTAAACCCACTTTCACAAACCACACTAGCGTTTCATACTGAATATCCGCATGAAAACATTACTATAGAGCCCCAAATATTCACCAACTTAATGATAGCTAAAATTACCATGAACACACTCTTTCAAATCAACCCGAAACACTCAATTCAAACTCATTTTCGTGAAGAAATTGAATGAATGAAAGGTAAATAACAGAGTATTAGATTACCCATCTTTCATTTCTCCGAAGATCCCATACAATCTGATCCTTCTTACATCTAAACCACTATAGAAACCCACAACATTTGACTAAAATAATCCCAAAATGAGTTTGCAAACAAAAGACTACATCCAACTGAAATTAGCCCGCTTTTAATAGAGAAACATCGCTATTATACGCCTCAATTGGAAAATGATTATGCAACACACGCGCCGTCGCGCGTTCGCGTTTAATACTAGAATATTTTGGTCGTGATTTAGGGGCCGCTCTGCGAGGGCGATGCCCTACGCAGAGCGGCACAGCCATGGTCTAGATGCCTATCAAAACCGAGGGGCCCTTTACTCACTCCGGATCACTCAAAAACTCTACAAAATGCCCATAAATGTGCAATTTCTGCCATTTTGGGTGGATTTACCCCGTAGACTTTTATTATAACCTTCAACATCTCCCTCTGTATGAAGCTGAAATACATTTGTGCATGAATTCCCACTTATTTGCGATTTTTCATCGAAAATAACATTTTACCATCCGTAGACTTTTGGCGAATGTTTTTAAAATTTATGAAATTCGTAGGGTTCTCACCTTGCAACCCTTCCATACTGTCCAAAAAAAATGTTCAAAACACACTTCCCTGACGAGAAAACAGCCAAAATATTTGCAAAATATCATTTCCAAATATATTAAAAAATATTCATTAAAAAATTTTTCATCGACATAATTCATAAGACGCTCTGGATTCCGCTTCTTTTGAGCCTAAAATCGTCTCTCTGGCTTGTTTCTAAGTGCCATTTTTTTATCAATTTAATTAGGTATGGAATTTTCGAAGGTTTCTTCTTTTTCCCCAAATATCGATTGGACCATTTTCAAATTTTAACCATACAAACTTCTCATTGATATCTAGATTGTATCAAAATTTCAGACTTCTTACTTGAATGCCAACGAAAATATGGCTCATTGAAATTTCACTCCTCTCGCGACCGAGAGTTTATACATCAATTATCAATGAAAATTTGAAAATCATAATTTATGTCTAAGCCCCCTCATTCTCTTTGAATGAAATACCAAATAACGCCCACCAAAACCTCCAGAAACCATTTTCAAGGACAATTGAAATAACGCAGAAAACGTTTACATGAAGAATTCCCAGAAAAACAACTGCCAGTCAAATTTTACCCCAAACGGGGAATTTTTTACCTGGAAAATGCTGGAAATTCGAACCTCTCATCGGGCACTGAAACATGAATAATTTAGAACGCCCACCAAAATCAGCACAAAAATCCATGTTGGAATGAGTGATATCTCCATTTGAGCAGTAAATTTCTTCAAAGTAGAACATTTCACGAGTGCAAACCATTTGCAGAATTTCCATAAGTATACTTCAATCATTCACCAAAATAGAACCCTCGACCAAGTCTGAGAGAGAATTCACAAATTATTCCAAATTATTACGAGTGATGACATTTTACTTCTCGTAAATAACACATATGAGGCCTGCGAACCATATCTCTCGAAAATTCCAGACATCTCGGGGACACACATACGCACGCGCATTCACCATACAACGCCGATCCCTTAACCACTGTGCCATGGCGAGCAACAACCTTCTTACATTCCCATTCACAATAACAATTGACCTCTGAAAAGTACTGAGAGGAAATTTTCATTTCAAACGAACCTCGAATTTCATTTTTCAATTGCCAAAATTGATGAGAGAAAAATTCACTCATCGTACGCTCTTTAGTAATCGACAAATCCACCATGTACACTCTTTTTTTCAATGAAAATATAGGCATGATCACTAAACACTTCTTTTCCAAGGAGCACATTCCATACCGAAATCGAATGTTTATTTTCTTCAACATGCATACAGTACGAATTTCCAATTTCCAACGTAAAAATACGCTGATAAACTCACAACACTAATTATGCCTAAATATCGAGTGATTCTGGAGCCTCATTTACCTCATTTATTGAGTATTAAACGTTTTGTATCGCCATTGTGAACATTCCGACTAATATCATTAGCTGGCAACTGCAAACATTCTTATTCTTCATGAACGACCGACGCGACTCTGTTCATTTCGAAAACAGCGAGGAAATGCGAGCGATTTTCAATGTCACTCACTCGTAATGAGTGAGAGCCTCTTTCAATTCATGAATTTCGATTGCGTGCTGACACTTTAATTGCGCACAAGAGAAATTCTCACACCCAAAGATGGAAGCAAATGGCATCTATTCATCGCCCGAACGTCGACAAAATTCACAACTGATAGTCAAATTACGTAAAAATGAGTTAAATTTACGTTATATATATACAAATGACTCCCTGATGTTCTTACTCGTTAACACTGTGCTAAGAACGTGAGAAATTTCCTCAGAAAGATAGCCATTCAAAAATTTCGGTTTCAAAGTAACAACACTCTGACGTGACCGCACTCAGCTCGCACACTTAGCCTCTGTACGGGTCGACTGTGGACTTTGAAAATTTCGACATCAAAATTCAAATTCGGGTTTCCATCGTTGATGGAGGTGAAAAACACTTCGTATAGGTAAATCGTCAATTTCCAACACATTTCATCTCTATAAAATTTCTTGTGACTCGCCTCTAAAGTCCTCAAATAATTAAAAATTACCGCATCATCAAATGAGTGAAATATGAGCGACTCAAATTGAGCCTTTTTCGCTTGGCTCTCGAAACAAGAAATATTTCTAGCATTGCTAGAGACACTACCTTGCCCTCAAAAAATAGCTGCGTGCCCTCGAATCAGTGTAAAGTGAACAAAACTCAAATCACTCATACTTCATCAATAAACTCCCAGATCGAAATTGCTTAGAAAAAATTTCCATTGGTTTGCTCTTTCAAACTAGTTCGAGCGGAAAAAAGGCAGAAAAAAGGATTTTTATGCCCTAAAATGGAAATCGCGACGACTCCAGGAAACATAAATCGAGCGATTCGGGCGAAATCGCCAAAAACGGCTATTTCGTAAACTACCGGGAATTTCGCTCTGAAAATTTCACTGAACATGTAAAATGATGCGACAAGCAAAACATGCCAAATGACTTTTTCTGTGCGGGCAATAGAATTTTTTTGAGAAGCGAAAAATCGAAAATCACTCATTTTTTGATGAGCTGCTGTGGCCAAACGGTGGCGTTTTGAGCGCTGCCAGTCCTCTGAGTCGTAGGTATTTCTGATGCCAACCTCTCATGAAATTTTGAGACGTTCAAGTGCGATGGATACACCATGGGGAGCAGTCAAAAAATTCGACAAAAAAAACGCCTTTTTTTAAGCATACTTCAAAGTCGATTAAAAAAAAATCTATCCGACGAATTTTTTTGAGCCAAACTTTTTGAATGTACCAACATGTTTTCTGTGATGTGTAGAAAAACCAGACCTCTTACTGTGAAACAGGAAAACTGAGACTGTTTGGCGCAGATGCCTTTTTTTTCGAGGTCATATTTGAGAGGCATTTTCTCAAAAAATTGAGAACCCAGATTTTTTGTGATTTTTTTCACGAGAGATATTCCCGACCTCTACCAGATATCTAATTTTGAAAGCCTTTCCGCCGCTGGCCTGGCCAGAAAAAAATCGCAAAAATCGACCATTTTTTGGCATGCTTTTTTTGAGACGCTCTAGCAAAAAATTTTTCTCTATACGAAAAACCTCAAGTTTTTGGCTGAGGTGTACCGCTACTCTGGCTACCCAGAAATGAAATCCGCAGACCTCTAGCTATCACAGCGAAAATTAGATAAATATTAGAAAATGACGAAAAAAAAAACGTTTTTTTTCATTTAAAGCATTTTTATGGGCCCGATCGAGCCGAGAGGCGAAACTTAAGGTTTTTTAGCGACTCTCCATCTGCCCTCCAAATTTGAGCCCGCTGCGACCCCGCGTTCTGGTACTTTACTCCTGTGTGAATCGGGATTCCGCCCATTGTTTCCGAGCACTAAACACAAGCACCCTCCCTTATAGTACTAGTTCTAGCATCTCTTCGAAATGCGTATTTTAGTTTTAGTGCTTTTTTCGAATCCGGAGGGCGCCGCAAGTAACCAGAACACCAACGCGCCCTCCTCCTCCCACAACACAACACACACCCACACACACACCCAAACACACACCGCCAAACCCCCAAACAACAAAAAACACCCACAACAACACATCATCAACAACACCAACAACAAACCATACACCCCATACACTCTTCACACTTTTAAAACCATCAACAAATAGCCCACAGCAACATAGCACACGCGCACAACAAATTTAGTACAGCCCGTACCTTACTTGTAACCAAACTTTTATGTTTTACTTTTAAACACCCCGGCACTACTTCATTTACCAACAAACAACTCACACCTAACCATCAACCATCACTCAACAGGTAATAATTATACTAACTCCTCTAGTATGACAATAATCCCTAAACCTATCGATTACAATTAAACACACACAAAACGAGTAGTCATAACCCATATGATCCTTATTTATCATGACTTTACCTTCAAACCCAATCTATCGTATATTACCATTGAATTTGCAGCCCCCTCATACTTCATCCCATCTATCTCAACATACATCCCCTTATTCTTACTAAATCACTTCACCAAACCTATACACTACCCGACTCAATTCCTTATATTTCAGAACTCGACAGAATGTGCAATAACAATTTCCTTAACGGAGACGTAAATATGAAAAAATTCCGCTATCACACCTCCAATTACCCTCAGGTTAAAGAGGGGAAAAATTACACCCAATACAAACAATACTCGTTTATTTAAATGTTAAACACAATTTTGTTCGACATAAGTTTTCCCATATACGCCCCTCAAACAATAAATAGCATTTACCAAAAAACATTCAATATCACTTTAGCGCCAGACGTACGAAAATACCACTCCAATAGCACACGAGAATTACACAGTTTCATATGCCTACAAGTTTAAACCCACTTTCACAAACCACACTAGCGTTTCATACTGAATATCCGCATTACTATAGAGCCCCAAATATTCACCAACTTAGTGATAGCTAAAATTACCATGAACACACTCTTTCAAATCAACCCGAAACACTCAATTCAAACTCACTTTCGTGAAGAAATTGAATGAATGAGCGGTAAATAACAGAGTATTAGATTACCCATCTTTCATTTCTCCGAAGATCCCATACAATCTGATCCTTCTTACATCTAAACCACTATAGAAACCCACAACATTTGACTAAAATAATCCCAAAATGAGTTTGCAAACAAAAGACTACATCCAACTGAAATTAGCCCGCTTTTAATAGAGAAACATCGCTATTATACGACTCAATTGGATAATTATTATGCAACACACGCGCTGTCGCGCGTTCGCGTTTAATACTAGAATATTTTGGTCGTGATTTAGGGGCCGCTCTGCGAGGGCGATGCCCTACGCAGAGCGGCACAGCCATGGTCTTGATGCCTATCAAAACCGAGGGGCCCTTTACTTACTCCGGATCACTCACAAACTCTACAAAATGCCCATAAATGTGCAATTTCTGCCATTTAGGGTGGATTTACCCCGTAAACTTTTATTATAACCTTCAACATCTCCCTCTTTATGAAGCTGAAATACATTTGTGCATGAATTCCCACTTTTTTGTGGTTTTTCATCGAAAATAACATTTTACCATCCGTAGACTTTTGGCGAATGTTTCCTAAAATTTATGAAATGCGAACGTTTCCCACCTTGCAACCCTTCCATACTGTCCAAAAAAATTGTTCAAAACACTCTTCCCTGACGAGAAAAAAGCCAAAATATTTGCAAAATATCATTTCCAAATATATTAAAAAATATTCATGAAAAAATTTTTCATCGTCATAATTCATAAGACGCTCTGGATTCCGCTTCTTTTGAGCCTAAAATCGTCTCTCTGGCTTGTTTCTAAGTGCCATTTTTTTATCAATTTAATTAGGTATGGAATTTTCGAAGGTTTCTTCTTTTTCCCCAAATATCGCTTGGACCATTTTCAAATTTTAACCATACAAACTTCTCATCGATTTCTAGATCGTATCAAAATTTTAGACGTCTAACTTCAATGCCAACGAAAATATGGCTCATTGAAATTTCACACCTCTCGCGACCGAGTATTTATAGATCAATCATCAATGAAAATTTAAAAATCATAATTTATGTCATGAAACCCCCTCATTCTCTTCGAATGAAATACCAAATAACGCCCACCAAAACCTCCAGAAACCATTTTCAAGGACAACTGAAATATCGCAGAAAACGTTTACGTGAAGAATTTCCAGAAAAACAACTGCCAGTCAAATTTTACCCCAAACGGGGAATTTTTTACCTGGAAAATGCTGGAAATTCGAACCTCTCATCGGGCACTGAAACATGAATAATTTAGAACGCCCACCAAAATCAGCGCAAAAATCCATGTTGGAATGAGTGATATCTCCATTTGAGCAGTAAATTTCTTCAAAGTAGAACATTTCACGAGCGCAAATCATTTGCAGAATTTCCATAAGTATACTTCAATCATTCACCAAAATAGAACCCTCGACCAAGTCTGAGAGAGAATTTACAAATTATTCCAAATTATTATGAGTGATGACATTTTACTTTTCGTAAATAACACATATGAGGCCTGCGAACCATATCTCTCGAAAATTCCAGACATCTCGGGGACACACATACGCACGCGCATTCACCATACAACGCCGATCCCTTAACCACTGTGCCATGGCGAGCAACAACCTTCTTACATTCCCATTCACAATAACAATTGACCTCTGAAAAATACTGAGAGAAAATTTTCATTTCAAACGAACCTCGAATTTCATTTTTCAATCGCCAAAATTGATGAGAGAAAAATTCACTCATCGTACGCTCTTTAGTAATCGACAAATCCACCATGTACACTCTTTTTTTCAATGAAAATATAGGCATGATCACTAAACACTTCTTTTCCAAGGAGCACATTCCATACCGAAATCGAATGTTTATTTTCTTCAACATGCATACAGTACGAATTTCCAATTTCCAACGTAAAAATACGCTGATAAACTCACAACACTAATTATGCCTAAATATTGAGTGATTCTGGAGCCTCATTTACCTCATTTATTGAGTATTAAACGTTTTGTATCGCCATTGTGAACATTCCGACTAATATCATTAGCGCTGGCAACTGCAAACATTCTTATTCTTCATGAACGACCGACTCGACTCTGTTCATTTCGAAAACAACGAGGAAATGCGAGCGATTTTCAATGTCACTCACTCGTAATGAGTGAGAGTCTCTTTCAATTCATGAATTTCGATTGCGTGCTGACACTTTAATAGCGAACAAGATAAATTCTCACACCCAAAGATGGAAGCAAATGGCATCTATTCATCGCCCGAACGTCGACAAAATTCACAACTGATAGTCAAATTACGTAAAAATGAGTTAAATTTACGTTATATATATATATATAAACGACTCCCTGATGTTCTTACTCGTTAATACTGCGCTAAGAACGTGAGAAATTTCCTCGGAAAGATAGCCATTCGAAATTTCGGTTTCAAAGTAACAACACTCTGACGTGACCGCACTCAGCTCACACACTTCGCATCAGAACGGGCAGAAGCTGGACTTGTAAAATTTCGACACAAAATTCAATTTCGAGTTTCCATCGTTGATGGAGGTGAAAAACATTACGTATAGGTAAATCGTCAATTTCCAACACATTTCATCTCTATAAAATTTCTTGTGACTCGCCTCTAAAGTCCTCAAATAATTAAAAATTACCGCATCATCAAATGAGTGAAATATGAGCGACTAAAATTGAGCCTTTTTCGCTTGGCTTTCGAAACAAGAAATATTTCTAGCATTGCTAAAGACACTACCTTGCCCTCAAAAAATAGCTGCGTGCCCTCGAATGAGTGTAAAGTGAACAAAACTCAAATCACTCATACTTCATCAATAAACTCCCAGATCGAAATTGCTTAGAAAAAATTTCCATTGGTTTGCTCTTTCATACTAGTTCGAGTGGAAAAAAGGCAGAAAAAAGGATTTTTATGCCCTAAAATGGAGATCGCGACGACTCCGGGAAACATAAATCGGGCGATTTGGGCAAAATCGCAAAAAATTGCTATTTCGTAAACTACTGGGAATTTCATTCTGAAATTTTCACTGAACACGTAAAAAAATGCGACTAGCAAAACATGTGAAATGACTTTTTCTGTACGGGCGACAGAACATTTTTGGAAAGCGAAAAATCGAAAATCGCGCATTTTTTGATGAGCTGCTGTGGCCAAACGGTGGGGTTTTGAGCGTTGCCGATCCCGTGGATCGTAGGTATTATTAATGTGAACCTCTCATGAAATTTTGGCATTTACACGTGCGATGGATACGCGATAACAAGCAGTCAAAAATTTCAACCGAAAAAACGCCTCTTTTTTCACCCAAATTCAAAGACGCACAGAAAAAATTCTACTCAGAGAAATCCTCTCAAAAAGTATTTTTGAATGTACCGACATGTTTTTTGTGAGGTGTCGAAAAACCAGACCTCTCACTCTGAAACAGAGAGTTCAAAAGTGTTTGGCGCAGACCTCCTTTTTTTTGAGGTGTTTTTCGAGAGGCATTTTCTCGAAAAATTGAAAACCCAGATTTTTTGTGATTTTTTTCCCAAAAGATATTTGCAAACTATACATGATATCAAATTTCGAAAGCCTTTCCGCCGCTGGCCTGGCCAGAAAAAAATCGCAAAAATCGACACTCTTTTGGCATGCTTTTTTTGAGAGGCTCTAGCAAAAAATTTTTCTCTATGCCAAACATGTATAAGTTTCGGCTGAGGTGTACCGCTACTCTGGCTACCCAGAAATGAAATCCGCAGACCTCTAGCTATCACAGTGAAAATTAGATAAATATTAGAAAATGACAAAAAAAAATCAGCTTTTTTCCATTTAAAGCATTTTTATGGGCTCGATCGATCCGAGAGGCGAAACTTAAGGTTTTTTAGCGAGCCTCCTTCCGGCCTCCAAATTTGAGCCCGCTGCGACCACGCGTTCTGGTACTTTACTCCTGGCTGAATCGGATTTCCGCCCATTGTTTCCGAGCACTAAACACAAGCACCCTCCCTTATAGTACTAGTTCTAGCATCTCTTCGAAATGCGTATTTTAGTTTTAGTGCTTTTTTCAAATCCGGAGGGCGCCGCAAGTAACCAGACAACACGCGCCCTCCGACTCCCACCCACACACACAACACACACCCCAACACACACACACCAAAACACACACCGACAAACCCCCAAACAACAAAAAACACCCACAACAACACATCACCAACACCACCAACAACAAATCACACATTCCATCCAATCGCCACACTTTTAAAACCATCAACAAATAGCCCACAGCAACATAGCACACGCGCACAACAAATTTAGTACAGCCCGTACCTTACTTGTAACCAAACTTTTATGTTTTACTTTTAAACACCCCGGCACTACTTTATTTACCAACAAACAACTCACACCTAATTCAACCATCACTCAACAGGTCAAAAATAATTATACTAATTCTTTTAGTATAACAATAATCCCTAAACCTAGCGATTACCATTAAACACACATAAAACGTGTTGTCATAACCTATATGATCCTTATTTATCATGACTTCATCCCATCTTAACATACATCCCCTTATTCTTACTAAATCACTCCACCAAACCTACACTACCCTACTCAATTCCTTATATGTTGAAGCTCGACAGAAAGTTGAATAACAATTTCCTTAAGAAACACGTAAAGATGATAAAATTCCTCTATCACACCTCCAATTAGTGTTAATCAGGTTAAAAAACACACCCAAATCAATCAACACTTGTTCATTTAAATGTTCAACACAATGATGTTCGATATAAGTTTTCCCATATACGCCCCTCAAACAATAAAAAGCATTCACCAAAAAACGTTCAATATCACTCTAGGGCCAGACGTACGAAAATAGCACTCCAATACCACACACATGAAAACCAAGTTTTATATGCTTACAACTTTATACCCACTTCCAAAAACCACAGTAGCGTTTCACACTGAATATCCGAATGAAAACTTTACTATAGAACCCCAAATATTCACCAACTTGATGATCATTCAAATTACCATGAACACACTCTTTCAAATCAACCCGAAAAACTCTATTCTAATTCATTTTCGTGAAGAAATGCAATGAATGAGGGGTAAATGATAGAGTATCAGATTATCGATCTTCCATTACTCGAGAGATCCCATACAATCCGATCCTCCTCCAATCTAAACCACTACAGAAACCCACAACATTTGAATAAAATAATCACGAAATTAATTTGCAAACAAAAGACCACATCCAACTGAAAATTAGCCCGCTTTTAATAGAGAAACATCGCTATTAAAAGCCTCAAATGGAAAGTGATTATGCAACACACGCGCTGTCGCGCGTTCAAGTTTATTACTAAAATATTTTGGTGGTGACTTAGGGGCCGCTCTGCGGGGCTACGCCCTACGCAGAGCGGCACAGCCATGGTCTTGATGCCTATCAAACCGAGGGGCCCTTTACTTACTCCGGATCACTCAAAAACTCTACAAAATGCCCATTAATGTGCAATTTCTGCCATTTTGGGCGGATTTACCCCGTAGACTTTTTTCATAAACTTAAACATCTCCCTCTGCATGAAACTGAAATACATTTGTGCATGAATTCCCACATTTTTGTTATTTTTCATCGAAAATAACATTTTACCATCCGTAGACTTTTGGCGAATGTTTCCTAAAATTTATGAAATGCGAACGTTTCCCACCTTGCAGCCCTTCCATTCTGTCCAAAAAAATTCTTCAAAACACTCTTCCCTGACGAGAAAACAGCCAAAATATTTGCAAAATATCATTTCCAAATATATTAAAAAATATTCATTAGAAAATTTTTTATCGACATAATTCATAAGACGCTCTGGATTCCGCTTCTTTTGAGCCTAAAATCGTCTCTCTGGCTTGTTTCTAAGTGCCATTTTTTTATCAATTTAATTAGGTATGGAATTTTCGAAGGTTTCTTCTTTTTCCCTAAATATCGATTGGACCATTTTCATATTGTAACCATACAAACTTCTCATTGATATCTAGATTGTATCAAAATTTCAGACGTCTTACTTCAATGCCAACGAAAATATGGCTCATTGAAATTTCACTCCTCTCGCGACCGATGTTTATAGATCAATCATCAATGAAAATTTAAAAATCATAATTTATGTCATGAAACCCCCTCATTCTCTTCGAATGAAATACCAAATAACGCCCACCAAAACCTCCAGAAACCATTTTCAAGGACAACTGAAATATCGCAGAAAACGTTTACGTGAAGAATTTCCAGAAAAACAACTGCCAGTCAAATTTTACCCCAAACGGGGAATTTTTTACCTGGAAAATGCTGGAAATTCGAACCTCTCATCGGGCACTGAAACATGAATAATTTAGAACGCCCACCAAAATCAGCGCAAAAATCCATGTTGGAATGAGTGATATCTCCATTTGAGCAGTAAATTTCTTCAAAGTAGAACATTTCACGAGCGCAAATCATTTGCAGAATTTCCATAAGTATACTTCAATCATTCACCAAAATAGAACCCTCGACCAAGTCTGAGAGAGAATTTACAAATTATTCCAAATTATTATGAGTGATGACATTTTACTTTTCGTAAATAACACATATGAGGCCTGCGAACCATATCTCTCGAAAATTCCAGACATCTCGGGGACACACATACGCACGCGCATTCACCATACAACGCCGATCCCTTAACCACTGTGCCATGGCGAGCAACAACCTTCTTACATTCCCATTCACAATAACAATTGACCTCTGAAAAATACTGAGAGAAAATTTTCATTTCAAACGAACCTCGAATTTCATTTTTCAATCGCCAAAATTGATGAGAGAAAAATTCACTCATCGTACGCTCTTTAGTAATCGACAAATCCACCATGTACACTCTTTTTTTCAATGAAAATATAGGCATGATCACTAAACACTTCTTTTCCAAGGAGCACATTCCATACTGAAATCGAATGTTTATTTTCTTCAACATGCATACAGTACGAATTTCCAATTTCCAACGTAAAAATACGCTGATAAACTCACAACACTAATTATGCCTAAATATTGAGTGATTCTGGAGCCTCATTTACCTCATTTATTGAGTATTAAACGTTTTGTATCGCCATTGTGAACATTCCGACTAATATCATTAGCTGGCAACTGCAAACATTCTTATTCTTCATGAACGACCGACTCGACTCTGTTCATTTCGAAAACAACGAGGAAATGCGAGCGATTTTCAATGTCACTCACTCGTAATGAGTGAGAGTCTCTTTCAATTCATGAATTTCGATTGCGTGCTGACACTTTAATAGCGAACAAGATAAATTCTCACACCCAAAGATGGAAGCAAATGGCATCTATTCATCGCCCGAACGTCGACAAAATTCACAACTGATAGTCAAATTACGTAAAAATGAGTTAAATTTACGTTATATATATATATATAAACGACTCCCTGATGTTCTTACTCGTTAATACTGCGCTAAGAACGTGAGAAATTTCCTCGGAAAGATAGCCATTCGAAATTTCGGTTTCAAAGTAACAACACTCTGACGTGACCGCACTCAGCTCACACACTTCGCATCAGAACGGGCAGAAGCTGGACTTGTAAAATTTCGACACAAAATTCAATTTCGAGTTTCCATCGTTGATGGAGGTGAAAAACATTACGTATAGGTAAATCGTCAATTTCCAACACATTTCATCTCTATAAAATTTCTTGTGACTCGCCTCTAAAGTCCTCAAATAATTAAAAATTACCGCATCATCAAATGAGTGAAATATGAGCGACTAAAATTGAGCCTTTTTCGCTTGGCTTTCGAAACAAGAAATATTTCTAGCATTGCTAAAGACACTACCTTGCCCTCAAAAAATAGCTGCGTGCCCTCGAATGAGTGTAAAGTGAACAAAACTCAAATCACTCATACTTCATCAATAAACTCCCAGATCGAAATTGCTTAGAAAAAATTTCCATTGGTTTGCTCTTTCATACTAGTTCGAGTGGAAAAAAGGCAGAAAAAAGGATTTTTATGCCCTAAAATGGAGATCGCGACGACTCCGGGAAACATAAATCGGGCGATTTGGGCAAAATCGCAAAAAATTGCTATTTCGTAAACTACTGGGAATTTCATTCTGAAATTTTCACTGAACACGTAAAAAAATGCGACTAGCAAAACATGTGAAATGACTTTTTCTGTACGGGCGACAGAACATTTTTGGAAAGCGAAAAATCGAAAATCGCGCATTTTTTGATGAGCTGCTGTGGCCAAACGGTGGGGTTTTCAGCGTTGCCGATCCCGTGGATCGTAGGTATTATTAATGTGAACCTCTCATGAAATTTTGGCATTTACACGTGCGATGGATACGCGATAACAAGCAGTCAAAAAATTCAACCGAAAAAACGCCTCTTTTTTCACCCAAATTCAAAGACGCACAGAAAAAATTCTACTCAGAGAAATCCTCTCAAAAAGTATTTTTGAATGTACCGACATGTTTTTTGTGAGGTGTCGAAAAACCAGACCTCTCACTCTGAAACAGAGAGTTCAAAAGTGTTTGGCGCAGACCTCCTTTTTTTTGAGGTGTTTTTCGAGAGGCATTTTCTCGAAAAATTGAAAACCCAGATTTTTTGTGATTTTTTTCCCAAAAGATATTTGCAAACTATACATGATATCAAATTTCGAAAGCCTTTCCGCCGCTGGCCTGGCCAGAAAAAAATCGCAAAAATCGACACTCTTTTGGCATGCTTTTTTTGAGAGGCTCTAGCAAAAAATTTTTCTCTATGCCAAACATGTATAAGTTTCGGCTGAGGTGTACCGCTACTCTGGCTACCCAGAAATGAAATCCGCAGACCTCTAGCTATCACAGTGAAAATTAGATAAATATTAGAAAATGACAAAAAAAAATCAGCTTTTTTCCATTTAAAGCATTTTTATGGGCTCGATCGATCCGAGAGGCGAAACTTAAGGTTTTTTAGCGAGCCTCCTTCCGGCCTCCAAATTTGAGCCCGCTGCGACCACGCGTTCTGGTACTTTACTCCTGGCTGAATCGGATTTCCGCCCATTGTTTCCGAGCACTAAACACAAGCACCCTCCCTTATAGTACTAGTTCTAGCATCTCTTCGAAATGCGTATTTTAGTTTTAGTGCTTTTTTCAAATCCGGAGGGCGCCGCAAGTAACCAGAACACCAACGCGCCCTCCTCCTCCCACACACAAACACACACCCACACACACACCCAAACACACACCGCCAAACCCCCAAACAACAAAAAACACCCACAACAACACATCATCAACAACACCAACAACAAACCACCCATACCACTCACACTCCTCACACTTATAAAACCATCAACAAATGGCCCACAACGACATACCACACGCGCACAACAAATTTAGTACAGCCCATGCGTTACTTGTCTCCAAACTTCTATGTTTTACTTTTAAACACCACAGCCACTACTTTATTTACCAACAAACAACTCACACCTAACCATCAACCATCACTCAACAGGTCAAAAATAATTTTACAACCTCCTCTTGTATGACAATAATTTTTGAACCTAGCGATTACCATTAAACACACACAAAACGAGTTGTCATAACCTATTCAATCATAATTTATCATATCCTCAATTTCAAAACCAATCTATCATACATTACTGTTGAATTTTCAGCTACCTCATACCTCATCCCATCTATCTTGACATACATCCCCTTATTCTTACTAAATCACTTCACCAAACCTATACACTACCCAACACAATTCCTTATATTTTAAAGCTCGACAGAAAGTTGCATAACAATTTCCTTAACAGAGACGTATAGATGATAAAATTGCTCTATCACACCTCCAATTACTCCCAGGTTAAACAGGTTAAAAAACACACCCAATAAAATCAACACTTGTTTATTTTAATGTTCAATCAATTATGTTCGATATAAGTTTTCCCATATACGCCCCTCAAACAATAAAAAGCATTTACCAAAAAACATTCAATATCACTTTAGCGCCAGACGTACGAAAATAGCACTCCAATAGCACACGAGAATTACAGAGTTTCATATGCCTACAAGTTTAAACCCACTTTCACAAACCACACTAGCGTTTCATACTGAATATCCGCATGAAAACATTACTATAGAGCCCCAAATATTCACCAACTTAATGATAGCTAAAATTACCATGAACACACTCTTTCAAATCAACCCGAAACACTCAATTCAAACTCATTTTCGTGAAGAAATTGAATGAATGAGAGGTAAATAACAGAGTATTAGATTACCCATCTTTCATTTCTCCGAAGATCCCATACAATCTGATCCTTCTTACATCTAAACCACTATAGAAACCCACAACATTTGACTAAAATAATCCCAAAATGAGTTTGCAAACAAAAGACTACATCCAACTGAAATTAGCCCGCTTTTAATAGAGAAACATCGCTATTATACGCCTCAATTGGAAAATGATTATACAACACACGCGCCGTCGCGCGTTCGCGTTTAATACTAGAATATTTTGGTCGTGATTTAGGGGCCGCTCTGCGAGGGCGATGCCCTACGCAGAGCGGCACAGCCATGGTCTAGATGCCTATCAAAACCGAGGGGCCCTTTACTTACTCCGGATCACTCAAAAACTCTACAAAATGCCCATAAATGTGCAATTTCTGCCATTTTGGGTGGATTTACCCCGTAGACTTTTATTATAACCTTCAACATCTCCCTCTGTATGAAGCTGAAATACATTTGTGCATGAATTCCCACTTATTTGCGATTTTTCATCGAAAATAACATTTTACCATCCGTAGACTTTTGGCGAATGTTTCCTAAAATTTATGAAATGCGTAGGGTTCTCACCTTGCAACCCTTCCATACTGTCCAAAAAAAATGTTCAGAACACACTTCCCTGACGAGAAAACAGCCAAAATATTTGCAAAATATCATTTCCAAATATATTAAAAAATATTCATTAAAAATTTTTTCATCGACATAATTCATAAGACGCTCTGGATTCCGCTTCTTTTGAGCCTAAAATCGTCTCTCTGGCTTGTTTCTAAGTGCCATTTTTTTATCAATTTAATTAGGTATGGAATTTTCGAAGGTTTCTTCTTTTTCCCCAAATATCGATCGGACCATTTTCAAATTTTAACCATACAAACTTCTCATCGATTTCTAGATCGTATCAAAATTTCAGACGTCTAACTTCAATGCCAACGAAAATATGGCTCATTGAAATTTCACACCTCTCGCGACCGAGTATTTATAGATCAATCATCAATGAAAATTTCAAAATCATAATTTATGTCATGAAACCCCCTCATTCTCTTCGAATGAAATACCAAATAACGGCCACCAAAACCTCCAGAAGCCATTTTCAAGGACAATTGAAATACCACAGAAAACGTTTACATGAAGAATTACCAGAAAAACAACTGCCAGTCAAATTTTACCCCAAACAGTGAATTTTCTACCTGGAAAATGCTCGAAGTTCGAACCTCTCGTCGGGCACTGAAACATGAATAATTTAGAACGCCCACCAAAATCAGGACAAACATTTACGTTCGGATGAGTGATTTCTCCATTTGAGCGATACATTTCTTCAAAGTCGAACATTTCACGAGCGCAAACCATTTCACACGATTTCCATGAGTATACTTCAATCATTCACCAAAATAGAACCCTCAACCAAGTCTGAGAGAGAATTTACAAATTATTCCAAATAAATATGAGTGATGACATTTTACTTTTCGTAAATAACACATATGAGACCTGCGAACCATATCTCTCGAAAATTCCAGACATCTCGGGGACACACATACGCACGCGCATTCACCATACAACGCCGACCCCTTAACCACTGTGCCACGGCGAGCAACAATCTTCTTACATTCCCATTCACAATAAAAATTGACCTCTGAAAAATACTGAGAGAAAATTTTCATTTCAAATGAACCTCCAATTTCATTTTTCAATCGCCAAAATTGATGAGAGAAAAATTCACTCATCGTACGCTCTTTAGTAATCGACAAATCCACCATGTACACTCTTTTTTTCAATGAAAATATAGGCATGATCACTAAACACTTCTTTTCCAAGGAGCACATTCCATACCGAAATCGAATGTTTATTTTCTTCAACATGCATACAGTACGAATTTCCAATTTCCAACGTAAAAATACGCCGGTAAACTCACAACACTAATTTTGCCTAAATATCGAGTGATTCTGGAGCCTCATTCATCTCATGTATCGAGTATTATAAGTTTTTTATACTCAGTGTGAGCATTTCAACTGAAATCAGTACCTGGCAACTGCAAACACTCGTATTCTTCACAAACGACCGACTCGACTCTGTTCATTTCGAAAACAGCGAAGAAATGCGAGCGATTTTCAATGTCACTCACTCGTAATGAGTGAGAGCCTCTTTCAATTCATGAAGTTCGATTGCGTGCTGACACTTTAATTGCGAACAAGAGAATTTCTCACACCCAAAGGTGGAAGCAAATGGCATCTATTCATCGCCCGAACGTCGACAAAATTCACAACTGATAGTCAAATTACGTAAAAATGAGTTAAATTTACGTTATATATATATATAAATGACTCCCTGATGTTCTTACTCGTTAACACTGTGCTAAGAACGTGAAAAATTTCCTCGGAAAGATAGCCATTCGAAAATTTCGGTTTCAAAGTAACAACACTCTGACGTGACCGCACTCAGCTCGCACACTTAGCATCAGAACGGGCAGAAGCTGGACTTGTAAAATTTCGACACAAAATTCAAATTCGAGTTTCCATCGTTGATGGAGGTGAAAAACACTACGTATAGGTAAATCGTCAATTTCCAACACATTTCATCTCTATAAAATTTCCTGTGGAACGCCTCTAAAGTCCTCAAATAATTAAAAATTACCGCATCATCAAATGAGTAAAATATGAGCGACTAAAATTTTGCTTTTTCCGCTTGACTCTCTAAACAAGAAATATTTCTAGCAACTCTAGAGACACTACCTTGCCCTCAAAAAATAGCTGCGGGCCCTCGAATGAGTGTAAAGTGAACAAAACTCAAATCACTCATACTTCATCAATAAACTCCCAGATCGAAATTGCTTAGAAAAAATTTCCATTGGTTTGTTCTTTCAAACTAGTTCGAGTGGAAAAAATGCAAAAAAAAAGATTTTCATGCCCTATACTGGAGATCACGACGACTCCGGGAAACATAAATCGAGCGATTCGGGCGAAATCGCCAAAAACGGCTATTTCGTAAACTACCGGGAATTTCGCTCTGAAATTTTCACTGAACACGTAAAATGATGCGACAAGCAAAACATGCTAAATGACTTTTTCTGTGCGGGCAATAGAATTTTTTTGAGAAGCGAAAAATCGAAAATCACTCATTTTTTGATGAGCTGCTGTGGCCAAACGGTGGCGTTTTGAGCGCTGCCAGTCCTGTGAGTCGTAGGTATTTTTGATGCCAACCTCTCATGAAATTTTGAGACGTTCAAGTGCGATGGATACGCCATGGAGAGCAGTCAAAAAATTCGACAGAAAAAACGCCTTTTTTTTAGGCATACTTTAAAGTCGAATAAAATAGAATCTATTCGACGAATTCTTTCGAGCCAAACTTTTTGAATGTACCAACATGTTTTCTGTGATGTATGGAAAAACCAGACCTCTTACTGTGAAACAGGAAAACTGAGACTGTTTGGCGCAGATGCCATTTTTTTCGAGGTCTTTTTTGAGAGGCATTTTCTCAAAAAATTGAGAACCCAGATTTTTTGTGATTTTTTTCTCGACAGATATTTGCAAACTATACATGATATCAAATTTCGAAAGCTTTTCCGCCGCTGGCCTGGCCAGAAAAAAATCGCAAAAATCGACACTTTTTTAGCATGCTTTTTTTGAGAGGCTCTAGCAAAAAATTTTTCTCTATACGAAAACACTCAAGTTTTTGGCTGAGGTGTACCGCTACTTTGACTACCAGAATATGAATTCCCAGACCTCTGGCTATCATGACAAACATTACATAAATATTAGAAAATGACAAAAAAAAATCAGCTTTTTTCCATTTAAAGCATTTTTATGGGCCCGATCGATCCGAGAGGCGAAACTTAAGGTTTTTTAGCGAGCCTCCATCCGGCCTCCCAATTTGAGCTCGCTGCGACCACGCGTTCTGGTACTTTACTCTTGTCAGGTACCAAATTTTTCCCCGTTGTTTCCGAGCACTAAACACAAGCACCCTCCCTTATAGTACTAGTTCTAGCATCTCTTCGAAATGCGTATTTTAGTTTTAGTGCTTTTTTCAAATCCGGAGGGCGCCGCGAGTAACCAGCACACACACGCGCCCTCCGACTCCCCCCCACAACACAACACACACCCACACACACACACCCAAACACACCCCCCGAAACCCCCAAACAACAAAAAACACCCACAACAACACATCATCAATACCACCAACAACAAATCACACATTCCATCCAATCGCCACACTTTTAAAACCATCAACAAATAGCCCACAACGACATACCACACGCGCAAAACAAATTTAGTACAGCCCATGCATTACTTGTCTCCAAACTTATACGTTTTACTATTAAACACCCCGGCACTACTTTATTTACCAACAAACAACTCACACCTAACCATCAACCATCACTCAACAGGTCAAAAATAATTTTACAACCTCCATCTTCTTTGGCAATAATCCCTAAACCTATCGGTTACCATTAAACACACACAAAACGAGTTGTCATAACCTATATGATGCTTATTCATCATGACTTTACCTTCAAACCCAATCTATCATATATTAGTGCCCAATTTTAAACCGCTCATACTTCATCCCATCTATCCTAACATACATTCCCTTATTCTTACTAAATCACTCCACCAAAACCACACTACCCGACTCAATTCCTCATATTTTATAGCTCGACAGAAAGTTGCATAACAATTTCCTTGACGGAGACGTAAAGATTATTAAATTCCTCTTTCACACCTCCAATTACCCTCAGGTTATTAAACATGGTAAAAATCGCACCCAATACAATCAATACTTGTTTATCTAAATGCTCAATTCAATTATGTTCAATATGAGTTTTCCAATACACGCCCCTCAAACAATAAAAAGCATTTACCATAAAACGTTCAATATCACTTCAGGGCCAGACGTACGAAAATAGCACTCCAATAGCACACGAGAATTACAAAGTTTCATATGCTTACAAGTTTATACGCACTTTTAAAAACCACACTAGCGTTTCATTCTGAATATCCGCATGAAAATATTACTATAGAGCCCCAACTATTCACCAACGTTATCATAGTTCAAATTACCACGAGCAAACTCGTTCAATTCAACCATAAAAACTCAATTCAAATTCATTTTCGTGAATAAATCGATCAAATGAGGGGTAAATGACAGAGGATTAGATTATCCATCTTCCTTTACTCAAGAGATCCCATACAATCCGATCCTCCTTCAAACTAAACCACTACCGAAACCAACAACACTTGCATAAAATAATCACAAAATATATTTGCAAACAATAGACCACATCCAACTGAAAATTAGCTCGCTTTCAATAGAGAAACTTCGCTATTATACGCCTCAATCGGAAAATGGTTATGCAACACACACGCGCCGTCGCGCGTTCAAGTTTAATACTAGAATATTTTGGTGGTGACTTAGGGGCCGCTCTGCTGGGCGATGCCCTACGCAGAGCGGCACAGCTATGGTCTTGACACCTATGAAAAGCAAGAAGCCCTTTACTGACTCCGGATCACTCAAAAACTCTACGAAATGCCCATTAATGTGCAATTTCTGCCATTTTGGGCGGATTCATCCCGTAGACTTTCATCATAACCTTCAACATTTCTCTCTTCATGAAACTGAAATACATTTGTGCATGAATTCCCACATTTTTGTGATTTTTCATCGAAAATAACATTTTACCATCCGTAGACTTTTGGCGACTGTTTCCTAAATTTTTTGAAATGCGTACGTTTCCCACCTTGCAACCCATCCATACTGTCAAAAAAAATTTTCAAAACGCGATTAACTAACGAGAAAACAGCCAAAATATTTGCAAAAACTCATTTCCCAATATATTAAAAAATATCAATTAACAAATTTTTCAGCGACATGACTTATAAGACGCTTTCGATTCCGCTTCTTTTAAGCCTAAAATCGTCTCTCTGGCTTGTTTCTAAGTGCCATTTTTTATTCAATTTAATTAGGTATGGAATTTTCGAAGGTTTCTTCTTTTTCCCCAAATATCGATTGGACCACTTTCAAATTGTAACCATACAAACTTCTTATTGATATCTAGATTGTATCAAAATTTCAGACGTCATACTTCAATGCCAACGAAAATATGGCTCACTGAAATTTCACTCCTCTCGCGACCAAAGTTTATAGGTCAATTATCAATGAAAATTTAAAAACTATAATTTATGTCATGTAACCCGTCCCTTCTATACTAATGAAATACCATATAACGCCCACAAACACCTCCAAAACCATTTTCGTGGGCAGTTGAAATACCGCAGTAAGCGTTTCCTGTGTGTGAATTCCCAGAAAAAACAACTGGCAGTCAAATTTTACCCTAAGCAGTGAACTTTCTACCTGGAAATTGCTGAAAGTTCGACCCTCTCCTCAGTCACTGAACCATGAATGATTTAGAACGCCCCCCGAAAGCAGCACAAATATTTACGTTGGAATGGGTGAAAAATCTCCATTTAAGCCTAAATTCATTCAAAATAGAACATTCCACGAGCGCGCAAACTATTCCGCAGAACTTCCATAAGTATACTTCAAAATCATTCACCAAAATAGAACTCTCGACCACGTCTGAGAAAAAAATTTACATATTATTCCAAATTATCAGGAGTGATGACATTTTACATTTCGTAAGTAACAAATATGAGACCTGCAAATCATCTCATGAAAACTCCATACACCTCGGGTACACAAACGCACGTGTACTGACCATATATGAATCACATACGAGCCATAAATTAAAGTCCACTCACTCATATTGAACATTCAAACTCCTCAAGCAATTCATGAGACTTTGTGTACATCCAATCAATATTCTTATACTCCCATTCACAATAAAAATTGACCGCGGCAGAGTACTGAGAGAAAATTGCCTTTTTCAAACGAACGTCAAATTCCACTTTTCAATCCTCAAAAATGTTAGAGAAAAATGTACTCATGATACGCACTTTAGTAATCCACAAATCCACCATGATGCTCTCTTTCTTCAACGAGAAAATATAGGCACATGATCTCTAAACACTCCTTTCCAAGGAGCTCATTCCATTACGAAAACGAATATACATTTTCTGCAATAGGCATACAGTACGAATTTCCGATTTCCAACGTAAAGATACGCTGGTAAACTCAAAACACTAGTTTTGCCTAAATATCGAGTGATTCTAAAGCCTCATTCATCTCATTTATTGAGTATTATACGACTTTTATACTCATTGTGAGCATTCTAGCAAAAATCGATAGCTGGCAACTGAAGGCACTCCTAAACGTCATACACCGACGCGACTCTGTTCTTTTCTAAAACAGTGAGGAAATACGAGCGATTTTCAATGTCACTCATTCGTCTAAGTGAGAGCCTCATTCAATCAATGAATTTCGATTGCGTGCTGATAGCCCAATTGCGCACAAGGGGAACTCTCACACCCATAGATTGAAGCAAATGGCATCTATTTATCGCCCGAACGTCAACAAAATTCACTACTGAGAGCCAAATTACGGAAAAATGAGTTAATTTTACGTTTTATATATATCTATATATGACTCCCTGATGTTCTTACTCGTTAACACTGTGCTAAGAACGTGAGAAATTTCCTCGGAAAGATAGCCATTCGAAAATTTCGGTTTCAAAGTAACAACACTCTGACGTGACCGCACTCAGCTCGCACACTTTGCATCAGAACGGGCAGAAGCTGGACTTGAAAAATTTCGACACAAAATTCAATTTCGAGTTTCCATCTTTGATGGAGGTGAAAAACACTACGTATAGGTAAATCGTCAATTTCCAACACATTTCATCTCTATAAAATTTCCTGTGGAACGCCTCTAAAGCCCTCAAATAATTAAAAATTAGCGCATCATCAAATGAGTGAAATATGAGCGACTAAAATTGAGCCTTTTTCGCTTGGCTCTCGAAACAAGAAATATTTCTAGCATTGCTAAAGACACTACCTTGCCATCAAAAAATAGCTGCGTGCCCTCGAATGAGTGTAAAGTGAACAAAACTCAAATCACTCATACTTCATCAATAAACTCCCAGATCGAAATTGCTTAGAAAAAATTTCCATTTATTTGCTCTTTCATACTAGTTCGAGTGGAAAAAAGGCAGAAAAAAGGATTTTTATGCCCTAAAATGGAGATCGCGACGACTCCAGGAAACATAAATCGAGCGATTCGGGCGAAATCGCCAAAAACGGCTATTTCGTAAACTACCGGGAATTTCGCTCTGAAAATTTCACTGAACACGTAAAATGATGCGACAAACAAAACATGCCAACTGATTTTTTCTGTGCGGGCCATAGAATTCTTTTGAGCAGCGAAAAATCGAAAATCACTCATTTTTTGATGAGCTGCTGTGGCCAAACGGTGGCGTTTTGAGCGCTGCCAGTCTTCTGAGTCGTAGGTATTTTTGATGCCAACCTCTCATGAAATTTTGAGACGTTCAAGTGCGATGGATACGCCATGGGGAGCAGTCAAAAAATTCGACAGAAAAAACGCCTTTTTTTAAGCATACTTTAAAGTCGAATAAAAAAAAATCTTTTCGACGAATTCTTTTGAGCCAAACTTTTTAAATGTACCAACATGTTTTCTGTAATGTGTAAAAAAACCAGACCTCTTACTGTAAAACAGGAAACCTGAGACTGTTTGGCGCAGATGCCATTTTTTTCGAGGTCTTTTTTGAGAGGCATTTTCTCGAAAAATTGAGAACCCAGATTTTTTGTGATTTTTTTCCCAAGAGATATTTGCAAACTATACATGATATCAAATTTCGAAAGCTTTTCCGATGCTGGCCTGGCCAGAAAAAAATTCCAAAAATCGACCACTTTTTTGCATGCTTTTTTTAAAAGGCTCTAGCAAAAAATTTTTCTCTATACGAAAAACCTATAAGTTTTGGCTGAGGTGTACCGCTACTCTGACTACCCAAAAATGAAATCCGCAGACCTCTGGCTATCGCAGGCAAACTCAAGTAAATATTAGAAAATGCTCAAAAAAAAAATATTTTTTTTCAATTAAAGCATTTTTATGGGCCCGATCGAGCCGAGAGGCGAAACTTAAGGTTTTTTAGCGAGTGTCCACCTGGCCTCCAAATTTGAGCTCGCTGCGACCACGCGTTCTGGTACTTTACTCCTGTGTGAATCGGGATTCCGCCCATTGTTTCCGAGCACAAAACACAAGCACCCTCCCTTATAGTACTAGTTCTAGCATCTCTTCGAAATGCGTATTTTAGTTTTAGTGCTTTTTTCAAATCCGGAGGGCGCCGCGAGTAACCAGACAACTCGCCCCTCCTCCCTCCACACAAACACACACCCACACACACACCCAAACACACACCGCCAAACCCCCAAACAACAAAAAACACCCACAACAACACATCATCAACACCACCAACAACAAACCACCCATACCACTCACACTCCTCACACTTATAAAACCATCAACAAATGACCCACAACAACATAGCACACGCGCACAACAAATTTAGTACAGCCCGTACCTTAATTGTAACCAAACTTTTATGTTTTACTTTTAAACACCACAGCCACTACTTCATTTACCAACAAACAACTCACACCTAACCATCAACCATCACTCAACAGGTCTAAAATAATTATACTAACTCTTTTAGTATGACAATAATCCCTAAAACTAGCGATTACCATTAAACACACATAAAACGTGTTGTCATAACCTATATGATCCTTATTTATCATGACTTCATCCCATCTTAACATACATCCCCTTATTCTTACTAAATCACTCCACCAAACCTACACTACCCTACTCAATTCCTTATATGTTGAAGCTCGACAGAAAGTTGAATAACAATTTCCTTAACAAACACGTAAAGATGATAAAATTCCTCTATCACACCTCCAATTACCCTTAGGTTAAACCGGTTAAAAAACACACCCAATACAATCAACACTTGTTCATTTAAATGTTCAACACAATTATGTTCGATATAAGTTTTCCCATATACGCCCCTCAAACAATAGAAAGCATTTACCAAAAAACGTTCAATATCACTTTAGGGCCAGACGTACGAAAATAGCACTCCAATACCACACACATGATTACCAAGTTTTATATGCTTACAACTTTATACCCACTTCCAAAAACCACACTAGCGTTTCACACTGAATATCCGAATGAAAACTTTACTATAGAACCCCAAATATTCACCAAATTGATGATAATTCAAATTACCACGAACACACTCTCTCAAATCAACCCGAAAAACTCTATTCTAATTCATTTTCGTGAAGAAATGCAATGAATGAGGGGTAAATGATAGAATATCAGATTATCGATCTTCCATTACTCAAGAGATCCCATACAATCCGATCCTCCTCCAATCTAAACCACTACATAAACCAACAACATTTGAATAAAATAATCACAAAATAAATTTGCAAACAAGAGACCACATCCAACTGAAAATTACCCCGCTTTTAATAGAGAAACATCGCTATTATAAGCCTCAAATGGAAAGTGATTATGCAACACACGCGCTGTCGCGCGTTCAAGTTTATTACTAAAATATTTTGGTGGTGACTTAGGGGCCGCTCTGCGGGGCTACGCCCTACGCAGAGCGGCACAGCCATGGTCTTGATGCCCATCAAAACCGAGGGGCCCTTTACTTACTCCGGATCACTCAAAAACTCTACAAAATACCCATAAATGTGCAATTTCTGCCATTTTGGGCGGATTTATCCCGTAGACTTTTTTCATAAACTTAAACATCTCCCTCTGCATGAAACTGAAATACATTTGTGCATGAATTCCCACATTTTTGTTATTTTTCATCGAAAATAACATTTTACCATCCGTAGACTTTTGGCGAATGTTTCCTAAAATTTATGAAATGCGAACGTTTCTCACCTCGCAACCCTTCCATACTGTCCAAAAAAATTGTTCAAAACACTCTTCCCTGACGAGAAAACAGCCAAAATATTTGCAAAATATCATTTCCAAATATATCAAAAACTATTCATTAAAAAATTTTTCATCGACATAATTCATAAGACGCTCTGGATTCCGCTTCTTTTGAGCCTAAAATCGTCTCTCTGGCTTGTTTCTAAGTGCCATTTTTTTATCAATTTAATTAGGTATGGAATTTTCGAAGGTTTCTTCTTTTTCCCCAAATATCGATTGGACCATTCTCAAATTGTAACCATACAAACTTCTCATCGATTTCTAGATCGTATCAAAATTTCAGATGTCTTACTTCAATGCCAACGAAAATATGGCTCATTGAAATTTCACACCTCTCGCGACCGAGTATTTATAGATCAATCATCAATGAAAATTAAAAAATCATAATTTATGTCTTGAAACCCCCTCATTCTTTTCGAATGAAATACCAAATAACGCCCACCAAAACCTCCAGAAACCATTTTCAAGGACAATTGAAATATCGCAGAAAACGTTCACATGAATATTCCTAGAAGAACAACAGCCCGTCAAATTTTACCCCAAACAGGGAATTTTTTACCTGGAAAATGCTGGATGTTCGAACCTCTCCTCGGGCACTGAAACATGAATAATTTAGAACGCCCACCAAAATCAGCACAAAAATTTATGTTGGAATGAGTGATATCTCCATTTGAGCAGTAAATTTCTTCGAGGTAGAACATTTCACGAGCGCAAACCATTTGCAAAATTTCCATAAGTATACTTCAATCATTCACAAAAATAGAACCCTCGACCAAGTCTGAGAGAGAATTTACAAATTATTCCAAATTATTATGAGTGATGACATTTTACTTTCGTAAATAACACATATGAGACCTGCGAACCATATCTCTCGAAAATTCCAGACATCTCGGGGAAACACATACACACGCGCATTCACCATACAACGCCGACCCCTTAACCACTGTGCCACGGCGAGCAACAAGCTTCTTACATTCTCATTCACAATAAAAATTGACCTCTGAAGAATACTGAGAGAAAATTTTCATTTTCAAACGAACCTCGAATTTCATTTTTCAATCGCCAAAATTGAAAAGAGAAAAATTCACTCATCGTACGTTCTTTAGTAATCGACAAATCCACCATGATGCACTCTTTCTTCAATGAGAATATAGGCATGATCACTAAAGACTCCTTTTCCAAGGAGCTCATTCCATTTCGAAATCAAATATACATTTTATGCAACACGCATACAGTACGGATTTCCAATTTCCAACGTAAAAATACGCTGGTAAACTCACAACACTAATTTTGCCTGAATATCGAGTGATTCTGAAGCCTCATTCATCTCATGTATCGAGTATTATAAGTTTTCTATACTCATTGTGAACAATTCAACTGAAATCAGTACCTGGCAACTGCAAACACTCGTATTCTTCATCAAAGACCGACTTGACTCTGTTCATTTCGAAAACAGCGAGGAAATGCGAGCGATTTTCAATGTCACTCACTCGTAATGAGAGCCTCTTTCAATTCATGAATTTCGATTGCGTGCTGACACTTTAATTACGAACAAGAGAAATTCTCACACCCAGAGATGGACGCAAATGGCATCTATTTATCACCCGAACGTCGACAAAATTCACAACTGATAGTCAAATTACGGAAAAATGAGTTAATTTTACGTTATTTATATATATATATATAACTCCCTGATGTTCTTACTCGTTAACATTGCGCTAAAAACGTGAAAAATTACCTCGGAAAATAGCCATTCAAAAATTTCGGTTTCAAAATACCAGCACTCTGACGTGACCGCCGCCAGCTCTCACACTTAGCCTCAGAACGGGCCGACTGTGGACTTGAAAAATTTCGACATTAAAATTCAAATTCGAGTTTCCATCGTTGATGGAGGTGAAAAACACTCTGTATAGGTAAATCGTCAATTTCCAACACATTTCATCTCTATAAAATTTCTTGTGGAACGCCTCTAAAGTCCTCAAATAATTAAAAATTACCGCATCATCAAATGAGTGAAATATGAGCGATTAAAATTGAGGCTTTTTCGCTTGACTCTCGAAACAAGAAATATTTCTAGCAACTCTAAAGACACTACCTTGCCCTCAAAAAATAGCTGCGTGCCCTCGAATGAGTGTAAAGTGAACAAAACTCAAATCACTCATACTTCATCATTAAATTCCCAGATCGAAATTGCTTAGAAAAAATTTCCAATAGTTTGCGATTTCACAACATGTCGAGTGAAAAAAAAGCCAGAAAAAGGGTATTTTATGCCCTATAATGGACATCGCGACGACTCCGGGAAACATAAATCGCGCGAAACGGGCAAAACGGCGAAAAACGCGTTTTTCGTGAAATAACGCGAATTTCGTTCTGAAAATTTCACTGAATACGTAAAAAAATGCGAATAGCAAAACATTTTAAATGACTTTTTCTGTACGGGCGACAGAACATTTTTAGGAAGCGAAAAATCGAAAATCACTCATATTTTGATGAGCTGCTGTGGCCAAACGGTGGGGTTTTGAGCGCTGCCGATCTTGTGAGTCGTAGGTATTTTTGAGGGCAACCTCTCATGAAATTTTGAGACTTTCACGTGCGATGGGGACGCCATGAGAAGCAGTCGAAAAATCCGACCGAAAAAACGCCTTTTTTTACACCCCACTTTGAAGTCGAATAAAAGAAAATCTGACTGGCGAAACTTGCTGTACCAAGTTGCTCGTATGTACCAACATGTTTTCTGTGAGGTGTGAAAAAACCAGACCTCTTACTTTGATACAGAAAATTAGCGGATGTTTGGCGCAGATGCCTTTTTTTCCGAGGTCTTTTTTGAGAGGCATTTTCTCGAAAAATTAGGCACCCAGATTTTTTGTGATTTTTTTCACGAGAGATATTTTCAAGCTCTACCAGATATCAAATTTTGAAAGCCTTTCCGCCGCTGGCCTGGCCAGAAAAAAATGCCAAAAATCGACAACTTTTTTGCATGCTTTTTTTAAGAGGCTCTAGCAAAAAATTTTTCTCTATACGAAAAACCTCAAGTTTTTGGCTGAGGTGTACCGCTACTCGGACTACCCAAAAATGAAATCCAATTGCCTGTGGCTATCGCAGGAAAACTCAATTAAAAATTAGAAAATGACGAAAAAAAAAAACTTTTTTTCCAATTAAAGCATTTTTATGGGCCCGATCGAGCCGAGAGGCGAACCCTGAGGTTTTTTCACGAGGCCCCGTCTGGCCACAAGATTTGAGCCCGCTACGACCACGCGTTCTGGTACTTTACTCTTGTGGTGAATCGGAATCACCCTAGTCTTTTTGTCTACCCACACAAGCACCTCCACAAAAGTCCCGATCTAAACCTAAACGCGGATTTCGATTCTAGTTTTTTCTCACATTTTGGAGGTGCGCCGCTAGTAACCAGACAACACGCGCCCTCCGACTCCCCCCCACACACACACAACACACCCCAACACACACACACCAAAACACACACCGACAAACCCCCAAACAACAAAAAACACCCACAACAACACATCACCAACAACACCAACAACAAACCACCCATACCACTCACACTCCTCACACTTATAAAACCATCAACAAATAGCCCACAACGACATACCACACGCGCACAACAAATTTAGTACAGCCCGTACCTTACTTGTAACCAAACTTTTATGTTTTACTTTTAAACACCCCGGCACTACTTTATTTACCAACAAACAACTCACACCTAACCATCAACCATCACTCAACAGGTCAAAAATAATTATAAAACCTCCTCTTCTTAATCCATAAACCTAGCGATTACCATTAAACACACACAAAACGTGTTGTCATAACCTATATGATCCTTATTTATCATGACTTCACCTACAAACCCAATCTATCGTATATTACCGTTGAATTTTCAGCGCCCTCATACTTCATCCCATCTATCTTAACATACATCCCCTTATTCTTACTAAATCACTCCACCAAACCTACACTACCCTCCTCAATTCCTTACACTTTAAAACTCGACAGAAAGTTGCAGAACAATTTCCTTAACGGAGACGAAAAATTGATTAAATGCCTCTATCACACCTCTAATTCCCAATACAATCAATACTTGTTCATCTAAATATTCAATCCAATCATGTTCAATATAAATTTTCCCATACACGCCCTCTCAAACAGGAAAATGCATTTTCCTAAATAAACGTTCAATATCATTTAATTGCCAGACGTACGAAAATAGCACTCCAATAGCACACGAGAATTACCAAGTTTCATATGCTTACATGTTTATACCCACTTCCAAAAACCACACTAGCGTTTCACACTGAATATCCGAATGAAAACTTAACTATAGAGCCCCAAATATTCACCAAATTAATGATAATTCAAATTACCATGAACACACTCTTTCAAATCAACCCGAAAACTCAATTCAAACTCATTCTCGTGAAGATGGAATGAATGAAAGGTAAATGATAGAGTATTAGATTATCCATCTTCCATTACTCAAGAGATCCCATACACAAGCCGGTCCTCCTTCAACCTAAACCACTACAGAAACCCACAACATTTGAATAAAATAATCACAAGTAAATTTGCAAACAAAAGACCACATCCAACTGAAAATTAGCCCGCTTTTAAAGAAAAACATCGCTATTATACGCCTCAAATGGAAAATGATTGTGCAACACACGCGCTGTCGCGCGTTCAAGTTTAGTGCCAGAATATTTTGGTGATGACTTAGGGGCCGCTCTGCGGGGCTACGCCCTACGCAGAGCGGCACAGCCATGGTCTTGATGCCTATCAAAACCGAAGGGCCCTTTACTTAATCCGAATCACTCAAAAACTCTACAAAATGCCCATTAATGTGCAATTTCTGCCATTTTGGGTGGATTTACCACGTAGACTTTCATCATAACCTTCAACATCTCCCTCTGCATGAAACTGAAATACATTTGTGCATGAATTCCCACTTTTTTGTGATTTTTCATCGAAAATAACATTTTACCATCCGTAAACTTTTGGCGAATGTTTCCTAAAATTTATGAAATGCGTTCGTTTTCCACCTTGCAACCCTTCCATACTGTCCAAAAAAATTGTTCAAAGCACGCTTCCCTGACGAGAAAAAAGCCAAAATATTTGCAAAAACTCATTTCCAAATATAATAAAAAATATTCATTAACAAAATTTTCATCGACATAACTCATAAAACGCTTTCGATTCCGCTTCTTTTGAGCCTAAAATCGTCTCTCTGGCTTGTTTCTCAGTGCCATTTTTTAATCAATTTAATTAGGTCTGGAATTTTCAAAGGTTTCTTCTTTTTCCCAAAATATCGATTGGACCATTCTCAAATTGTAACCATACAAACTTCTCATCGATTTCTAGATCGTATCAAAATTTCAGACGTCTAACTTCAATGCCAACGAAAATATGGCTCATTGAAATTTCACTCCTCTCGCGACCGAGAGTTTATAGGTCAATTATCAATGAAAATTTAAAAATCAATTTATGTCATATATCCCCCTCATTGTCTTCGAATGAAATACCAAATAACGCCCACCAAAACCTCCAGATACCAGTTTCAAGGACAATTGAAATACCGCGGAAAACGTTTACATGAAGAATTCCCAGAAAAACAACTGCCACTCAAATTTGACCCCAAACTGGAAATTTTTTACCTGGAAAATGCTGGATGTTCGAACCTCTCGTCGGGCACTGAAACATGAATAATTTAGAACGCCCACCAAAATCAGCACAAAAATTCATGTTGGAATGAGTGATATCTCCATTTTAGCAGTAAATTACTTTATAATAGAACATTTCACGAGCGCAAACCATTTCACAAAATTTCCATGAGTATATTTATATCATTCACCAAAATAGAACCCTAAACCAAATCTGAGAGAGAATTTACAAATTATTCCAAATGAATATGAGTGATGACATTTTACTTTCCGTAAATAACACATATGAGGCCTGCGAACCATATCTCTCGAAAATTCCAGACATCTCGGGGACACACATACGCACGCGCATTCACCATACAACGCCGATCCCTTAACCACTGTGCCACGACGAGCACATGTATTGAACCATACATGAACCACATATGAGCCATAAATTAGAATATACTCATTCACACATTGAGCGATCAAATTCAGCAAGCAATTAATGAGACTGTGACGCGTCCAAACAATCTTCTTACATTCCCATTCACAATAAAAATTCACCTCTGCAGAATACTGAGAGAAAATTTTTGTTTCCAAACGAACCTCGAATTTCATTTTTCAATCGTCAAAATTGATGAGAGAAAAATTGCCTCAAAGTACGCTCTTTAGTAATCGACAAATCCACAATGATGCACTCTTTCTTCAATGAGAATATAAGCATGATCACTAAACACTCCTTTTCCAAGGAGCACATTCCATTTCGAAATCGAATGTTTATTTTCTTCAACATGCATACAGTGCGAATTACCGATTTCCAACGTAAAAATACGCTGGCATAATCACAACACTAATTTTGCCTAAATATCGAGTGATTCTGGAGCCTCATTTATCTCATTTATTGAATATTATACGTTTTGTATCGCCATTGTGGACATTCCGACTAATATCATTAGCTGGCAACTGCAAACATTCTTATTCCTCATCAACGAACGACGCGACTCTGTTCTTTTCTAAGACAGTGAGGAAATACGAGCTATTTTCAATGTCACTCACTCGTCATGAGTGAGAGCCTCATTTAATTCATGAATTTCGATTGCGTGCTGACACTGAAATGGCGAGCAAGAGGAACTCTCACACCCAAAGATGGAAACAAATGGCATCTATTTATCGCCCGAACGTCGACAAAATTCACAACTGAGAGTCAAATTACGGAAAAATGAGTTAATTTTACTTTATATATATATATGTATATATGACTCTCTGATGTTCTTACTCGTTAACATTGTGCTAAGAACGTGAAAAATTTACTCGGAAAGATGTCCATTCGAAAATTTCGGTTTCAAAGTAGAAGCACTCTGACGTGACCGCGGCCAGCTCACACACAGCCTCAGTACAAGCCGCAAGTGTGGACTTTGAAAATTTCGATATGAAATCATTTATGGCTATTATTGACGAAAAAATGTTGATGGAATACAAAAAACACTCACTCTAGGTATATCGTGTATTTCCAACACATTTGGTCTCTATGAAATTTTTCGTGGGACCACTCCAAAAGCCTCAAATAGGTGCATCACTCAATATGAGTGATTTTGAGAGGTATGAATGTCATATTTCCGACTCGACCCCCGTTGCAAGAAATATTTCTAACAACTCTAGAGACACTACCTTGCCCTCAAAAAATAGCCGCGGGCCCTCGAATGAGTGTAAAGTGAACAAAACTCAAATCACTCATACTTCATCAATAAGCTTTCGGATCGAAATTGCTTAGAAAAGAATTCCAATAGTTTGCGCTTTCACACTGTTTCGAGTTGAAAAAAACCCCCAAAAATAGTTTTTTATGCCCTATAATGCAAATCGCTATCACTCGGGGAAACATAAATCGAGCGATATGAGCAAAATCGCAAAAAATGGCTATTTCGTGAACTACGGCGAATTTCGCTCTGAAAATTTCACTGAACACGTAAAATGATGCGCCTATCAAAACATGTTAAATGACTTTTTCTGTGCGGGCCACAGAAATTTTTTGAGCGGCGAAAAATCGAAAATCACGCATTTTTTGATGAGCTGCTGTGGCCAAACGGTGGCGTTTTGAGCGCTGCCAATCCTGTGAGTCGTACGTATTTTTGATGCTAACCTCTCATGAAATTTTGAGACTTTCACGTGCGATGGGGACGCCATGAGAAGCAGTCGAAAAATCCGACCGAAAGAACGCCTTTTTTTACACCCCACTTTGAAGTCGAATAAAAAAAAATCCACTTGTTCAAACTCGCTGTACAAAGTTTGACGTATGTACCAGAATGTTTCCAATGAGGTGTGAAAAAACCAGACCTCTTACTTTGATACAAAAAATTAGCGGATGTTTGGCGCAGATGCCTTTTTTTCCGAGGTCTTTTTTGAGAGGCATTTTCTCGAAAAATTAAGCAGCCAGATTTTTTGTGATTTTTTTCACGAGAGATATTTGCAACCTCTACCTGATATCAAATTTTGAAAGCCTTTCCGCCGCTGGCCTGGCCAAAAAAAAATGCCAAAAATCGACAACTTTTTTGCATGCTTTTTTTAAGAGGCTCTAGCAAAAAATTTTTCTCTATGCCAAACATGTATAAGTTTCGGCTGAGGTGTACCGCTACTCTGACTACCATAAAATGAAATCCGCAGACCTCTAGGACCCGTAGTTGAAAACTTTTAAATGTTTGAAAATGACCAAAAAAAATCCCTTTTTTTGGATTTAAAGCATTTTTATGGGCCCGATCGATCCGAAAATCAATACGGGGGGGTTTCCCCCGATCCCCGACCTGCCCCCGAAGTTTGAGCCCGCTACGACCCCGCGTTCTGGTACTTTACTCCTGTTTCCCCTCGGAGTAGCATATGACTGTTTTTCAATCCCACACAAGCACCTCCACAAAAGTCCCGATCTAAACCTTAACGCGGATTTTGATTCTGGTTTTTCTCACATTTTGGAGGTGCGCCGCAAGTAACCAGCACACCAGCGCCCTCCTCCTCCCACACACAACACAACACACACCCACACACACACCCAAACACACACCGCCAAACCCCAAACAACAAAAAACACCCACAACAACACATCACCAACACCACCAACAACAAACCACCCATACCACTCACACTCCTCACACTTATAAAACCATCAACAAATAGCCCACAACGACATACCACACGCGCACAACAAATTTAGTACAGCCCATGCGTTACTTGTCTCCAAACTTGTATGTTTTACTTTTAAACACCACAGCCACTACTTTATTTACCAACAAACAACTCACACCTAACCATCAACCATCACTCAACAGGTCAAATATATACTAACTCCTCTTGTATGACAATAATCCCTAAACCTAGCGATTACCATTAAACACACACAAAACGAGTAGTCATAACCTATATGATCCTTATTAATCATGACTTTACCTTCAAACCCAATCTGTCGTATTTTACTGTTGAATTTTCAACCCCTCATATTTCATCCCATCTATCGTAACATACATCCCCTTATTCTTACTAAATCACTTCACCAAACCTATACACTACCCAACACAATTCCTTATATTTTAAAGCTCGACAGAAAGTTGCATAACAATTTCCTTAACAGAGACGTAAAGATGATAAAATTGCTCTATCACACCTCCAATTACTCTCAGGTTAAACAGGTTACAAAACACACCCAATAAAATCAACACTTGTTTATTTTAATGTTCAACACAATTTTGTTCGATATAAGTTTTCCCATATACGCCCCTCAAACAATAAAAAGCATTTACCAAAAAACATTCAATATCACTTTAGCGCCAGACGTACGAAAATAGCACTCCAATAGCACACGAGAATTACAGAGTTTCATATGCCTACAAGTTTAAACCCACTTTCACAAACCACACTAGCGTTTCATACTGAATATCCGCATGAAAACATTACTATAGAGCCCCAAATATTCACCAACTTAATGATAGCTAAAATTACCATGAACACACTCTTTCAAATCAACCCGAAACACTCAATTCAAACTCATTTTCGTGAAGAAATTGAATGAATGAGAGGTAAATAACAGAGTATTAGATTACCCATCTTTCATTTCTCCGAAGATCCCATACAATCTGATCCTTCTTACATCTAAACCACTATAGAAACCCACAACATTTGACTAAAATAATCCCAAAATGAGTTTGCAAACAAAAGACTACATCCAACTCAAATTAGCCCGCTTTTAATAGAGAAACATCGCTATTATACGCCTCAATTGGAAAATGATTATGCAACACACGCGCCGTCGCGCGTTCGCGTTTAATACTAGAATATTTTGGTCGTGATTTAGGGGCCGCTCTGCGAGGGCGATGCCCTACGCAGAGCGGCACAGCCATGGTCTAGATGCCTATCAAAACCGAGGGGCCCTTTACTTACTCCGGATCACTCAAAAACTCTACAAAATGCCCATAAATGTGCAATTTCTGCCATTTTGGGTGGATTTACCCCGTAGACTTTTATTATAACCTTCAACATCTCCCTCTGTATGAAGCTGAAATACATTTGTGCACGAATTCCCACTTATTTGCGATTTTTCATCGAAAATAACATTTTACCATCCGTAGACTTTTGGCGAATGTTTCCTAAAATTTATGAAATGCGAACGTTTCCCATCTTGCAACCCTTCCATACTGTCCAAAAAAATTGTTCAAAACACTCTTCCCTGACGAGAAAAAAGCCAAAATATTTGCAAAATATCATTTCCAAATATATTAAAAAATATTCATTAACAAATTTTTCATCGACATAATTCATAAGACGCTCTCGATTCCGCTTCTTTTGAGCCTAAAATCGTCTCTCTGGCTTGTTTCTAAGTGCCATTTTTTTATCAATTTAATTAGGTATGGAATTTTCGAAAGTTTCTTCTTTTCCCCCAAATATCGATTGGACCATTTTCAAATTTCAACCATACAAACTTCTCATTGATAACTAGATTGTATCAAAATTTCAGACTTCTTACTTGAATGCCAACGAAAATATGGCTCATTGAAATTTCACTCCTCTCGCGACCGAGAGTTTATACATCAATTATCAATGAAAATTTGAAAATCATAATTTATGTCTAAGCCCTCTCATTCTCTTTGAATGAAATACCAAATAACGCCCACCAAAACCTCCAGAAACCATTTTCAAGGACAATTGAAATAACGCAGAAAACGTTTACATGAAGAATTCCCAGAAAAACAACTGCCAGTCGAATTTTACCCCAAACAGGGAATTTTTTACCTGGAAAACGCTGGATGTTCGAACCTCTCCTCGGGCACTGAAACATGAATAATTTAGAACGCCCACCAAAATCAGCACAAAAATTTATGTTGGAATGAGTGATATCTCCATTTGAGCAGTAAATTTCTTCAAAGTAGAACATTTCACGAGCGCAAACCATTTGCAGAATTTCCATAAGTATACTTCAATCATTCACCATAATAGAACCCTCGACCAAGTCTGAGAGAGAATTTACAAATTTTCCAAATTATTATGAGTGATGACATTTTACTTTTCGTAAATAACACATATGAGACCTGCGAACCATATCTCTCGAAAATTCCAGACATCTCGGGGACACACATACGCACGCGCATTCACCATACAACGCCGATCCCTTAACCACTCTGCCACGGCGAGCAACAATCTTCTTACATTCCCATTCACAATAAAAATTGACCTCTGAAAAATACTGGGAGAAAATTTTCAATTCAAACGAACCTCGAATTTCATTTCTCAATCGCCAAAATTGATAAGAGAAAAATTCACTCATTGTACGCTCGTTAGTAATCGACAAATCCACCACGATGCACTTTTTCTTCAATGAGAATATAGGCATGATCACTAAACACTCCTTTTCCAAGGAGCACATTCCATATCGAAATCGAATGTTTATTTTCTTCAACATGCATACAGTACGAATTACCGATTCCCAACGTAAAAATACGCTGATAAACTCACAACACTCATTTTGCCTAAATATCGAGTGATTCTGGAGCCTCATTTACCTCATTTATTGAGTATTAAACGTTTTGTATCGCCATTGTGAACATTCCGACTAATATCATTAGCTGGCAACTGCAAACATTCTTATTCTTCATGAACGACCGACGCGACTTTGTTCATTTCGAAAACAGCGAGGAAATGCGAGCGATTTTCAATGTCACTCACTCGTAATGAGTGACAGTCTCTTTAAATTCATGAATTTCGACTGCGTGCTGACACTTTAATTGCGAACAAGAGAAATTCTCACACCCAAAGATGGAAGCAAATGGCATCTATTCATCGCCCGAACGTCGACAAAATTCACAACTGGTAGTCAAATTACGTAAAAATGAGTTAAATTTACGTTATATATATATATAAATGACTCCCTGATGTTCTTACTCGTTAACACTGTGCTAAGAACGTGAGAAATTTCTTCGGAGAGATAGCCATTCAAAATTTTCGGTTTCAAAGTAACAACACTCTGACGTGACCGCCGCCAGCTCACACACTTTGCATCAGAACGGGCAGAAGCTGGACTTATAAAATTTCGACACAAAATTCAAATTCGGGTTTCCATCGTTGATGGAGGTAAAAAACACTGTGTATAGGTAAATCGTCAATTTCCAACACATTTCATCTCTATAAAATTTCTTGTGGAACGCCTCTAAAGTCCTCAAATAATTAAAAATTACCGCATCATCAAATGAGTGAAATATGAGCGACTAAAATTGAGCCTTTTTCGCTTGGCTCTCGAAACAAGAAATATTTCTAGCATTGCTAAAGACACTACCTTGCCCTCAAAAAATAGCTGCGTGCCCTCGAATGAGTGTAAAGTGAACAAAACTCAAATCACTCATACTTCATCAATAAACTCCCAGATCGAAATTGCTTAGAAAAAATTTCCATTGGTTTGCTCTTTCATACTAGTGCGAGTGGAAAAAAGGCAGAAAAAAGGATTTTTATGCCCTAAAATGGAGATCGCGACGACTCCGGGAAACATAAATCGAGCGATTCGGGCGAAATCGCCAAAAACGGCTATTTCGTAAACTACCGGGAATTTCGCTCTGAAATTTTCACTGAACACGTAAAATGATGCGACAAGCAAAACATGCTAAATGACTTTTTCTGTGCGGGCAATAGAATTTTTTTGAGAAGCGAAAAATCGAAAATCACTCATTTTTTGATGAGCTGCTGTGGCCAAACGGTGGCGTTTTGAGCGCTGCCAGTCCTGTGAGTCGTAGGTATTTTTGATGCCAACCTCTCATGAAATTTTGAGACGTTCAAGTGCGATGGATACGCCATGGAGAGCAGTCAAAAAATTCGACAGAAAAAACGCCTTTTTTTAGGCATACTTTAAAGTCGAATAAAATAGAATCTATTCGACGAATTCTTTCGAGCCAAACTTTTTGAATGTACCAACATGTTTTCTGTGATGTATGGAAAAACCAGACCTCTTACTGTGAAACAGGAAAACTGAGACTGTTTGGCGCAGATGCCATTTTTTTCGAGGTCTTTTTTGAGAGGCATTTTCTCAAAAAATTGAGAACCCAGATTTTTTGTGATTTTTTTCTCGACAGATATTTGCAAACTATACATGATATCAAATTTCGAAAGCTTTTCCGCCGCTGGCCTGGCCAGAAAAAAATCGCAAAAATCGACACTTTTTTAGCATGCTTTTTTTGAGAGGCTCTAGCAAAAAATTTTTCTCTATACGAAAACACTCAAGTTTTTGGCTGAGGTGTACCGCTACTTTGACTACCAGAATATGAATTCCCAGACCTCTGGCTATCATGACAAACATTACATAAATATTAGAAAATGACAAAAAAAAATCAGCTTTTTTCCATTTAAAGCATTTTTATGGGCCCGATCGATCCGAGAGGCGAAACTTAAGGTTTTTTAGCGAGCCTCCATCCGGCCTCCCAATTTGAGCTCGCTGCGACCACGCGTTCTGGTACTTTACTCTTGTCAGGTACCAAATTTTTCCCCGTTGTTTCCGAGCACTAAACACAAGCACCCTCCCTTATAGTACTAGTTCTAGCATCTCTTCGAAATGCGTATTTTAGTTTTAGTGCTTTTTTCAAATCCGGAGGGCGCCGCGAGTAACCAGACAACTCGCCCCTCCTCCTCCCACACACAACACAACACACACACACACACACACCAAAACACACACCGCCAAACCCCCAAACCACAAAAATCACCCACAACAACACATTACCAACACCACCAACAACAAACCACCCATACCACTCACACTCCTCACACTTATAAAACCATCAACAAACCGCCCACAACAACATAGCACACGCGCACAACAAATTTAGTACAGCCCGTACCTCACTTGTAACCAAACTTTTATGTTTTACTTTTAAACACCACAGCCACTACTTAATTTGACAAACAACTCACACCTAACCATCAACCATCACTCTACCGGTCAAAAATTGTTATATCAAAACCTTCTTATATGACACTCACCCAACGCCTTTCTGATTTGCACCTCATTAATCTATTATAGTCATTAAATCTTGCACTCTAATCACCACGGCTACCGATAACAATTAAACCAACCTAAGATAAAATAACAACTTGCCTCACCTAACCCAACGTAACCTAATCTAACCAACACGTCATGCATCTTTCACACATTCCCTCATCACGGTTCACCAACCAAACACAAGAATTCTGATAAACAATCTCCATTACTCTAAACAACATCTTTACCCTTCTATAGATACACAACATCATCATTTTCACAAACACCATCGCCACTTTACGATACACTCTCTTCAAAGGTAGCAATTTAATGCAAACACTGAAAGTCGATTCCAAATCAACTTTCCAAACATCATAAACAAAAGTCCGTTCATATTCCACCATCCGACTGTAATTACGACACATTTAATGTCGTTCAAACACAAATTATTTACGAGCATAACTTTTTCACAACTGCATCATCAGTAATACACTTGTTCCAAATAATCTAAAGCATAACGTCTTTTATCTTCTTTTCCCCCCTCAAAAATGTAAGCATAATTCTTAAATTACACAAACTATCCAATCTCATCACAGTCCATCCAAATCTAACCAAACCTATATTAGCGACAATTCTAACCAAACACTAATACACACCAACACATCCAAAACTAACACAACAGACCGTGCGTAAACCTACAATTATTCTCAAGGGAAATTTATTGAACGCAAATATAGTTTGTGCCACTACTGAAATTCTAAAAAGGAATCCACTACCCAAAGCACTTGCCTTCCGATACAATAAAGGAAAATCTTATTCAAGTCTTACTGACAATGACCGAAAAACTCCAAAACCACTCAAGTTTAAACACCATCTCAAATATGAGAAACACATTCAGTAATATAACGTTATACTTGAAGCAAGAACAAACACTATACATCTAAAAATTGTTCAACAACTGCGTTCATCACCCACGCACAGTAAATTAACCAAACACACACCAGAATCAACACCTTCATTAAATATTCAATCCCAACATTCAATGTCATTCACTCACACAACTGCAATAAACCCCACAGAAAGTACTGTAACATTTCAATCTTAATTAGAAGAATCAAACTCAAACCTAGCGTCAGCGATTTGAAAGTCCTTCAATTTCAAGCAAATACAAAAAACTAACCATAAAAACTATTTTCCCCAACTCATTAAGCACTCCCAACCTAAGATTCGAATTAGAAATCAATTACCAACATTTATTTGGCAATTTAATCGAATTGTTCTCCCCTTCAAATTTCCCTACAATCTGTACACACACACACAAACACTTGATTCAACTGTGATCATTTGATGTTTGTCTCAAATCCTTACCATAGTCAGTTTGATTCGATAACCAATCGAATAATCGAAAATCTGTTCCAAAAAGTTATTTTAGACATTCAAATGTGTTCAATAAAAACCTGATGGATTCCAGTTTAAATATCTTGTAGGCCATCTCATTTGAAGGCTTACAAAGCGCATCACTACTCACGCCAATTTCTCCTTTGAGATAACTTCTCGCCAAAATAAGCAAGCCATCGCTCAAGCTCATCACGCTCCAGAATGTACGACTCTCGCAACAATATTTCCTCTTCAAACTCCTGACGCGCGTACTTCCCCATTTTCATCAGTTACTCACAACATTACACAAATAAAAATCTCCATCAACACTGAACAATTAGCATTTTCTCTCCCAACTTTCTCGTACACCCTTTCAAATAATCGCCCCTGACCCTTCGTGGTCATTTTTATCCTCTCATATTGCCTAAGGAAAAATAGCATTCCTACACCTTAATGTTAAAATTTTCCCATATGCGACGACGCTATCTATACTTCTATTCCCTGAATCTTGAAACAACAGCCTTAAACACAAAATAAGTGCAAAACCTGGCAAATTCTTCTTCTCATCCACATAACTCTACATTCCATCTTTTATCTCACAACGCATTCATTTTGCAGCCCCCAAGCCCTTCAAACATGTTTCCAACTCTCCAAATGTTCACCTTCATTGCCTTCCCACATGTCCACAACCACGAAATATACAACATATTCCCAACGCTACTCCACACAATGTTCCCAACCAACATAATCCTAACGTCACACACACTTACACACTGTTTTGCTAATTTCAATTCTCATTTCACCCACAAACTCCTCAAATATCCCTTGACATAACTTTACTCCAATTCATATCATCTTTCACCTTTTATCTGCACCCTACACCTATGAGCTTTCTGCATGAAAGCGTAGTTCAGCACCGTTATCAAAATCGGAAGGAAAAACAACTAGATCTTCCAATCAGTTCCCTAATAAATAATTGCCCTCTTTCACCACCTATTATTTTGTCTTCAAAATGGAAAGAAATCTTAGGTACAGCCTTTTACATTGGTTCATGTCCCAAACCTACCTAACTGATAATCAAAACGATTCAACTCAATCATTTCGACGATTAATTTCCCCTGCAGATTTTTCTTATCGTTCAACAACTGTTATACTTTATACCGATTCCAGCCTAAAAATTTAAAAGCCTCACCGGGTTTCACAGTAAAAAATGCTCCGAATGCTCGGCAAAATTCTTCAAAATCAAAAGAACAATTCTTTTTACTATAATTTAAAAGCAAAAATATCATGTACGGTCACGATCAATTAAGCTTAATAAACCATGTGCTCAATTTTTCTTTTCTAAAACTACTCGCTCCATTTCTTACTCAACTACCGTCAAAATAATCTCACCCCAAACTCATAAGCAAGCAAGCAAGCATTATTAGCGACTTAGGTTCTTCGATTCCTCAACCCTTTTTTTCACATTCAATCAAAGAAAAAACAATAGACTTTTCGAATTTTATTCAATCTGCCTACCATATTCAAACAAATTCCTTCTCGGAAGCACCAATTTTGTTCATAAAAAATGACTACACAATAAATAGCCTCATTATATCTTGCAGCAAAAGTATCCTTTCATCCTATTATAGACTTTAATGCTAGTATGTACATCAATTTTAAATTATCCCTTTTTTCTCCTTCCTCAACATGCGTGAAATTCGAATCCTGAAAAATACCCCTTTTCAAACCGTACTACATTCATGTACAAACTTCTTCGTTGCGACGCAGATAAATAAGCCCAACTTTTCACAGTTACGAGCCTATAAATAAGACCCTCGATTAGAAACTGGTCACTGCTTACTCCGACTTGTCTCGTGTATCATTCAGTGCTAAGATCGTATTCGGGATTTGTGTGTCTTCAAAGGCTCCACGCAAGGTGAGAATTCAACTTTTGATGAATAATATGAATATTTCCAGTGAACTATGGTCGATGAATGATTAATTATATTTTGTGTGAAGTATGCTAGTTCCTTCCCAAGTGCTACACCATGGTGTTAAGATTTCTGCTAGTCCCATTTAAATCGGCGTATAAGTTCTACTGAACATGAGGTTAATCTTTTCACCCAAGTGTGCCTATCTCTGTGTCCTGTCGCAACGTTTCTACTAAAGTGACTCTCTCTACCATGCATTCGTGTTGTCGAGCAATTCCTTTTATTGCGCCCATACTTTCCTGACACTTTCAGGTTGTACGGAGCCTCTACTTTCTAACGCTATTAAAGCCTTGATTACCATTTCCTGAAGATCTAATCCATAACCTTAGACTTGGCTTAGCTTCTAAAATTACCCTCGCACGTTGTCGCCATTTCTGAGATTCCTGTATATACTATGAGTGGAGTTCTATATTCAATCGTATATCTGTCCCTTTCGCTCTCCTCACCGCCTGTTAAATTAGCCGACATATTTATTCCTTGTCAGCCGCCTTTCGTGTCGTATATTCCCTACGCTTTCTATTGCTGGCGCAAAATCTTTTGTATTAAATCCGTTATTCACTTAGCTGTCATACTCCCTAACGATTTCTTTAATAATCGCCTGACTGCTTTGAAATTTATACACGATTCTGTTCCGGCGACATTCTTCACCAAATGTCAAAAATTTGCTATCATTTTAAGTTCAAAAGAAGATTCCATTTGATGTATGCAATTTCCCTATCTGAGCGGCTCGGCCGACAATAAGGTGCACCATCCTAGCGCAATTCTCGGCCTCTCTATAGAAAAAAATTTTGATATTCTTGCAAATTTTTCCAATATAGGCCTAGTTCTCGTTGTTACCATTTCAAGTCGAATTAGGCCCTACTTTATGAATTGTCCCAAAGCTGTTGAATTGAGAGGGAATGTGTCAATTTAATTATCTTGAGTACTGTTTTCGCCTTCCTAAACTATTTATAAACTCTAAACGACCCAGTCGCCAAAGAAGTTTATAAGCACTAGCACATTATGCCCTAAAATTTATTCCTACTTGTGAAATATTTTCTTGACATGCGTCACAATACTTCCATGTAGAGTGATTCAGTTAACCTAAATTTCAATTGAACGTTCCCCTGCTGGGCAAAATGATCATTTGTTGGTAGCAGAACTGCTATACCCGTTTCTTTGTGCTTCAAAGCACACTGCGGTCGTACAAATTTAAAGCGTTTGCCTTGAACTATTCTTGAATTTCCTCCATTGCCCGTAGATCGACAAGGTTTTACAATTTTACTTCCTTCAAATGAATTAGTCACGCACTTAATTCGTCCTATCGAACCAACTTTCCTTTTTCAATTGAACTTGAATTCATCTTCAAGTACTTTTGCTATACTTCCTGTCCTGTCGCATACTCCAATCTCAAGCGATTCGCTCTACTACTACTCGTGTTACTAAATATTTAACGCCCATATATTCCCCGACTTTTCAAAGTTAAATTATCAACTTCATTTTAGAAACGTCAAATACATTTGTTGTTGAACGGTTTGTTTCTTAAATTGTTAGTCGCAAAATTTGGAAATATTTTTTCCAGCTTGAATAAACTTTAATTCTTAATGAATATGAAAATTCAATTGCAAGATACTATTTCATCTCGCATGGTAACAATTAGTTTGCCTAAACATCACGGAACGGATAAATGTCGTGCATAGACACCGGTAGACAAGTGCTCAATTTACCGCTCGGTACACATGTACCCAATACGCAATGAACATGTTGAACTTGGACCTTCTAATACCCAAATAAAATTTCTTCAAAATCATATCTAAACGCCTTCATTCATTTCCTATAACCTTTGATTCTTCTATCAAATGACTACGTGACTATTTTCTACACTCTGAATTATCTCTTGAATGAAAACGCATCATCTCATAAACTCCTGTCCTACCCCACTGATCAAAATATTTAGACCTAGAAAGTGCAGCGAATACACTTCTAATGCTAATCTGACATTCCTATTGTGCAAAATTCTTCTAACCACAATCGCTAATTTCTACTTTAGCCGTCGCCAGATATCAACCGGAGCTCTACCTAACGCTACTAGCGCTCCAAACACCTGCTTCCAGCAAATGTGAGTAAACCATAGATTTCTGAGCCACATCGTAAAGGGAAAGTTTCCTAAATAATCATGCGAGCACATATTTTGAAAATTGACGAATTTCCCCACTTCTCCCCGATCGCGAACGTAAAAACTTCTAACGCGTAAGTGGCGTTTTGTCGTGAAAGCAATGAAATATGTACTTTAATAGCGTAAATGATAACCTTCCACATCCTCGTGAAAATTTTGCCCAAGTTTCAAATTTCGACGAAATTATTTACTCCAACTTTCATCCCGTAAACATTTAATCCTGCAAAACTTGCCTTGTAACTCCAAATACGGTCAATCACTAGCCGCAAATTGCAATTCACCGTTCTCGTCTTGAACAAATCTAATTAAAACGGTTTCTAATAAGCTCGTACCCCAAATTCTTTTTCCAACGAATGTTCAAAATCTTGCCCCCTAATTATGGTTTGTAGTATGAATAGAATTTTGCCAAAGTTTCCTCGACGGAATGAAAGGTTCATTTTTGACGTCCGAATAAAACTTCTTCCCGCTTATTTCACTGCAGTTATGTAAACCTGTAATTAGAAATCAAATAAGTACCTGTTGGCAACACAAAAGTTGTACGGTCTATTTTTGCCCAAATGTAACTAAAATAATTCAGAGTTTTAGAGTTAGCCTAAAATAAGCGTCTACCGACGAAAAAAAATTACTGAACCGTTACTTGTCCATTATTCAAATTAGTGCGTGTTACGTTTGCTCAACACCTGTGCAAACCTATTAACTGTTCAAGTATGACTAGTGCAAAGAACTTAACCGTAATCACAATTGCCGCTAACCTCTCCATGCACACGGCATTCATTGCCACATTTCAAAATGCACAGACCCTCCGAATACGGAACTTGCTTGTAGATCAAACTAAAACTTCCAAGCCCCTTCAACGCTTTTTTCCTTGTTTAATGCAAAATTCATTTCCAGATGATGCAAGAACTCGTAAATGCGGGGCAGATGGACGAGGCCCTGCTATGGCCGTTTCGGCCTCACGTAACGTCGACCAACCTGGACCTCGTCATGAAAGGCAAAGGAGCGGACCTGGAATTTCGACGGCTGTCGGCCCTTGTGCTCAGTATTAAAGCGCCTAAGTCCGACGCCAGGCCGCTAAAATACACCAATAAAGACAAGATTATACCATATAATCGCCTGATTCTATGCAGGTCAGTTAAGTTAATTAACCAACAGCAACTTAATCTAATTTTTTCCTCCAGTAACAAACGACGCACGACGCGTTCTTAATTAAACATTTCCGCTTCAACGAACTACTGAAGCAAATAAGCTAATTCTTGACGCAATCAAGAAAACGCCGAAATCAATGAATGGGTGTAAATTTTGATCACGCAAACATTTGTCCGTATCGCGTCAGCAATTTTTTTTTTATTTAACTACAACCTTCAGTCCAAAAAAAATTGACTTTCTCCCGGAAGTTTCTGAAATTCCAATTCCCAGCAGTCTCCTAGAAACAACTACCTAAAAGCTGCTGACCAATTAATAGAGACTGTTTAACGTTCTCTCCTTATCACTAATACGACCCCACTCTGTCGTTGCCAAATACTTCTGCTAACTACATTACAACTAGAAAATTGATCAAGCCTATAATCTCATCAGTCTCATGTTCTCTTCATTCTTGCGACCATTCTTTCGTTAAGATTTCATACCTTGTATCATAACGCACACTCAATCTAACGTGTTTTATAAATATTCTAAACAATTTTTCTCCTTGCAGAGACTTGCCAACTGGCAAATCTTTTTACCTGCTCGCAAAAGATGCGACCGAAACCGAGCTCCTCTTCTGTACGCTCCCCAATACTCCGTTCCACGGCCAGCAAGTGGTTCTCTATGAACCCGAATACTCGGGAGAGCGTATTTTAGAAATACCTTTACTTTCCTTACACGAGCCGCTAGTGCCAATAACGTCAAACCCTGATAACTTTGCCTTAGACGATGTTGTTTTTGATGCCGGTAAAACCGGCATAAGAACATTTCTCATTTCATCTTTAAATCTCGAGCTTGTATTCGCAAACCTATTAACAGCGTGCCCATCTAAATTTTGCGATGGGTACCACACCAAAGCAATTACTTGCCCGCAAATAACAGCCCTGCCGGCATCTACAACTCCAAGCCGGGTGCTGAGCTGCAAAATTACCGTACCGGACCGCTCACTCACACAAGTAGCATTCAGAAGCTCAACTACTGCTGAAATATTCGTGGAGGAAGACCTATTATCGGTAATGTCCATTAAATTTTCTTGCTTGATGTTGAACAATAATTTCCGTTTTTGGCATAAATGCTTTATACTACCTTCGGCAATCAATCTATTTCCTATTCTGATAACTTCTTTTTTTTTCACAGTCCAACGATATCCCCTTCAATGACCTCCAGCTGAGAACTTCGCTCCGACGGACTTTGGACTACTACAAACAAAACGAAGTACCGTGGATCCTGTCCGGTTGGTACAAGCGATTCCAAGACAAGGACACCCGGAAGATACATATCTCGTACCTGAGGCCGCGAGAAATCCTTCCGGGTGCCCCAAAAATGCATATCCAACCGGACAGGATCCCACGCCCAATCGAAGAAGAAGAACCACGAGAACGTAGGCGTCGAGCCGCAGCTAATGTTGGAGAGGAATTTCCCCGATTTCGGTAAGTTACCGTACGTAGTTTTCTTCAAAAATTTTCAATCATGATAATTACCTCGACAATCGCGAAACGTCTCTATTTCAATACAAAACTGAACTCTCCGTACAACACCACTAATGTTCATCTCCTCCCTGTCCTCAGGGAGCCTCTCAGCCCTCCTGCTGCTGCAGCTCCAGCTCCAGCTCCAGCTCCAGCTCCAGCTCCAGCAGCTCCTTCTCCTCCTCACCCAGAAGACTGGGAAGAATATGACGAGGAAGACTAACGAACTACAACAGACAGGACGGTGTCTAGCCTTCTTCTTGACGCAGTGGTTTTTTCGACCAAAATCATCTGACCTAATTTCAACTCAAAGTCATATTGTAATGTAAAATAAAATTTGATCATCAATATTATTAATAGTGGTACCAGAGCTTGAATCGTTGTTGCTTGGGCAACTCTGTTGTGCTTGCAACTAAGATTTAAGCTCTGGTACCACTATTAATATAACTGAAAACAAATTTCTATAAAAAATGTAATTTTCTTTACCGTGAACTGCATCGCTAGACTGTAAGAAATGTAATTTTCTTTACCGTGAACTGCCTCGCTAGACTGTAAGAAATGTAAATTTTCTTTACCATGCTGCATCGCTAGACTGTAAGAAATGTAATTTTCTTTACCGTGAACTGCATCGCTAGACTGTAAGAAATGTAAATTTTCTTTACCGTGAACTGCATCGCTAGACTGTAAGAAATGTAAATTTTCTTCGCCATGAACTGTATCAATAGTCTGTAAGAAATGTAAATTTTCTTCGCCATGAACTGTATCAATAGTCTGTAAGAAATGTAAATTTTCTTCGCCATGAACTGTATCAATAGTCTGTCAGATCTGTAAATTTTCTCTACTATAAACTCGTCAATAAAGTTTGAAATGTGTAAATTTTCTTTGCTATAAACTCTATTAATGAAGACTGAAATGTTAGATTTTCTCTACTATAAACTCCATCAATAAACTCAGGAAGAAATGCCAATTTTCTTGAAAACGTCCTTAATTTTAATTGAATTGAATTTGTTCAGAACTTGATTTAGTTTTTGATACTAGTGTCACCCGAGCTGGAACTACTGTTACATATGCAACTTGGTTGTACGTGCAGCATTTTTTTTCAACCCTGTTACCACTGTGATAGAAAACTAAATCAAGTTCTTAACAAATTAAATTTCTACGATTAATCTTCACTAATAGAACTACGTACGAACATCTTAATATTTTGTTAAGATTCCTAGTACTTAATTCGTAGAGTTAATGTGCGTTCGACGCCTGATCTTTCAGATCAGCTGATTTTGAACCTTGATCCACACAGCTGAAGAGAAAGACTAGCCAGTTTGAACAAATGGCACGAGTTCCAGATCGATCTCATTTGAGACTAGCAATAGCATTTGCCCTAGTCGCACGAAGATTATACAGAAAAAAATGAACAGTTTTCGCCTCCGCCACGCGACATTCCACCAGAAGTTCGTAACAGGCATTAAGCCACAGACTCGTCAATGCGCTCTACGACGCTGACTTCAGTTTAGAGCAATGAAACCCCAGTCTGAAAAAAGTAACCTCCAGATAACCTGGATCGCTCAGTTCTTGTGTAAAGCGTAGATACTCAAACTTCTGCCGCTTCGCGACCACAAACTTCCTATTTCCGTCACTTCCAATGACGATTGTTGTAATCGCTATCTTGCGCAATCTCTCGAAACATTCAATGTCCTTTGATCGTCGGACTATCGTCAAGTTTTTACTTCATTACAATGTCGGTTTTTCCCGTTTCGAACGTTTACTTTTACGGTGGAATTTGGTCACGATTAAATTATCCATTACCCCTACCTATCCGCCACAAAGTCGATCAGAAAGAGACAAAGGTGAACGCCATTTCATATACAGTCGAGAAACACAGAATCTATAAACAGCATAGCAAAAGTGACTTGAAAATTTTGAAACGTCAAGTTGAAAACGTACGTACTGAAAAAAGGTATTGAACCGAAAGATATTTCTTAAGTCATATTTTATTTCATCAAAAAGACAGACCTAACTCACAGCTCGGGCCCTCACATTTTCCCCCAAAGTGTAGAATTTGATATACTACACTGAACATCTAACTATTTATATAAATTTAGTTAACTATTGATCTCTTTAACACTAACTTGAATAGGCTACAAAATTGAAGACTTCTGAACTCCTCCCTTCTCGTCGCCGCCGAAACACACTATAAATAAATTGAAACTTTGTCTATCCTCATCACAAACTTTAGTGGCTCAACTGCAAATTGGACAAATGACAAATTCAGCCAATGTTAGTTAACATACCATTGCGTTAGCCTTAACTTTACGAAGGTCAATCAACTTTCGCTTCGGACACAATTTAAATCAAACGTTGCCATGAACGTGTCTACTTAAACTTGTTGAAATTCATTTCTGCTCTCTACAATTTTACAAACAGTCCAAATTTCTCAAATCTTGTACCCTTCGAGGACACCTGGTGGTTTCAAACATTAAAAAATCACATGCCTTCACATTCGACATTCTTCAAAAAAGTCGTTTTTAATCGTGTACACGGCCTCAACTGCCTAATTTCATCTTTTAAACACTCGTTCAAATATCGCCTAGCCTGAAATTTCCTGAAAATATGCACCAAGTGCTAAATCATTCGTGACATTTTTTATCCACGAACACTACACTAATTACTGAAACTCCTATCGACCAACTTCTCTTTCATTTGCTTTCCTAACTCCACGTTTAAAAACTTCGTTTCAAATTTTTTCCCACCACTACATCCCGTCTTGCACATTGCAGCGCCTCCAAAATAAAAATAAAAACCCCGAGTCATATTCGACCGAAATGAACCAATTGAACTAGCACAAACTATACGCTTCAGATACCTTGAATTTAAATTGGACAGTTTTCAGCGCCGTTTTACTCTTTTAGAATGCGCCACGATACAGTTGGTTCTTCATAAGCGTATATATGGTCTCTCTATCATGAGAATTCAAATTAAATCAGATCAGTTCAATTTGTAAAATTCTTTATTCTTTATTCATCACTTAATTAGAAGGCTAGCCGCTCTACGCACATAAACGAACAACCATATCGTTCCACTACTTGCTCAAGAAAATAACAATACAGTTAATTCAACATTTTAATTATTATTGATTTAAATAATTGTAATACTTCCCACAATTTACGTCTCCCAATATATGCCTAAATTGATCAACAAATAAGTTAACACAATATACACCCGGTGAATTCTCAAATTAAATGCCCGACCTGTAGAAAGTCAAAGATCAATAAAAAAAAACACAATGCACAATAGAAATACAAAAAGTGCACATAAGAACTTTCAACTTGAAACATCAACAAATTTAAAAAATACCTAGAATGAACACCCCTAACTGCAACAAACACGTTCCAAAGAGAGATAGAGAAAGCCACCATTTCGCTAACCGTTAAAGGAATGCAACACACACACACACACTGCCGGTTTCGCATATACATTACAAAACTGTACAGTCATTCTCACACGCAAACTCACATAGCAGCAAGCCGAATTTTCTCACCTTATACCCCACAGCTAAAATTTCAGCCTGAAATCTTACATTTTCCGATATTCATTTAAAATAAAATACCTACAACCCCCACAGTTTTTTCTCAACATTCAACACTTGGTAGCAACTGCTACCGTTTCCTTCCCAAATTCTATTGTTTACCAACTATTTACATAATTAGGTTAAATACATTCAAATTTCCCTCACAATTTGAATTCGAAAAGAGAAACAACAAACTTCACATGTAGCATGAATTTGAAAAATTTTACATTACATTATCTTAGTTTAAGACTCCCTAACCGCTACCAAAAAAGCGCATCGAAAACAGTAAGGAGCAAACATTTAGTAAGGAGATAGCGGAATCTATGTACAAAAACCATGAAAACGGACAATAGACAAAGAAGTTCACGAAACAAGATAAACTTGAGTCGTAAAATAAAACATGCTGAAAATATGACATCAATAAACAAAAAAAATTGTCTTTCACATGGCTAAATCTATTTTATTTCAACAAAAACGAAACCTGCCTAACTCTCACTACGTGCCCTCACACATTCTCACCCTGCGAGTGCTAATTCCCATAGATACCATAGTTAAATTCCCCTGAAAGAAGAAGAAAAAGAGTTAAAAACTGCGAATCTATTCGTAACCCATGTTTCCTGACTCCCGCTAAAGACATTCGAATACCATCTGGCATGCTTATTGTTATTATTATTATTATTTTCATTATTATTCAAGAAAGTTTCAACCTGCCTCAATCACGACAAAGATGTTCTAAGAGAGGAAAGAAGAAGGCACCATTTAGTATGGAGTTAGGGGAACGCGGAATCTATGCACAAGGTGCGCACAAACAGTAAGCCAGGGAAGAAGTTCATGAAACAAGAAAAAATTTTAAAACGAATGTAGCAAGTGCTGAAAAACAGGACGAAAATGAACCGAAAAAAGATGGTTCGTTAAAAAACAAAAGCCTATTTTATTCCAACAAAAAGGAAGCCTACCTAAACTTTAGGTCGGGCCCTCACATCGTTCCCTTAAAAGCGCTAATTCCCATAAATACAATACTTGTATCCCCCTGAGGGGACCTTCTTACATGCTGACAAAATCAAAATCACCTACATTAATTATTCTGCCTATATGCAAAACTATGAAATAACATAAAATCAAATGAACCATACCATTTCAACAACACCGAGTTCCGGGGCTGAAATAGTACTTGATGCTATCTGTGTTTGATGGAAGTGAAAGTCAACGACCAATTATGAATTGATTCAGTGGATTTAACAATTTAACTTTCGTTTAAATCAAAAAATTGACGAGTAATTAATTTGGTGTGTTAGCATAATAAACGACTCTGAAAGGAGGACCTATAAGGTCTATTTATCGTTGACTGTTTTTCATGAATGATTATTTTAAATTTCATCAGAACAAAAGAAATAACGAGTCCTACATGCCTTGTTATCTTACAAATCTACATCCCAGTATTTCATCCCACGCACAATTAGGTAACCAATCTTCTCCCAGACTTGACATGTTAGGACAAGCGTCCTCTCAAATAAAAGGAAAAAAAAAAATAGTTCATTTCCAAGTTGCCACATGAGAAACATGTCAACATATTGGCTTTTAAAATTTCCTAATATAAGACGTTCGAAAACAAAAATTACATACGATGAGTACTAATTGACAAATCATCCGATGCGCACAAATAGATAAGCCATCCGGGCATAATAATAGACAAACTACACGAGGTGTACTAATAGACGAACTATCATAGGTGTACAAATAGATAGACCATACGAAGCAAATTAATAGACAATATATACGAGGCGTACTAATAGACAAAACATACGCAGCGTGCTAATAGTCTAACTTTGTCAAGGGATAGTTGAATATAAAATGAAAAATATCATCTCTTACTGTTTTCAATTCAAAGACATGGCTAACAACTTATAAATAATTCGAATACTACTAAAGAATTCTTTGGAAGTAAAAAACAAAAAACACTATACCTGAGCACATTGAAACACCATCGTACATGACAATCAGCTATTGAGAATAAGTTTGTCGTAGTAATTATAAAAACATCGCGCAACACAGCGCGTACTTCTAGAAATGTGTAAACAAACACACTCAAAAATGAACTGCATGGCTTGTTCAGCATACAAACATAGGGATAACTTTCAAACACTATCACCGTCCAACATACAGCTCTGCTACTTCTTAACGACGCGCAACCGGAACTTCTTACGCTACTCTTGAAGTAAATGGTTCATCTCCTAAAGACAATTACAATAGCAAACTGAATCCAACGATCAAAACCTACGCTTCAAATTTGAACTTTTTATCATTTAAAAAATACCTGCCACAACAACTAAATGACACACACAAACAATCTCTTATTATTATTATTATTATTATTATTATTATTATTATTATATAAGAAAGTTTTAGCCTCCCTTAACCATGACAAAGATATTCCAAGAGAGGAAAGAGGAAGGCACCATTTAGTATGGAGTTGAGGAAACGCGGAATCTATGCACAAGGTGCACAAAAACAGTAAGCTAGGAAAGAAGTTCATGAAATGAGAAAAAAGTTGAAGAAGAAAGTAGTAAGGGCTGAAAAAACAGGAGTGCAGTGAAACAAAAAAAGATGGTCCGTAACAAAACAAAAAAATAATTTATTACAACAAAAAGGAAACCTACCTAACCTTTAGCTCAGGCCCTAACATGGTTCCCCTAAGAACGCTAATTCCCATAGATACAATAGTTGTATCCCCCTGAGGGGACAAACAACCTCTTTCAATAGAAAATTTTACTATGATAATTGAAACATACCAAATCACAACATATAGTAAAAAGAAACATCATTTACTGTAAACTTGAGCAGACGCTAAATCAACGCACAGAGCCATTAAAACAAACTTGCCAAAATTTACAAAACAACATCAGGTCGAACAACAAATAAATAGCTGCTGAAAAAACCTGACACCAACATCCATAAAGAAATAGCCAAACAAAATAAAACCTTCATCAATACACTTTTTTAACAAAACAATTTTCTTACAAAATAATACCTTTCACTTCAACCTTTCGGAACCACATTACACAATCCATCCTTAATATGCTCCCTGCCCCATTATCGCACAAACCACATTCTTAATTCAAGATCGAATATTATGCTTTTCCTCCTAACGAAAGGATGCCCACTAACAAGCCACAATTATTCATCCTTACTCACTAAAAGAACAGAAAAGTCCCACACGCCGCACCACAACTGCCCAAATCAATACCAGCCCAGCACAACTCTGTTCCACAGTCAGACCTGACAGCCATAGCTGGCTTATCCCAACCGCTTTATTTCTATGCAGCATCCCCACACACACATATGATCTACTAGATCGTTCTTTTGCTTCAAAAACTATTTCACGACGCGAACACGTGTTACCCCCACTCAAGCCAATACCCATTCCCGACACCTAGCTACATTGGAAAATTGAGACTGAATTCTCCTCTTTCCCAACACAAAGAAATCACCGGCCAACGCGGCGATTCAAACTACCTACAACTTTTTTTGCCATCATGAAAAGGCCGTTGTGAACTTCTTAAATTGCAATTGTAACAGAGATCTCTCGGTTCTCCCGACCAAAGAATACCTCGCTGACGTTCGATCTACTGACCGTCCCCATGAAGAGAGCGTGACGCCAATCTCTGTTCCTGTTCACGTTTCTCCATAACGACGTCCTTCAGCGCCAACCTCGCCCAATCTGCACAAAACAACTTTCCTCAAACACTTCGTCTTCCACAACGATACACCAACAAAAGACACTCAACTCGATTGTCCCTAAAATATATTCTCAACATTTTTTAATATATATTTACTAAGCCGAAATAGCCCTGTCTTAACCTGTTCTTCATCCTAATTCTTTTAATTCCTTCAATTACACATCAAACCATGACCGACTTGCTTCAAATATCAATAAACTATTCCCCAATACTCACATAAAATTATTCATTACTATCAGATGATTATATTGTAAATTGGTTTAATCCTCCCGAACCACTACAAATAAGAGCGTATCGAAGAGAAAAAGGCAACATTTAGTATGGATATTACGAAATGCAAAATCTATGCAATAGGGCATAGAAACAGTAAGTTGAAAACGAAGTTCTTGAAACAGATAAAAATTGAAGAAGAAAGCAATAGGTACTATAAACTGGACGGTACTGAACCGAGAAATTCGGTCCTTCACATGGCCAAAAAGCATTTATTTCATAATAAAGAAGGTCTACCTAACTCTCCTAGCTCTCATATTTTCTCCCTGGAAGAGCTCCCATGCATACAATAGTTGTATCCCCCTGAAGGCAGTATACTGCAATCAAACAACGTAACTAAATCAAATAGAATAACCATCGCATTCAACCTCAAAATAATAGTCACATAGAAACATTGCATATAATATGAACACCATAAGTCAACAATTTTAAAGATGAATTTCATTGCCAAACACCCAACACCAACTTGATTCTTCGTAATCCTTACTTTTTCTACACAAAACCATTCATCTTTGTCTCGTCAACCTTAATAAAAAATAATAGCAATCTTCAATATTCGATAATTTGCTATGTAAATAGCCGAAACGCCTCAACCAATTATAACTCAAATTTCGTCATAGATTAAGGTGACAAGATAAAAGCACCATTTCTAAAGGAACAAACGGTCCATTGAGTGTGTTCCACACTATTGCCTTCCACATGAAGACAACGCACAACAAATGATATTTTAAGCCGAATTCAAATCTGAAAACTTGATAGTGAGACAGAAAAATAGTGTAAATAGATTTTGAGAACAACGACAATAACAAATAAGACAAGAGTAACAAAAAAATATACTGACAAGGTATAATGGAGCACAAATCATATACAAATCCTCCATATTAAAGATACAAAAACTATCTAATTCTCACCTCGTGATCCTGCATTTTACATTTAAAGCCGATACCCTTAAATAAAAATCTGCACCCATTCTTACCTTCGCTGAGACCAATTACCACAGAGGCTGATCCGCGGCACCCTTGCCCTGTTGCAAGAGCAGGCACAAGTGTCGCTGCACGCGTTGTTGCCAGAAGCGATACCAGACCACCACTTCAAGCGCCACTTGCCAGCACCACCAACACCAAAATCTGAACAAAAAAACACTTTGTAATCACAAATTCTTACCTTTTCCAAATGTGTGCGCATAACACGCACACCACCACACAAATCGCTCGCACACACACAAACACATTAATTTCATTTTCTGCTACAGTTCCAATAATCAACATTCACTATATTCTCAACAACCACTCACCCGACACTATATACGCATACGTCAAATTATCTGGAAAATACCTAAAACTAAATCCCACGATCAAAACCAATACTTCAAATTTGAACTTTTCTTCACCCAAACAATCCCTACCACAACAAGTAAACGAGACACACAAACTAGCTCTTTCATGACAAATAAATTTCGACATTACGCCGAAAATTTCTTGCTTTATTCCCACTTTCGATTCATGATTAGAACCACACACGATCGACCTTTCAATTTTCAATTCATTGCAAAACTAATCATTTAACCATAAATAATCCCACAAATGTAATCCACTTGAACGTATACTTCCATTCACCTCCCAATTTAACCCACCTTCTCTTATAAACCTAATAATTTTCATCAATATAACCGTGTTAAACACCTTAACAGAAACAAAAACATTCCCAAAGGAACGTAGAAAAAGACTACCTTAACAACGCATAAACTTATGCCTGCGCGCTCACACCCAGAATATCTTGCACATAAACAGTTTTACGCAAACTTCATAAAAAATTTGTAAGATCGCCGTATTATAACGAAAATTTGCACATGACAAAAACCCTAACCCCAAATACAGAACATTCCATTCTAATGTCACAGGAAAACCTCAATATACATGACCCGTTGGGTCAAATAACAATTACTTCTAAAAAGTTTAAAACGCAAAATCTACGCACAAGGCACAGCGAAACACTAATAGAAAAAATATGATTGAAATAAAGTTTACCGAAGTAGTAGACACACTAAAGAAAACAAAAAACAGATGATCGGTGACAAAACAAGAAAAGATATATTATTTCAACCCAAATAATCGACCTACCAAACCTGTAGCTAGGAACCTCACATGTTCCTCCTAGGAACCCCATTTCCCAAACACACAATAATTATATGCCCTTCACGGGACACAAACTAACGCTGAAATACCAATAATACCACCTCAATCTTCAACACAACGACCACCGATTCCACAAGCACCCGCAAACAAGTAGTTCTTCACTCTCATAGTGTAACCTTGGTAACTAAAATTTTCAACTTCTTAAAATAGAATAAAAAACCACTTCCATACCTAGTACAAGTTTAAAAACAATAATACACCACACCACCGCAATGGTTCATCATGGTAGTTTAAAGCTCCCTTCAAAGAAGACACTATTTAACATCAAATTAATACTAATCGGTATCTATACAGAACGTACATTTCTCCAAAACATCCGTCACACATAAAATTAGCAAACGAGAAAGTATTTGAAAAAACAAATCTAGAGTAATGACGTCAAGACATCATCGAACCGAAAAAATTGTCAACAAAACAAACCTCAGTCCATTTCAACAATAAGTTCTACAACTTAACTATTTGCCCAAGAACTCACATTTTTCATCCCAACTCACCAATTCCCATAGGTACTAGAGAATATTAATCGCCCTGCGCGCTGAAGACGCGCGCCGCGCCCAAATCATCAAGTCCTGATCCTTATTTTTGGGGCCGTGCAGGGCCTCTACGGGGCTACGCCCCCTTCGAGGCCGCACGGCCTGCAGCCTTAATTTGAACAACAACACTGTCCCCAACATTTTCTCAATCTCACGCTTTTTCCCAAACTATAACTCATAATTGTCACGTTGCACAGAATTTCACAATTCGCTGTCCCCTTGCACACAAAAACAAATGATACAAATGATCATCTCAAATCCATGAAACTCACCCCCAAAATTTTTTTTTTCAGCATCACACACAGTTTCACGATCTCACCTTCAAACTGAATAGAAGACGTCTGGAACTATGCGCCCCCTTCACAACGATTCACCTCGAAGTGAACGACGAAAGCCATGCGAACATGGGAGGTGACGCTCGAAGCTGTTAATAACTTTCAAGGCAGCGAGTTTTGTTAGTGTTAGCTCAGCTGTCCAAGCACCAGAAAGTGCGAGTTATATTCCCAAGAAAAGAATAAGAAGTGCAGATTGAAACCATAGCTTGTACAGAAATGATTCTACAACGAAAAGAATCAAGCACTAGTATACTATCTCCGAGATAAGGAAAGGAAGAGAAAAGTCTCAGGTCGTTAATAAAGGCATGAAGGTAATAACGTTCACGCCTGCATAAAAATTGAAACAATCGAGACAACTAAACAGTCTAAGACCTTATCTGCACTGAAGCCAAATGCAGACGACAAGAGGGAAATGTAAGAATTTCAAAGGTAAGCAATGGTGTATGTCTGAATAGATGGAAACAACTGAAATTGTATCCGATAGATGGCGTGACCAAAAACTATGAACGTTGGCGATGTTGAATGCCCTGATGTTTAAATGAATTTCGCATGAACTGGGCATGTTCATGCCGTAAGATGAATTTTGAACCAAATTACACTATCGTACTGTAGAAAATTGTTTGTACAAAATATGGAACCATTAATAATCTGAAAGGGAAAGACATATGCTTGGCATTTTATAAAATACTTGACGTAGGCTTCCGATCATTCATGCATGGCCGGCTGTTTTACACACACACTTCTGTCAGCCGCAGTTTTGTCCTATACCACAAAATATGTTCCAACTCCAAAAATTGCGCTCGCTCAATGTAAACAAATGATAACTTACCCATCAGGTAGAACCTTTGATAATCGAAAGGACTCATTTGATGACGTCACCACTGAACACGCAACTTTCTGGAAATTCATGGAATATAACTATACACAACTATTCTTCCGATCATAAAAGACTACTTCAGTCCCATCGTTCGCTGCATTATACAATGCACCCTCTTCCTGTGTGACAGAAAGGTCGAAAATGACGTCACTTACCGACTTCGCACATCTGCCTCCACTTACTAATTCAATTCGTTAATGCCACCATTTCCCATTTCAAATTCCTTCACAAAACTAGCCAAATCAACTCAAGAAATTTAACCAGTAGCTGTCATCAGCGTCGGTGCATAGAAACCGAGTGCACTATCGTCATGTTTAAATCGCACGTGCTCACTAACGAATATTCTGTGAACGCGCCTGTGCCACGAAACCCTACTATCGGTCAGGTGTCTCAATTCTTTTCCAAGGCATTCTCTTGCCCAAATTGGTTACACCGGACTCGATAAAACATTGCCAGGCCAACGAAACGAACAAATCTATTCCGCAATTTTGAAACGACCAACGGGCTTTCCCAACAGTAAATACAAGATGACACCTAAGTCACTGTTAACGCCCGAGAAATGACTCTTCAATTAGTTGCTGCATTTGGTGTGACTTGCAACAGTCACCCTGATATAGACAACACCTGCAGTGTGAGCACCGTGAAAAAAACATTTTCTGTCGCGAAAATGCGATCGAACTTTACAGCAGCCTTTCCATTAATGCACTGACTTCTCCGTGCCACTGAAACACGCATCCAACACATTCCAAGACATTAAAGATATTACACACGAGTTAAAGGCCTTCGCTACACAAATGTAGAAAAATACGCACCTAGACTTGCAAGCTAAGAAAACAATTGAACAACACGAAGAGCCTCGACTGCCTTCAATTAGTGCATTCTTGTTGATCAAGTCCTAGAATCCATTCTGCGTACCTCACCTTCGCCGACAACCGGATGTAACAATGTTCGGCATGTCACGCATTTAGTATTGCAGTACCTCGCTCTTTCTCGCACTATCACTCAACTTTAATGTAAATGATATTCATGTTCGTAACCATATCTTCCAGCACAACTTCAACAGTCGAGTGATCTATGCTAGTGGAAAATTGAAATCGACAATTGGCGCCAGCAACACTTAGATACAGAAACATGCTAACGGTTAACAGTCTCACCATTCAGAATCCAGTTCTTCCTAGCCTGAATTTTCCACAATAGTAGTAAAAGTTTCATGACTTTCTTGCGAAGTTTCCATCATGAATATGAATGAGGGTGACTTTGACGTACTGGCGAGACACTCTTACGCACAAGCGCAGTTATCACAAATGCTCACGTACGCCCCATCGAATGACGCTTTGAACAAAAAGACCAGCACTCCGCAGCTACCCACTGATGCTACAAGCACATCGTGCGTTTCAAGCAGAACGCTATGGGGTACTAAACTTTCAACTGACCAAAAAAAAACCAAGAGTACTTTTTAAAAGAGAACGGGATGAATTTGCAAGATCAGCAACTGGACGCAAACTTCTCATTTGCTGGTGTACAGGGATTGGACAAAAATTGTAACACGTTATATTTGCAAAAACATGCTTCAATACCTCTTGAACTGGCTTCAGAAACCTTATCGACTTTTGCCATCGGAACTTTCAGCCACTCTTCCTCCAAAACGTGCGCCAGCTCCTACAACAAACAAGCAAATATCGGCATCTAAAGATGCTTTATTTCCAGTGAAGCCTGATACATATCACCTTGTACATTGGTTTTTCAAATGTCTTACAACAAACACCAGGATGCCATGACGGTACACGTTTCAGACACCTGAATCCATTGGGGTATTGTGCTTTGATTTTTCCCCTATGTCCAACGGAAAAAGCCGCCACACAGTGCGGTTATTCAAACCCTCGACACCTTCACAGTTGACGAATTCTTTAAACACTCGGCAACGTCGAGGAGGAATGAAGAATAACGATTCCTGACTCGTCACTCGAGCGAGTATTCGAGCAAGTAACACACCAAAAATGCTCAATGATATTGAGATCAGGAGATTATTCAGAGCGTTTCATGTATTCATGCTCTTCACACCGACATTTAACGATATGAGACAGCATGGATAGAAGCATTATCGTCTTGAAAGATGAGAAGTCACCTTCAAAAAACTCACTTTGGCACATTGGATGATGCTCCCAGTTGCCGTAGTTCGCAAATCTCTCAATGGCGGTTTAATCATCGCCGCTCTCCAAAACACAGCTTCAAGCACCGACCAAAGTCAGCGGTTTACGTAATGAAGGCATCTACGGATACATTATTTTCAATTCAAGACTGATACATATCACCTTGTACATTGGATTTTCAAATGCCATATAACTAACATAACATTGATGAAACTCGCATCAATATTTCGGAAAAAACCGAAAATATAAGATAAGGAACTGAAGAATCCAGTGTTACAAATATTTTGTCCAATCCCTGAACGTGTCTCGTCGTGACAACGAGTATCTTACAGATATTAGTAAATGAACAGAGCAAGAGACAAACAAATACGCGTTGCAAAAGAAACCCCCAAATTCTCATCAACGAAAGATTCGTTGGGAATGCCATCCCACATGCTACCAAAGCAAATGGGGCTCGGGCATTCAGTGAAATGTTCGCATGATCATAATGACAGATGGCTTGAGCAACCAAAATTTGCTTAATTGTGATAACCATCATCCCAATGCCCCCGAACTACGTTAGCATAGAGACGCCAATTTGAGCAAAGGACTATGAACGTAGCCTGGTACAATTTCTACTGCCGCGCCTGGTAGCGCTGGTGCAACTGGAATCTCACCTGCGCGCCTTGTCGTGCAACTGCGCTTGATGCTGCAGAAGGTGTTGCAACCGCTCCCCATGACGTCAGTGAGATTGACAAAGTCACTCACAGCATTGCCGACACGATGACAGGCTACAGAAATGAACTGAAACCTCGAGATGACACACTGATGAACAAGACAGATTTTGAGCTGACAAATCACGCCTTGGCTCGACGTCACCCCCAGTCCTACGAGCCAAATTAAGCTACCCACCATCTCCTTTGATAATAATTCAGTTGTTGACCGAATCCACCGACGAATCTTTCTAAATCGTAACCACCGATATCTTTCAGTAATGGCTACACCACTAGCGTTCAGCTGTACAACGAAAGCTCCGAAAGCCCTCTTTTGCCCTGAACTAATCCTTATCCATTCCTACAAAACGATTACAATTTTGTTGTGCAAACACACCAACGCATGATTATTTGGAATAAGAAAAATGAAACAGGCATTGCACTGACCCGTCTGAAGAATTACGTGAAAGTCAATCCAGCAGGACCGTCAAAGCTTTTCCTAACGAGCTCCAGACTATTTGGAAAAAATCTTTGACGTGGTCTTGAACCCAACCTGCGGCATATCAAGTGTATCGTTCCTATAAAAGAAACATGGAACACGCTGTTACTAAAGCTCAGTTAAAAATTCAACACATCTGACGAAATGATCGATCACAGTATTCTCGGAACTCAAAAAAAAATTGAACTACATATTTCGCAATGCACTAGAAAATATTTCATCACACTTACTATTTACCAACTCGTGTGAAACAATTGGAATAAGAATGCATAATACCAGCCGAAACAGTTCATCCTTTAGAAAGTAAATAGGAGATATAAGCTGCAAAACAGTGTGTCATAATGCCCAGCTATGACTCGGTCAATAGAAGCATTTCTTTTGAATCATTTTCCACAGCTCTAAGATACCTCTCGGTCGTGTCCATCGCTATAGTAACCTACACAGAATTTCATGAATAAAAAAGTCAAATTAAAAAAAAAATCAACCACACGTTCAAGCACGACCACCGGCAAAGCCTAGCTACAACCTGAAAAAGAATACGACAAAATTATCAACAGAAATACTTGCGCAAATTGTCTCCTCAACGCACAACACATTTCAAGAACCTAAGAAAAAAAGCCTAGGAAAAAGACACAGAATCTAGCAAGTTTAGTAAATAGCAAAAAAACTGACAACACACCACCGCACGAGGCCTCGCTTCAATGCCAGTAACGATTAACTGACTGAACAGATGCGTGCCGTAAGCCTCATCACCCTTCCACTTTCCTGTGCGTCACTCAAAAAGCTCCCACCTCCAAATTGTACGACATGACGCATCTGAACGTTCATTTGAAATTCAACTTACTCATCAAGATAACTCTGGTAGACTTAATGAAAGAAACTCATTGATAGACGATGACAGTCGTTAGGTAAACAGGTATTGCACGTGTGAAAATAGAGCAAAAGCTTTAAGTTATTTGCAGATCTTTGTTCACGAACGTTAGATACGCGATGAAACACACGTGAACATACGTACCTCATATGGATAAAGACATGAGTGGTGTCAACAAACATGTCCTTGTACTGACCGTGAAAAAATTTTTTGGGATTTGTGCATGTTGATGTCAAAACATTATACAGCACAAAAATAACGGAACTCTGGCACAGGCGAGCGACAAAATCATGTCAACTATCAGAAGCTTCTAACGAAGAAAATTCCTCCACCAAAGATAATGCAATTTAATCGCCGACCACCTTCCATTACATTTCAAACAACGCTTTTGCGAAAGTATCCTCCGAGCCCCTTAGTTACGCCATGCCGTGTTCGCAAGTTCAAACAGATTAAACAGACGGTCAATTTCCACAGACGCGAATCACTCAAGTGAACAATAGTTTGTGCGGAACTGGATGCTTGACGCCAGTAATTACACAACAATACCACTGACAGCAGCTCACGAATAAAAATTGCATAATTATCCCAATAATGACGAGAACTATTTTCTAGACTTTTTTCGTTTTTTCCATGAAAATATCTCACTTGTGATGGTAATATACCATATATATGTTCAACTATTTCCTAACCATGAGGCAAATATCTGTGAGACTTATGGAAGCATAGTAAAACGAAGATCGCGTATACGTTTCAAGGCCAGATAGCCCAGTTAAGGACGTTACTATGATACTGTGAACAGAAGGTCTTAGACTATAATGGGGGATAGCACTCCAAATGCTTGTGCAAGCTTGCACACGGTATTCTTATTTCCAAATATTTATTTTTGATAATAGATGGAAAAATATCACTTGGTTCCAAATGGAACCGCTCGTCATTAATGGGATAATCCTCAAATCCAAGCTGATCAAATCGCCAAAACTACCACTTTCAGCTTGCGTCGTAATGAACTGCGATCGGGTAAAACCTTAAAGTATATTCCAAATAGTTGCATTTAACAATTCCAAAGCGTTCGTTCCTACCACCAACTTCGGAAAACACCCATCATTGACAAATTCTGCAGGCGCAAGAAAATCAAAGTGCACTTTTACCCGTAAAAAAACACTTCACAAAGTTTGAGTGATCAATAGCACAAATACACCAATGCTATGCTGAAAATCATGCAGCCTTCAGAGTAGACGGTGTTTAAACACAGAGCGATTATCTGAGATGTTATGGAACTTCGTCTCCCCTGATCAACGTAACGAACGCTTCGAAGATTTTCACCAATAGGTTTCAAAAGTTTAACGTTAAATTTCTCACCTAATTCTGAGCTGAAAACTTCGACACCGACTTGGAAATGTACTAATGTCTCACTCGCGATCACTCTTTCGTCACCACGTCCAACTCTCAACTTACCCATTGAATCCTACTAAAAAATAATGCTCGAGATAATTGACCTCAAACCTCGTGCACGACCAACTTTTCTTCGACTCCACATGCCGTTGGGAATGCAACTGTTAGGTTGTCATGTGCCTTCAAATTGAAACAGTTCATGACGCAACTACGATTTCATTCGTATCTATGCCGTTCACCGCAAATTGCAGCATCTCAAAGCAGCTAAAAACGAAATATGCAATCAACAGAAGCATACTCCGACAGCAATTTAATCGAAACCTTCACTGAAAAAAAAAAACTCATCTTCTTTGCTTAACATGGATTATTCGTGGTTTCAGCGACTTGTCATTTCCGACACTAAATTTACGCGCCTCACTAACCACAGTGAAGACTCGCACAAAGAAAAAATGCCACACTGAACCAGTTTCGAGCTATACTAGTAGTAATCACGTTGGTTTTTCCAAAGCAAACACCCGGTAAATTTTCATTTACTCTCGGATCCCCCTGCCGCTGATAAGCCGCACCTAAAGTTTACGACTTGCACAAATGCGCTGTTAAATTGCCTTAAAAACTGATCGTCACCGTGACTTTGAAACAAGCCCGTGAATTGGATGCTAAACACACACACACACAAACTTTTTAGCATTCCAGTATTGCACCATCTGCCGAAATTACCCAACATTACCGCAAGCAAGAGTTAGATCAAGTTGGGCTTCATCAACCCCGTCAGAACAATTTCTCGCAATAACGGATAAATATTCTAAACTTCGAAGAGACCAATCGGGCTGGCGCATCTTCAATCTTTTGACAACTACGAACTTGGTTTTACGACGTACTCGAAATAACCCAAATTGTGGGAGTAGGATTTTTATAATTGCCTTAAGTGGCTCTCGTTAAAAATTACGTCCGAATGAAAGGAATGGCATGTGTGATCAATTAATGAATTTTTCGTCCTTCAAACCTAAACCACTAAATCCACTGTCACCCAAACCCTCACTTGAGCGAATCATATTCCTGCTGAGCGTGCCAAGTCCATGCGGAGTGAAAACGAGAACAGTGCGAATGTTACACTTCTTCACCAAGCAGCAATTCGTCCTGTCATGGGACGACATAACAACGATCTCTGAAATGTTAAGCAAACAAGTTAGCAAGAAAAAAAGGCAGTTCGCAGTTATCCAGAAAACAAAAACACAGTTCTTGGGCCTGCACTGAAAACCCATGAATTTACTGACACAGCGAACTGCGCTGATTCAAATAGGGAATATCTGCAAATGGTCACTCGTCAATGAAACTCGACCATATGCTTAGAAAAATGCTTGAGTATACCGCTTTTTATTGAAGCTGTGATGAACGTCACACAACCACACACACACACATGCCAAAATGCATTTCCCAAATTTCCCTAAAATGCAGCTGTTATACTTGGTTTACCAGACAACACTTGTAACATTGCACGCCAAAAACTACTCATCGATCCTTTGCTTTTGCTGACACGCCAGTGTCCACTTGACGTAGTTTTTGATCATGATGAATGACAGCACATTTCTGTCAATACAAATCTTACTAACCTAATCATCGTTGAATGTGATACCACAGCTCGGCGAGAGCAGACACCGTTCCGGCACTTGATAAATCTACAATATACAAAGATTAGGTGCCACTTCCTCGTCCAACAACTCAAACACGTGCAAAATAATCATAGTATACCATGTGACGAAAGTAAACAGCCCATGACGGACCTCTCTAATCTGAAGATTCCCCAAGCATTAATATCATCAGCATCCGAAAACACCGACATCAATGGACAACTTGCTGAGAGCAAACGACAAAAGAGCAGCTCACGGTGAAACCATGTCTAAACACAATAAGACGGTTTCCACAAATCTCCCCGAGCCATTCACGCCGACATACGACAACTCTCAGCTTCGATACCATACAATGCAATTCCTTGGTATGCTCAGTTCGCGTATATTTCGATGAAAGTGAAATTCCTAAATTCCATCAACTTCACACACACTGCTCTGGCACACGGCAGAAAATTTCTCAATGAACATTTGAGCATCAGTAACGAAACTCGCAAACCGATATGCCTTTGTAACGTCCCAAAGTTTGTGACAGGATTCAGCTGCTTTGGCATAGATGAAGACAATAACCTGAGAAATGGCAGTTCGTGACAGTAGTTTACACCAACGGTCATGTTTTCACGAACTTTCCAAAAACTCGGGGCCTCCTCGCACACAATATCAATGAACACAAGCGCTACATTCGAACAGAGCACTCAGAACTGTTACTGAAACTTTGCTGCAATAACATAAATCACACTGAGCCCGGCGCTGCGAAAGCCCTGTTCCAGCTGCAAGCTTTCAATCACAGTTCTCCTCGAGGCGTGGGTAACTGTGGCGACGTCAAACTTTGACACTATTCTCTTCCTCTGTAAAGAAACACTGAATGCAAATGCAATGAGGCACAAAAATGCCCTTGCTGAAGCGATCGAACGTCCATTCATTTCGAAGTAAAAAAACTATCAAAATCCAAATTCCTCACTCGACCACTCGAGATCAATTGAAAATCATCGTTCAATAACTGAAAAGAAAATGAGCAGGCAATAAATTCCCACAATCGTCAAACCCCAGCAACAGAAAATGAAATCATGCCTGAGAAAAAAACACAAAAAACTCTTATAAGCTGGCAAATAGTCACAAAACCGTTATAAAACCATCACACCCATAACCATACGCGGACGAAGAATAGCTTCAGCGCGCATCACGTGGTGTGTCGTCTGGAAGCGAAACCTGGTCGGAGCGAGCGTGTCATGAAATGACCAATTTCATGAAATAATTTCTGAGCCCTAATTCAAAATTTCCATCCATGGTAAACATTCAAACAAATATAGGGAATTTCATTGTCACTGATAACACTAAAAGTCGAGTCAAAAGCCTACAACTAAATAATTGAATTCATACGAGGCGTGTCCGTAAAATAAGTTCCACAGGCTGCCACTGGCCCTAGGATCGTTCCTATGCGCGGCCAGGAGAACATGGGCTGGTTGTTTGCTTTCCCCATTCCAATCCCTTACCAAGCCAGCGTCGCTGCGACGTTTAATCTTGGCTCATCAGCCATCAGCGATAGAGCTTCCTCTTGCGTCTCCCGCCAGCTGCGAAGAAGAGCGCTTCCACTGCTTCGATTGCTCCTTTGTTTCCGGAGTCGTGTAGTGTATCCAAGTCTCGTCACCAGTAACAATGGAGTCCAAAAATTCCTCTTCGGTTGTTCCAAGAAAAGCGAGAAATTCTGTAGCCGCTGGTGGTCTGCAATGAGTATTTTTGGTACCCATCTTGCGCAGACCTTTGATTAACCTAAATGTTCTATCTAAATCTTGTCAATTGTGGTTTTGCTGACCTCCGTAATCTTTTCGCACAGCTCCCGGACAATAATCCGTCAATCTTCAAGCATTTCCGCTTCGACTTTGGCAACTGTTTCGTCGGAAACCGATGGCCGCTCTGCACACCTTCGTCGTAGACATCCGTTCGGCCATTTTTAAAGTCCCTGGCCCATCTGCGCACTATCCCGTAGCTCATACACTCTTCTCCATACACTTGACAAAGTTCTTCGTGAATTTCCTTCGCCGATTTCTTCTTAGCAACCAAGAAACGAATAACAGACCGCAACTCGCAGCTGGTGGGAGACGCAAGAAAAAACTCCATTGCTGACGGCTTCTGAGCCAAGACTAAACGTCGCAGCGACGCTGGCTTGGTAAAGGAGTGGATTGGGGAACCAAACAAACTGCTTCTGTTACCTAACCGCGCATAGAAACGATCCTAGCGCCAACGACAGCCCGTAGAACTCATTTTACAGACACGCCTCGTAACTCGCTCAAAGACATAAACTTGCCTCTCTCAAGACTTTTCGCAATCCTACGTAACGATGTCATTCGAGAACATAACTGAAAATTACCAATCCTAATTAAACCCATTTCTCAAAATAATATTATTGTATTTGAAATTTCATAATACCAAAATTTTCCTAAACAAGTTTCCACTCAATATCTATATTGTGTTTCTATTTGATCACAAATAGTATTTGTGCATTAAATTCCTAACCCTTACATTCGTGTAATTTTTCATACCACTAAAGATCTTCTTCTATAACCCATAACGTTCGTTTGTGAATCTATACAGAAATGTCATACAGACAGTAAGTTGAGAAAGAAAACTATGAAACGAAATCAAAGTCGAAAAAGAAAGTAGTAAATGATAAAAAACAGGACAGCAGAGAACAGAAAAAAAGATGATCCTTAACAAACAAAAACATGACAAACAGACTGCGTATCATAAATTACCTCCCCAAAATGAATCATTTGGGCAAACAATATGACTCTGGGTTTTCTTATTTGATTCACAATCCGATAAATAACCTATATTCAAAACTCATTCGGAAATCTTTGCTAGGCTTTCTTTCCGAATCTCTGAAAAGATTAAGGTCTTCTTAATTCAGATGAAGAAAATACTCTGTTGTGACCGAGCTTTTAAAAAATGAAAAAATATTGAGTCGATTTATTCTAGAATAGATAGTCGTAATTACCAGTTTGTGCAGTCAAGGGGAACGTCTACCCAGAACCTGAAAAATTCCTTGTCCTCTTTTTATTGGTTTATTCGATAAAAATATGCTTACTTCACAAGCTGCCAAGTTTTCAGAATGATCTGAGCATCGTAAGTGGGGGAAATGGGATTAAAAAGGGCGGGAAAGGGGTCAATTAGCAGCCAGCACCGACCAGCAAATGCTTTTGCCACGCCTCTGAAAATTCTTTTTTTTAGTGGTTTATATGGCTCTATTCAATAAAGAAATCCTTAGCTCCTCCAACGGTTATTATCGTAGAGCAATGGTCGAGGTCTCATTGATTGCGCAAAGAGTGACTGCATGGCTGGACGGAGAATCATGATGAAATGCATAGTAATTTTATACTTACGTTGAGAAATTTACGGAAAAAATCATGACTTTTTAGAAAACATGATTATAATACCATAAAACCTAAACTGTCTTGAATTTTTCAAGACAATGAGACATGAATAATTGCTCTACGATAATAACTTTCGGAGGAAATAGCTTTAGAAAATACCCTATTGTTTTCCCATTTTCCTCATTATCTCAGTAATTAGTTCAAAAATGGAAAAATATTTGAGCGACGCACCTATAACCCTATCCAAAATACACACGTATGCCAAATTTTATAGATCTAGTTCCCATACAACAAACGTGACAGCCATTTTTCTGATTCAGGGTAAACGTTCCCCTTGACTCTACAATCATCATCGGTCAATGTTTTATACACGAAATTACATATGGAAAGTTTTGTAGATCAAAAACTATGATCTTTTCTAAGCTTGATATCTAATCTAATGTTTCATTTCTTATTTCAATCATTTTTTGCATATTCTTTGCCATAAATAATTTCATTTTTATCCCAACAGCATGATAACTAAATCCAAGAAAATTGAATTAGATTAGTAGTTACTTAAAGCCTCCCTATCCGCAAAAAAAGGCGATCCAAACGGAAGAAAGAGGAGAGCACCATTTAGTATGGAGTTCAAAGAACACGGAATCCATGCAGAAAATGCATGCAAACAGCAAGTTAAAAGGAAGATTATGAAACAATGTATAAGTTGAAAAAATATAGCAAGTGCTAATAAACAGGAAGGCAATGAACCGGAAAAATAGGTTCTTAACATAACAAAAGCTTTTCCTTTCAAGAAAAAAAAACCTTTCTAACTCTCAGCTCGGGCCCTCACCTTGTCCCCCTGAGAGTGCTAATTCCGATGCATACAAGAGTTGTACCCCCCTGAAGGGGAAAAAATATAATTCCAGAAAGACGATAGCGTTAAAGAAACGCTGAATTTACATGTACACAGTATAAGCTCCCGCACAAGATTCGCTGATCACGAACACAACAAGTCACATTAGATTATTAGATAGTTTAAAGCTCCCTATCCAAACAACAAATCGATAGAAGATGTTAGTTCGCGCCTCTGACTGCAACAAAGGTGTTCCAAATAGAAAAAGGGAAATACATGCTTGAGCATGTAATAAAAGGTTTAATATAAGAACAGGAATACATGAAACATTAACTTGATATGAAGTTTATGAAACATGATGAGAATTTAACAAGGTCTGAGAAAGAAAACAGTAATGAAACGAAAAACATAAGCTCATAATAGATGGAAAAAATTCCATTTCAAAAAAGGAGAACTTCAAAAGTCTCAGCTCAGGACCTTGCATCTTCCCCAAAAAGCACTACATTAGATTAAATGTTGAATCAAGCCTCTTTAATCCCAACAGATAAAGTAAGAGAGAAGAAAAAGAACACACCATTTACTATGGAGTTGAATGAATCCTAAATTTATGCAGAAGCTGCATAATAAGTCAATTGTGAAATAATTCGTAAACAAGATAGAAATCGAAGAAAAAAATAAAAAGTGTTTAATTACAAATCACTGCGAAGAGCAGAACAAGATAATCCTAAACTATTTACAAAACCTATTCAATATCAACATGAAAATCACCTCCCTAACCTTTGGCTCGGAACCTCACATATTCCCCGCAGGAATCACCAATTTCCATACCTACATTAACTGCATCTCCTTGAAAAGATATATTTACATATTTACACCAAAATAAACGCAACTTCCGATTACCACGCAATCTACAAACTATACCTTACAACGTCTTGCCCTAGAAATCTCCACTCCTATCACACAGTACATAAACCTAACTCGACCTAGGAAGAAAGTAAGAAGCGTTTAATAATCAGAGCAGAAACCCAAACAGAAATAATCCCAAACAATTTACAAAACCTATTCTATATCAACATGAAAATTGCCTACCTAACCTTTGGCTCGGAACCTCACATATTCCCCGCACGAATCACTAATTTCCATATCTACATTAAGTGCATCCTCTTGAGAGGACATATTTACATATTTACACCAAACAAAACAAAACTTCCGATCACTACACAATAAAGAAAATCTACTGACTATACCTAAAAGCGCCTTGCCCTAGAAATCTACACTCCTATCACAGTACATAAACCTAACTCGACCTAACCCTATTTCCTATCGCCTAAACATCTACTTCTACCTCAATCAGAGTCAGAATAATTGCATTCTAACTGATGGTCTCTAACAACTAAACACGCTCCGCTGGACCCAGCTTCGCTTCCAGGCACGGGACGCGACACGCGCTGGAGTAATTGTTCGTCAGTGTACTCCTTGTGATGGATCTGTTTCCTAATGTCTCGCGACCTCTTGACGGCAAGTAAGAGTTCTTCGTGCTCTTTCTCAGACAAGCTTCCAAATTTCCTCTTCCTGGTTTTCGGCGACTGTGGCTTCTTCGGAGGCAAACTCTTTCCCTTTCCAGAGACAGAACGGGCCACAGGAGGCGCAACGGGACGGGCCACAGGAGGCGCAACGGGACGGGCCACAGGAGGCGCAACGGGACGGGCCACAGGAGGCGCAACGGGACGGGCCACAGGAGGCGCAACGGGACGGGCCACAGGAGGCGCAACGGGACGGGCCACAGGAGGCGCAACGGGAAGGGCCACAGGAGGGGCCACGAAAGCAGCAGCTGGAACAGGGCCTACATCAACAGACTCAGCGCGACTTACTAACTTACAGCAATGCTTCAGTACCAATTCCGACGCTCCATTCTGAACCCGGCGCTTGTGCTCTCTAACAACGTCTGCGAGACGACTCCGGGTTGTAGGCAATTCGTTACGAACAGGAACGTTGAGATAGACGTCCTCCACGAAGCGACGTCGCTCACCTTGATTGACCTCATCACTGCCAATCCCTGTGAATCCTGTCACAATCACGAGGACGGTCCAAGGAATACCGGCACGTACGTTAACGTCAGCAATGCTACTGTTCACGGAGTACAATTCCCGACGTATGGAAGCACAATGTCCGAACTTGAAGAGATTCGGGAACTTTACACTCACAAAAATGTAAACGAAGCCGCCATCCATGGAGGGGACATCGCAAGGCATCGGTTCTGAAAATTGCATCTCCGCTGGAATGGCTCGAGGTGACTCGTGCAGCACGTCGTACTGAGACAACATGTGCTCCACGTGGACTCCCCTAACATCTTCCATTCTCAGCAACTCGCCCACTGCCGCCAGGGTGTCCTCTCTGGAACCGACAAACGTAATGCACTGAAGTTCCTCCACACGAGAGAGAACCGTTAACAACTGTTCACGCTGCCACAGCGCATATTTCTGATCCGATGCACTGATCTGTGTTGCTAGCCGAGGAACAGTGTCGCCCAGCACCTTGTGGATTGTGGAACACACATAGTGCCGCAACGGCCACTGTTCCCGTCTGGCTTTCGTCGAACCACCTCCAACGATGACCGGATTTGTGAGATGCCTGCTGAGAGAAACATGCTGCCACTCATCAGGTATCTGCGCCACGTCAAGCACACGCTGACCTGCTGGCAAAAGCCGAGCCTCGACGCGCTGCTGATTGCGTGGAACGTTACGCGTGTCGTCTGGCAGCCTAGTCACAATAACCAACTGCCCTTGAGAGAACCTTGGCAAATTCCTCCGGGCATGCACGTTGTTGTACGTGACGCGCATCACAGCTCCAACAAAGAGCGTGAGCTCGCGCACTTCTGCCAACTTATGGTCTAGCTGCCGAGACACGCGGCCATCAGCAACTTCCCAATTTGCCGCAGCACCTTCTACCGTATCTACGGATTCGTAGGTACGCAGTTCAAGACCAGGAAGCTGTCTCTTGTTGGCCAGAAAACGGCTGACGGCCTCCCGCTCTGCTTCTCGTTTACTTACAACGCGAAGGACACCGTCAGGAACGTGGTCCCATGATCGAACAAATTGCTGCTCGCTGACGACGTCCAACACACACTGCACGTCCTCTTCGCTCAGCACGCACTTCCTCATGAGAGATATGATGCGCTGCAAACGATGGTCGCGGCGACTTCGGACGTACTGATGCAAGTTCAGGACTAAGAACGTAGTCATTAATTGAGCACACAACCAAATGCCACCCCCCTCGACCGGAGGCAATTGACGAGGGTCTCCAGAGGCAATCATAAGAATCCCACCAAAAGGGACTGGGTTGTCTCGTATGCGACGCAGAACCATATCCATGGCCACGAAAAGATTTGAAGACAGTAGCCCAATCTCCTCGAATATCAGAACATCCAAACGCTTCAGAAAAGCCATTCGAACGGGATTCTGAGCAAGCTTCATCAAACATTTGTTGGCCGTAATGTTTGGCGTCTCCAACTCACAGTGAATCACTGGTAGGCCAAACAGCAGATGGATGTGCTCTCCACCCAAAGCACGGGCACGCTCCGAAGTGACGGCGACGACCATAGTCTTGAGACCCTTTGACAGCGCATACACACATCCTGTCAACAACACGTGCGTTTTACCAGCGCCAGGAGGACCCAAGAGCAGAGGAAAGCGGACAAAGGCGTCAACCGGAAACACGAACGCGTCCAATGCGGCTCGAATATGTCTCAGCGCATCCACTTGTTCTCGGTGAGAATCGTCACTCTGGTTCGGTACGCGGATCAACTCAGGGTCGTACTGAACACGTCTTCCAGCCCGCAAATCATCGACGTTAGGCAAAGCAGGCAAGTTCTTGTCGATGAGAGCATCGACTAAACTGTTGCGGAACATCGTTTCTGCAGTGGCCAATTTCGCTTCCGCGTGCTCCTTGATGCTACGGTAGGTGGCCAGCGGCATCGACTCGAATGGCACCAGCCGCTGTGCCATGAACGCCTTCAACTTGTCGAGACACACGGCAACCAAACGATTGAATTCACGAGCGCCTATCGAATAGAAGAGGAGTTGATCATGTACAAACTTTTTAGCCAATCCTATGGCATCAGCTTCAGTAGGGTTCAATGGATCGTCGAGCAGTCCCACGTGGTGAAGGGCGTGCAAAAGAGTGCGACATGAATAAATCTCGAACTCGGTGTCGAAAGATCCAAGAGTCAACATTAGGTGAACAATCCAACGTTCGAACCTGTCAGGACTTATCGGTGAAAACACCACAATGCACTCTTTACGGTGTTCGGGCGACACGAAGCGCAGGAACAACTCGGAATGATGCTCCGCGTCAACTTCGGCCTCCAGAGGTCGAATGACAGCCAACATAGCTTCAGCACAATCGTGCCACTCATCTGCCAAACCTTCAAAGTGTTGGATTACAGATCGGAGGTAATACACTCTAATCCGCACACGTCTGCAGCATCCGTCAATCAACGGATGATCCGCCAAGTTCGGTGAGGCGACAAACTCCTTACAAGAGTCAGAGGCAAACCATTTGAAATACTCCTCCAAGCGCCTCACCGGCCGCAACTCTGGAGGACGCAAACTGAAGGAGGTCGTCCGGTCGAAATTGTAGCAGCTGTCGATACAATCCCTCATCGTGATCTGCTGGTGGTGGCTCCACTGGCGCCAAGCAGGCAGGTCTGCACGGACAGTCACGCACTTCAGAGACCCATCTTCAGCCACCAACCGCCTGGGCGCTCTACCTGAACGCTTGTACACAGCATGGCGATACTCCGGGGCTTCGGTGGATACTTCTACGAAGTCGACGTTGGTTGAGATGTACGGGAGACGGAGGCTGAACCACACCATCTCTGCCAAAGAAATCTCTCTCGCAAGAGGTTCTGGTGCATTAGCACGACGCCGCTGCTCGGCTGTAGCCGTCCCTGTTATTTTCGCATTGTATAATGGTCTGGCGTCGACGTTCACCACTCCGGGGGCATCATCCTTTACGGTCAGCACAACGTCACGCTTCTCATCGACGCCACTGATGTATTTACACATATAGGACGTAGACATGCGCCGATCACATAGTTGAACGTTGATGACGCTCCTGCAGATAACAAACAGCTTCGGCACCACCGGTACACTTGTGACACCTGGTTCAGCTGGATACTGCCAACGTCCGCCTATGAGTGCGTCTTCCAACTGAATCTCGCCATAGTTATCGTAATAAGCAAGGTCTATTTCCAAAAGGCGTCGGCGGGCATTAATGTCGTACAACTTGTAATTGGGAGCTTCCTTGAACGATGTAAATTCACTGGGAGGATGACGCGGTACTCGGCATACCTTTCTTCCGTCAGCCAAGAGCTTCTGACACCGATATTTGCCGTTCCCACAGTCGTGTTGAGTCAATCTATCGGCCAACTTGCTCAACTCGTTAAAGTCTGTGACACTTTTTACCAGCCCCTTCTCTTTCAAGGTGTCAAAATCCGTCCCATGTTGAGGAGCGAATAGGCAGATGTTCCTGTTAACAATTCTGGCCAAGTTCTCTTTCTCGTCAGAGCCAGGCTGCAGACTGATACCTGCATGAACATGCGGTCGGTTTCCCAGCGCTCCCTTGTCCTGGAATTCCATGCGGGCCCAGTAAGAACGGACACGACCGAGCGGCTCCTCAGGGCTGTGAAGTATGACCTCAAAGAACTTCTCCACCCACCGATCCCAAACACGCGACATCAGGACGCACATGTTCTGCAACAACGACTCGAGCTCTTTACTACCAGGAGGGTGAATGGCCTCGGCCGCCATACGAATCACTCTGATTCCAACGGTGTCGCTCTCGTTGAGGGTCAATGTTATGAAATAATGCCAAGGTGCTTCACGAACCATGGAACTCAACCTCTTCACGTGCCGACGAGAATCAACGTGATCGGTCAATGAGTCAGATCTGCGATTCTCAAACTGAACCCCAGGGCGTACAATGTGCTCCATGCCTTGTTTCACAGCCACGCTGCACGAGTTATGCCGCAAACAGCGATTCAAAACACAGTCGAAACAAAATCCAATGTAGTCCGGGTCACGTGAGGTCAAACTTTCACTGTCCCGCAGCCGGACTTGCACGTGATCCTCGAGACTGGCCATGGTGTTACTCCATTTCGATTTTTCATGTTCGAAATAACAACCAATTGGCATTGCTCCCACAACAGAACCCTCAATCGCTTTGTAGAAAATTGTCGGAAAAAGCATTCCCTCGGGGTACAAAAGAGGGAAATAGCTGTCAGGTACGGTTGAATGAAGGTGCTGTAGAATACGCTGAAGCACCACTGGTTGGTTACGATTCAGATGGACTCGCTGGAAACACCGTAACACGTCTTTCATTAACAAATGAGATGAAGTTTGGCCCAACCGAACATCGTGAGACGGTGGCAAACGTCGGGTTACGGCAGGAACTGCACCCTCAAAATCTTCCGCGTTCACCAACATATCTTCGTAAACTTCCAGCTCTTCTCCAGGACCGGTCACCGCCTCTGCATCCCAACGAATGTCCACATCGACCACACGAACCTCAGGGCGAGCTGCATCACGTTCTGCAACAACAGGCGCAGGGCCTCCAGCAACAGGAGCAGGTGCGCGTCCAGGTACAGAAGCAGGCACAGAAGGAGCAGCAGCAGAAGCAGCACCTGAGGCTGCTTCTACAAACCTCTGCTCGCGAGGCCGCTTCGACACCAACGTTGAACCAGGAGATTGTAACAATAATCTCGCGTGAGGCAAGCAAACCCCAGTCGGACAAACATACCGCCCATGTCCATGCGAACACCGCCACCGAATCCGAGAGCGGCAGTCACCTTGGCAGCACCTGATGTCAGACCCTGCCAACTCCTTCATCAAGTAGAAGTTTGGGTGGTCTCTGCACCGCATCTTTGTCTGGCCTCCTGCAATGTTTATGTACTCAGATCTGTTCAGACACTGATTTTCACGAGGAGACACATACACCAGAAGATGCCAAGGTCCCCGTCCAGGCACTGCTCTCACCGACACTTCCCGCTCTGCTCGCGAGTGCCACTTGAAGTCCTCCCGCCAACGGAAGGTCAGGTGAACCCCATAGCGATCAGGCTCCAACGTGAGTCGTACGACCAACATCAATAGGTGGCTGCGGGTGCTAGTTTCGTGCAACAGGTCTCGTACCACGGGGCGCTCGTGCGCATCTACAACGACTATCGGTGCGTCACGCTGCCTCACAAGCTCGTCCAAGTCGCCTCCATTTCTAGCCACCAAAGAGACTCCGCAACAAAGTCTTAAAGCTTCAACTGCCACAGCTGAACAATTCACGTCAGGAGGAACTGGGTTCGGAATGCCGAGAGCGTCTAGCAAACGTGCTTCTGCAGCCATGCCTGCTCTGCGCCAACCAACAGACGCGAATTTTCCAGAAACCACAGTCTTCACTAAACGGTTCAAGCTTCGGTGCAAGACATCGTCTCGGGCACGCCACATCACCTCCAAGAAAGCTCGGTGCAGAGGACGACAGTGTACGAGACACAGAATAGTAAGATACACAACACAGCCGGACGTCACTGCATCCCGTCGTCCTCTAAAATGAGGAACGGAGAAGGGCTGAAGGCCTTTGTCGTCAGAGGGATGCACCAACTGGACACAGTCAAAGTGATTGTTGCGCTCAATTGTTCGCTCAGCATGCAACTCTGGGTCCGGATTTCCCTCCATCCTACGATTGAAGACCTTGTACTGGTGGGTGACGTCTCCTAGGTCCTGAAAAGTGCCAGAAACAGCAGCGTCACGAATTACCCGGTGCGAATAATCAAAGGTGCTGTTATCCATCACATCATCGACAAAGAAAATGTCTTTCCTGATGTCTTCACTGAAGCTTGCAGCTATTTCAGGACGATTACTAAACGTCAATCCATAAGCACCAACCAGTTTCGGGGTATATTCCTCAGGAGGAACACAGGCGCGAGGGGTCACCTTGAACGTACCGAGGCCAAAAGCTCCTTGCTGCTTCAAAACGGCGTAACTCGTGTTCTTCTCGTGGGTCTGGCCATACTTGATAAAATTCGGTGTCGCCACTACTGGCGCGAGATAGTCTTGGAGGAGAGGTGAGCTATTACCGAGTATAGGATGCCACGGCACATGCACGTACTGAGAACGGCCGTCAGCGTGCACAGATGAACTGCACATGACGATGCACAGACCCTGCACTCTGTCAATATGCACCGACGGCGACACCAACCACTTCTTCAATTCTAAAAACTGATGTGGCCAATCTTGGCGAGCTCCTCTGAAGTACGAAGCAGTGGCGCCAAATGAGCTGAATTCAGGGCACAACGTTGACAGATAATGCGAAGCGGGCAAAAATCGCATCTTTTCTCCCTCTTTGTCATCTAGAAAAAGAGTACATCCCATCATGCACAACACTGTGGGAACCGGGTACTCTTCCATCGAGAGGAAGGTCTTATGTAGACTATATTCCCCGAGAGTTGCCAGAAAGTTCCGCCTCTTGGCTGTGATGTCAACAAACAAGGCATCTCGGTGCCAGCAAGCTCTTATCTGACGTGACAGTTGCACATTCGCATACATTTCTCGCAATTCCTGAGGTAGAAACTCGACAAACTTCTCGTGATTCAGCACAACACTCCGAGAAGTGAGGAACGTGTACAAAACAGATGGCCACGCATGAACCCATTTAGGATGATAACCAGGCGTCAGGTAATTTTTACACTGCCAGCAAACCATGCTGTCCCCTTCCAGACGAGAAGTGTCTCCATATCTACGACAAACAAAATTCTCTGGAACAGGTCGGAGCTCGATAGGGTAATTTGGCACAGAAACTCTGTGGCAGCATAAACATTCCAAGTCGCGATCATGCACGGCGTCATCTACGACATCCTCAACATCCATAGGTTCGTCATTGCCATCCTGCTGCGTCGCCACCTCTTCAGACACGTCCATTGCCTCTTCAACGACTTCTTGACTTCCTTCTTCCGCGGCATTGACTACTTCAGCAACAGTAGCCCCCATCTGGATGGCAGGTACTTCGACGTTATCTTGTTCAGCTTGAGCAGGCGAATTCAACTGCTCCCGTGTTGCCACCTCTTCTACAGTGAGGTCAGCCTCTGGCTCCTCAAACCCACTTTCTGCTCCTTCGATGAATGGGCACGTACGTCGATTGTGGCCAAATCCACCACAAACCCCGCATTTTTTGCCTGTTTTCTTCTCTTCCACGATGACACGGACCTCTTCCAAAGCTGGCACCTCCACAGCAGTGACGTGAGCTTCTGTGTTCTCAGCTTGAGGACCAGCGCCAGTTGCTCCTGTTCCGATGGATGGGCAACTTCTTCGGTTATGTCCGTCTTTTCCGCAGAATCCACATTTTTGGCCTTTTTTCTTCTCTTCCACGATGACAGGGACCTCTTCCAAAGCTGGCACCTCCACAGCAGTGACGTCAGCTTCTGTCTTCTCAGCTTGTGGACCAGCACCGCTTGCTCCTGTTCCGATGGATGGGCAACTTCTTCGGTTATGTCCCTGCGTTCCGCAATTTCCACACTTTTTTTGTCTATTTCTTCCTCTTTCGTTGACAATCGGAGGACGATGAAATGGATTGTGACACGTTCTTATATTATGTCCTTCATCACCGCATCGTCCACAGCTAGAAGTCCTTGAGGCTGTTGAGCTTGAACTCGACGATATGTTGAGAGATTCTGATTCAGTTGACACATCACTTCGCAATGGGCATGTTCTGCTTTTGTGGCCCTTTTTCCCACACGCAGAACACTTGTTCTTTGCCATTGCTGGAAGAAAGACTTGAATCACGACAACCAAATCAAGGAAACTGCAATGTTACTGTACCAGAATTAGCTCATCAATGACAGAAAATAATATTCCCTAAAATATAAATCAATTCAACAACGTGGTTACAAAAACGCTGATTACTATTCGTGTTACCACCAACGCTAAGCGCAATATACAAATTTCAATAAAACACTTCAACTTCATATTCTTACTCCGAATTCAATTCGCCTAAGCTATACAACAAACATCAATACTCTGATACATAAAAAAAATTCAAACAAATGAACAAATCGAATAGCAAAGAAATCTGAAAACAGAATAAGTTTCAATATTGTCACTTACCTTCAAACATGATTTTTCCATAAAATACATCAATACACATCACATATTAAAAAACCCAAGCACATATTAAAATAAGAAAATCTTACTCATAATTCAGCAACTTCATACCACAGCAACACAGAAGAAAAACGAGAATATTCCAAATCTTTTCTCTAACCATTCCTTGTGAAATACACACGTCACTAAAAATATTTTCGCAATACATGCGACCGGCATAAAACCACAAACTTCATTTATACAATCTGATTTAAATCCACAACTAAAACAATCTCCATTCATTTATCATTTCCTAACATTAATGTAATGTATTGAAACAGATTCGAGTTAAATATTGGCATAAGGAATCACCTTGCGACACTTCAACCGCTTAAACCACAGCTGCGTCAATCACATCTAAATAAAAACTGAAGTCCTCAATTTCAACACCAATTAAACATCCCCAAACAATTGATCCCGCCAAAAATATTTAATCCCCCATGATGACTGATGAAATGAACGACTAACATTTAATTAAGCCACTTCATATAATAAACAAATTTATGCCTTTCAAATTCCGACATAACTGCAAAATTATTATTATATAAAAATTTTATAGCCTCCCTTAAACCACGGCAAAGATGTTCCAAGAGAAAAAGAAAAAAGGCACCATTTAATATGGACTTGTAGGAACGCGAAATCTATCCACAAGGTCCACAGAAACAGTAAGGTAAAAAAAAAGTTCATGAAACAACTTTACGTTGAAAAAGAATATATAAACGCTGAAAAATAAAACAGCCGTGAATCGAAAAACGATGGTCCATAACAAAAAAAAAAAAATTCTATTTCAACAAAAAAAAAACCTACCTAACCTTAAGCTCGGGCCCTCACATAATCCCCCTGCAAACGACAGAACAGCAAAAAAAGACCTTGCTCAAGATATTGAACAAAAAATCAAAACACAGAACATATCCCTATCTATCCAACGCCAAAAACTTCGCTATTACACAAATTTTTGAAATAGACTACAAAATAAATAACAAACAGTCCACAAAAAAATAAATACACGCATGTTAAAAATCAAAGTTTCAAATCTTCCCAAAACCTATTTTAGACTTCCCACCTGCGCTACCGTTTCATCAATAACATTTGTACGTACAATGCCACTGCCATATCTCTCATACTGACAAATTCCCTTTCAATGAATAAGCAAACGTCACGTAATTTGGACTCGCACATAAAACATGAAACCACCTACAAATACATTATTCATTTCTTGAACGAAAATGTGTACTCACCATGGACAAGCAGCGTCAAATGTATATGATGATCACCCAGCGCCAAACAGATCCCGATGTATTCCTCCGGGTTTTTCTTTGACGTCTGAAAATGAAAATCTCCGAATAACTGAGAGCAAAGGTAACACACCATACAGTACAAAATTCAAGACAAAAAAATCTATGCATACTTGCCAATATAATCAGTCCCAACACAGGACTGCCCTACAAATGAAAACAAAATGTTTCAAAAGCACTAAGAAACTATATACAATTTAAAAATAATAATAACTAACGAAAACGAAATAGCAATGACTGAGAGAAACACTGTCTTAAATAAATAACAAATCTCCCATATATTAACAAAAAGAAAGAAGATCTAACCTCCAAATCACCTTACTATTCACTCATTAATTAATTATCATCCAATTTAAAACTCCCTAACCACAACAAAGAAATTCAAAAAAATGAAGCCACCGTTCAAAATGGAGTTAAAACAATCAGAGATCAATGCAAGAGATACATAAAGAATAAGCAAAGAAAGAAATATACTGCATGAATACAGAAAAACATTCCATTAAAACATGGATCAGGAAAAAACTTAACTGTAGCTCAAAACATCAAAAAAACATCCATGTTTCTGATGCTTTACGCCACATCACTTCCTCCCATTAAATTTTTAATAAACAATAACAAAAACATCCCTACACAACCCTTTTGACAAAAACCTAACCAAGCTACGACTTCATGAAATTTTCACCCGACTACTACGCGCGCAAACACATATTACTCCCATTTCTTCCTGCAACGCAGAGCTTATTTCCTTCCACAACCTAACGCAACGATTGACGTCATTTTACATCGCTGCCTAACGCCCGACTAAACAAATACTAAACTGCACTGCATAAATACCAAACAATTAATGTTTATTAAAAATTAATTTAAAAAAATTGTTAACAAATTCAAACATTACATCGATAATCTCGTTTCACGGCTCGTAAAACTTAACCCTTTGATTATTGACAGTTACTCCAGTTCCAACATGGCAGTGCTTCCATTTTAGTATATCTAACCTAGCTTAAAATAATTCAACCAGTGTAATGGAATATTTTGAAGTAATGACATTAGAAAAATTACAATCATTCCTGCAACTATTTTTTGAACATTCCATAATCCTGCACACAAAAATTTCAATGAATTACCTCTAAGTTCATGCCACTGAGTCCGTGCAACATATTTAATAACCTTTATATTTACCTTGAACATGTTCCTTCTAAACTTTGTTCATTTTGGACAAATTGGACCGAAAACATAAATAATTTCTCCGCTATTTCAAAAACTTTATTATCGACGTCGAAAATTTCTGTCGCCAAGGATAAAGCTCTAAAAATGCCAATTTTTTTCAATTGAAATCGAGAAGCACTTTCTTAAAACTAAAAATACCCTAACTAAAGTAATTTTACTGACAATTTATGTTAATGACAAACTTCTCCCTTAAAAATTTTCCTTTAAACCATTTGGAATGTCGTAAACAAAAAGTTAAGCTCTATTCACCGATTATTTGTATCAAATACCAAATGGTAAGCCTAATTCCCTCCAATAAACACTTTTCTAACCAAAGATTAAACCATAATCCAAATGCAAATGAACAAACATTCGATGCACTAATAGTGCCCCCTAAGCTCTGCGACCATATAGAAAAACAAAAATTTAAAACAATCAAGAAGTTAACTGAAATATTTTTTTCAAATTAATTTAAAAAATCATCTTCTGCAAATTGATAAGAATGAAAACAATAAATAATGGGTGGGAATAGAAAATAGAAGAATTCACCGAAAATAAATGCTACTTAAATAAACATTTCATTTCAACACACAAAAAACCCTCATCCTTCTCTCAAATCAACGACTCACATTTTCACCTTATGAATACCAATTCACGATGCCTACACAAATTGTATCCCCCTGAGAAAAACAAAAATATCATCAAATGACCTTCGAATGAACAGGTTTCTTACACTTAATTCTGTACTCACTTTGATCAAAGACTCTAAAAGTGTGATAATTACGCTAGCCACGACATGAGATCCCGAGTAGTTGCTGGGTTCCTTCTTATAAAGTCTCACTCGCAGCGCTAGCCCTTATTTGAAAAATTACATTTTCTATCGATAAACTAAAAAGCAAATTTGGAGAGAAATAAATGTTTAAAGCAACAAACACTGCCCATCAACAAGTCCTAAAAGCGAGAGTACAATTAAAATTGGTAAAAATAAACAAATTTAAAATACTAGAATGTGTGAGCACACTAAATGAGCAAGCACACAAAATATTGAACCTAAACGTTAATTAGAACACAAATGAACCCTTGACACGTCCCGTACTACAACTTACGCTCAGGCTTCCCCCATTCCGATTTGACAAATCAGATATAATTTACGACTAGGAATTTGAAACCAAACTCATACTTGATTTTAAAAAGGCACTGCACTCGAAACCATACAGTGAAATTGCTCATCCTGTCACTAACATTTCTTTCAATAACCACAATTAGGCTCCACGACCACAAAAAAAATTTGAAAATGAAGCAATGCAGCATCTATGCACGATGGGCATGAAAATAATAGATGAAATAAAAATTCATCAAGCAAACTAGAAAAGTAACAAAAAAATGGCGATGGCAACATAATACTTTCAAAGTTGGTTTTGAAACAATCTGAATTGCAATACTATTAAAATTCTACCCTCGAAACCTATAATCTAACAAGAAATAAAGTCTAGCGACTCTTTTTTCACAGCATTTCAGATATGACCTTTCATCAAAGAACATAGACACTGCCCTCAAACAACAGTAAAATAAAACCACTCACAAATAAACTAATGTTTTTCCCATTTTAATGAGTACTCACTCGGTGTCTGCAACTCCAACTACATGTTAATTATGCCAGAAGCCAGGAGAGGCAGGGGCGACAGTTTCTTTTGTCTTCACTCGTTCAGGTTCAATTTTCTGTAAATAAAAATTCCCGAATAAGATCACGTAGAAGCCTCCTACATAGAATTAACGATAATTATTCACAACACGACACAAGCCATTCTGCCAACGCACTCCAATCACTGTACATCTAACCAATACAAGCAAACCTTTCAACAGTTATCCATTTACCACTCCCTAACCACTGAAAATGTAACCTCGAGAGAACGATTAAGAAAACGTTCGATACCGACTCCAAAACAAACAATGTATGCATACGTGACAGTGTAATCAGTTCCAACACACGACCAGCCCCGCACATAAAAAACAGGTTGTTTAAAAACGCTAGAAAACTATTTACGATTTAAACACGGTAAGTGAACAGAGACGAAATACAAATGACTAAAAAAACCCTGTCCGAAATTAATAAATGTGTCACCTGTCAGCTAAAAAAGATCTGTTTACCCTCTAAATCATCTCACTATTCACCAATTACTCAGTTATCATTCAATTTTAAACTCCCTCACCACATCAAAGAAATTCAATGAAATAAAGCCACCATTTAGGATGGCGTTGAGAAAACAAACAATCTATGCACAAATCATGTTCCCGCGAGTGATCCCATGCGCATAAAAACACTGAATAAAAAAGGTTGAAACAAGATAAAACTTTCAACACAAATTCGAAGTGATACAATACAAAACAATACAAAAATTAAACAAAAAAACATGTTTCTTAACAAAACAACTAACATTTTCTTTCAACAGTACAAAACCGTTTAAAATTAATAAAACTGAGAAGACACCATTGCGCAGGGAATTAATGGAAACCGGAATCTGTGCACATAAGGTGTTCCCGTACCAGATCACGTGTGCATTGAAAAACGTAATTCAGGAAAAAAAATTCGTGATTATAAATTTAGTTTGACCTGCTTTACCACAACAAAAGTGTTCAAATAAAGGAAAAATAAAAGCACCAATTAATATGGTGTTCAAAAATGTGAAATTTATGGATAAAGGGTGTTTTAGCAAATGCATAAAAAACAGTGAACAGTGCGCAGAGAAACAGTAAACTAAAACGAAGGGTTATGAAACAAGATAAATTTTGAACAAAACAGTTACAAATGCTGAAAACCAAGACAGCAGTAAACCTAAAAAAAATGATCCTGAACAAAAAAATATTCCTTTAAAAAAGGGCCTACCTAACTCTAAGCTCAGGACCTCAAATTTTCCCGCTAAGAGCCGATTCACATAAAGGCAATGGTGAATTGAAAAGTGACCCTATTTGATAGCCCTAAAACCCCACACCCACAATAGAACTTATCTCAACTTATAACTCGCACATAATACTTAAATAACCAACAAATAAAACCATCACTAAACACAAATGTGTACTCACCCTGAAAAAGCTCCTTCAAATGACTTAAGTGTCGTGTACGAAAAGCCACGTTACGTCGTGGTGGCACGTGCTCTTCACACTTACACCGTCTTCCACGCTCCACCACTTCTGAAAATCAACATTCCTCGTCAAAACTTTGAAAATAATACTGAAAAGATCAAGAAAAGTTAAAAAAAATACCGTGTAACCCATTCCAATCCTAACTTAAGTTGTGACCAAATTCGGAAATTGATTTTAATACTCAAAATTTTTCCTTTTAAATATTAAGATGCAATTCCAAGATGAACTCTCACCTGGTATATTATTTCATCTAAAAAAACAGGTGCTGAAAAACAGGACAGCAGTAAACAAAAAAAAATGGTCCATAACAAAATAAAAACCTATTCTATTTCAACAAAAATAAAACCTACCTAACCTTTAGCTCGGGCCCTCACATTGTCCCCCTGGGAGCGCTACACAGTAAACCAAAACAACTGATCCTGAGCAAAAATAAATTCATTACTACAAAAAATAGGCCTACCTAACTCTCCCCTCAGGACCTCACATTTTCCCAGTGAAAGTGATAATTCCCATAAATACGATAATTCTATCCCCCCAGTGGTTTCACAGCGAGTATACTCGTACTATTGTTTTACCCTCCATACGCACAATAGAACTTATCTCAACGTATAACTCGCCTATAAAAAATGACACCAACAACTAATATTCAATGAACACTAATTCCTACTCACTCTGCAGAAACATTTCCGAAAAATGGCATTTATTGAGTTCACTATACTGACCTAAGCAACAGCTGCTACTTTATTTTTGACAAAATTTATTTCAACGCTCTAAATTATTAGTCATTTTCACACAAAACCCGAGAACAATTATAGAAATAAGAACAATTATTTCCATTTCAAACTTCAAATACAAAAAATAATTTTTATTCTTCGCATCTTCTTACGCATAAACATCTAAAATTAACCATTATAACAACAACGTACACCAAATTTATAAAGGTTTCCTATTTTCAAGATTATCTATGCCAATTGACTTCCTATTCAAATTTAAACAATTTGACCTACCGCAGTCAAAGAGTTGTATATATGAAACACCTACACCCTCATGTTCTTTACGAATGACATCACCAATATACATACTGTGTGAACTAGTCAAGTAAATTGTTTTTACTCGTAAAACTTACCGCACATAAAATGTAATTTCCGTACCTAATTTCAAAACCGAACAATACAACCAACAAATTCAGCTCAGGAAGGATAATCAAACGCCATGCCTCCTAACAGAAAGAAGAAAACGTTGAAACATAAATTTTTATTATCAACACTCTATGCACGGACCGTAAGTAATGACGGTAGTCAATATTTTCCTCGAATTGATTTTTGTTCACGTTAAGGTTTCCATGCTCAACTACAGAAAAAGTAATTTTTATAAGACTGGATAAACACTTAAATTACAATATTTTTGACCCGCATAAAAAAGAGTTACTATAGCCATTCTAAATTCAGCTCAGGAAGGATAATCAAACGCCATGCCTTCTACCACAAAGAGAAACTAACTTGAACTTAACTATTTTTATTAGCGCTACTAATCTGCACAACCCGTCAAAAAGCATGTATTCTAGCAGTACCACGCAGTCGTGAGCAGCAAGCGGCCAGCGAGCGACGCGGTGAACGTGCCTCTGGTGCAGGGAGCGGTGTGAAACCTGCAATGAAAGAAACCAGTTACGGTCAAGGTGTGCGTCGATTCTTGGTAGACAGCACTTGTTCCTCATGCGACTGCTCAAACTCTTGTGGAAAGAAATAATATTCTTCCAACTAAACATGCACAATTATACATGAAATACATATATTTATTCATTATAAATTTGTTTCAGCCTCCCTTTACCACAACACAGTTTTCAAAGAAAGGATAGATGGAAACACCAATTAATATAGTTTAAAAAATGTGCAATCTATGCACGAAACACGTTCCCGCAAAGAATCCCGTCCAAATAAAAATATTAGAATAATAAAAAAAGTTATGGAACATGATATACGTTAAAGAAAATAGTCAAAGTGCTGAAAAACAGGACAGCAGTAAACCAAAAAAGCAATGCTCCTTAACAAAACAAAAAACATTTTACTTCAAGATAAATAAAACCTGCCCTGGTTTCAGCTGAGGACCCCACATTTTCCCCCTAGAAGCGCTAATTCAAACAGCTTAAATAGTTGTCCCCCGCTGAACGGTTTCAAAATTGCCTATTCTATTGTATTGACTCGAAATCAAACACAAAAAATAAAACAACCAACAAATAACACATTAAATAATTAGATACAAATGTTTACTCACCCCGACAAAACTGCTGCAGGAACTGACAGCGACGCACGACGTTCAAGAGCCAGATTACGTCGTAGCACTTAAACTGCCACTCAGCAAGCTCCCCCTTTTCTGAAAAACAAAATCCCTCGTCAAAATTCTAAATTGAAAGTTGGAAAAAAGAGAAGAAACTTAAGAAACAATGAAACACTGTCTGTTGGTTTGGTTAGATTTCAAGTTATTGAATTACGAAATACACGTTGCTGCTCAACTACATTTTTATTTTTCCTATGAAATAATTGCAAATGCATGATCACATTTCCCCCAATATCATATTTCATCTTCAAAAACGGCAAAATAAATTAAATGTCAGTCATCTATACTGGCACGTCAATAAGCTATGATTCAGTAATCAAAATTGATCTCACCAAACCCTAAAAAAAAGCGTTCTAAAGGTAGACAAGAATAAGGCACCAATTACTTTTGAGACGAAGCAATGCACCATCTATGCACAAAAGGCGTAGAAATAGGAGCTTGTAAACTAGTTCATAAAACAAATAAAAGTTTATCAAAGTGGTTAAGCTGGAACAAATACTGCCAAAATCTGTATAAAAACATAAATTGCAGTAATTATGAGCTTCTACCTACATTACCTATCATATAACAAAAAATAAGATCGAACAGCTCGTTTTTCATACGACGAGTATTTCTGAAACAACCTTTCATGAAAAATATGGATATTGCCTCACGGCAAACAACATTATTATTATATAAAAAAGTTTTAGTCTCCCTTAACCACGACAAACATGTTCTGAGAGAAAAAGGAAGAAGGTACCATTTAGTATGGAGTTGAGGGAACGCGAAATCTATGCACACAATGCACAGACATAGGAAACTAAAAAAGAAGTTCATGACACAAGAAAAAATTGAAGACAACGCAGTAGGTGCTGAAAAACAGGATAGCAGTGAACTAAAAAAAATGGTCCGTAACAAAACAAAAACCTATCGTACTTTAACGAACAGGAAGCCTACATGACCTTTAGCTCGAGCCCTCACATTGTCCCCTTAGGAGCGCTAATTTCCATACATATAACAGTTGCATCCATAAGAAAAAGGCATGTGAAACAACAGTTAAATAAATGACCTCACGAATAAACAAATTCCTTCCCCTAAAATGTCTACTCACTCTGTTCAACAACTCTAAATAAATGATGATGCCAGGCGCCAGAACTGACGTAGGCAAAGCAGCTAAGACAGTCCTCACAAAAATAGGATTACGTCGAGCCGGAAAGTGGTAAAGATCAAGAGGTGAGCAGGCGACGCTGTGCACGCGCTTCTGGGGCAAGGGCGTGTGTGTGTGCAGCCTGCAATGAAAGAGCACGTTACAGTCAAGTTGTGCGTTAGTTATTGGTGGACAGCACTTGCTTGTCATGTGTCTACTTCAACTCTTGTAGAAAGGACGAGAATTTTTCTAACTAAAGAGACACAACGATCGATAAAATACAGATTGATTAACTGTATAGTAATTTTAGCCTCCCTCTACCAAATCAACGGTTTTCACAGGAAAAATGATGAAGGCACCATTTCCTATAAAATTTAAGCAATGAAATCTATGCACAAAGGTGTTCTGTAAAGCATCCTGTGCGCATAAAAACAACGAAAAAAGGTAAATTATGAAACAACATAATAGTGGAAGAACAAAATCACACAATAATGTAAACAGAACAACAGTAACCTCAAGAAAATCAAGTGTTGCCTTATGACTAATTCTATGGTTGTGTTCAATGCCGCCCAACTTAATTTGACATGCCTACGTGAAGCAAACACAACACCTAAATTCAATGTCATGCTGTTCAAATTCATGGATACCATGAATGCTTTTGAATGAATAATACAGCAAAATTTAAATAAACTGAAACAAACATCCGAAACCAATTCCTGAAATTTATTGGCTGTGACTAACCTTCCAATTAGACAAATACTGTCATATCAATGAACAATAGGAAATTACATGACCTCAAATTTTCTTTTATACTCTTCTTATCGTTAACAAAATGACACGCCCTGAAAAATAAGATGAAGAGTCACCATTTAAATTGAAGATAGAAAAGCACGAAATCTATGGACAACATGCCAAGAAAATTATTTATTATAATTAGTTTATAGTCCCTCATCAGTAGGTCAATGTTTAAAAGAAAAACCACCATTTAACATGGAGTTCCATATACGTACATCTATGCACATAAGATTTTATGCAAAGAATCCCATGCACATACAAACAGTAAAATAAGAACGAAAATAACAAAAAAATATAGACGTTGAACAAGAAAATCTGATTTACTGGAAATCAGAACAGCAATCAAAGCAAAAAGATACCTCGTGAGGAAACCGAAAATATTTCATTTCAATAAAAATACATCCGTCCGCACTTTCGAATAAAGAATTCACATTTTCCCCCTAAAAGTGCAAATTCTCAAAGCTGCAAGATTTGTATCCCCCTGATGACTTCCAAATTCACACTTACGTATTCGTATTGACTCAAAATCGCACAAAGGTCATGAAACGATTACAAATAACACACAGAAATTACACAAATGCGTACTCACCCGAAGAGGCTACTTCAACAGCTCAATATAACGCCTGACGTTGAAGAGCGCCATTACGTTGTGGCGCGTGCTCAACTGCCACTCTCCAAGCTCCACAGTTTCTGAGAAGCAAAATACCTTCTCAAATTCTAAAATGGGAGATTGAGAAAAGCAACCTTCAAAAAAAGTAATACCGTCTAGGCTTAACATGTTCCCCAAATTTTGACGATTATTCACTGTTTGTTCAATTCAATTTTGTGATATCAAATTATGAACTACACGTTACTGCTCAACTACATTTTTATTCTTCCGATGAAATAATTGTAATTGCACGATCACATTTCCCCCAATATGATCATATTTAATCTAATAAAAATAACAAAACAAATAAATATCATTCACCTATACCGGCAAGTTAATAAGCTGTGATTCAATAACGAAAATTCCTGCAACCACTACAAAATGCGTTCTGAGAAAAAAAAGAGGAACAGTTTACTTTGGAGACAAACAATGCAATATCTGTGCACATGACGCAAAGAAATAAAAGCTTGAAAAAAAGTTTATGGAACAAAATTAAAGTTGAACCAAAAAAACTGTAATAAAAGCTGGAAGGAATACTGCAAAAATCTGTCTAGAAACATTCTAAATTACAATGCTTCAGAAATTCTACGTACAATACCCATCATGTAAAAAAAAATAAACCCGAGCAGCTCATTTTTCATGCAATTACCAACGTGCCCTTATTATTTATTGCCCCATTACCAACAACAGTTAATAAAACCACTCACGACTAGACGAATTTCTTCCCCTTAACTGTGTACTCACTCTGTATCAGCGACTCTAAATAGATGATGACGCCAGACGCCAAAACAGACATGGGTGAAGCAGCTACGCCAGTTTCCCCCCCACAAGTGGGATGTGTGCGTGGAGCTGTGAAGTCGTGAACATCAAGCGGACAGCCAGCGACGCGGTGCACGCGCCTCTGGGGCAAAAACGTGTCTCGCCTGCAATGCAAAGGCACGTAACAGTCAAGGTGTGCGTTTATTCTTGGTAACAGCACTCAGCTGGCATGTGTCTTCTTCAAAGAATTTAGAATAAAAGACAATTGTTCCAGCTAAAACAACACAATGATCATAAAAAACAGATTGATTCATTGACTACATAGTAATTTTAGCCTCCCTTTGCCAAATCGACGGTTCTCACAGGAAAATTTATGATAGCACCATTTACTGTAAAATTAGAAAACAATTAAATCTATGAACAAAGGGTGTTCATGCAAAGCATTCTGTGCGCAAATAAACAGTAGAAAAAAAGAATGATTATCAAACAACACAGGATTAAAAAAATCAATGCCGCCCAACTTCATGTGACTTGCTACGTGAAGCAAACACAACACCTTAATTCAATGTCATGCTGTGCAAAATCATGGTCATCATGGATTCCGTTTGAATGAATAATACACCATAATTAAAATAAATTGAAATGATGAAGCTCAAAACTCATTCCTTCCACAAAAATGTAAGACGCATCTCATGAAAATATTATACATAGAATTCTTCAAAAATTAATCCAACAAAAACGAGTATATCATGTCATGCAGTCTAGTACAAGAAATATATCCAAAAACTAGTGCTTTTTGAGCATTTGATGCACACAAACGCCATGGATTGAGTTTCCACAGTCACTTAGAGCCAAATATTGAAGCACAAATGGCTGTGGCTTGCTGTCAACTACCCTCCAATGAAAATGGAAACCCTAGTATATGTGTGTTTGTACACACTGAAGTGATAAGTAAACTCACCACAGTTCAGCTGGCTGCTGGAGTAGCCGTCTATGCCGCACAAAGATGAGGAGACGACAGCAGCCAGCACTCTGCACCGAGCACCAACAGACACGTTGAACGTGCCTCAGCAGTGGTAACGCCCCTCTGGTGCAAGGCCGTGTGTGGAACCTGTAATGCAAAACACATGTTACAGTCAAGGTGTACGTTCGTTTTGGTAAACAACACTTGCTTGTCATGCACATATCAGATGTAAGTGTACAAATATGACATATCACTAACAACCCTATTCATTTTAAAATGTGTAAGATCCTTCAATAATATCAAAACTTAAAAAATTTTCCACTGCAAGTTGTCGAAATCACTATATATTTATTGAATTCATAAAGTGGTTGAGTATGTTGCTGAATATGTTATAACTCCTATCCCATACCTATCAATGTAAATTACCGTCAATATGATTGACATAAAATTTCCTGCATCTACTGAAAATATTTCATGATTTACAACAGATAACATCAGCAAAAATTATTCCAGCATTTTCTTTAGCAACCGACTAAACATAATAATAACAAATTCAAACACCCAAAATAAAGTATCAACATAAAATGAAGCCAAGGCTGTTAAACAAATCTCTAACAAACGTGCAACTGAAGCACAAAAAAAATAAAAACACTGGATGGTCTCCAATAAATTTTGGAATCACATCAAGATAAACTAGCAGCTTCATATTTCATGAATGGGAAATTCCATTTATATTGGTAGCAGGTAACATGTAATCAATAAATTTCAGCAAAGAGGGGATTTTCTGAACTGATACCAGATCCGGCATCTATTAAACCTTAATTGTCTCCAGAAAAAAAACCTTAAACAAATCATGGACCATAACATTAATTCAACTGAATGTGTTCAAAGCCACCTAGCTTATTTTGACATGCCTACTTGAACCAAACAATATAACTACATTCATTGTCATGCTGTTCAAAATCATGGATATGATGCATTGTTTTTGAATGCATAATACAGCAAATTTTGAATACACTGGAAATGATGAAGCATAAAACTTCTCCCTTCCACATAAATGTAAAACATTTCATGCCAATATTCTACAAATATTTGAATGTAGGAAATAGAATTCTTCAAAAATTATTTGATCCAAACATAAATATATATCATGTAATGCAATCTAGTACAATAGATATATCGAAAAACTAGTGCTTGTTCACCATTTGATGAAAATAAACAAGGATTCAGTCTCCACACCCAATTATATAAAAATATGAAGCACAAATTACTGTGGCCTCTTGTCGTCTACCCTCCCGTGAAAATGAAGAGCCTGGTATTCGTACACACTAAACTGAAAATTACAACTCACCAAAGTTCAGATAGCTGCTGGAGTAGCCGTCTATGCCGCACAAAGATGAGGAGACGACAGCAGCCAGCCCTCTCCGGCCGAGCACCAACCGACACGTTGAACGTGCCTCAGGTGGGTAACGCACCTCTGGTGCAAGGCCGTGTGTGGAACCTGCAATGCAGAACACATGTTAAGGTCAAGGTGTACGTTGATTCTTGGTAAACGCTTGCTTGTCATGCATATATCAGGTGTAAGTGTATGCAACACTAACAAACCAAATATATGACTTAAAAACGATGAAATGATTATTGTACATTTCATTGATAAAATAGGATTCCTTTATTGTGAATGCAATAGTCGATCATGTACAAATGCAAGCTTTGCAAAGTCAATGATATGTGGAGATTTTTCTAACTAAATTTAAAGAAAACCTTTACAGCATGTTTTCTTTAGATAAATATTGAATATAATAAAAAATTCAAAGTCCAATAATTAAATAACATAAAACAGGACAGAAGAACAATACAAAATCTAACATGTGAATGTCAATAAAACTGACATTTAAATTAAAATTAAGCTTCAAAAAAAGACAATGCTGAAAGCAATAATGATACCGAGGTGTGACCATTTTTTTTTTATTCATAACAAATTTTAACACCCTATAACTTTGAAAGGAAATTGACATTGAAGTTAAACAATAATTAACACACAAAACAAAAAAACAATGAATTTATTCATTTAATCACAAATTAAAAGCCACAAATTGGTACTGCCTCAAAAATTCTGCCCTGACATTTATTGTAATCAGAAAAATTTCATTATTAAATAGTGCTTTTGAAGAAATTTCATATAAAACTTATTACATTTGTTAAAAATTCATATTATCTAAAATTCTTTAGAAAACCTGTTTAGAAAAAAAAATCATTTAAATCATTCTTTAGTTCTCAAGAATTTCAATGCCTTGACTATGACAAAATCTACTGATGGCACATGTTAAAATTTCTCATAAAGCTGTCCATTGACAGTAGCCCCAAACTCAGTTACCTTTACACAATAACCGCCATGTGGGACACCAGTTGTAGACAATGACAATTTTCATAATGCTGCTGCCCGTCCAAATGTCACAAAATGAATTCTCATAAAGACCTAATTTAACCTAAGGTAAAGCATGATCCAGTTCATGTTTGCTCTTTCAAAATTGCTCAAAATCGACTTTAATTTCGGGTTGAATGCTAAACTCTACTTCAACCCATGAAGGTCAACGTCTCAGCACACAATTCTTACCCAGCCTGTATCCATGGGCTTGATATACTTCAAATTTGTTTCTTCTCATTTCTGATATAATGAACATATTTCATTGGTTTGTTGCCTTGTGTATATATTGTACTCCAACATAATTTCAAATTTAAATTTCATAGTCTTTTTCAAGTGAAAGTTGCTTTAATTGTGATAAATATCTTAATAATTCTGTCTTTAGATTGGTCTCAGCAATGTTGCCTTTTCTGAAGCCAAATTCTAATCTAAATGTCATTTATATTGGCCAAAACATGATAGACAAGTGTGCCTTAAATAGTTTTGATGTTGAATTGCAGTGTACATTCATTTCCTACTGATTGAAACTATCTCATGATCAGTTTTCCTTCACACCAACACAAAAACATCTTGCAATGCACGTCAATATACCATCATCAGCATCTACGTCCATATGAATTCATAAATAATGCTCTCTAAATTGAGTTGGATGATACTATACTCATCATTCACTTTATAAATTTTGCATTATTCTACAGGATAGAAAATTGCATTGGAAATAAATCTCTCCTATTTATTCAATGAAATTTCTGATGACAAAAGTTGGAAAAAAAATTTCTAGATCTGTATAACATACTCATCAAAAGTTGATGTATATTTATAATATTTGAAACATTTTAACAGTTTTTGATCTGTAACACTTTCACTGTGACCAAGGCTACAAATGGGACACTTTCAAATTCCTCATAAAGCTGTCCATTGACAGTAGACACAATCTTAATATTTTTACATACATAATCAAAGCTGAATGAGAGCATGATCCGGTTCACGTTTGTCATTTAAAAATTGCTTACTAAAATGAAGTTAAAATTTGAGTTTAAAATTTAACTCCAGTTTAACTCCTGATGTCAAGATGTTGCATATTTTATCAACGCTAAAAGAAACCATGATATACTTATTTTTAATGTACATATGAAAACATTTTAGCCTCCCTTTCTCACAACAAAAATGTTCTAAGGAAGGAAACTTCAAACACCATTTATTATGTGGTTGAAGGAACACAAAATCTATGCACAAAGTCCATATAAACAATGAACTAAATAAGAACTTCATGAAACAAGAGAAAGTTAGAGAAGAAATTAGTAGGTGCTGACATACAAAAAAGCAGTGAACCAAAAAAACATGGTTCGTAACATAACAAAAACCTACTCTATTTTAACAAAAAAAAAACCTGCCTAACCTATAGCTCGGGGCCTCACAAAATCCCGCTAAAAGCGCTGATTACCATAGATACAATAGTTGAATATCTCTGAAAAAGAATGCAATGAACATATTTCATAGATTTGATTCCTACTTTGTAACTGGAACTTGAATTTGTTTGAATGTCAATTTACACAGTCATTTTGTCGTAAAAGTTGCTTTCATTAAGAGAAAATATCTCAATAATTCTGTCTTTTGATTGCTCTCACCAATGATGGTTTTTCTGAACCCTAATTCTAATCTAAATGTCATTTTCAATTGCAGAGACAAGTTAGACTTGTGAACCTTAAATGGTTTTGATGTTAAATTGCACCGTATATTTATTTCCTGCTTGTTGAAACTATCTCATGATCAGTTTTCCTTCCACACAAGACAAAAATTTCATACAATGCACGTCAATCTACCATCACCAGCACCTGCGTCCCAATGAATTCACACATGATGCTCTCTAAACTGAGTTGCATAATACTCCACTCATCATTCACAGTACAAACCTGCATCTTTACACCAGAAAAAGTTGCTTCAGAAATAAATTTCTCCTATTTTACCAATGGAATTTCTGATGACAAGCTTTTAAAAAATTTTTATGTCTGTAAACCATACTTATCAAGAGTTGTAAATTTATAATATTGGATTGGATAATATTTCCATTTGTAACACTTTCACTGTGACAATAACTACAAATGACATGTTTAACTTCCTCATAAAGCTGTCCATTGACAATAGACACAAACATTATTTTCTTACATAATCAGAGCTAAATTAAAGCACAATCCAATTCACGTTTGTTATTCAAAAATTGCTTGCAACAAATAGAATAAAATTTGAATTTAAAATTGAACTCAGGTTGAAGTCCTGATATCAAGATGTTATATATTTAATCAAAGCTAAAGGAAGACATGATCTAGTTTTTTTTTATGTACATATAAAAAATATTTAACCTCTTTTTCCCACAACAAAAATGTTTCCAGAAAAGAAAAATGAAAGCACCATTTAGTATGTAGGATATGCAAAGTCTAAACACAAGGTACATACAAACATAAGCTAAAAAAAGTTCCTGAAACAAGAAAAAGTTAAAATTAAAGTATAGGTGCTGACATACATGACAGCAATGAACAAAAAACATGGTCTGCAACAAAATAAAACCTACTCTATTTTAACAAAAAAGAAACCCTGCCTAACCTTCAACTTGGGCCCGCTCATAGTACCCCTGGGAGCGTCAATTCCCATAACTTTAAGAGTTGTATCCCTCTATGAAGTTTGATCTAGTTAATAAATCTCTAATATTTCCAAAATTAATTACTAAAACTTAAGTTCAAATTGAACTAAAATATTACAATGTAGTTTTATGTGCTCCACTTGAAGTGTTCAAAGAGCAGGGACATGCAATTGATTGGGCATTTATTTTGGTGACCGTTATTTCATTTGAACTCACAATATTCTGTAAATGTACAAGTTTCTAATGAACCAAATAAAATGTTAAACACTGCAAATGAATAACATTAAATCTGAACCGAAACCTGCCCAAAACTTAATGAATGGGACTGCTGTTGAAATAAATTCAGATTTAAACTCACATAACTGTGATTGTAAAAACAATTTCTCAGCATTTCACACACACTAAAATTTCATCAGACACATTACATGAACAAAATTTGATGGTTCAAGCTTGAGCCAATATCCAAAGCAACTACAAATGTATGATACTATTAATCTATTTAGAGTTTTTGTGATACTATGCATTAACAGTAGTCACAAACTCAATTTCTTCAACACATTAACTGCCATGTCAACCACCTATGATACACAAGCAACAATTTTCCTAATACAGCTGACCATCCAATACTGGATACATGCTCACTAAAAATTGCGCGCTGACACGTCAACTGTCACAATTCCACCTTGAGTTCAATAGTCAACTCAAATTTTGCTTCGATTCCAGTGAGCAATTTTGAAATAGTAAACAAAAAGTGAATTGTGCCTTAATTGAACTTTAATTCAATATTCATATAACTAAATATGAGACCAATGGACTGTCAGCAACATTATAAAAATTGCCTCCATATACTAGCGGTGGTTTACATAGCGGTTAATGTGTCAAAAAATTGAGTTTGTGACTACTGTTGATAAATAGCTTTACAAAAACTCTACACAACCTAATAGTATCAGTATCATAATATTGTGCACCTATTCAGTCCTATGAAATCTAAAGAGTGTGAACCACTGAAAAATTGTTCATAGAATCACAGTCATATAGGTTTACAATCCTAAATTCATGTCAACAGCACCACTATGTTCAAGTATTACTCAAGCTTGTATCAAATATGAAGTCATTATTTTGCAGTATTTAAAATTGTACTTGTAAAATTAAAACCAATACTATCATAAAATAAGGTGATTTCAAATGAAATTTCAGACACCAAAAAAAAATCAATTGAATGTTCTAGCTCTTCTACAACTTTCATTGCAGCAAATGAAACTGAAATGTATTGTTTGACTCAAATTAAAAAATAAGAGTAATTCATGCTAAAAATAAGAATGACTTATTGGTATTTGTGAAAGAAAATGAACATTTGGTTTATCAATCTTTTGTGCTTCATTGATGGTAATTAAAGCAAATAAACAATTTTCTTTCTATGCACTTTTTATCCCAAATGAGTATGTAACAATTAAAGCTGTTGCTTGGCTTCCGCATTTCTATTCTTTAAGGCTCATAAAATTCAGTTTTAGGGAAAGGCCTTTAATAAACTGTCCCTTCTGACATTTGTAATACACTTGGATGATCATTACCTTCAATTACTTTGGGTTGCTTCAGATTGATGCAAATTACTTTAGGTTAGTTTAGGTTACTTTAGGCTCTTTTAGGTACCTTAAGGTTGATTTAAGTTACCTTACTTTGGATTATTTTAGTTATGTTACATTCATCACTGCTATAACTTGTTAAATACTCATTTGCAACAAAAAAAACATCAAATAAAAATTCTTCACTTTATCCAATTGCCTATATTCAAGCACCAAAAATTGAAAAATAAAATTCATTCTCCTGTCTTCTACATTTACCAATTGATCAACTAGATCATGCTTTCATTTGCCTGCAATTAAATATTCAACACTTTGACAGTCATGGATTAAACATTAGTTCAATATGAAACTCAAATTTCAACTTAATTGTAGTGCAGCAACAAATGTGAACTGGATCGTGCCATCATTTAGCTTTGATTATACATGTAAAAAAATTGAGTTTGTGTCTACTGTTGATGGACATGTTTATGAGATATCTTAACACATGCCAACCGTAGCTTTTGCCACAATCCAAGTGTTGAAACTATAAAAAATGTAGAATGTTGTAAACATCACAAATTACGGTATATGCAAAGGAAAAAACAGTGATTGATTTCTAAATTTTTGGTGCTTCAACCTAAATAATTAATCAAAATAAAACATTTTTCTTCCATGCACTTTTTGTCGCAAATGAATAATTAACAAATTATAGCGATGACATAATGTAACATCACTGATATAATCTAGACTAGAGTAACCTAGAATAATCTGAAGCAACCTCAAGTGACCTAAAATAACAATCACTCGAGCGCATTACAACCATCCCTTGGGAGAATCCATCAAGTGTCCTCCCCTCAAACCCATTTTTCCCACGCTTTAAACAATAGAAATGCAGCACATAAGCCATAGCTATAAGTCAAATACTCATGGACAATAAAAAACTTATGAAGAAAAATTAATTCTTATGATCCAATTACCAATATTAAACTACCATAAATTAAGAAATCAATTACTGTCCTCTCCTTCACAAATACCCAAATTTACATTAAATCTTCATGCATATAACTTAAAAACCTCCTCATGTTTCTGCAGCTTTTTATATCACACACATTTCAATTAATAGAATAAAATTAATTTATTCCTAATGCAATCTTCTATCATGTACACATACAAGTTTTGTGAAATGAATTATGATTGAACAATTATGCAACTCAATTTAGCAAGCATCACACTAGAATCCCAACACGCAAATGCATGTGATGATACACTAGCATGCATTGCAAGAATTTTTTATTGTGTTGTCACAAAAACTGATTTAAGATAGTAACAATGAGCAGGAAATATACATTGCGATTCAACATAAAAGCAATTAAAGCTACATAACTCAGCCAATTGAATATGAAATTTACATTAGAAATAGGCTTCAGAAAAATCAACAGCATTGAGAACAATCTAATGACATAATTATGATAATATTTTTCCACAATTTAAGCTACTCTCACAATAAAATGACTTTAAAAATGAGAATTGATATTGAACTACAATTACACACAAGCCAACAAATCAAAAAAATAGGTGCATTACATCCAAGATAAATACCAACAAATTTCAGGCCAACCAAGCTTATAGATACATGCTGACTAGGACCGTGCGCTTACACGTTGACCATCACGGGTTCACCTAGAATTCAAACATTTACTAAAATTTTAGGTAAATTGGGTAAATGTAATGGAAAGACCAGTAACTGATTCCCCAACTTGTGGGGCTTGAACCAAAGAAATTGCATCAAAATAAGCAATTTTTCTTCTTTGCACTTTCCCTCACAAATGGGGATTTAACAAATTGTAGCAGGGCAAATCGTAACTGAAATAATCAAAATAAAAGCAACCTTAAGTAACCTGAAGCAACCTACGGCAACCTAAAATAATCTAACATAGCGTTCACTCGGGCGCATTACGAAAGTCTGAAAAGAAACCATTAAGGATCCTATCTTCAGAACAATTTTTCCCAAGCTTCAAACAAAAGAAATGCAGTAGGTAAAGTATAACTTGTAATGTAAACAAATATAACTAGTTAAATACTCATTTACAGGAAAATGCGTATATAAGAATAATTGTTCATTTTGATCGTATTACCGATGATCGACAACCAAAAATTAAAAAATTAATTGCTGTCCTCTCCTCCACAAATACCATCAATTGTAGTAACAATTTTGAAATAGTAAACTTGAAATGGATTGTGCCTCAATTTAGCTTTAATTAAATACATATGAAAATTAAATCTGTGACTACTAGACAGTCAGCAATATTATGAATTTGCCTTCGTGTACCACTTATAGCTCACATGGCAGTTAACATGTTCAAACAAATTGAATTTGTCACTAAGGTTAATAAAGAATATTACAAAAACTATACACAACTTAATCTGTATCATATTATTGTGCAATTATTGTGTCAGAATATCTAATGGGGGTGAAGCACTGGAAAATTGTTCATATAATCACAGCCATTTAGATTTATAGTCATAAATCTTAATCAATACCAGACCTATTGATTAATTATGGCTGAAACTTCAAAATTTATGTAAACAATTTCCAATACTAAATTTATTTCCTTCATTATAATCAAGGTAAATGTTGAAGAGTTGACCATAATTGATTTTCCACTTTTTGATGGCTAAATATTTTTCATGGGATCAAAATAAACAGGTTTTCTTCAATGCAATTTCCATCGCAAATGAGTATTTCACAAGTTATAGCGTATAGTTATAGTTTTACAAGTTATTTGAGGCAAAAAAAAATAAAGAAGGGAAAAACACCCTATGACAAACAAAGAGGTTGGGTCGTGAGGGGTAGCCGCAGTTCTTCTATTGAAAATTATAAATAATGGTTTCTTATGACGTCCATTTACATCAACTCCAAGGAAGGTGGCTGCCGCCATGGCGCTACCTGGTACCCAAGACGGCGGCAACCATCTTGGAGTCAATGTAAACAAACGTCACTAGAAACCTTTATTTATAATTATCACTAGAAGAAATGTGGCTACCCCTCATGACCCAACCTATTTACGTTTGTAATAGGGTGTTAGCTTCTGTTATTCATTTAATTTGGCGCGATTGCCAAAGTTGATTACTTAACTATTTACTGCTCCAAACACTGCAGTTGTGGTAAGTAATTCATTCCTAGAACTCGTTCAATAATTATTTCTGGAAAAAAGTGAAAAGAAAATGAGTGGTTCGTATACACATAATTAACTATGTTTAGGCATCCAAAAGTAAGAAATCAACTAAGGTCAACTCATCAACATTTACCAAAATCAATATAATTTAGTTATATGGTAAATTTGAATCAAATTGCGGTAAATGTTGAGGACTTGACAATAATTAATTTTCGAATTTTTGATGCCTAAATATTGTTAATAAAATCAAAGAGACAAGTTTTCTTCAAGGCACTTTCCGTCGGAAACGAGTATTTTAAAAGTTATAGCGGAAAATGAGTTACCGGAACTCCAGTGTTTGAGGCAAGAATAAATAAATAAAGGAAGCATCACCCTATTACAAACGTAAAGAGGTTGGGTCGTGAGGGGTAGCCACAGTTCTTTTAGTGAAAATTATAAATCAATTCAAATTCTACTATGCATAAGCATAGTTAATGAAATGAGTTATATTGTTGATGCGAAAGACTTAATTCGAATCTTCCCTGATACGTCGAACCCATACTATACCGGAATTGAAGTCACGTACAAACCTGCGATCACCTCAAGGTTGCCAGTTACGTCAAAGCAGCGGTGATGGCTACATTTGTTTTGTATCATTCGATGTAATGGGTCGGTTACAACCTTTGTTTAAAATTTTCACTGAAAGAACTGTGGCTACCCCTCACGACCCAACCTCTTTACGTTGGTAATAGAGGGTTTGCTTCTCTTATTTATTTTTTTGTGCCTCAAACAGTGGAGTTATGGCAAAGTCGGCTTGGTTAGCGCGCGACAACGCCTGTTTACTTTCACGTCAAACAGCGCGGTATATTTTTCCCCGCCTCAAACACTAAAGTTCCGGTAACTCATTTACCGCCATAACTTGTAAAATACTCATTTCCAACAAGAAGTGCATTGAAGAAAACTTATTTATTTTCATCTCATTAACAATATTTAGGCATCCAAAACTAAAAAATAAATTATGGTCAAGCCCTCAACATTTACCCAAATTACTGACACCAAAATAAATTCTCGATTGCATGTCCCATCTCAAGCTCTCCAACACTTTGACTGTAACAAACACATCTACATTGTAATATCTAACTGAAATTTAACATTGATTGTGATAATTCATGTAGGATATCTTCAAGATTTATTTTCTAAATCATGCTTTCATTTACCTTCAATAAAGTTTTTCATACCATGACTGTCATGGATTAAACTGAAGTTCAATTTTAAATTCAAGTTTCAATTCAATTGTGGTAAACAATTTCAAAATAGCAAACATAAACTGAATTATGCTACCATTCAACTTTGATTAGGTATAATAGGAATTTGAATTTGTTTCTACAGTCAATGAACACATTATGAGAATTCTCAACAATTGCTATCTGTACCTTTTGTCACAGTCAAAATGTAACAACTAAAGAAAACTAAAGAATGTTTCAAATATTTTTTGTTTTTCTAAGCAATAGGTAGCCTAAAGAATTTTATGTGACATAAATTCCAAACAAATAGAATTAGTTTTAGGTGAAAATTATTCAAAATATTTTTCTTTTGTTAAAATATTGATGATACAGCAAATATGAGCACAGAATTTTTGGTCAATATTGACTTGATCATCGTCAATGAGTTGTATTTCATTGCCATAGATAGGTAATATGAAAAATTTTAAGACGTTTTACATAAATGACTTTCTGCTTGCTGATGAGTTATTTTCAAATTATTAAACTTTGAAATTGGCTTCCGCGCTAAGAAAGCAAGCTTGCCAAGCAAAATTTAAATAATGCAAAAGCTAACCCCTATTGAAACCTAGAAAAGTTGGTTCCTCAGGAGGTGCCATAGTTCTTCCTAGTGAAAATTATAAATAAAGGTTTTTTCATACTTCAAATAACTTCAGACTTAAATGAATAAAAAATTACAAATCTGCGAGCACGATGCCATTCATGTAAAACGGTTTTAAACAAGTTCCTTTGGCGATTCCTCCGCATGGAATTTTTCATTTCCGGAAACTAGTTAAAATACAAATTTTGACATCAATTTTAATTTTTTTTTCAAATCATTTCATCTTCAAATTTGTTGTGAACAAAGAATAATGTTCTAAATTTGTCTCAACATTGCTGTCAACATTTTTGGCTTATGTGCAACATGATTCTAACCTAAATGTAATTTTTATAACAATATTTGGTAAATCTGAAGGAGATGACAGTTGTCGATTTTGTAAATTTCGATGCCTTAGCATAGTTAATTAGATCGAAATAAACAAGTTTTCTTCTATGCACTTTATGTCTCAAGTGAGTATTTTATTAGTTATAGCGGTAAATGACTTACCGCAACTCCAGTCTTTGAAGCGGAAAGAAATTCTTTGATCGAGTTGTATGGCAATACTGCAATGGCGTCTCGCTTCCAGCGCACTGTCTTGAAAGACGAAACCAAACCTACCGCTATACCTCGTTAAATACTCATTTGACGAAATGAGTGTATAGAAGAAAAGTGGTTTATTTCAATGTTTTTACCATGTTTCAAGCAACAAAAATTCGAAAATCGACGAGCTGTTCATTCGAGCGCATTCGTCATCAATGACGAAACTAAACTTACCGCTATAAATTGTAAAATACTCATTTGAGACAAAAAAATTAAAGAAGAAAACTTGTTTATTTTGATTCAATTAATTAGGTTCAGGCACCAAAAAGTGAAAAATCGACAACTGTCAAGTCCTTCAGATTTACCCAATATTTATAATATTTAATTCATGCTTTCAATCATTTTCTGAAATATACTGTTCCGATCACATATTAACCATTTCATGTAAAAATTATGCCTCAGAACACGATCACTCATGTATGTCTCAAACTTCATTAAATAACATTAAATATTTATGTACACTTCAAAATACCTTCGTAATAAGATGCCATAAAAGTCCTTGAACGTATTCAAGCCCACTAGTACGACTGCTATTGAAATCAATTTAATTATATATAGACTTACCTGGATGTGATTGTATCAAGTTTTGTAAGCTTCAACTTGATATTAGAAGCCGACAATGCCGGTTGATATTCACCGAGCCCTATATCACTGTTCAGGGTACCACACACCGGAGAGAACAAACACCTTGAAATTGGCGCTAACCAGCCATCTAGTCAATGCGTAATGCTGCTATCACGAGTACAAAAGACGAAACTATGACGGAACGATGGATTATTTGTAGATATTTGCCATGAAAATACACCACCTCAAAAGAAACTTGAACGAATAAGAATAATTATTATTCTTTTATCTGTGAAAAGTATGTTCAATTCATTTTTTCTCAATACTTAAAAGTCATTTACAACGGCGTTTAAAGCAGATTCGGTTTGGCGTTTTTTGTCTTTTCCTACTTTTGGCTCAACAAAATTTTAGGAATAACGATAAATTCTCATTTAAATTTTTAATTACCTACAACTTATCAACCATCTCTTGGGCTATAAAATGTTATAAAATTATATTTTTTAATTAATTAGCTCATGAAAGACTCAATCTATTTTGCACGTCACGTATGGCGTGTCTATTAATACGCCGCATAACGTTCATTATTTGTACGCCTCAAGTGGTTATGTCTATTAGTACGCCTCGTATGGTGTACCTATTTGTACGCCTCGCATAATTTGTCTATTAATACACCTTGTATAATATATCTATTAGAACACCTCGTATGGCTTGCCTATTAGTAAACCACGTATAGACTGTCTATTAGTACTCCTCGTATAGTACATTTCTCTAATGATGTCTTATATTAAAAAAATTCTAAGACACTATATGTTTGTGATATATCTCATGTACCAACCTGCTTGAAAATTAATGTTTTTCTTTCTTTCTTTCTTTCTTTCTTTCTTTCTTTCTTTTTTCTTTCTCTTAAAACACAACTTCTTTCCATTTACTTTCTATTGGCACTTACCCATTCATGATTGAAATGTGGGATTTCTAATTTGAATGAACATGGATACTGAATCTTTGAAGATTTTTAACTAGCATGAATTTTTAGCTTCTGTGATAAAATTAATAAAAGTCCACTACACTTGCATCTACAAACAGTAACATTTAATACGCGAGTGCACTAATATTCATGTTCAAACCATTCATATTTTTTGAACCACTTCGTATAAAAAAATTCTTTACAATTTATCTTCATAATAAATATTAGAAAGAGACGAAATTTATCTCGATAGACTATATATATTAGTATTAATGTTTATTTTGTTCCATTTTTATACAACAATCCCGTTTTAAAGTCCAAGCCAATGCGCATTTTCTCAATGAAAGCGAAAGACTTGCACGAATAGTTCCAGCTGTTGATACAGCGTGCACAACATAAACCTATTGCTTTCTCTTCTTTTTTTTAACAACTCTTCAAAAATATGAATCACAATAGAGTCCTCAAAATTATATTTTCGATGAATTGTTCTACAACGTAAGAAAGTGTAGTCTCGCGATAACCAAAGTTTCCCAGACAATTCACCATGTAGAAATACGACCGACTATCTATCTACTTACGCTAGTGTCATTTCTCAAAGCATAATTTTCACGATCCATTGCGCAATTGCTGTTTCAATTCCTCAAGTTAAATTGATGCAGAAAAATACATTCACCTAAGGTCAAATATGTAAAATTAAATTATTTTCAGCCGTTCTCTACAAAGCCGTTAATCATGATAAACACTTCCATAATCCGATGGAAAATTCCAACTTTACTCGTAAATCCGTACCACGACATTCGTCATCCTAAATATAATATTTGATGCCTCTGCTCATAAAATTTACGACTTCAGTTGTTTATCTAATTCATTTATTATATTACACCCAACGACGATGTTGTTCTTGTTTCACATTTATAACTTACATATGCAAATACGAAACATTACCATCATGGTTTCGAAAAATATTCAGGATAAAATCAAAACGCAGAATGTGGCTCTAATTTCAGCGAATACGGTGTCTTAAGTTTTACGCCAGTAAAATCACGGTTGAAAATTTGAATTCGACTCTAGCAATTCAATGGAAATAAAATACACTAATGCTTTGACACTATCAAACAATTCAATGTCGTCCCATAACATTGGAATCATGCATCATTTTCAAACGAGACCTTGAAAGTCTTTTACTTATACAAAAGAAAATTGTAACCAATGAACAACTAATTTAACTTTATTTTAACGATTTAAATTCATACCTACTCTAGAATACATTGCCTTCAATCATTTCATTGAAATACTTTTTCGCATTTCAAATACATTGCTGTCAATCATTTATTTTTGATTAATTTTATTGGCACTACAATAATCATGTGTGTGTATCATTTAATTGTATTAATTTCATAATATTTTAAATACCAGTGATGTACTATCTTTTTATCCCATCTATATTAAGATGCTGTTTTTTTCTTCTTTCCATTGTTACATCCATTCTTTACATAAACACTGAAAAATCTTACACCGCAGAAATTTTTCGTATTTTCATACAAACGCTTAATTCCATCATATTGTAAACATAATGTAATCGCTGCTTCAGCCATTGATTTCCATTTGAGGCCAAGGCCGCCGAAATTTTTTCGGCTAATATTACCAATACTTCCATGAAAACGTACCACAAGTTAGTGAAACGTGCCAAGTTTTATTATCTATTAATAAAACATAATTGTGAAACGTTCCACTTACTTTTTCAATTACAATAAAACTTCCACTTTTTTTCTTCCTTTTTAAAGTAGCCTACCTATGTTCTTATATTCGATTATTGATACAGCTCACGTGGCGGCTCCCGTTTTTTGCAGCCTATGTCCTTCAACATAAATTTTGATTGCATTAATGCATTTATTAATGCCACTTTAATTAGTTCTTGTTTTTTCTTATCATGTTGTTAACTAAGGCTTGAAATATCCTCTCAAACTCTCAACTTCAGCAAAGAGAGTGATGAACGCTGCATCATGAAGAGTTAACAACGAATGAATGGAAATAAAATCAAGACGTGACGTACAGAATAAATCAACATACTCATTTCTCAAATGCTCGTCAGTCTGAGTCAACGAAACGACATCATAGATGAATATTTTTTAGCAAATAACGAAACTAATATTGCAATACAATTTTCAACTCTCCATATTTATATGTATTGTACACATAAAACTTTCAACTGTATAAGTGCAGCGTGGCACTGGCGACGATACGAGTTCCCCAAACTTCTAACTAATATCAAAAACGTTGCGTAAAATTGAAGGAATACATATTTCGCTTAATTTACCTGTCATATACATGAAAAAATTTGTAACCACCAAAATTAAACAGAAACAAACATCGGCATCTTTGGGATGCTTTATTTCCAATCAAGCCTGATACATATGATCTAAGCATTGGTTTTTCAAATGTCTTATAACTAACACTATATATAAGACACCATGACGGTTCCCCCGTAAAGCCAATACCCATTTCCGAAACCTGGGTTGAGTGAGCTATTGTGCTTGAACATTCCCTTATACCCAACAGTGAAAATCGCCGCGCCAGCTCCGGGATACAAACCCTCGTCTCCAACATACAAGGCCGATCCCTTAACCACTGTGCCACGGCGAGCACACACAAGTCAAATAACCATTCCCTAATTTTTTATCAATTTTCTAAATATTTGTATTCACCACACGTTTCGACCTGTCGAAAATGACCCAAAAAACTGCTCAGAACACGTTCCCCTGACTAGAAAACGGCAAAAACATGTATAAATATAAATTAACCCATATATCAAAAAGTTTTAATAAAAAAATTTTTGTCGACTTAATTCACAGCACGCTCTTGATTGCGCTTCTTTTTGAGCCTAAAAACAAGTTTCTGGCTAATTTCCAAGTGCCATTTTTCATAAATTTAATCAAGTATTGAATTTTCGAAAGTTTCTTCTTTTCCCCCAAATATCGATTGAACCATTTTCAAAATGTAACCATACAAAATTCTCTTCGATTTCTAGATTGTATCCAAATTTCAGACTTCTACCTTCAATGCCGACGAAAATATACCTCATTGAAATTTCCATCGATTCCCGACCGAGTTTATCACTCAATTAGCCATGGCAATTTGAAAACCATAATTTGTGTCATGAAACCCATTCATTCTATACGAATGTAAAGTCATATATCAACCGCCTACTGATAAAAGTACTTTTCGTCGAAATTGAAATCCTGCAGAAAACGTTTTGTGCGTGTGTGCGAATAGGAAGGGTGGATTTCCTAAACAAATTCATGCCAATGACATTTTACCCCCATATATGGTCCATTTCTTCCCGAAAAACATTAGAAATTCAACCCTCGCGTCGGATACTATGACACAAATGATTTAGAACGCTCAAAAAGTTCTGCATAGTCATATTCATTCGAATGAATGTGTTACTTCCCATTGCACTCAAATTTCATCAAATTAGATGCATATCATGGGCGGCGACAATTTTCCGTGTTTCCATAAATATGCTTCAACAACTTACCAAAATAGAACCCTCAACCTAGACTGAGAGAGAATTTACAAATTATTTGAAATCAATATGAGTGATGACAACTTACTTTTCGTAAATAACAAATATGAGACCTGCAAACCATCTCATGAAAAATCCATACATCTCGGGGACACAAGCGCACGTGTATTGACAATATATAAACCGCATCCGAGCCATAAATTAAAGTCCACTCATGCCCACATTGAGCGATCGAATTCAGCAAGCAATTAATGAGACTGTGATCCGTCCCAACAATCTTCTTACATTCCCATTCACAATAAAAATTCACCTCTGCAGAATACTGAGAGAAAATTTTCATTTCCAAACGAACCTCGAATTTCATTTTTCAATCGTCAAAATTGATGAAAGAAAAATTGCCTCAAAGTACGCTCTTTAATAATCGACAAATCCACCATGATACACTCTTTCTTCAATGAGAATATAGGCATGATCCCAGAATACTCCTTTTCCAAGGAGCTCATTCCATATCGAAATCGAATGTTTATTTTCTTCAACATGCATACAGTACGAATTACCGATTCCCAACGTAAAACTACGCTGATAAACTCACAACACTCATTTTGCCTAAATATCGAGTGATTCTGGAGCCTCATTAATCTCATTTATCGAGTATTATACGGTTTGTATCGTCTCTGTGACCATTTCAACAAAATCAGTACCTGGCAACTGCAAACACTCGTATTCTTCATCAAAGACCGACTCGACTCTGTTCATTTCGAAAACAGCGAGGAAATGCGAGCGATTTTCAATATCACTCACTCGTAATGAGTGAGAGCCTCTTTCAATTCATGAATTTCGATTACGTGCTGACACTTTAATTGCGCACAAGAGAAATTCTCACACCCAAAGATGGAAACAAATGGCATCTATTTATCGCCCGAACGTCGACAAAATTCACAACTGATAGTCATATTACGTAAAAATGAGTTAAATTTACGTTATATATATACACAAATGACTCCCTGATGTTCTTACTCGTTAACACTGTGCTAAAAACGTGAGAAATTTCTTCGGAAAGATATCCATTCAAAAATTTCGGTTTCAAAGTAACAACACTCTGACGTGACCGCCGCCAGCTCACACACTTTGCATCAGAACGGGCAGAAGCTGGACTTGAAAAATTTCGACACAAAATTCAATTTCGAGTTCCCATCGTTGATGGAGGTGAAAAACATTACGTATAGGTAAATCGTCAATTTCCAACACATTTCATCTCTATAAAATTTCTTGTGGAACGCCTCTAAAGTCCTCAAATAATTAAAAATTACCGCATCATCAAATGAGTGAAATATGAGCGACTAAAATTGAAGCTTTTTCGCTTGACTCTCGGAACAAGAAATATTTCTAGCGACTCTAAAGACACTACCTTGCCCTCAAAAAATAGCCGCGGGCCCTCGAATGAGTGTAAAGTGAACAAAACTCAAATCACTCATACTCCATCAATAAGCTCTCAAATTGAAATTGCTTAGAAAAAAATTCCAATAGTTTGCGCTTTCACACTGTTTCGAGTTGAAAAAAACCAAAAAAAATAGTTTTCTATGCCCTATAATGCAAATCGCTATCACTCGGGGAAACATAAATCGAGCGATATGAGCAAAATCGCAAAAATTGGCTATTTCCTGAACTACTGGGAATTTCGCTCTGAAAATTTCACTGAACACGTAAAATGATGCGACAAACAAAACATCTTAAATGAATTTTTCTGTGCGGGCCACAGAAATTTTTTGAGCGGCGAAAAATCGAAAATCACGCATTTTTTGATGAGCTGCTGCGGCCAAACGGTGGCATTTTGAGAGCTCCCAATCCTGTGAGTCGTAGGTATTGTTGATGTGAAGCTCTCATAAAATTTTGAAACTTCCACGTGCAGTGGATAAGCCATTAGGAGCAATCAAAAAATCTGACCGAAAAAACGCTTCATTTTACACTCCACTTTGAAGTCGAAAAAAAAAAAATCTATCCGTCGAATTTTTCTGAGCCAAACTTTTTGAATGAACCAAAGTGTTTTCTGTGAGGTGTTGAAAAACCAGACCTCTCACTCTGAAACAGAAAAACTGAGACTGTTTGGCGCAAAACTCATTTTTTTTGAGGTCTTTTTTGAGAGGCATTTTCTCGCAAAATTATGCACCCAGATTTTTTGTGATTTTTTTCTAGAGAGATATTTGCAACCTCTACAAGATATCAAAATTCGAAAACTTTTCCGCCGCTGGCCTGGCCAGAAAAAAATCGCAAAAAATCGACCCTTTTTTGGCATGCTTTTTTTGGGAGGCTCTAGCAAAAAATTTTTCTCTATGCCAAACGTTTCAAGTTTTTGGCTGAGGTGTACCGCTACTCTAACTACCCAAAAATGAAATTCGCAGACCTCTAGGACTCATAGTTGAAAACTTTTAAATGTTTGAAAATGACCAAAAATAATCACTTTTTTTTCGATTAAAGCATTTTTATGGGCCCAATCGAGCCGAGAGGCGGTTCTTGGGGGTTTCCCCCGATCCCCGACCTGGCCCCGAAGTTTGAGCCCGCTACGACCCCGCGTTCTGGTACTTTACTCGTGTTTCCCCTCGGAGTAGCATATGACTGTTTTTCAATCCCACACAAGCACCTCCACAAAAGTCCCGATCTAAACCTAAACGCGGATTTCGATTCTGGTTTTTTCCCACATTTCGGAGGTGCGCCGCTAGTAACCAGGCACAGCCCGCTAGGGCGAACACAGACATTCCTCTGTACAACACTATCATAGCAATGAGATACACCATCGTGTCAAATGCCAAAATAATATATGTATCAAAATGCAAATCATAGCAATGAGATACACCATCGTGTCAAATGCCAAAATAATATATGTATCAAAACGCAATGCTATTTACTTCAATTTCTATGTTTAACTTTCAAACACCACAACCATTTCATTTTTCAACACTAATCTCTATTCAACACTAATCTCTATCTCTAATCACTAATGCTCAATTGACGAAACGAATCACCACAATTCAGAAGACACCCACTTACAGACAACATCGTCTCACAAAACAAACCAATATACAACGTCTGTCACTCTAAACTCTATGTCGAACTTGAAAACACCACAACAATTTCATTTAGCAAAAGCAATATCATTCACATATATACTAACAGTAATATCAACCTAACCTTGCCACTAACAAACTGGTGCGAAAGTAGTTCTCTCTAAACCATTCACATGAAAAACACAGCCTATCCAAAACGATATGATACCCTCATTCATAGTATTACACTGACTAAACGTATGTCTTACAACCAAAAAACTGGTGAAAAATCAATTCACCAAACCATTCCCATGCTCATAACAGCCTAACCAAAACGATGGCACCCTCATTCGTAGTATTTCACTGACTATACGTATGTGTTACAGCTCATCAAATCTTTAAATCTGTTTGCGTGTCACACTCTATCTAAAGTAATATAACGTACTCTAAGCCAACCTAACTCAAGGCAAAGTCACCTAACCTCAACTAACATAGTCTAAAATCACCTAAGCAAACCTGATTTAACGTAACCTACTTTAACCTAACTGAAATTAACCTATCTTGCTCCAAATATGACTTGAATTAACTTACTCGACACACACTTCCAACTCACCTACATACAACTAAACTTAAATAATTCAGGGTGTCCTGTCCTGTTCTATAGTTCAAATTTCGGTCCCACGTATTTTACCTTATTTAATTCTTATGTCTTTGCCATTATTCCTCAAGAATTCATAATCTCTTTGTACGCTAACATCCTTCCATCAAATTCTAAATAATAACCACTTAAAATCCTAATGGTCAAATAACGAAAATGCGTTCCATTACTATTTCGCCAGCAGAGACATTCTGGCTGCTATATTTTCTCGTTCAATTATATGGAATAGGGTCTGCTTGAATTTGTTCAAAATTTTACCTCACGAAATATTGTGACGAAACATTTCTTACATTTTGGTTTATTCATCGGTTCGCATCACTAGACTTTCCCTCTGTTTTGAAGTTGACAAGTTCACTTCGTTCTAATCGACAATTCATCAAATATCCAACCTACATACTCCAAAGAAATTCGATGTCACGAAGAAATGATGACGTCACAGCGATGCCAATTGGGAAATATTACATAAAATCTTTATTTTGCCAATAAGCTAATTTTCAAAATTCAAGTCTAAAGCTTTACGGTCCAAAAATCGTAATCAAACACTTATCATTAACAATTCATTATAGGGCTAGCAATCAAAGTCTCTTAACTGTGCATCACAAATCGGTAAACGAATATATACACACCGCGCTATCGCGCTAAGTTGAAGGCCCAAGAAATAAACTCTCCATTTTGGGAACGCTTGGCGAGACCTGAAGCTCTCGCCAAGCGAAAGCGTTTTTGTGTTGAAGTCAGTAAATACAAAGAAAGAACGCATTCACAGCAAATCTCTTGGAAACTTTCAACAATATTTGCGCATTTGGCCTTCAGCTACAATTTTGAGTGCACTTACAACTTACATTCCACTAAAAGCTTTCTAATGCATCATTGACAAGAAATTCATCTCTTCAAATCAGAAATCAAACTTAGCAAGTCCACATTCATTACGACAACATCATATCCGAACATATTCCTCACATTTCTCAAGCAAATGAATCTGTCAACAAATGCGGCTATAGCTTAGAATCACTTATATTTCCCAATAGACATTATTTTCACCACAACAATCAATTCTTTCAGGAATGTGAACAATTTGAACCTCTCTCTAATCTTCTATTTCTATTATTCATCGATACAGAAACCTTCAATTAGGCTGAGTGGAATTTATAAAACATTCTTGCAAATATATCACTTATACCATTTCGAATTTCATAAATAACATCATTCAAACATACAAAACCTGCAAAATATTTGGTTGTCTTCGGGGACAAATATTCACCAAATATTATTCATCAGTTAGAACCTCGTAATGTTGTCTATACTCACTCAAATGATGACTTCCTGAAACTCACGCATATGCAATGTGAGCGATTTTGAGGCCTTCAAACAACGAGTTTTAATTATTATTATTATTGCAGATCGAATTTTTCGTGAACACTTTACAGGTTCTTGGTCGTGAAGATCCACCAATTTTACATCCCAACAATAAAAAGTTATGATACAAATATTCACTCAAACTATACCCTTCCTAGAAAATGCCTCGTTCAATCAAAGCATATATGTCGACATGAACCATTTTCGTGTTGTTTGAACCAATATATATCGAGAGATTCGTTCCTCAATGAGCTTTATTAATTTAGAAAATGAAAAGTCAAATTCTTGGACTATGAGCTCTTTCAATTTCAATTTTTTAACGTCATAAAACAAGTTTCAAACACTACACAAATAGCTGTGCCGAACGAAAAATATTTAGCCACTATACCTTTATACAAATGACTAATTTAAAGTGTATCACCTTTGAATTATAGTTCATTTACGAAGTTTTACGAATACGCCTTGTTTTGCGATGACACAATTTGCGATGTCGAAATATTATAGGATTGCTATAAAATTGTTCTCAAGAACGCTAGCAAAGTAGTTGCGGAATTTTTGGCGTCGAAAACTACTCGCTTTGCGTATTTGAACTCATACTACGAAGTAAGGTCGATGATGCTGACACCTTAAGGTAAAACACTAGATTGAACTTGTGATTTGTAACGTGATGGAGAGAGAGGACAACATATAATACGTCATAAAAAATAAATAAAGTCGAACTCAAATGAGCACCTCGAACGAATGAGCATCATTTCTGGTCAAAAACGCATCAAGAGCAATATTTACGCCTTTACGCAACGTTTGATTTGCGATTTATGTCACTTTGTATTACTTCAACTGGATAATTATAATACAATTATTATAAGAAGCTGAAAATTTAAGTCTCAAATACTAAACCTCATTACTATATTGCAATTCAAAGTCGCCATACCTGTGAAAATGTGTGTCTGAAATTCATGGACCTTCAAGCAGCGAAAATAAAACGCGTAACCATCATTTATTCTCCATTGCAAAACTTGTTAGAATTAAAATAATACTACCTTAAGGTGAATGAAATATTTTAAACACATTTGTTCTCCATTAATTTCCATGTAAAACCAGTTTAAACACTTGAAAAGGATTATTTACTAGTCATGACTGCAAGTTATGCGAATCTAAAAGCGAAAGAACCGAGTTCGAGTATTGAGTTCCACGTCAAAATAAATTTATAATAACTTTAACAACACTGTAGACCTATGACAAATTTGCAACACAGCCTCAAACGGTCAAAAATTGGTTGAAACTTTGAACTTTACCAATCACTCGAAATATATGGGATCAAATTCGACAAACGTGAAAACATAAGCGTCATGATGTTCAAGATCCTTATACAGCTCTCACAACTCAAGCAAGCTGGGGTGCCTCAACGCAGTCACCCATGGTTTTCATTGCGGAGACTTCAATGCCTTCATTGGAATAATCCATGTCAAAAATCTGCGGAGATTGAAAGACCTTTTCACTGGCACATTTCGCGTCCAGGGGAATTTTATTTCGAAGTTTTTTCCATTTTTCTCAAAAACTTGAGAAGCTACGACTTTGAGACAGGTATCATTATAGAAAGATGTCCTCGGGACGCATCAGTACAGAGTATTTAAAAGACCTCAAGGGTAAAGGAGGAGGCGTGAGAGGGGTAATAAAAGTCGAAATGACGTGAAAAACATGTTTTTTTCATATACATATGGAACGGTTGATGCGATCGTTCCACAAAAGTTATTTTGTATGTAGCGTGAAAAAACGAGCAAAAAGTGTTCAACAACTTTGCCTGTAAAACGAAGCGTTCTCCAATTTTTTTGGTTTAAGTGAATTTTCAGACAAAAAGGACTATTTTTAAATCGCTCATTTTGAGAAAAGTATCGCAATTGTCGCTTCATAAATTTGATAGATTTTAGAAAAAACTCCAATCTACATTCTATCAAATTTTGGGAGGCGAAAGCCCATCGAAAACGCCGCAACTGGCAGCCAAAGTGACACTTGAAAAACGGCCGTTTTTTTACCCAAAAGTTTTTCATTCATTGAACATTTTCCCTAATACTTTTCGAAGTAACGATCACACCGTCTTAAAGCCCGACATTTTCTCTATCAGCTCCCACCAAGTCAGCTCCTCCGACGGCGCAATCAAAAAATTCTTCATGTTTGAAATGACCCTATTTTCGGTCGGTTTTCGACTTCTCGGGGGTCTCCTATGGGGTCTTGGGACCTGGAAAGGGGTCCGTATGTCTTAGAATTTTCCCTTGTACACGCTCACCAAGTTTGAAAGCGCTGGGACCTCGGGAAGTGTGGTTTTGCGCGAATTAGGGGGTGTATTTTTCTAATACTCGAGGCTCCACCTTTCGGCGACAAGCATTTCGATGTTGGTGCCAGGTATGATTTTTTCACGGGTACTATTTTTAGTGTGTTCTCGCAACCTACAAAGTTCGCCCGCCGCAAGTAACCAGCACACACACGCGCCCTCCGACTCCCCCCCACAACACAACACACACACACACACACACACCCAAACACACCCCCCGAAACCCCCAAACAACAAAAAACACCCACAACAACACATCATCAACAACACCAACAACAAATCACACATTCCATCCAATCGCCACACTTTTAAAACCATCAACAAATAGCCCACAATGACATACCACACGCGCACAACAAATTTACTACAGCACATGCATTACTTGTCTCCAAACTTGTATGTTTTACTTTTAAACACCCCGGCACTACTTTATTTACCAACAAACAACTCACACCTAACCATCAACCATCACTCAACAGGTCAAAAAAAATTTTACAACCACCTCTTGTATGACAATAATCCCTAAACCTATAGATTTTACCATTAAACACACACAAAACGAGTTGTCATAACCTATCCAATCCTAATTTATCATATCCTCAATTTCAAAACCAATCTATCATACATTACTGTTGAATTTTCAGCTACCTCATACCTCATCCCATCTATCTTGACACACATCCCCTTATTCTTACTAAATCACTCCTCAAAACCTATACACTACCCGACTCAATTCCTTAAATTTTAAAGCTCGACAGAAAGTTGCACAACAATTTCATTAACGGAGACGTAAAAATGATAAAAATCTTCTATCGCACCTCCAATTTCCCTCAGGTTAAACAGGTTAAAAAACACGCCCGAAACAATCAACACTTGTTTATTTAAATGTTCAACACAATTATACTCGATATGAGTTTTCCCATATACGCCCCTCAAACAATAAAAAGCATTTACCAAAAAATATTCAATATCACTTTAGCGCCAGACGTACGAAAATAGCACTCCAGAGCACAGGAAAATACAAAGTTTCATATGCTTGCAAGTTTATACCCACCTTCAGAAATCACACAAGCGTTTCACACTGAATATCCGCATGAAAACTTTACAATAGAGCCCCAAATATTCACCAACATTATGATAGTTCAAATTACCACGAGCAAACTCGTTCAAATCAACCAGAAAAACTCAATTCAAATTCATTTTTGTGAATAAATGGATTGAATGAGGGGTAATGATAGAGTATTAGATTATCCAGATTCCATTACTCAAGAGATCCCATACAATCCGATCCTCCTTCAACCTCAACCACTACAGAGGCACACAACATTCCCATAAAATTATTACAAAATAAATTTGAAAACAAAAGACCACATCCAACTGAAAATTAGCCCGCTTTTAATAGAGAAACATCGCTTTTCTACGCCTCAATTGGAAATATGATTATGCAACACACGCGCAGTTGCTCGTGTGTTGCATAATCATATTTCCAGGTTAAGGCTAGTAGTTTTAGTTGTAATTTTTGGGCCGCTCTGGCGGTCCATGGCCCGCGGCAGAGCGGCACAGTCCTGGTCTTGATACCTATCGAAACCTAGAACTCTTCATTTACATAAGTTCACTCATAACCTTCATAAAATCCCCAAAATATGGAATTTCTTCCCATTTTCGGTGTGTTTACCCCGTAGACTTTTATCATAACCTTCAACATCTCCCTCTCTATGAAACTGAAATACATTTGCGCATGAATTCCCACTTTTTTGTGATTTTTCATCGAAAATAACATTTTACCATCCGTAGACTTTTGGCGAATGTTTCCTAAAAAACATGAAATGCGTTCGTTTCCCACCTTGAAACCCTACCATACTGTTCAAAAAAATGGTTCAAAACACGCTTCCCTGACGAGAAAACAGCCAAAATATTTGCAAAAACTCATTTCCAAATATATTAAAAAATATTCGTTAACAAATTTTTCATCGACATAATTTATAAGACGCTTTCGATTCCGCTTCTTTTGAGCCTAAAACCAAGTTTCTGGCTAGTTTCCAAGTGCCATTTTTCATAAATTTAATCAAGTATTGAATTTTCGAAAGTTTCTTCTTTTCCCCCAAATATCGATTGAACCATTTTCAAAATGTAACCATACAAAATTCTCTTCGATTTCTAGATTGTATCAAAATTTCAGACTTCTACCTTCAATGCCGACGAAAATATACCTCATTGAAATTTCCATCGATTCCCGACCGAGTTTATCACTCAATTAGCAATGGCAATTTGAAAATCATAATTTGTGTCATGAAACCCACTCATTCTATACGAATGTAAAGTCATATATCAACCACCGACTGATAAAAGTACTTTTCGTCGAAATTGCAATACTGCAGAAAACGTTTTGTGTGTGTGTGCGAGGGGGAAGGGTGGATTTCCTAAAGAAATTCATGCCGGTGACATTTTACCCCCATATATGAGCCATTTCTTCCCGAAAAACATTAGAAATTCAACCCTCGCGTCGGATACTATGACACAAATGATTTAGAACGCTCAACAAGTTCTGCATAGTCATATTTATTCGAATGAGTGTGTTACTTCCCATTGCACTAAAATTTCATCAAATTAGATGCACATCATGGACGGCGACAATTTTCCGTGTTTCCATAAATATGCTTCAACAACTTACCAAAATAGAACCCTCAACCAAGACTGAGAGAGAATTTACAAATTATTTCAAATCAATATAAGTGATGACAACTTACTTTTCATAAATAACAAATATGAGACCTGCAAACCATCTCATGAAAAATCCATACATCTCGGAAACACAAACGCACGTGTATTGACCATACATGAACCGCATCCGAGCCGTAAATTAAAGTCCACTCATTCATATTGAGCATTCGAATTCCGCAACCAATTAATGAGACTTTGTGTACATCCAATCAATCTTCTTATATTCCCATTCACAATAAAAACTGACCGCTGCAGAGTACTGAGAGAAAATTTCCTTTCCCAAACGAACATCGAATTTCACTTTTCAATCGTCAAAATTGATGAAAGAAAAATTGACTCATAATACGCACTTTAGTAATCGACAAATCCACCATGATGCACTCTTTTTTCAATGAAAATATACGCATGATCACTGAATACTCCTTTTCCAAGGAGCTCATTCCATTTCGAAATTGAATATACATTTTCTGCAACATGCATACAGTACGAATTTCCGATTTCCTACGTAAAAATACGCGGGTAAAATCACAAAACTAATTTTGCCTAAATATCGAGTGATTCTGGAGCCTCATTAATCTCATTTATCGGGTATTATACGGTTTGTATCGCCATTGTGAGCATTCCGACTAAAATCAATACCTGGCAACTGCAAACATTCTCATTCTTCATCAACGACCGACGCGATTCTGTTCTTTTCTAAGACAGTGAGGAAATACGGGCGATTTTCAATGTCACTCACTCGTAATGAGTGAGAGCCTCATTTAATTCATGAATTTCGATTGCGTGTTGAAAAACCAATTGCGTATACAAGAGGAATTCTCACACCCAAAGATAGAAGCAAATGGCATCTATTTATCGCCCGAACGTCGACCAAATTCACAACTGAGAGTCAAATTACGGAAAAATGAGTTAAATTTACGTTATATATATACACAAATGACTCCCTGATGTTCTTACTCGTTAACATTGAGCTAAGAACGTGAAAAATTTACTCGGAAAGATAGCCATTCCACAATTTCGGTTTCGAAAGTAACAGCACTCTGACGTGACCGCGGCCTGGTCAAACACTTAGCCTCTGTACGGGCCGACTGTGGACTTTGAAAATTTCGACATGAAATCATTTATGGCTATTATTGACCGAAAAACGTTATGGAAAGGAAAAAAACACTTTCAGTGGGTTAATCGTGTATTTCCAACACATTTCGTCTCTATGAAATTTTTTGTGAGACCACTCCAAAAGCCTCAAATAAATGCATCACTCAATATGAGTGATTTTGAGAGGTATAAATGTTATATTTTCGACTCGACCCTCGTAGCAATAAATATTTCTAGCAACTCTAAAGACACTACCTTGCCCTCAAAAAATTGCTGCGTGTCCTAAAATATGTATAAAATCGAAAAAACTTTAAACACTCATCACTCATTATTAAGCTTTCGGATCGAAATTGCTTAGAAAAAATTTTCAATAGTTTGCGCTCTCACACTATTTCGAGTTGAAAAAAAGCCAAAAAAATAGTTTTTTATGCCCTATATTGGAAACCGCGGTTACTCAGGGAAACATAAATCGAGCGAAATGAGGAAAAATCACCAAAAACCGGTATTTCGTAAACTACTGGGAATTTCGTTCTGAAAATTTCACTGAATGCGTAAAATGATGCGACAAGCAAAACATGTTAAATGACTTTTTCTGTGCGGGCAATAGAATTTTTTTGAGAAGCGAAAAATCGATAATCACTCATTTTTTGATGAGCTGCTGTGGCCAAACGGTGCCGTTTTGAGCGCTGCCGATCCTGTGAGTCAAAGGTACTAATTATGTCGACCTCTCATAAAAATTTGAGCTTTCCACGTGCGATGGATACGCCATGAGAAGCTGTCGAAAAATCCGACTGAAAAAACGCCGTTTTTTACACCCCATTTTGAAGTCGAATAAAAAAAAATCTATCGGACCAATTCTTTTGAGCCAAACTTTTTGAATGTACCAATATGTTTTCTGTGAGGTGTAGAAAAACCAGACCTCTTACTGTGAAACAGGAAAACTGAGACTGTTTGGCGCAGATGCCTTTTTTTTCGAGGTCATATTTGAGAGGCATTTTCTCGCAAAATTGAGCATCCAGATTTTTTGTGATTTTTTTCTCGAGAGATATTTGCAAACTATACATGATATCAAATTTCGAAAGCTTTTCCGCCGCTGGCCTGGCCAGAAAAAATTTCCAAAAATCTACACTTTTTTGGCATGCTTTTTTTGAGAGGCTCTAGCAAAAAATTTTTCTCTATACGAAAAACCTGAGGTTTTTGGCTGAGGTGTACCGCTACTCGGACTATCCAAAAATGAAATCCGCAGACCTCTAGCTATCACAGCGAAAATTAGATAAATATTAGAAAATGACAAAAAAAAAACAGTTTTTTTTCATTTAAAGCATTTTTATGGGCCCGATCGAGCCGAGAGGCGGTACGGGGGGGTTTCCCCCGATGCCCCACCTGCTCCCAAAATTTGAGCCCGCTGCGACCACGCGTTCTGGTACTTTTCTCCTGTATCCCCTCGGGATCGCACTAGACCTTTCGCCAATAACCCTCTAGCCCTCTGATAAAGATTTTTCTTCTGACTTGATTTTCCTGCGGATTCCGATTTTAGTATTTTTTTCACTCTCCGAGGGCGCCGCTAGTAACCAGCACACACACGCGCCCTCCGACTCCCCCCCACAACACAACACACACCCACACACACACCCAAACACACCCCCCGAAACCCCCAAACAACAAAAAACACCCACAACAACACATCATCAACAACACCAACAACAAACCATACACCCCATACACTCTTCACACTTATAAAACCATCAACAAATAGCCCACAACGACATAGCACACGCGCACAACAAATTTAGTACAGCCCGTACCTTACTTGTAACCAAACTTGTATGTTTTACTTATAAACACCCCGGCACTACTTTATTTACCAACAAACAACTCACACCTAACCATCAACCATCACTCAACAGGTCAAAAATAATTTTACAACCTCCTCTTGTATGACAATAATTTTTGAACCTAGCGATTACCATTAAACACACACAAAACGAGTAGTCATAACCCATATGATCCTTATTTATCATGACTTTACCTTCAAACCCAATCTATCGTATATTACCTTTGAATTTGCAGCCCCCTCATACTTAATCCCATCTATCTCAACATACATCCCCTTATTCTTACTAAATCACTTCACCGAACCTATACACTACCCGACTCAATTCCTTATATTTCAGAGCTCGACAGAATGTGCAATAACAATTTCCTTAACGGAGACGTAAATATGAAAAAATTCCGCTATCACACCTCCAATTACCCTCAGGTTAAACAGGGGAAAAATTACACCCAATACAAACAATACTCGTTTATTTAAATGTTAAACACAATTTTGTTCGATATAAGTTTTCCCATATACGACCCTCAAACAATAAAAAGCATTTACCAAAAAACACTCAATATCACTTTAGCGCCAGACGTACGAAAATAGCACTCCATTAGCACACGAGAATTACAGAGTTTCATATGCCTACAAGTTTAAACCCACTTTCACAAACCACACTAGCGTTTCATACTGAATATCCGCATGAAAACATTACTATAGAGCCCCAAATATTCACCAACTTAATGATAGCTAAAATTACCATGAACACACTCTTTCAAATCAACCCGAAACACTCAATTCAAACTCATTTTCGTGAATAAATGGAATGAATGAAGGGTAAATGGTAGTGTATTAGATTATCCATCTTCCTTTACTCAAGAGATCCCATACAATCCCATCCTCCTTCAAACTAAACCACTACAGAAACCCACAGCATTTAAATAAAATAATCACAAAATAAATTTGCAAACAAAAGACTACATCCAACTGAAATTAGCCCGCTTTTAATAGAGAAACATCGCTATTATACGCCTCAATTGGAAAATGATTATGCAACACACGCGCCGTCGCGCGTTCGCGTTTAATACTAGAATATTTTGGTCGTGATTTAGGGGCCGCTCTGCGAGGGCGATGCCCTACGCAGAGCGGCACAGCCATGGTCTAGATGCCTATCAAAACGAGGGGCCCTTTACTTACTCCGGATCACTCAAAAACTCTACAAAATGCCCATAAATGTGCAATTTCTGCCATTTTGGGTGGATTTACCCCGTAGACTTTTATTATAACCTTCAACATCTCCCTCTGTATGAAGCTGAAATACATTTGTGCATGAATTCCCACTTATTTGCGATTTTTCATCGAAAATAACATTTTACCATCCGTAGACTTTTGGCGAATGTTTCCTAAAATTTATGAAATGCGTAGGGTTCTCACCTTGCAACCCTTCCATACTGTCGAAAAAAAATGTTCAAAACACACTTCCCTGACGAGAAAACAGCCAAAATATTTGCAAAATATCATTTCCAAATATATTAAAAAATATTCATTAAAAAATTTTTCATCGACATAATTCATAAGACGCTCTGGATTCCGCTTCTTTTGAGCCTAAAATCGTCTCTCTGGCTTGTTTCTAAGTGCCATTTTTTTATCAATTTAATTAGGTATGGAATTTTCGAAGGTTTCTTCTTTTTCCCCAAATATCGATTGGACCATTTCCAAATTGTAACCATACAAACTTCTTATTGATATCTAGGTTGTATAAAAATTTCAGACGTCATACTTCAATGCCAACGAAAATATGGCCCACTGAAATATCACTCCTCTCGCGACCGAGAGTTTATAGGTCAATTATCAATGAAAATTTAAAAACCATAATTTATGTCATGTAACCCGTCACTTCTATACGAATGAAATACCATATAACGCCCACAAACACCTCCAAAACCATTTTCGTGGGCAATTGAAATACCGCAGTAAGCGTTTCCTGTGTGTGAATTCCCAGAAAAACAACTGCCAGTCAAATTTTACCCTAAGCAGTGAACTTTCTACCTGGAAATTGCTGAAAGTTCGACCCTCTCCTCAGTCACTGAACCATGAATGATTTAGAACGCCCCCCCGAAAGCAGCACAAATATTTACGTTGGAATGGGTGAAAAATCTCCATTTAAGCCTAAATTCATTCAAAATAGAACATTCCACCAGCGCGCAAACCATTCCGCAGAACTTCCATAAGTATACTTCAAAATCATTCACCAAAATGGAACTCTCGACCACGTCTGAGAAAAAAATTTACATATTATTCCATATTATCAGGAGTGATGACATTTTACATTTCGTAAATAACAAATATGAGACCTGCAAATCATCTCATGAAAACTCCATACACCTCGGGTACACAAACGCACGTGTATTGACCATTTATGAAACACATACGAGCCATAAATTAAAGTCCACTCACTCATATTGAGCATTTAAATTCCGCAACCAATTAATGAGACTTTGTGTACATCCAATCAATATTCCTATATTCCCGTTCACAATAAAAATTGACCGCTGCAGAATACAGCGAGAAAATTTCCTTTTACGAACGATCCTCGAATTTCACTTTTCAATCGTCAAAATTGATGAGAGAAAAATTGCCTCATGATACGCACTTTAGTAATCGACAAATCCACCATGACGCACTCTTTTTTCAATGAAAATATAGGCATGATCACTGAATACTCCTTTTCCAAGGAGCTCATTCCATTACGAAAACGAATATACATTTTCTGCAATAGGCATACAGTACGAATTTCCGATTTTCAACGTAAAGATACGCTGGTAAACTCAAAACACTAATTTTGCCTAAATATCGAGTGATCCTGGAGCCTCATTCATCTCATTTATTGAGTATTGTACGACTTTTATACTCATTGTGAGCATTCTAGCAAAATCGGTAGCTGGCAACTGAAGGCCCTCCTAAACGTCATCGACCGACGCGACTCTGTTCTTTTCTAAAACAGTGAGGAAATACGGGCGATTTTCAACGTCACTCATTCGTCTAAGTGAGAGCCTCATTCAATCAATGAATTTCGATTGCGTGCTGATAGCCCAATTGCGCACAAGGGGAACTCTCACACCCATAGATTGAAGCAAATGGCATCTATTTATCGCCCGAACGTCAACAAAATTCACTACTGAGAGCCAAATTACGGAAAAATGAGTTAATTTTACGTTTTATATATATCTATATATGACTCCCTGATGTTCTTACTCGTTAACACTGTGCTAAGAACGTGAGAAATTTCCTCGGAAAGATAGCCATTCGAAAATTTCGGTTTCAAAGTAACAACACTCTGACGTGACCGCACTCAGCTCGCACACTTAGCCTCTGTACAGGCCGACTGTGGACTTTGAAAATTTCGACATCAAAATTCAAATTCGGGTTTCCATCGTTGATGGAGGTGAAAAACACTTTGTATAGGTAAATCGTCAATTTCCAACACATTTCATCTCTATAAAATTTCTTGTGACTCGCCTCTAAAGTCCTCAAATAATCAAAAATTACCGCATCATCAAATGAGTGAAATATGAGCGACTAAAATTGAGCCTTTTTCGCTTGGCTCTCGAAACAAGAAATATTTCTAGCATTGCTAAAGACACTACCTTGCCCTCAAAAAATAGCTGCGTGCCCTCGAATGAGTGTAAAGTGAACAAAACTCAAATCACTCATACTTCATCAATAAACTCCCAGATCGAAATTGCTTAGAAAAAATTTACATTGGTTTGCTCTTTCAAACTAGGTCGAGTGGAAAATATGTAAAAAAAATGATTTTTATGCCCTATAATGGAAATCACGATGACTCGGGGAAACATAAATCGCGCGAAATGGGCAAAACGGCGAAAAACGCGTTTTTCGTGAAATACCGCGAATTTCGTTCTGAAAATTTCACTGAATACGTAAAAAAATGCGACTAGCAAAACATGTTAAATGACTTTTTCTGTACGGGCGACAGAACATTTTTAGGAAGCGAAAAATCGAAAATCACTCATATTTTGATGAGCTGCTGTGGCCAAACGGTGGGGTTTTGAGCGTTGCCGATCCCGTGGATCGTAGGTACTGTTGACGTGAACCTCTCATGAAATTTTGAGACTTTCACGTGCGATGTATACGCGATAAGAAGCAGTCAAAAAATTCGACCGTAAAAACGTCATTTTTTAGTCCCAACTTCAAAGACTCACAGAAAAAATTCTACTCGGAGAAACCTTCTCAAAAAGTATTTTTGAATGAACCAACATGTTTTCTGTAATGTGTAGAAAAACCAGACCTCCTACTTTCACCCAGAAAACTTAAACATGTTTGGCGCAGATGCCTTTTTTTCCGAGGTCTTTTTTGAGAGGCATTTTCTCGCAAAATTAAGCACCCAGATTTTTTGTGATTTTTTTGGTGAAAGACCTTCCCAATGTCTACAAGATATCAAAGTTTGGACGCTTTTAAGCGGCGGGCCTCGCCGGAAAAAAATGCCAAAAATCGACAACTTTTTTGCATGCTTTTTTTAGGAGGCTCTAGCAAAAAATTTTTCTCTATGCCAAACATCTCAAGTTTTTGGCTGAGGTGTACCGCTTCTCTGGCTACAAGATTATGGAATCGGCATAGCTGTAGAGTCGCCCAAAAATTATTGATAAATAGAAAACCAAACGCATTTTTTTACCACTCTTTTATCATTTAAAGCATTTTTATGGGACCGATCGAGCCGAGAGGCGAAACTTAAGGTTTTTTAGCGAGTGTCCACCTGGCCTCCAAATTTGAGCTCGCTGCGACCACGCGTTCTGGTACTTTACTCCTGTGTGAATCGGGATTCCGCCCATTGTTTCCGAGCACAAAACACAAGCACCCTCCCTTATAGTACTAGTTCTAGCATCTCTTCGAAATGCGTATTTTAGTTTTAGTGCTTTTTTCAAATCCGGAGGGCGCCGCGAGTAACCAGCACACCAGCGCCCTCCTCCTCCCCATACACAACACACACACACACACACACACCCAAACACACACCGCCAAACCCCCAAACAACAAAAAAAAACCACAACAACACATCATCAACACCACCAACAACAAACCACCCATACCACTCACACTCCTCACACTTATAAAACCATCAACAAATAGCCCACAACGACATACCACACGCGCACAACAAATTTAGTACAGCCCGTACCTTACTTGTAACCAAACTTTTATGTTTTACTTTTAAACACCACAGCCACTACTTAATTTACCAACAAACAACTCACACCTAACCATCAACCATCACTCAACAGGTATAAAATAATTATACTAACTCCTCTAGTATGACAATAATCCCTAAACCTATCGATTACCATTAAACACACACCAAACGAGTTGTCATAACCTATATGATCCTTATTTATCAGGACTTTACCTTCAAACCCAATCTATCGTATATTACCATTGAATTTTCAGCCCCCTCATACTTCATCCCATCTATCTTAACATACATCCCCTTATTCTTACTAAATCACTTCACCAAACCTATACACTACCCAACACAATTCCTTATATTTTAAAGCTCGACAGAAAGTTGCATAACAATTTCCTTAACAGAGACGTAAAGATGATAAAATTGCTCTATCACACCTCCAATTACTCTCAGGTTAAACAGGTTACAAAACACACCCAATAAAATCAACACTTGTTTATTTTAATGTTCAATACAATTATGTTCGATATAAGTTTTCCCATATACGCCCCTCAAACAATGAAAAGCATTTACCAAAAAACATTCAATATCACTTTAGCGCCAGCCGTACGAAAATAGCACTCCAATAGCACACGAAAATTACAGAGTTTCATATGCCTACAAGTTTAAACCCACTTTCACAAACCACACTAGCGTTTCATACTGAATATCCGCATGAAAACATTACTATAGAGCCCCAAATATTCACCAACTTAATGATAGCTAAAATTACCATGAACACACTCTTTCAAATCAACCCGAAACACTCAATTCAAACTCATTTTCGTGAAGAAATTGAATGAATGAGAGGTAAATAACAGAGTATTAGATTACCCATCTTTCATTTCTCCGAAGATCCCATACAATCTGATCCTTCTTACATCTAAACCACTATAGAAACCCACAACATTTGACTAAAATAATCCCAAAATGAGTTTGCAAACAAAAGACTACATCCAACTGAAATTAGCCCGCTTTTAATAGAGAAACATCGCTATTATACGCCTCAATTGGAAAATGATTATGCAACACACGCGCCGTCGCGCGTTCGCGTTTAATACTAGAATATTTTGGTCGTGATTTAGGGGCCGCTCTGCGAGGGCGATGCCCTACGCAGAGCGGCACAGCCATGGTCTTGATGCCTATCAAAACCGAGGGGCCCTTTACTTACTCCGGATCACTCAAAAACTCTACAAAATGCCCATAAATGTGCAATTTCTGCCATTTTGGGCGGATTTATACCGTAGACTTTTATCACACCCTTAAACATCTCCCTCTGCATGAAACTGAAACACATTTGTGCATGAATTCCCACATTTTTGTGATTTTTCATCGAAAATAACATTTTACCATCCGTAGACTTTTGGCGAATGTTTCCTAAAATTTATGAAATGCGAACGTTTCCCACCTTGCAGCCCTTCCATACTGTCCAAAAAAATTGTTCAAAACACTCTTCCCTGACGAGAAAACAGCCAAAATATTTGCAAAATATCATTTCCAAATATATTAAAAAATATTCATTAGAAAATTTTTTATCGACATAATTCATAAGACGCTCTGGATTCCGCTTCTTTTGAGCCTAAAATCGTCTCTCTGGCTTGTTTCTAAGTGCCATTTTTTTATCAATTTAATTAGGTATGGAATTTTCGAAGGTTTCTTCTTTTTCCCTAAATATCGATTGGACCATTTTCAGATTGTAACCATACAAACTTCTTATTGATATCTAGATTGTATCAAAATTTCAGACGTCTTACTTCAATGCCAACGAAAATATGGCTCATTGAAATTTCACTCCTCTCGCGACCGGTGTTTATAGATCAATTATCAATGAAAATTTAAAAATCATAATTTATGTCATGAAACCCCTCATTCTCTTCGAATGAAATACCAAATAACGCCCACCAAAACCTCCAGAAACCATTTTCAAGGACAACTGAAATATCGCAGAAAACGTTTACGTGAAGAATTTCCAGAAAAACAACTGCCAGTCAAATTTTACCCCAAACAGGGAATTTTTTACCTGGAAAATGCTGGATGTTCGAACCTCTTCTTGGGCACTGAAACATGAATAATTTAGAACGCCCACCAAAATCAGCACAAAAATTTACGTTGGAATGAGTGATATCTCCATTTGAGCAGTAAATTTCTTCAAAGTAGAACATTTCATGAGCGCAAACCATTTGCAGAATTTCCATAAGTATACTTCAAAATCATTCACCAGAATAGAACCCCCGACCACGTCTGAGAAAAAATTTACAAATTATTCCAAATTATTATGAGTGATGACATTTTACTTTTCGTAAATAACACATATGAGACCTGCGAACCATATCTCTCGAAAATTCCAGACATCTCGGGGACACACATACGCACGCGCATTCACCATACAACGCCGATCCCTTAACCACTCTGCCACGGCGAGCAACAATCTTCTTACATTCCCATTCACAATAAAAATTGACCTCTGAAAAATACTGAGAGAAAATTTTCAATTCAAACGAACCTCGAATTTCATTTTTCAATCGCCAAAATTGATAAGAGAAAAATTCACTCATTGTACGCTCGTTAGTAATCGACAAATCCACCACGATGCACTTTTTCTTCAATGAGAATATAGGCATGATCACTAAACACTCCTTTTCCAAGGAGCACATTCCATATCGAAATCGAATGTTTATTTTCTTCAACATGCATACAGTACGAATTACCGATTCTCAACGTAAAAATACGCTGATAAACTCACAACACTCATTTTGCCTAAATATCGAGTGATTCTGGAGCCTCATTAATCTCATTTATCGAGTATTATACGGTTTGTATCGTCTCTGTGACCCTTTCAACAGAAATCAGTACCTGGAAACTGCAAACACTCGTATTCTTCATCAAAGACCGACTTGACTCTGTTCATTTCGAAAACAGCAAGGAAATGCGAGCGATTTTCAATATCACTCACTCGTAATGAGTGAGAGCCTCTTTCAATTCATGAATTTCGATTACGTGCTGACACTTTAATTGCAAACAAGAGAAATTCTCACACCCAAAGATGGAAGCAAATGGCATCTATTCATCGCCCGAACGTCGACAAAATTCACAACTGATAGTCAAATTACGTAAAAATGAGTTAAATTTACGTTATATATATATATATAAACGACTCCCTGATGTTCTTACTCGTTAATACTGCGCTAAGAACGTGAGAAATTTCCTCGGAAAGATAGCCATTCGAAAATTTCGGTTTCAAAGTAACAACACTCTGACGTGACCGCACTCAGCTCACACACTTCGCATCAGAACGGGCAGAAGCTGGACTTGTAAAATTTCGACACAAAATTCAATTTCGAGTTTCCATCGTTGATGGAGGTGAAAAACATTACGTATAGGTAAATCGTCAATTTCCAACACATTTCATCTCTATAAAATTTCTTGTGACTCGCCTCTAAAGTCCTCAAATAATTAAAAATTACCGCATCATCAAATGAGTGAAATATGAGCGACTAAAATTGAGCCTTTTTCGCTTGGCTCTCGAAACAAGAAATATTTCTAGCATTGCTAAAGACACTACCTTGCCCTCAAAAAATAGCTGCGTGCCCTCGAATGAGTGTAAAGTGAACAAAACTCAAATCACTCATACTTCATCAATAAACTCCCAGATCGAAATTGCTTAGAAAAAATTTCCATTGGTTTGCTCTTTCATACTAGTTCGAGTGGAAAAAAGGCAGAAAAAAGGATTTTTATGCCCTAAAATGGAGATCGCGACGACTCCGGGAAACATAAATCGAGCGATTCGGGCGAAATCGCCAAAAACGGCTATTTCGTAAACTATCGGGAATTTCGCTCTGAAAATTCCACCGAACACGTAAAAAAATGCGCCTAGCAAAACATATTAAATGACTTTTTCTGTACGGGCGACAGAACATTTTTGGAAAGCGAAAAATCGAAAATCGCGCATTTTTTGATGAGCTGCTGTGGCCAAACGGTGGCGTTTTGAGCGCTGCCGATCCCGTGGATCGTAGGTACTGTTGACGTAAACCTCTCATGAAATTTTGGCATTATCACGTGCGATGTATACGCGATAAGAAGCAGTCAAAAAATTCGACCGTAAAAACGTCATTTTTTAGTCCCAACTTCAAAGACTCACAGAAAAAATTCTACTCGGAGAAACCTTCTCAAAAAGTATTTTTGAATGTACCAACATGTTTTCTGTGATGTGTAGAAAAACCAGACCTCCTACTGTCACCCAGAAAACTTAAACATGTTTGGCGCAGATGCCTTTTTTTCCGAGGTCTTATTTGAGAGGCATTTTCTCGCAAAATTGAGCACCCAGATTTTTTGTGATTTTTTCGGTGAAAGACTTTTCCAATGTCTACAAGATATCAAAGTTTGGACGCTTTTAAGCGGCGGGCCTGGCCAGAAAAAAATGCCAAAAATCGACAACTTTTTTGCATGCTTTTTTTAAGAGGCTCTAGCAAAAAATTTTTCTCTATACGAAAAACCTCAAGTTTTTGGCTGAGGTGTACCGCTACTCTGGCTACAAGATTATGAAATCGGCATGGCTGTAGAGGCGCTCCAAAATTATTGATAAATAGAAAACAAAACGCTTTTTCAAACGGCTTTTTCTCATTTAAAGCATTTTTATGGGCCCGATCGAGCCGAGAGGCGAAACTTAAGGTTTTTTAGCGAGCCTCCATCCGGCCTCCAAATTTGAGCTTGCTGCGAGCACGCGTTCTGGTACTTTACTCTTGTCAGGTACCAAATTTTTCCCCGTTGTTTCCGAGCACTAAACACAAGCACCCTCCCTTATAGTACTAGTTCTAGCATCTCTTCGAAATGCGTATTTTAGTTTTAGTGCTTTTTTCAAATCCGGAGGGCGCCGCAAGTAACCAGACAACACGCGCCCTCCGACTCCCCCCCACACACAACACACACCCACACACACACACCAAAACACACACCGACAAACCCCCAAACAACAAAAAACACCCACAACAACACATCATCAACAACACCAACAACAAACCACCCATACCACTCACACTCCTCACACTTATAAAACCATCAACAAATAGCCCACAACGACATACCACACGCGCACAACAAATTTAGTACAGCCCGTACCTTACTTGTAACCAAACTTTTATGTTTTACCTTTAAACACCCCGGCACTACTTTATTTACCAACAAACAACTCACACCTAACCATCAACCATCACTCAACAGGTCAAAAATAATTATACTAATTCTTTTAGTATGACAATAATCCCTAAACCTAGCGATTACCATTAAACACACATAAAACGTGTTGTCATAACCTATATGATCCTTATTTATCATGACTTCATCCCATCTTAACATACATCCCCTTATTCTTACTAAATCACTCCACCAAACCTACACTACCCTACTCAATTCCTTATATGTTGAAGCTCGACAGAAAGTTGAATAACAATTTCCTTAACAAACACGTAAAGATGATAAAATTCCTCTATCACACCTTCAATTACCCTTAGGTTAAACCGGTTAAAAAACACACCCAATACAATCAACACTTGTTCATTTAAATGTTCAACACAATTATGTTCGATATAAGTTTTCCCATATACGCCCCTCAAACAATAAAAAGCATTTACCAAAAAACGTTCAATATCACTTTAGGGCCAGACGTACGAAAATAACACTCCAATACCACACACATGATTACCAAGTTTTATATGCTTACAACTTTATACCCACTTCCAAAAACCACACTAGCGTTTCACACTGAATATCCGAATGAAAACTTTACTATAGAACCCCAAATATTCACCAACTTGATGATAATTCAAATTACCACAAACACACTCTTTCAAATCAACCCGAAAAACTCTATTCTAATTCATTTTCGTGAAGAAATGCAATGAATGAGGGGTAAATGATAGAATATCAGATTATCGATCTTCCATTACTCAAGAGATCCCATACAATCCGATCCTCCTCCAATCTAAACCACTACAGAAACCCACAACATTTGAATAAAATAATCACAAAATAAATTTGCAAACAAAAGACCACATCCAACTGAAAATTAGCCCGCTTTTAATAGAGAAACATCGCTATTATACGCCTCAATTGGAAAATGATTATGCAACACACGCGCCGTCGCGCGTTCGCGTTTAATACTAGAATATTTTGGTCGTGACTTAGGGGCCGCTCTGCGAGGGCGATGCCCTACGCAGAGCGGCACAGCTATGATCTTGATTCCTATCAAAACCTAGCAACCCTTTACTTTCACCGGATCAATCAAAAACTCTACAAAATGCCCATTAATGTGCAATTTCTGCCATTTTGGGCGGATTTATCCCGTAGACTTTTATCATAACCTTCAACATCTCCCTCTGCATGAAGCTGAAATACATTTGTGCATGAATTCCCAGTTTTTGGTGATTTTTCATCGAAAATAACATTTTACCCTCCGTAGACTTTTGGCGAATGTTTCCTAAAATTTATGAAATGCGTAGGGTTCTCACCTTGCAACCCTTCCATACTGTCCAAAAAAAATGTTCAAAACACACTTCCCTGACGAGAAAACAGCCAAAATATTTGCAAAATATCATTTCCAAATATATTAAAAAATATTCATTAAAAAATTTTTCATCGAAATAATTCATAAGACGCTCTCGATTCCGCTTCTTTTGAGCCTAAAATCGTCTCTCTGGCTTGTTTCTAAGTGCCATTTTTTTATCAATTTAATTAGGTATGGAATTTTCGAAGGTTTCTCCTTTTTCCCCAAATATCGATTGGACCATTTTCAAATTTTAACCATACAGACTTCTCATCGATTTCTAGATCGTATCAAAATTTCAGACGTCTTACTTCAATGCCAACGAAAATATGGCTCTTTGAAATTTCACACCTCTCGCGACCGAGAGTTTATAGGTCAATTATAAATGAAAATTTAAAAATCATAATTTATGTCATGAAACCCATCCATTGCATACGAATGATATCCATATAACGCCCACCAAAACCTCCAGAAACCATTTTCGTGAACAATTGAAATACCGCTGTAAGCGTTTCCTATGGGAATTCCTAGAAAAACAACTGCCAGTCAAATTTTACCCTAAACAATGAGCTTTCAACCTGGAAAATGCTGAAAGTTCGAACCTCTTCTCGGTCACTGTAACATGAATGATTAAGAACGCCCACCATAACCAGCACAATCATTTACGTTGGAATGAGTGAAATCTCCATTTGAGCATCAAATTCATTCAAAATAGAACATTTCACGAACGCGAACCATTTCGCAGAATTTCCATAAGTATACTTCAATCATTCACCAAAATAGAACCCTCCACCATCTCTGAGAGAGAATTTACAAATTATTCCAAATTATCATGAGTGATGACATTTTACATTTCGTAAATAACATATATGAGACCTGCAAACCATCTCATGAAAAATTCATACATCTCGGGTACACAAACGCACGTGTATTGACCATATATGAACCGCATCCGAGCCATAAATTAAAGTCCACTCATTCACACATCGAGCGATCAAATTCCGCAAGCAATTAATAAGATTAGCGATGCATCCAATCAATCTGCTTAGATTCCCATTCACAGTATAAATTGACCTCTGCAGAGTACTGAGAGAAAATTTCCTTTTCGAAACGAACATCGAATTTCACTATTCAATAATCAAAATTGATGAGAGAAAAATTGACTCATAATACGCACTTAAGTAATCGACAAATCCACCATGATGCACTCTTTTTTCAATGAAAATATATGCATGATCACTGAATACTCCTTTTCCAAGGAGCTCATTCCATTTCGAAATCGAATTTACATTCTCTTCAACATGCATACAGTACGAATTTCCGATATCCAACGTAAAAATACGCCGGTGAACTCACAACACAAATTTTGCCTAAATATCGAGTGATTCTGAAGCCTCATTCATCTCATTTATCGAGTATTATACGGTTCGTTTCGTCTTTGTGACCATTTCAACAAAAATCAGTACCTGGCAACTGCAATCACTCGTATTCTTAATCAACGACCGACGCGACTCTGTTCTTTTCTAAGACAGTGAAGAAGTACGAACGATTTTCAATGTCACTCACTCGTCATGAGTGAGAGTCTCATTCAACCCATGAATTTCGATTCGCGCTGACAGTCCAATTGCGAAGAAAAAGAATTCTCACACCCAAAGATAGAAGCAAATGGCATCTATTTATCGCCCGAACGTCGACAAAATTCACAACTGAGAGTCAAATTACGGAAAAATGAGTTAATTTTACGTTATTTATATATATATATATAACTCCCTGATGTTCTTACTCGTTAACATTGCGCTAAGAACGTGAAAAATTACCTCGGAAAAATGGCCATTCAAAAGTTTCGGTTTCGAAAGTAACAGCACTCTGACGTGACCACGGCCCGGTCAAACACTTAGCCTCAGAACGGGCCGACTGTGGACTTGTAAAATTTCGACATCAAAATTTAAATTCGAGTTTCCATCTTTGATGGAGGTAAAAAACACTCTGTATAGGTAAATCGTCAATTTCCAACACATTTCATCTCAATAAAATTTCTTGTGGAACGCCTCTAAAGTCCTCAAATAATTAAAAATTACCGCATCATCAAATGAGTGAAATATGAGCGATTAAAATTGAACCTTTTTCGCTTGACTCTCTGAACAAGAAATATTTCTAGCAACTCTAAAAACACTACCTTGCCCTCAAAAAATAGATGCGGGCCCTCGAATGAGTGTAAAGTGAACAAAACTCAAATCACTCATACTTCATCAATTAACTCCCAGATCGAAATTGCTTAGAAAAAATTTCCATTGGTTTGCTCTTTCAAACTAGTTCGAGTGGAAAAAATGCAGAAAAAAGAATTTTTATGCTCTATAATGGAGATCACGACGACTCCGGGAAACATAAATCGAGCGATTCCGGTAAAATCGTCAAAAACCGCTATTTCGTAAACTAATGGGAATTTCATTTTGAAAATTTCACTGAACACGTAAAATGATACGCCTAGCAAAACATGTTAAATGACTTTTTCTGTGCGGGCGAAAGATGGTTTTTGAGCGGCGAAAAATCGAAAATCACTCATTTTTTAATGAGCTCCTGCGGCCAAACGGTGGCGTTTTGAGCGCTACCAATCCTGTGAGTCGTAGGTATTAATGATGCCAACCTCTCATAAAAATTCGAGGCTTTCACCTGCAATGGATACGCCATGAGGAGCAGTCAAAAAATCGGACCGAAAAAACGCCCTTTTTACACCCATTTTCAAAGCCCTATAAAAAATTTTCTAGCCCGAAAATCGAAAAACAAAAAACCACTTTTTCGGAGAAAATTGTTTTCAATATTGTGTCGAAAAATCAGACCTTTTGTTTCATAAATGAAAAAGATGGAGTGTTTGGCGCGGAACACATATTTTTTTTGAGAGTATTTGAGGCTCATTTTCTCGAAAAATTGGGAACCCAGATTTTTTGTGATTTTTTAAGTGAGAGACCTTTTCAATGTCTACAAGATATCAAAGTTTCGACGCTTTTGAGCGGCGGGCCTGGCCGGAAAAAAATGCCAAAAATCGACAACTTTTTTGCATGCTTTTTTTAAGAGGCTCTAGCAAAAAATTTTTCTCTATACGAAAAACCTATAAGTTTTGGCTGAGGTGTATCGCTACTCTGGCTACAAAAATATGAAATCGGCATGGCTGTAGAGCCGCTCTCCAAAAAGTATAATTAAAAATACCAAACGCATTTTTCATCAGTTTTTTTGCATTTAAAGCATTTTTATGGGCCCGATCGAGCCGAGAGGCGAACCCTGAGGTTTTTTCACGAGGCCTCGTCTGGCCACAAGATTTGAGCCCGCTACGACCACGCGTTCTGGTACTTTACTCTTGTGGTGAATCGGAATCACCCTATCCTTTTTGTCTACCCACACAAGCACCTCCACAAAAGTCCCGATCTAAACCTAAACGCGGATTTCGATTCTGGTTTTTCTCCCATTTTGGAGGTGCGCCGCTAGTAACCAGCACACACACGCGCCCTCCGACTCCCCCCCACAACACAACACACCCCAACACACACACACACCCAAACACACCCCCCGAAACCCCCAAACAACAAAAAACACCCACAACAACACATCATCAACAACACCAACAACAAATCACACATTCCATCCAATCGCCACACTTTTAAAACCATCAACAAATAGCCCACAACGACATAGCACACGCGCACAACAAATTTAGTACAGCCCGTACCTTACTTGTAACCAAACTTTTATGTTTTACTTTTAAACACCCCGGCACTACTTCATTTACCAACAAACAACTCACACCTAACCATCAACCATCACTCAACAGGTATAAAATAATTATACTAACTCCTCTAGTATGACAATAATCCCTAAACCTATCGATTACAATTAAACACACACAAAACGAGTAGTCATAACCCATATGATCCTTATTTATCATGACTTTACCTTCAAACCCAACCTATCGTATATTACCATTGAATTTGCAGCCCCCTCATACTTAATCCCATCTATCTCAACATACATCCCCTTATTCTCACTAAATCACTTCACCAAACCTATACACTACCCGACTCAATTCCTTATATTTCAGAGCTCGACAGAATGTGCAATAACAATTTCCTTGACGGAGACGTAAATATGAAAAAATTCCGCTATCACACCTCCAATTACCCTCAGGTTAAACAGGGGAAAAATTACACCCAATACAAACAATACTCGTTTATTTAAATGTTAAACCCAATTTTGTTCGATATAAGTTTTCCCATATACGCCCCTCAAACAATAAAAAGCATTTACCAAAAAACATTCAATATCACTTTAGCGCCAGACGTACGAAAATAGCACTCCATTAGCACACGAGAATTACAGAGTTTCATATGCCTACAAGTTTAAACCCACTTTCACAAACCACACTAGCGTTTCATACTGAATATCCGCATGAAAACATTACTATAGAGCGCCAAATATTTACCAACTTAATGATAGCTAAAATTACCATGAACACACTCTTTCAAATCAACCCGAAACACTCAATTCAAACTCATTTTCGTGAAGCAATTGAATGAATGAGAGGTAAATAACAGAGTATTAGATTACCCATCTTTCATTTCTCCGAAGATCCCATACAATCTGATCCTTCTTACATCTAAACCACTATAGAAACCCACAACATTTGACTAAAATAATCCGAAAATGAGTTTGCAAACAAAAGACTACATCCAACTGAAAATTAGCTCGCTTTCAATAGAGAAACTTCGCTATTATACGCCTCAATCGGAAAATGGTTATGCAACACACACGCGCCGTCGCGCGTTCAAGTTTAATACTAGAATATTTTGGTGGTGACTTAGGGGCCGCTCTGCTGGGCGATGCCCTACGCAGAGCGGCACAGCTATGGTCCTGACACCTATGAGAAGCGAGAAGCCCTTTACTGACTCCGGATCACTCAAAAACTCTACGAAATGCCCATTAATGTGCAATTTCTGCCATTTTGGGCGGATTCATCCCGTAGACTTTCATCATAACCTTCAACATTTCTCTCTTCATGAAACTGAAATACATTTGTGCATGAATTCCCACATTTTTGTGATTTTTCATCGAAAATAACATTTTACCATCCGTAGACTTTTGGCGACTGTTTCCTAAATTTTTTGAAATGCGTACGTTTCCCACCTTGCAACCCATCCATACTGTCAAAAAAAATTTTCAAAACGCGATTAACTAACGAGAAAACAGCCAAAATATTTGCAAAAACTCATTTCCCAATATATTAAAAAATATCAATTAACAAATTTTTCAGCGACATGACTTATAAGACGCTTTCGATTCCGCTTCTTTTGAGCCTAAAATCGTCTCTCTGGCTTGTTTCTAAGTGCCATTTTTTATTCAATTTAATTAGGTATGGAATTTCCGAAGGTTTCTTCTTTTTCCCCAAATATCGATTGGACCACTCTCAAATTGTAACCATACAAACTTCTTATTGATATTTGGATTGTATCAAAATTTCAGACGTCATACTTCAATGCCAACGAAAATATGGCTCACTGAAATTTCACTCCTCTCGCGACCAAAGTTTATAGGTCAATTATCAATGAAAATTTAAAAACTATAATTTATGTCATGTAACCCGTCCCTTCTATACTAATGAAATACCATATAACGCCCACAAACACCTCCAAAACCATTTTCGTGGGCAGTTGAAATACCGCAGTAAGCGTTTCCTGTGTGTGAATTCCCAGAAAAAACAACTGCCAGTCAAATTTTACCCTAAGCAGTGAACTTTCTACCTGGAAATTGCTGAAAGTTCGACCCTCTCCTCAGTCACTGAACCATGAATGATTTAGAACGCCCCCCGAAAGCAGCACAAATATTTACGTCGGAATGGGTGAAAAATCTCCATTTAAGCCTAAATTCATTCAAAATAGAACATTCCACGAGCGCGCAAACTATTCCGCAGAACTTCCATAAGTATACTTCAAAATCATTCACCAAAATAGAACTCTCGACCACGTCTGAGAAAAAAATTTACATATTATTCCAAATTATCAGGAGTGATGACATTTTACATTTCGTAAGTAACAAATATGAGACCTGCAAATCATCTCATGAAAACTCCATACACCTCGGGTACACAAACGCACGTGTACTGACCATATATGAATCACATACGAGCCATAAATTAAAGTCCACTCACTCATATTGAACATTCAAACTCCTCAAGCAATTCATGAGACTTTGTGTATACATCCAATCAATATTCTTATACTCCCATTCACAATAAAAATTGACCGCGGCAGAGTACTGAGAGAAAATTGCCTTTTTCAAACGAACGTCAAATTCCACTTTTCAATCCTCAAAAATGTTAGAGAAAAATGTACTCATGATACGCACTTTAGTAATCCACAAATCCACCATGATGCTCTCTTTCTTCAACGAGAAAATATAGGCACATGATCTCTAAACACTCCTTTCCAAGGAGCTCATTCCATTACGAAAACGAATATACATTTTCTGCAATAGGCATACAGTACGAATTTCCGATTTCCAACGTAAAGATACGCTGGCAAACTCAAAACACTAGTTTTGCCTAAATATCGAGTGATTCTAAAGCCTCATTCATCTCATTTATTGAGTATTATACGACTTTTATACTCATTGTGAGCATTCTAGCAAAAATCGATAGCTGGCAACTGAAGGCACTCCTAAACGTCATACACCGACGCGACTCTGTTCTTTTCTAAGACAGTGGTGAAATACGAGCGATTTTCAATGTCACTCATTCGTCTAAGTGAGAGCCTCATTCAATCAATGAATTTCGATTGCGTGCTGATAGCCCAATTGCGCACAAGGGGAACTCTCACACCCATAGATTGAAGCAAATGGCATCTATTTATCGCCCGAACGTCAACAAAATTCACTACTGAGAGCCAAATTACGGAAAAATGAGTTAATTTTACGTTATATATATATATATATATATATAAATGACTCCCTGATGTTCTTACTCGTTAACACTGTGCTAAGAACGTGAGAAATTTCCTCGGAAAGATAGCCATACGAAAATTTCGGTTTCAAAGTAACAACACTCTGACGTGACCGCCGCCAGCTCACACACTTCGCATCAGAACGGGCAGAAGCTGGACTTGAAAAATTTCGACACAAAATTCAATTTCGAGTTTCCATCGTTGATGGAGGTGAAAAACACTCTGTATAGGTAAATCGTCAATTTCCAACACATTTCATCTCTATAAAATTTCCCGTGGAACGCCTCTAAAGCCCTCAAATAATTAAAAATTACCGCATCATCAAATGAGTGGAATATGAGCGGTTTAAGTTGAGCTTTTTTCGCTTGACTTTCGAAACAAGAAATATTTATAGCAACTCTAGAGACACTACCTTGCCCTCAGAAAATAGCTGCGGGCCCTCGAATGAGTGTAAAGTGAACAAAACTCAAATCACTCATACTTCATCAATAAACTCCCAGATCGAAATTGCTTAGAAAAAATTTACATTGGTTTGCTCTTTCAAACTAGGTCGAGTGGAAAATATGTAAAAAAAATGATTTTTATGCCCTATAATGGAAATCACGATGACTCGGGGAAACATAAATCGCGCGAAATGGGCAAAACGGCGAAAAACGCGTTTTTCGTGAAATACCGCGAATTTCGTTCTGAAAATTTCACTGAATACGTAAAAAAATGCGACTAGCAAAACATGCTAAATGACTTTTTCTGTACGGGCGACAGAACATTTTTAGGGAGCGAAAAATCGAAAATCACTCATATTTTGATGAGCTGCTGTAACCAAACGGTGGGGTTTTGAGCGCTGCCAATCTTGTGAGTCGTAGGTATTTTTGATGGCAACCTCTCATGAAATTTTGAGACTTTCACGTGCGATGGGGACGCCATGAGAAGCAGTCGAAAAATCCGACCGAAAAAACGCCTTTTTTTACACCCCACTTTGAAGTCGAATAAAAGAAAATCTGACCGGCGAAACTTGCTGTACCAAGTTGCTCGTATGTACCAACATGTTTTCTGTGAGGTGTGAAAAAACCAGACCTCTTACTCTGATACAGAAAATTAGCGGATGTTTGGCGCAGATGCCTTTTTTTCCGAGGTCTTATTTGAGAGGCATTTTCTCCAAAAATTAGGCACCCAGATTTTTTGTGATTTTTTTCACGAGAGATATTTGCAAGCTCTACCAGATATTAAATTTTGAAAGCCTTTCCGCCGCTGGTCTGGCCAGAAAAAAATGCCAAAAATCGACAACTTTTTTGCATGCTTTTTTTAAGAGGCTCTAGCAAAAAATTTTTCTCTATACGAAAAACCTCAAGTTTTTGGCTGAGGTGTACCGCTACTCTGGCTACAAGATTATGAAATCGGCATGGCTGTAGAGCCGCTCTCCAAAAAGTATAATTAGAAATACCAAACGCTTTTTTCATCAGTTTTTTTTCAATTAAAGCATTTTTATGGGCTCGATCGAGCCGAGAGGCGAAACTTAAGGTTTTTTAGCGACTTTCCATCTGCCCTCCAAATTTGAGCTCGCTGCGACCCCGCCTTCTGGTACTTGTCTCTTGTGAGGTACCAAATTTTTCCCCGTTGTTTCCGAGCACTAAACACAAGCACCCTCCCTTATAGTACTAGTTCTAGCATCTCTTCGAAATGCGTATTTTAGTTTTAGTGCTTTTTTCAAATCCGGAGGGCGCCGCAAGTAACCAGACAACACGCGCCCTCCTCCTCCCACACACAACACAACACACACCCACACACACACCAAAACACACACCGCCAAACCCCCAAACAACAAAAAACACCCACAACAACACATCATCAACAACACCAACAACAAACCATACACCCCATACACTCTTCACACTTATAAAACCATCAACAAATAGCCCACAACGACATAGCACACGCGCACAACAAATTTAGTACAGCCCGTACCTTACTTGTAACCAAACTTGTATGTTTTACTTATAAACACCCCGGCACTACTTTATTTACCAACAAACAACTCACACCTAACCATCAACCATCACTCAACAGGTCAAAAATAATTTTACAACCTCCTCTTGTATGACAATAATTTTTGAACCTAGCGATTACCATTAAACACACACAAAACGAGTTGTCATAACCTATTCAATCATAATTTATCATATCCTCAATTTCAAAACCAATCTATCATACATTACTGTTGAATTTTCAGCTACCTCATACCTCATCCCATCTATCTTGACATACATCCCCTTATTCTTACTAAATCACTTCACCAAACCTATACACTACCCAACACAATTCCTTATATTTTAAAGCTCGACAGAAAGTTGCATAACAATTTCCTTAACAGAGACGTATAGATGATAAAATTGCTCTATCACACCTCCAATTACTCCCAGGTTAAACAGGTTAAAAAACACACCCAATAAAATCAACACTTGTTTATTTTAATGTTCAATCAATTATGTTCGATATAAGTTTTCCCATATACGCCCCTCAAACAATAAAAAGCATTTACCAAAAAACATTCAATATCACTTTAGCGCCAGACGTACGAAAATAGCACTCCAATAGCACACGAGAATTACAGAGTTTCATATGCCTACAAGTTTAAACCCACTTTCACAAACCACACTAGCGTTTCATACTGAATATCCGCATGAAAACATTACTATAGAGCCCCAAATATTCACCAACTTAATGATAGCTAAAATTACCATGAACACACTCTTTCAAATCAACCCGAAACACTCAATTCAAACTCATTTTCGTGAAGAAATTGAATGAATGAGAGGTAAATAACAGAGTATTAGATTACCCATCTTTCATTTCTCCGAAGATCCCATACAATCTGATCCTTCTTACATCTAAACCACTATAGAAACCCACAACATTTGACTAAAATAATCCCAAAATGAGTTTGCAAACAAAAGACTACATCCAACTGAAATTAGCCCGCTTTTAATAGAGAAACATCGCTATTATACGCCTCAATTGGAAAATGATAATGCAACACACGCGCCGTCGCGCGTTCGCGTTTAATACTAGAATATTTTGGTCGTGATTTAGGGGCCGCTCTGCGAGGGCGATGCCCTACGCAGAGCGGCACAGCCATGGTCTAGATGCCTATCAAAACCGAGGGGCCCTTTACTTACTCCGGATGACTCAAAAACTCGACAAAATGCCCATAAATGTGCAATTTCTGCCATTTTTGGCGGATTTACCCCGTAGACTTTTTTCATAAACTTCAACATCTCCCTCTGCATGAAACTGAAATACATTTGTGCATGAATTCCCACTTTTTGCGATTTTTCATCGAAAATAACATTTTACCATCCGTAGACTTTTGGCGAATGTTTCCTAAAATTTATGAAATGCGAACGTTTCCCACCTTGCAACCCTTCCATACCGTCCAAAAAAATTGTTCAAAACACTCTTCCCTGACGAGAAAAAAACCAAAATATTTGCAAAATATCATTACCAAGTATATTAAAAAATATTCATTAACAAATTTTTCATCGACATAATTTATAAGACGCTCTCGATTCCGCTTCTTTTGAGCCTAAAATCGTCTCTCTGGCTTGTTTCTTAGTGCCATTTTTTTATCAATTTAATTAGGTATGGAATTTTCGAAGGTTTCTTCTTTTTCCCCAAATATCGATTGGATCATTCTCAAATTGTAACCATACAAACTTCTCATTGATATCTAGATTGTATCAAAATTTCAGACTTCTTACTTGAATGCCAACGAAAATATGGCTCATTGAAATTTCACTCCTCTCGCGACCGAGAGTTTATACATCAATTATCAATCAAAATTTGAAAATCATAATATATGTCTAAACCCCCTCATTCTCTTTGAATGAAATACCAAATAACGCCCACCAAAACCTCCAGAAACCATTTTCAAGGACAATTGAAATAACGCAGAAAACGTTTACATGAAGAATTCCCAGAAAAACAACTGCCAGTCAAATTTTACCCCAAACAAGGAATTTTTTACCTGGAAAACGCTGGATGTTCGAACCTCTCGTCGGGCACTGAAACATGAATAATTTAGAACGCTCACCAAAATCAGCACAAAAATTTATGTTGGAATGAGTGATATCTCCATTTGAGCAGTAAATTTCTTCAAAGTAGAACATTTCACGAGCGCAAACCATTTGCAGAATTTCCATAAGTATACTTCAATCATTCACCATAATAGAACCCTCGACCAAGTATGAGAGAGAATTTACAAATTATTCCAAATTATTATGAGTGATGACATTTTACTTTTCGTAAATAACACATATGAGACCTGCGAACCATATCTCTCGAAAATTCCAGACATCTCGGGGACACACATACGCACGCGCATTCACCATACAACGCCGATCCCTTAACCACTCTGCCACGGCGAGCAACAATCTTCTTACATTCCCATTCACAATAAAAATTGACCTCTGAAAAATACTGGGAGAAAATTTTCAATTCAAACGAACCTCGAATTTCATTTTTCAATCGCCAAATTGATAAGAGAAAAATTCACTCATTGTACGCTCGTTAGTAATCGACAAATCCACCACGATGCACTTTTTCTTCAATGAGAATATAGGCATGATCACTAAACACTCCTTTTCCAAGGAGCACATTCCATATCGAAATCGAATGTTTATTTTCTTCAACATGCATACAGTACGCATTACCGATTCCCAACGTAAAAATACGCTGATAAACTCACAACACTCATTTTGCCTAAATGTCGAGTGATTCTGGAGCCTCATTAATCTCATTTATCGAGTATTATACGGTTTGTATCGTCTCTGTGACCATTTCAACAGAAATCAGTACCTGGCAACTGCAAACACTCGTATTCTTCATCAAAGACCGACTTGACTCTGTTCATTTCGAAAACAGCGAAGAAATGCGAGCGATTTTCAATATCACTCACTCGTAATGAGTGAGAGCCTCTTTCAATTCATGAATTTCGGTTGCGTGCTGACACTTTAATTGCGAACAAGAGAGAATCTCACACCCAAAGATGGAAGCAAATGGCATCTATTCATCGCCCGAACGTCGACAAAATTCACAACTGATAGTCAAATTACGTAAAAATGAGTTAAATTTACGTTATATATATATATAAATGACTCCCTGATGTTCTTACTCGTTAACACTGTGCTAAGAACGTGAGAAATTTCCTCAGAAAGATAGCCATTCAAAAATTTCGGTTTCAAAGTAACAACACTCTGACGTGACCGCACTCAGCTCGCACACATAGCCTCTGTACGGGTCGACTGTGGACTTTGAAAATTTCAACATCAAAATTCAAATTCGGGTTTCCATCGTTGATGGAGGTGAAAAACACTTCGTATAGGTAAATCGTCAATTTCCAACACATTTCATCTCCATAAAATTTCTTGTGGAACGCCTCTAAAGTCCTCAAATAATTAAAAATTAATGCATCATCAAATGAGTGAAATATGAGCGACTAAAATTGAGCTTTTTTCGCTTGACTTTCGAAACAAGAAATATTTCTAGCGACTCTAGAGACACTACCTTGCCCTCAAAAAATAGCCGCGGGCCCTCGAATGAGTGTAAAGTGAACAAAACTCAAATCACTCATACTTCATCAATAAACTCCCAGATCGAAATTGCTTAGAAAAAATTTACATTGGTTTGCTCTTTCAAACTAGGTCGAGTGGAAAATATGTAAAAAAAATGATTTTTATGCCCTATAATGGAAATCACGATGACTCGGGGAAACATAAATCGCGCGAAATGGGCAAAACGGCGAAAAACGCGTTTTTCGTGAAATACCGCGAATTTCGTTCTGAAAATTTCACTGAATACGTAAAAAAATGCGACTAGCAAAACATGTTAAATGACTTTTTCTGTACGGGCGACAGAACATTTTTAGGAAGCGAAAAATCGAAAATCACTCATATTTTGATGAGCTGCTGTGTCCAAACGGTGGGGTTTTGAGCGCTGCCAATCTTGTGAGTCGTAGGTATTTTTGAGGGCAACCTCTCATGAAATTTTGAGACTTTCACGTGCGATGGGGACGCCATGAGAAGCAGTCGAAAAATCCGACCGAAAAAACGCCTTTTTTTACACCCCACTTTGAAGTCGAATAAAAGAAAATCTGACTGGCGAAACTTGCTGTACCAAGTTGCTCGTATGTACCAACATGTTTTCTGTGAGGTGTGAAAAAACCAGACCTCTTACTTTGATACAGAAAATTAGCGGATGTTTGGCGCAGATGCCTTTTTTTCCGAGGTCTTTTTTGAGAGGCATTTTCTCGAAAAATTAGGCACCCAGATTTTTTGTGATTTTTTTCACGAGAGATATTTTCAAGCTCTACCAGATATCAAATTTTGAAAGCCTTTCCGCCGCTGGCCTGGCCAGAAAAAAATGCCAAAAATCGACAACTTTTTTGCATGCTTTTTTTAAGAGGCTCTAGCAAAAAATTTTTCTCTATACGAAAAACCTCAAGTTTTTGGCTGAGGTGTACCGCTACTCTGGCTACAAGATTATGAAATCGGCATGGCTGTAGAGCCGCTCTCCAAAAAGTATAATTAGAAATACCAAACGCTTTTTTCATCAGTTTTTTTTCAATTAAAGCATTTTTATGGGCCCGATCGAGCCGAGAGGCGAAACTTAAGGTTTTTTAGCGACTTTCCATCTGCCCTCCAAATTTGAGCTCGCTGCGACCCCGCCTTCTGGTACTTGTCTCTTGTGAGGTACCAAATTTTTCCCCGTTGTTTCCGAGCACTAAACACAAGCACCCTCCCTTATAGTACTAGTTCTAGCATCTCTTCGAAATGCGTATTTTAGTTTTAGTGCTTTTTTCAAATCCGGAGGGCGCCGCAAGTAACCAGCACACCATAGCGCCCTCCTCCTCCCACACACAAACACACCCCAACACACACACACCAAAACACACACCGACAAACCCCCAAACAACAAAAAACACCCACAACAACACATCACCAACACCACCAACAACAATCCACCCACGCCATTCAATCTTCACACTTGTAAAACCATCAACAAATAGCCCACAACGACATAGCACACGCGCACAACAAATTTAGTACAGCCCATGCGTTATTTTTACCAAACTTGTATGTTTTACTTTTAAACACCCCGGCACTACTTAATTTACCAACAAACAACTCACACCTAACCATCACCCATCACTCATTCTAAAATAATTAAACTAATTCCTTTAGTATGACAATAATCCCTAAACCTATCGATTATAATTAAACACACACAAAACAAGTAGTCATAACCCATTTGATCCTTATTTATCATGACTTTACCTTCAAACCCAATCTATCGTATATTACCATTGAATTTGCAGCCCCCTCATACTTCATCCCATCTATCTTAACATACATCCCCTTATTCTTACTAAATCACTTCACAAAACCTATACACTACCCGACTCAATTCCTTATATTTCAGAGCTCGACAGAATGTGCAATAACAATTTCCTTAACGGAGACGTAAATATGAAAAAATTCCGCTATCACACCTCCAATTACCCTCAGGTTAAACAGGGGAAAAATTACACCCAATACAAACAATACTCGTTTATTTAAATGTTAAACACAATTTTGTTCGATATAAGTTTTCCCATATACGCCCCTCAAACAATAAAAAGCATTTACCAAAAAACATTCAATATCACTTTAGCGCCAGACGTACGAAAATAGCACTCCAATAGCACACGAGAATTACAGAGTTTCATATGCCTACAAGTTTAAACCCACTTTCACAAACCACACTAGCGTTTCATTTTGAATATCCGCATGAAAACATTACTATAGAGCCCCAAATATTCACCAACTTAGTGATAGCTAAAATTACCATGAACACACTCTTTCAAATCAACCCGAAACACTCAATTCAAACTCATTTTCGTGAAGAAATTGAATGAATGAGAGGTAAATAACAGAGTATTAGATTACCCATCTTTCATTTCTCCGAAGATCCCATACAATCTGGTCCTTCTTACATCTAAACCACTATAGAAACCCACAACATTTGACTAAAATAATCCCAAAATGAGTTTGCAAACAAAAGACTACATCCAACTGAAATTAGCCCGCTTTTAATAGAGAAACATCGCTAATATACGCCTCAATTGGAAAATGATTATGCAACACACGCGCCGTCGCGCGTTCGCGATTAATACTAGAATATTTTGGTCGGGATTTAGGGGCCGCTCTGCGAGGGCGATGCCCTACGCAGAGCGGCACAGCCATGGTCTAGATGCCTATCAAAACCGAGGGGCTCTTTACTTAGTCCGGATCACTCAAAAACTCTACAAAATGCCCATAAATGTGCAATTTCTGCCATTTTGGGTGGATTTACCCCGTAGACTTTTATTATAACCTTCAACATCTCCCTCTGTATGAAGCTGAAATGCATTTGTGCACGAATTCCCACTTACTTGCGATTTTTCATCGAAAATAACATTTTACCATCCGTAGACTTTTGGCGAATGTTTCCTAAAATTTATGAAATGCGTAGGGTTCTCACTTTGCAACCCTTCCATACTGTCCAAAAAAATTGTTCAAAACACGCTTCCCTGACGAGAAAACAGCCAAAATATTTGCAAAAACTCATTTCCAAATATATTAAAAAATATTCATTAACAAATTTTTCATCGACATAATTCATAAGACGCTCTCGATTCCGCTTCTTTTGAGCCTAAAATCGTCTCTCTGGCTTGTTTCTAAGTGCCATTTTTTATCAATTTAATTAGGTATGGAATTTTCGAAGGTTTCTTCTTTTTCCCCAAATATCGATTGGACCATTTTCAAATTTCAACCATACAAACTTCTCATTGATATCTAGATTGTATCAAAATTTCAGACTTCTTACTTGAATGCCAACGAAAATATGGCTCATTGAAATTTCACTCCTTTCGCGACCGAGAGTTTATAGATCAATTATCAATGAAAATTTAAAAATCATAATTTATGTCATGAAACCCCTCATTCTCTTCGAATGAAATACCAAATAACGCCCACCAAAACCTCCAGAAACCATTTTCAAGGACAACTGAAATATCGCAGAAAACGTTTACATGAAGAATTCCCAGAAAAACAACTGCCAGTCAAATTTTACCCCAAACGGGGAATTTTTTACCTGGAAAATGCTGGCAGTTCGAACCTCTCGTCGGGCACTGAAACATGAATAATTTAGAACGCCCACCAAAATCAGGACAAACATTTACGTTCGGATGAGTGATTTCTCCATTTGAGCAGTAAATTTCTTCAAAGTGGAACGTTTCACGAGCGCGCAAACCATTTCGCAGAACTTCCATAAGTATACTTCAAAATCATTCACCAGAATAGAACCCCCGACCACGTCTGAGAAAAAATGTACAAATTATTCCAAATTATTATGAGTGATGACATTTTACTTTTCGTAAATAACACATATGAGACCTGCGAACCATATCTCTCGAAAATTCCAGACATCTCGGGGACACACATACGCACGCGCATTCACCATACAACGCCGATCCCTTAACCACTCTGCCACGGCGAGCAACAATCTTCTTACATTCCCATTCACAATAAAAATTGACCTCTGAAAAATACTGAGAGAAAATTTTCAATTCAAACGAACCTCGAATTTCATTTTTCAATCGCCAAAATTGATAAGAGAAAAATTCACTCATTGTACGCTCGTTAGTAATCGACAAATCCACCACGATGCACTTTTTCTTCAATGAGAATATAGGCATGATCACTAAACACTCCTTTTCCAAGGAGCACATTCCATTTCGAAATCGAATGTTTATTTTCTTCAACATGCATACAGTACGAATTACCGATTCTCAACGTAAAAATACGCTGATAAACTCACAACACTCATTTTGCCTAAATATCGAGTGATTCTGGAGCCTCATTAATCTCATTTATCGAGTATTATACGGTTTGTATCGTCTCTGTGACCCTTTCAACAGAAATCAGTACCTGGAAACTGCAAACACTCGTATTCTTCATCAAAGACCGACTTGACTCTGTTCATTTCGAAAACAGCAAGGAAATGCGAGCGATTTTCAATATCACTCACTCGTAATGAGTGAGAGCCTCTTTCAATTCATGAATTTCGATTACGTGCTGACACTTTAATTGCAAACAAGAGAAATTCTCACACCCAAAGATGGAAGCAAATGGCATCTATTCATCGCCCGAACGTCGACAAAATTCACAACTGATAGTCAAATTACGTAAAAATGAGTTAAATTTACGTTATATATATATATATATAAACGACTCCCTGATGTTCTTACTCGTTAATACTGCGCTAAGAACGTGAGAAATTTCCTCGGAAAGATAGCCATTCGAAAATTTCGGTTTCAAAGTAACAACACTCTGACGTGACCGCACTCAGCTCACACACTTCGCATCAGAACGGGCAGAAGCTGGACTTGAAAAATTTCGACACAAAATTCAATTTCGAGTTTCCATCGTTGATGGAGGTGAAAAACATTACGTATAGGTAAATCGTCAATTTCCAACACATTTCATCTCTATAAAATTTCTTGTGACTCGCCTCTAAAGTCCTCAAATAATTAAAAATTACCGCATCATCAAATGAGTGAAATATGAGCGACTAAAATTGAGCCTTTTTCGCTTGGCTCTCGAAACAAGAAATATTTCTAGCATTGCTAAAGACACTACCTTGCCCTCAAAAAATAGCTGCGTGCCCTCGAATGAGTGTAAAGTGAACAAAACTCAAATCACTCATACTTCATCAATAAACTCCCAGATCGAAATTGCTTAGAAAAAATTTCCATTGGTTTGCTCTTTCATACTAGTTCGAGTGGAAAAAAGGCAGAAAAAAGGATTTTCATGCCCTAAAATGGAGATCGCGACGACTCCGGGAAACATAAATCGAGCGATTCGGGCGAAATCGCCAAAAACGGCTATTTCGTAAACTATCGGGAATTTCGCTCTGAAAATTTCACCGAACACGTAAAAAAATGCGCCTAGCAAAACATATTAAATGACTTTTTCTGTACGGGCGACAGAACATTTTTGGAAAGCGAAAAATCGAAAATCGCGCATTTTTTGATGAGCTGCTGTGGCCAAACGGTGGCGTTTTGAGCGCTGCCGATCCCGTGGATCGTAGGTACTGTTGACGTAAACCTCTCATGAAATTTTGGCATTATCACGTGCGATGTATACGCGATAAGAAGCAGTCAAAAAATTCGACCGTAAAAACGTCATTTTTTGGTCCCAACTTCAAAGACTCACAGAAATAATTCTACTCGGAGAAACCTTCTCAAAAAGTATTTTTGAATGTACCAACATGTTTTCTGTGATGTGTAGAAAAACCAGACCTCCTACTGTCACCCAGAAAACTTAAACATGTTTGGCGCAGATGCCTTTTTTTCCGAGGTCTTATTTGAGAGGCATTTTCTCGCAAAATTGAGCACCCAGATTTTTTGTGATTTTTTTGGTGAAAGACTTTTCCAATGTCTACAAGATATCAAAGTTTGGACGCTTTTAAGCGGCGGGCCTGGCCAGAAAAAAATGCCAAAAATCGACAACTTTTTTGCATGCTTTTTTTAAGAGGCTCTAGCAAAAAATTTTTCTCCATACGAAAAACCTCAAGTTTTTGGCTGAGGTGTACCGCTACTCTGGCTACAAGATTATGAAATCGGCATGGCTGTAGAGGCGCTCCAAAATTATTGATAAATAGAAAACAAAACGCTTTTTCAAACGGCTTTTTCTCATTTAAAGCATTTTTATGGGCCCGATCGAGCCGAGAGGCGAAACTTAAGGTTTTTTAGCGAGCCTCCATCCGGCCTCCAAATTTGAGCTTGCTGCGAGCACGCGTTCTGGTACTTTACTCTTGTCAGGTACCAAATTTTTCCCCGTTGTTTCCGAGCACTAAACACAAGCACCCTCCCTTATAGTACTAGTTCTAGCATCTCTTCGAAATGCGTATTTTAGTTTTAGTGCTTTTTTCAAATCCGGAGGGCGCCGCAAGTAACCAGCACACACACGCGCCCTCCGACTCCCCCCCACAACACAACACACCCCAACACACACACACACCCAAACACACCCCCCGAAACCCCCAAACAACAAAAAACACCCACAACAACACATCATCAACAACACCAACAACAAACCACCCATACCACTCACACTCCTCACACTTATAAAACCATCAACAAATAGCCCACAACGACATAGCACACGCGCACAACAAATTTAGTACAGCCCGTACCTTACTTGTAACCAAACTTGTATGTTTTACTTATAAACACCCCGGCACTACTTTATTTACCAACAAACAACTCACACCTAACCATCAACCATCACTCAACAGGTCAAAAATAATTTTACAACCTCCTCTTGTATGACAATAATTTTTGAACCTAGCGATTACCATTAAACACACACAAAACGAGTTGTCATAACCTATTCAATCATAATTTATCATATCCTCAATTTCAAAACCAATCTATCATACATTACTGTTGAATTTTCAGCTACCTCATACCTCATCCCATCTATCTTGACATACATCCCCTTATTCTTACTAAATCACTTCACCAAACCTATACACTACCCAACACAATTCCTTATATTTTAAAGCTCGACAGAAAGTTGCATAACAATTTCCTTAACAGAGACGTATAGATGATAAAATTGCTCTATCACACCTCCAATTACTCCCAGGTTAAACAGGTTAAAAAACACACCCAATAAAATCAACACTTGTTTATTTTAATGTTCAATCAATTATGTTCGATATAAGTTTTCCCATATACGCCCCTCAAACAATAAAAAGCATTTACCAAAAAACATTCAATATCACTTTAGCGCCAGACGTACGAAAATAGCACTCCAATAGCACACGAGAATTACAGAGTTTCATATGCCTACAAGTTTAAACCCACTTTCACAAACCACACTAGCGTTTCATACTGAATATCCGCATGAAAACATTACTATAGAGCCCCAAATATTCACCAACTTAATGATAGCTAAAATTACCATGAACACACTCTTTCAAATCAACCCGAAACACTCAATTCAAACTCATTTTCGTGAAGAAATTGAATGAATGAGAGGTAAATAACAGAGTATTAGATTACCCATCTTTCATTTCTCCGAAGATCCCATACAATCTGATCCTTCTTACATCTAAACCACTATAGAAACCCACAACATTTGACTAAAATAATCCCAAAATGAGTTTGCAAACAAAAGACTACATCCAACTGAAATTAGCCCGCTTTTAATAGAGAAACATCGCTATTATACGCCTCAATTGGAAAATGATAATGCAACACACGCGCCGTCGCGCGTTCGCGTTTAATACTAGAATATTTTGGTCGTGATTTAGGGGCCGCTCTGCGAGGGCGATGCCCTACGCAGAGCGGCACAGCCATGGTCTAGATGCCTATCAAAACCGAGGGGCCCTTTACTTACTCCGGATCACTCAAAAACTCTACAAAATGCCCATAAATGTGCAATTTCTGCCATTTTGGGTGGATTTACCCCGTAGACTTTTATTATAACCTTCAACATCTCCCTCTGTATGAAGCTGAAATACATTTGTGCATGAATTCCCACTTATTTGCGATTTTTCATCGAAAATAACATTTTACCATCCGTAGACTTTTGGCGAATGTTTCCTAAAATTTATGAAATGCGTAGGGTTCTCACCTTGCAACCCTTCCATACTGTCCAAAAAAAATGTTCAAAACACACTTCCCTGACGAGAAAACAGCCAAAATATTTGCAAAATATCATTTCCAAATATATTAAAAAATATTCATTAAAAATTTTTTCATCGACATAATTCATAAGACGCTCTGGATTCCGCTTCTTTTGAGCCTAAAATCGTCTCTCTGGCTTGTTTCTAAGTGCCATTTTTTTATCAATTTAATTAGGTATGGAATTTTCGAAGGTTTCTTCTTTTTCCCCAAATATCGATTGGACCATTTTCAAATTTTAACCATACAAACTTCTCATCGATTTCTAGATCGCATCAAAATTTCAGACGTCTAACTTCAATGCCAACGAAAATATGGCTCATTGAAATTTCACACCTCTCGCGACCGAGTATTTATAGATCAATCATCAATGAAAATTTCAAAATCATAATTTATGTCATGAAACCCCCTCATTCTCTTCGAATGAAATACCAAATAACGGCCACCAAAACCTCCAGAAGCCATTTTCAAGGACAATTGAAATACCACAGAAAACGTTTACATGAAGAATTACCAGAAAAACAACTGCCAGTCAAATTTTACCCCAAACAGTGAATTTTCTACCTGGAAAATGCTCGAAGTTCGAACCTCTCGTCGGGCACTGAAACATGAATAATTTAGAACGCCCACCAAAATCAGGACAAACATTTACGTTCGGATGAGTGATTTCTCCATTTGAGCGATACATTTCTTCAAAGTAGAACATTTCACGACCGCAAACCATTTCACACGATTTCCATGAGTATACTTCAATCATTCACCAAAAAAGAACCCTCGACCAAGTCTGAGAGAGAATTTGCAAATTATTCCAAATTATTACGAGTGATGACATTTTACTTCTCGTAAATAACACATATGAGGCCTGCGAACCATATCTCTCGAAAATTCCAGACATCTCGGGGACACACATACGCACGCGCATTCACCATACAACGCCGATCCCTTAACCACTGTGCCATGGCGAGCAACAACCTTCTTACATTCCCATTCACAATAACAATTGACCTCTGAAAAATACTGAGAGAAAATTTCCATTTCAAACGAACCTCGAATTTCATTTTTCAATCGCCAAAATTGATGAGAGAAAAATTCACTCATCGTACGCTCTTTAGTAATCGACAAATCCACCATGTACACTCTTTTTTTCAATGAAAATACAGGCATGATCACTGAATACTCCTTTTCCAAGGAGCACATTCCATACCGAAATCGAATGTTTATTTTCTTCAACATGCATACAGTACGAATTTCCAATTTCCAACGTAAAAATACGCTGGTAAACTCACAACACTAATTTTGCCTAAATATCGAGTGATTCTGGAGCCTCATTTACCTCATTTATTGAGTATTAAACGTTTTGTATCGCCATTGTGAACATTCCGACTAATATCATTAGCTGGCAACTGCAAACATTCTTATTCTTCATGAACGACCGACGCGACTCTGTTCATTTCGAAAACAGCGAGAATGCGAGCGATTTTCAATGTTACTCACTCGTATAAGTGAGAGCCTCTTTAAATTCATGAATTTCGACTGCGTGCTGACACTTTAATTGCGAACAAGAGAAATTCTCACACCCAAAGATAAAAGCAAATGGCATCTATTCATCGCCCGAACGTCGACAAAACTCACAACTGATAGTCAAATTACGTAAAAATGAGTTAAATTTACGTTATATACATATATATGTATGACTCCCTGATGTTCTTACTCGTTAACACTGTGCTAAGAACGTGAAAAATTTCCTCGGAAAGATAGCCATTCGAAAATTTCGGTTTCAAAGTAACAACACTCTGACGTGACCGCACTCAGCTCGCACACTTAGCATCAGAACGGGCAGAAGCTGGACTTGTAAAATTTCGACACAAAATTCAAATTCGAGTTTCCATCGTTGATGGAGGTGAAAAACACTTTGTATAGGTAAATCGTCAATTTCCAACACATTTCATCTCCATAAAATTTCTTGTGGAACGCCTCTAAAGTCCTCAAATAATTAAAAATTACCGCATCATCAAATGAGTGAAATATGAGCGACTAAAATTGAAGCTTTTTCGCTTGACTCTCGAAACAAGAAATATTTCTAGCGACTCTAAAGACACTACCTTGCCCTCAAAAAATAGCCGCGGGCCCTCGAATGAGTGTAAAGTGAACAAAACTTAAATCACTCATACTCCATCAATAAGCTCTCAAATTGAAATTGCTTAGAAAAAATTTCCAATGGTTTGCGCTTTCACACTAGTTTGAGTTGAAAAAAGCCCAAAAAAAGTTTTTTAAGCCCTATAATGGAAATCGCAATGACGCGAGGAAACATAAATCGAGCGATATGAGCAAAATCGCCAAAAACTGCTATTTCGTGAACTACAGCGAATTTCGCTCTGAAAATTTCACCGAACACGTAAAATGATGCGCCTAGCAAAACATGTTAAATGACTTTTTCTGTACGGGCGACAGAACATTTTTGGAGAGCGAAAAATCGAAAATCACGCATTTTTTGATGAGGTGCTGTGGCCAAACGATGGGGTTTTGAGCGTTGCCGATCCCGTGGATCGTAGGTACTGTTGACGTGAACCTCTCATGAAATTTCGGCATTATCACGTGCGATGTATACGCGATAAGAAGCAGTCAAAAAATTCGACCGTAAAAACGTCATTTTTTAGTCCCAACTTCAAAGACTCACAGAAAAAATTCTACTCGTAGAAACCTTCTCAAAAAGTATTTTTGAATGTACCAACATGTTTTCTGTGATGTGTAGAAAAACCAAACCTCCTACTTCCACCCAGAAAACCTAAACATGTTTGGCGCAGATGCCTTTTTTTCCGAGGTCTTTTTTGAGAGGCATTTTCTCGCAAAATTGAGCACCCAGATTTTTTGTGATTTTTTTGATGAAAGACCTTCCCAATGTCTACAAGATATCAAAGTTTGAACACTTTTGAGCGGCGGGCCTCGCCGGAAAAAAATGCCAAAAATCGACATCTTTTTTGCATGCTTTTTTTAGAGGGCTCTAGCAAAAAATTTTTCTCTATGCCAAACATCTCAAGTTTTTGGCTGAGGTGTACCGCTGCTTGGACTACCCAAAAATGAAATCCGCAGACCTCTAGGACCCGTAGTTGAAAACTTTTAAATGTTTGAAAATGACGAAAAAAAAAACGTTTTTTTTCATTTAAAGCATTTTTATGGGCCCGATCGAGCCGAGAGGCGAAACTTAAGGTTTTTTAGCGAGTGTCCACCTGGCCTCCAAATTTGAGCTCGCTGCGACCACGCGTTCTGGTACTTTACTCCTGTGTGAATCGGGATTCCGCCCATTGTTTCCGAGCACAAAACACAAGCACCCTCCCTTATAGTACTAGTTCTAGCATCTCTTCGAAATGCGTATTTTAGTTTTAGTGCTTTTTTCAAATCCGGAGGGCGCCGCAAGTAACCAGACAACACGCGCCCTCCGACTCCCCCCCACACACAACACACACCCACACACACACCAAAACACACACCGACAAACCCCCAAACAACAAAAAACACCCACAACAACACATTACCAACACCACCAACAACAAACCACCCATACCACTCACACTCCTCACACTTATAAAACCATCAACAAACCGCCCACAACAACATAGCACACGCGCACAACAAATTTAGTACAGCCCGTACCTTACTTTTCACCAAACTTTTATGTTTTACTTTTAAACACCCCGGCACTACTTTATTTACCAACAAACAACTCACACCTAACCATCAACCATCACTCAACAGGTCAAATATATACCAACTCCTCTAGTATGACAATAATCCCTAAACCTAGCGATTACCATTAAACACACACAAAACGAGTTGTCATAACCTATATCATCCTTATTCATCAGGACTTTACCTTCAAACCCAATCTATCATATATTACTGCCCAATTTTCAACCGCTCATATTTCATCCCATCTATCTTCACACACATTCCCTTATTCTTACTAAATCACTTCACCAAACCTATACACTACCCGACTCAATTCCTTATATTTTAAAACTCGACAGAAAGTTGCACAACAATTTCCTTAACGGAGACGAAAAGATGATTAAATACCTCTATCACACCTCTAATTCCCAATACAATCAATACTTGTTCATCTAAATGTTCAATCCAATCATGTTCAACATAGGTTTTCCCATACACGCCCCTCAAATAGTAAAAAGCATTTTCCAAAAAAAACAGTTCAATATCACTTAAGGGACAGACGTACGAAAATAGCACTCCAATACCACACACATGATTACCAAGTTTTATATGCTTACAAGTTTATTCCCACTTCCAAAAACCACACTAGCGTTTCACACTGAATATCCGAATGAAAACTTTACTATAGAACCCCAAATATTCACCAACTTGATGATAATTCAAATTACCACGAACACACTCTTTCAAATCAACCCGAAAAACTCTATTCTAATTCATTTTCGTGAAGAAATGCAATGAATGAGGGGTAAATGATAGAGTATCAGATTATCGATCTTCCATTACTCAAGAGATCCCATACAATCCGATCCTCCTCCAATCTAAACCACTACAGAAACCCACAACATTTGAATAAAATAATCACAAAATAAATTTGCAAACAAAAAACCACACCCAACTGAAAATTAGCCCACTTATAATAGAGAAACATCGCTATTATAAGCCTCAAATGGAAAGTGATTATGCAATACACACGCGCTGTCGCGCGTTCAAGTTTAATACTAAAATATTTTGGTGGTGACTTAGGGGCCGCTCTGCGGGGCTACGCCCTACGCAGAGCGGCACAGCCATGGTCTTGATGCCTATCAAAACCGAGGGGCCATTTACTTACTCCGGATCACTCAAAAACTCTACAAAATGCCCATAAATGTGCAATTTCTGCCATTTTGGGTGGATTTACCCCGTAGACTTTTATTATAACTTTCAACATCTCCCTCTGTATGAAGCTGAAATACATTTATGCATGAATTCCCACTTTTTTGTGATTTTTCATCGAAAATAACATTTTACCATCCGTAGACTTTTGGCGAATGTTTCCTAAAATTTATGAAATGTGTTCGTTTCCCACCTTGAAACCCTTCCATACTGTCCAAAAAATTTGTTCAAAACACGCTTCCCTGACGAGAAAACAGCCAAAACATTTGCAAAAACTCATTTCCAAATATATTAAAAAATATTCATCAACGAATTTTTCATCGACGTAATTCATAAGACGCTTTCGATTCCGCTTCTTTTGAGCCTAAAATCGTCTCTCTGGCTTGTTTCTAAGTGCCATTTTTTAATCAATTTAATTAGGTATGGAATTTTCGAAGGTTTCTTCTTTTTCCCCAAATCTCGATTGGACCATTCTCAAATTGTGACCATACAAACTTCTCATCGATTTCTAGATCGTATCAAAATTTCAGACGTCTCACTTCAATGCCAACGAAAATATGGCTCATTGAAATTTCACTCATCTCGCGACCGAGAGTTTATAGGTCAATTATAAATGAAAATTTAAAAATCATAATTTATGTCATGAAACCCATCCATTGCATACGAATGATATCCATATAACGCCCACCAAAACCTCCAGAAACCATTTGCGTGGGCAATGGAAATACCGCAGTAAACGTTTCCTACGGAAATTCCTAGAAAAACGACTGCCAGTCAAATTTTACCCTCAACAATGAGCTTTCTACCTGGAAAATGCTGAAAGTTCGAACCTCTCCTCGGTCACTGAAACATGAACGATTTAGAACGCCCACCATAACCAGCACAATAATTTACGTTGGAATGAGTGAAATTTCCATTTGAGCATTAATTTAATTCAAAATAGAACATTTCACGAGCGCAAACCATTTCGCAGAATTTCCATACGTATACTTCAATCATTCACCAAAATAGAACCCTCAACCATGTCTGAGAGAGAATTTACAAATTATTCCAAATTATCATGAGTGATGACATTTTACATTTCGTAAATAACATATATGAGACCTGCAAACCATCTCATGAAAAATTCATACATCTCGGGTACACAAACGCACGTGTATTGACCATATATGAACCGCACCCGAGCCATAAATTAAAGTCCACTCATTCACACATCGAGCGATCAAATTCCGCAAGCAATTATTAGGATTAGCGATGCATCCAATCAATCTGCTTAGATTCCCATTCACAGTAAAAATTGACCTCTGCAGAGTACTGAGAGAAAATTTCCTTTATCAAACGAACATCGAATTTCATTTTTCAATCGCCAAAATCGATGAGAGAAAAATTCACTCATAGTGCGCTTGTTAGTAATCGACAAATCCACCATGATGCACTTTTTCTTCAATGAGAATATAGGCATGATCACTGAATACTCCTTTTCCAAGGAGCTCATTCCATTCCGAAATCGAATGTACATTTTCTGCAACACGCATACAGTACGAATTTCCGATTTCCAACGTAAAAATACGCTGGTAAACTCATAACACTGATTTTGCCTAAATATCGAGTGATTCTGAAGCCTCATTCATCTCATTTATCGATTACTATACGGTTTGTATACTCATTGTGAGCATTTTAACAAAAATCGGTAGCTGGCAACTGCAAACACTCGTATTCTTCATCGACCGACGCGACTTTGTTCTTCTCTAAAACAGTGAGGAAATACGAGCGATTTTCAATGTCACTCACTCGAACTGAGTGAGAGCCTCATTTAATTCATGAATTTCGATTGCGTGCTGACAGTGGAATAGTGCGCAAGAGGAACTCTCACAACCAAAGATAGAAGCAAATGGCATCTATTTATCGCCACAACATCGACAAAATTCACAACTGAGAGTCAAATTACGGAAAAATGAGTTAATTTTACGTTATTTATATATATATATGTAACTCCCTGATGTTCTTACTCGTTAACATTGCGCTAAAAACGTGAAAAATTACCTCGGAAGATAGCCATTCAAAAATTTCGGTTTCAAAATACCAGCACTCTGACGTGACCGCCGCCAGCTCTCACACTTAGCCTCAGAACGGGCCGACTGTGGACTTTAAAATTTCGACATTAAAATTCAAATTCGAGTTTCCATCGTTAATGGAGGTGAAAAACACTCTGTATAGGTAAATCGTCAATTTACAACACATTTCATCTCTATAAAATTTCTTGTGGAACGCCTCTAAAGTCCTCAAATAATTAAAAATTACCGCATCATCAAATGAGTGAAATATGAGCGATTAAAATTGAGCCTTTTTCGCTTGACTCTCTGAACAAGAAATATTTCTAGCAACTCTAAAGACACTACCTTGCCCTCAAAAAATAGCCGCGGGCCCTCGAATGAGTGTAAAGTGAACAAAACTCAAATCACTCATACTTCATCAATAAGCTCTCGAATCGAAATTGCTTAGAAAAAAATTCCAATAGTTTGCGCTTTCACACTGTTTCGAGTTGAAAAAAACCCCAAAAAATAGTTTTTTATGCCCTATAATGCAAATCGATATCACTCGGGGAAACATAAATCGAGCGATATGAGCAAAATCGCAAAAATTGGCTATTTCGTGAACTACTGGGAATTTCGCTCTGAAAATTTCACTGAACACGTAAAATGATGCGACAAGCAAAACATCTTAAATGACTTTTTCTGTGCGGGCCACAGAAATTTTTTGAGCGGCGAAAAATCGAAAATCACGCATTTTTTGATGAGCTGCTGCGGCCAAACGGTGGGGTTTTGAGCGTTGCGGATCCTGTGAGTCGTAGGTACTTTTGAGGCCAACCTCTCATGAAATTTTGAGACTTTCACGTGCGATGGATACGCCATGGGGAGCAATCAAAAAATCCGACCGAAAAAAACGCTTTTTTAGACCCAATTTCGAGGCGCCCTAAAAAATTTTCTATTCCGAATTTCGAAAAGAAAAAACGTCTTTGTATGGAGAAAATTGTTTCCAACGTGCTGACGAAAAATCAGACCTATTGTTCCCCAAAAAAAAGAGAACGGACGTTTGGCGCGGAACACCTCTTTTTTTTGAGAGTTTTTGAGGCTCATTTTCTCGAAAAATTGAGAAGCCAGATTTTTTGTGATTTTTTTGGTGAAAGACCTTCTCAATGTCTACAAGATATCAAAGTTTGAACTTTTTTCGATAGCTTATCTGGCCAGAAAAAAATGCAAAATATCGACAGTTTTTTTGCATGCTTTTTTTAAGAGGCTCTAGCAAAAAATTTTTCTCTATACGAAACATCTCAAGTTTTTGGCTGAGGTGTACCGCTACTCTGGCTACAAGATTATGAAATCGGCATGGCTGTAGAGCCGCTCTCCAAAAAGTATAATTAGAAAAACTAAACGCATTTTTCATCACTTTTTTCTCATTTAAAGCATTTTTATGGGCCCGATCCAGCCGAGAGGCGAAACTTAAGGTTTTTTAGCGAGCCCCCATCCGGCCTCCAAATTTGAGCCCGCTACGACCCCGCGTTCTGGTACTTTACTCTTGTACTCCATCGGAATCCGCCTAGTCTTTTTGTCTACCCACACAAGCACCTCCACAAAAGTCCCGATCTAAACCTAAACGCGGATTTCGATTCTGGTTTTTCTCCCATTTTGGAGGTGCGCCGCTAGTAACCAGACAACACGCGCCCTCCTCCTCCCACACACAAACAACACACCCCAACACACACACCAAAACACACACCGCCAAGCCCCCAAACAACAAAAAACACCCACAACAACACATCACCAACACCACCAACAACAAATCACACATTCCATCCAATCGCCACACTTTTAAAACCATCAACAAATAGCCCACAGCAACATAGCACACGCGCACAACAAATTTAGTACAGCCCGTACCTTACTTGTAACCAAACTTTTATGTTTTACTTTTAAACACCCCGGCACTACTTCATTTACCAACAAACAACTCACACCTAACCATCAACCATCACTCAACAGGTAATAATTATACTAACTCCTCTAGTATGACAATAATCCCTAAACCTATCGATTAAAATTAAACACACACAAAACGAGTAGTCATAACCCATATGATCCTTATTTATCATGACTTTACCTTCAAACCCAATCTATCGTATATTACCATTGAATTTGCAGCCCCCTCATACTTCATCCCATCTATCTCAACATACATCCCCTTATTCTTACTAAATCACTTCACCAAACCTATACACTACCCGACTCAATTCCTTATATTTCAGAGCTCGACAGAATGTGCAATAACAATTTCCTTAACGGAGACGTAAATATGAAAAAATTCCGCTATCACACCTCCAATTACCCTCAGGTTAAAGAGGGGAAAAATTACACCCAATACAAACAATACTCGTTTATTTAAATGTTAAACACAATTTTGTTCGACATAAGTTTTCCCATATACGCCCCTCAAACAATAAAAAGCATTTACCAAAAAACATTCAATATCACTTTAGCGCCAGACGTACGAAAATAGCACTCCAATAGCACACGAGAATTACAGAGTTTCATATGCCTACAAGTTTAAACCCACTTTCACAAACCACACTAGCGTTTCATTTTGAATATCCGCATGAAAACATTACTATAGAGCCCCAAATATTCACCAACTTAGTGATAGCTAAAATTACCATGAACACACTCTTTCAAATCAACCCGAAACACTCAATTCAAACTCATTTTCGTGAAGAAATTGAATGAATGAGAGGTAAATAACAGAGTATTAGATTACCCATCTTTCATTTCTCCGAAGATCCCATACAATCTGGTCCTTCTTACATCTAAACCACTATAGAAACCCACAACATTTGACTAAAATAATCCCAAAATGAGTTTGCAAACAAAAGACTACATCCAACTGAAATTAGCCCGCTTTTAATAGAGAAACATCGCTAATATACGCCTCAATTGGAAAATGATTATGCAACACACGCGCCGTCGCGCGTTCGCGATTAATACTAGAATATTTTGGTCGGGATTTAGGGGCCGCTCTGCGAGGGCGATGCCCTACGCAGAGCGGCACAGCCATGGTCTAGATGCCTATCAAAACCGAGGGGCTCTTTACTTAGTCCGGATCACTCAAAAACTCTACAAAATGCCCATAAATGTGCAATTTCTGCCATTTTGGGTGGATTTACCCCGTAGACTTTTATTATAACCTTCAACATCTCCCTCTGTATGAAGCTGAAATGCATTTGTGCACGAATTCCCACTTATTTGCGATTTTTCATCGAAAATAACATTTTACCATCCGTAGACTTTTGGCGAATGTTTCCTAAAATTTATGAAATGCGTAGGGTTCTCACTTTGCAACCCTTCCATACTGTCCAAAAAAATTGTTCAAAACACGCTTCCCTGACGAGAAAACAGCCAAAATATTTGCAAAAACTCATTTCCAAATATATTAAAAAATATTCATTAACAAATTTTTCATCGACATAATTCATAAGACGCTCTCGATTCCGCTTCTTTTGAGCCTAAAATCGTCTCTCTGGCTTGTTTCTAAGTGCCATTTTTTATCAATTTAATTAGGTATGGAATTTTCGAAGGTTTCTTCTTTTTCCCCAAATATCGATTGGACCATTTTCAAATTTCAACCATACAAACTTCTCATTGATATCTAGATTGTATCAAAATTTCAGACTTCTTACTTGAATGCCAACGAAAATATGGCTCATTGAAATTTCACTCCTTTCGCGACCGAGAGTTTATAGATCAATTATCAATGAAAATTTAAAAATCATAATTTATGTCATGAAACCCCTCATTCTCTTCGAATGAAATACCAAATAACGCCCACCAAAACCTCCAGAAACCATTTTCAAGGACAACTGAAATATCGCAGAAAACGTTTACATGAAGAATTCCCAGAAAAACAACTGCCAGTCAAATTTTACCCCAAACGGGGAATTTTTTACCTGGAAAATGCTGGCAGTTCGAACCTCTCGTCGGGCACTGAAACATGAATAATTTAGAACGCCCACCAAAATCAGGACAAACATTTACGTTCGGATGAGTGATTTCTCCATTTGAGCAGTAAATTTCTTCAAAGTAGAACGTTTCACGAGCGCGCAAACCATTTCGCAGAACTTCCATAAGTATACTTCAAAATCATTCACCAGAATAGAACCCCCGACCACGTCTGAGAAAAAATTTACAAATTATTCCAAATTATTATGAGTGATGACATTTTACTTTTCGTAAATAACACATATGAGACCTGCGAACCATATCTCTCGAAAATTCCAGACATCTCGGGGACACACATACGCACGCGCATTCACCATACAACGCCGATCCCTTAACCACTCTGCCACGGCGAGCAACAATCTTCTTACATTCCCATTCACAATAAAAATTGACCTCTGAAAAATACTGAGAGAAAATTTTCAATTCAAACGAACCTCGAATTTCATTTTTCAATCGCCAAAATTGATAAGAGAAAAATTCACTCATTGTACGCTCGTTAGTAATCGACAAATCCACCACGATGCACTTTTTCTTCAATGAGAATATAGGCATGATCACTAAACACTCCTTTTCCAAGGAGCACATTCCATATCGAAATCGAATGTTTATTTTCTTCAACATGCATACAGTACGAATTACCGATTCTCAACGTAAAAATACGCTGATAAACTCACAACACTCATTTTGCCTAAATATCGAGTGATTCTGGAGCCTCATTAATCTCATTTATCGAGTATTATACGGTTTGTATCGTCTCTGTGACCCTTTCAACAGAAATCAGTACCTGGAAACTGCAAACACTCGTATTCTTCATCAAAGACCGACTTGACTCTGTTCATTTCGAAAACAGCAAGGAAATGCGAGCGATTTTCAATATCACTCACTCGTAATGAGTGAGAGCCTCTTTCAATTCATGAATTTCGATTACGTGCTGACACTTTAATTGCAAACAAGAGAAATTCTCACACCCAAAGATGGAAGCAAATGGCATCTATTCATCGCCCGAACGTCGACAAAATTCACAACTGATAGTCAAATTACGTAAAAATGAGTTAAATTTACGTTATATATATATATATAAACGACTCCCTGATGTTCTTACTCGTTAATACTGCGCTAAGAACGTGAGAAATTTCCTCGGAAAGATAGCCATTCGAAAATTTCGGTTTCAAAGTAACAACACTCTGACGTGACCGCACTCAGCTCACACACTTCGCATCAGAACGGGCAGAAGCTGGACTTGTAAAATTTCGACACAAAATTCAATTTCGAGTTTCCATCGTTGATGGAGGTGAAAAACATTACGTATAGGTAAATCGTCAATTTCCAACACATTTCATCTCTATAAAATTTCTTGTGACTCGCCTCTAAAGTCCTCAAATAATTAAAAATTACCGCATCATCAAATGAGTGAAATATGAGCGACTAAAATTGAGCCTTTTTCGCTTGGCTCTCGAAACAAGAAATATTTCTAGCATTGCTAAAGACACTACCTTGCCCTCAAAAAATAGCTGCGTGCCCTCGAATGAGTGTAAAGTGAACAAAACTCAAATCACTCATACTTCATCAATAAACTCCCAGATCGAAATTGCTTAGAAAAAATTTCCATTGGTTTGCTCTTTCATACTAGTTCGAGTGGAAAAAAGGCAGAAAAAAGGATTTTTATGCCCTAAAATGGAGATCGCGACGACTCCGGGAAACATAAATCGAGCGATTCGGGCGAAATCGCCAAAAACGGCTATTTCGTAAACTATCGGGAATTTCGCTCTGAAAATTTCACCGAACACGTAAAAAAATGCGCCTAGCAAAACATATTAAATGACTTTTTCTGTACGGGCGACAGAACATTTTTGGAAAGCGAAAAATCGAAAATCGCGCATTTTTTGATGAGCTGCTGTGGCCAAACGGTGGCGTTTTGAGCGCTGCCGATCCCGTGGATCGTAGGTACTGTTGACGTAAACCTCTCATGAAATTTTGGCATTATCACGTGCGATGTATACGCGATAAGAAGCAGTCAAAAAATTCGACCGTAAAAACGTCATTTTTTAGTCCCAACTTCAAAGACTCACAGAAAAAATTCTACTCGGAGAAACCTTCTCAAAAAGTATTTTTGAATGTACCAACATGTTTTCTGTGATGTGTAGAAAAACCAGACCTCCTACTGGCACCCAGAAAACTTAAACATGTTTGGCGCAGATGCCTTTTTTTCCGATGTCATATTTGAGAGGCATTTTCTCGAAAAATTAGGCACCCAGATTTTTTGTGATTTTTTTGGTGAAAGACCTTTCCAATGTCTACAAGATATTAAAGTTTGGACGCTTTTAAGCGGCGGGCCTGGCCGGAAAAAAATGCCAAAAATCGACAACTTTTTTGCATGCTTTTTTTAAGAGGCTCTAGCAAAAAATTTTTCTCTATACGAAACATCTCAAGTTTTTGGCTGAGGTGTACCGCTACTCAGACTACAAGAACATGTAATCGGCATGGCTGTAGAGGCGCCCCAAAATTATTGATAAATAGAAAACAAAACGCTTTTTCAAACGGTTTTTTCTCATTTAAAGCATTTTTATGGGACCGATCGAGCCGAGAGGCGAAACTTAAGGTTTTTTAGCGAGCCTCCATCGGGCCTCCAAATTTGAGCCTGCTGCGAGCACGCGTTCTGGTACTTTACTCTTGTCAGGTACCAAATTTTTCCCCGTTGTTTCCGAGCACTAAACACAAGCACCCTCCCTTATAGTACTAGTTCTAGCATCTCTTCGAAATGCGTATTTTAGTTTTAGTGCTTTTTTCAAATCCGGAGGGCGCCGCAAGTAACAAGTAACCAGACAACACGCGCCCTCCTCCTCCCACACACAAACAACACACCCCAACACACACACCAAAACACACACCGCCAAGCCCCCAAACAACAAAAAACACCCACAACAACACATCACCAACACCACCAACAACAAATCACACATTCCATCCAATCGCCACACTTTTAAAACCATCAACAAATAGCCCACAGCAACATAGCACACGCGCACAACAAATTTAGTACAGCCCGTACCTTACTTGTAACCAAACTTTTATGTTTTACTTTTAAACACCCCGGCACTACTTCATTTACCAACAAACAACTCACACCTAACCATCAACCATCACTCAACAGGTAATAATTATACTAACTCCTCTAGTATGACAATAATCCCTAAACCTATCGATTAAAATTAAACACACACAAAACGAGTAGTCATAACCCATATGATCCTTATTTATCATGACTTTACCTTCAAACCCAATCTATCGTATATTACCATTGAATTTGCAGCCCCCTCATACTTCATCCCATCTATCTCAACATACATCCCCTTATTCTTACTAAATCACTTCACCAAACCTATACACTACCCGACTCAATTCCTTATATTTCAGAGCTCGACAGAATGTGCAATAACAATTTCCTTAACGGAGACGTAAATATGAAAAAATTCCGCTATCACACCTCCAATTACCCTCAGGTTAAAGAGGGGAAAAATTACACCCAATACAAACAATACTCGTTTATTTAAATGTTAAACACAATTTTGTTCGACATAAGTTTTCCCATATACGCCCCTCAAACAATAAAAAGCATTTACCAAAAAACATTCAATATCACTTTAGCGCCAGACGTACGAAAATAGCACTCCAATAGCACACGAGAATTACAGAGTTTCATATGCCTACAAGTTTAAACCCACTTTCACAAACCACACTAGCGTTTCATTTTGAATATCCGCATGAAAACATTACTATAGAGCCCCAAATATTCACCAACTTAGTGATAGCTAAAATTACCATGAACACACTCTTTCAAATCAACCCGAAACACTCAATTCAAACTCATTTTCGTGAAGAAATTGAATGAATGAGAGGTAAATAACAGAGTATTAGATTACCCATCTTTCATTTCTCCGAAGATCCCATACAATCTGGTCCTTCTTACATCTAAACCACTATAGAAACCCACAACATTTGACTAAAATAATCCCAAAATGAGTTTGCAAACAAAAGACTACATCCAACTGAAATTAGCCCGCTTTTAATAGAGAAACATCGCTAATATACGCCTCAATTGGAAAATGATTATGCAACACACGCGCCGTCGCGCGTTCGCGATTAATACTAGAATATTTTGGTCGGGATTTAGGGGCCGCTCTGCGAGGGCGATGCCCTACGCAGAGCGGCACAGCCATGGTCTAGATGCCTATCAAAACCGAGGGGCTCTTTACTTAGTCCGGATCACTCAAAAACTCTACAAAATGCCCATAAATGTGCAATTTCTGCCATTTTGGGTGGATTTACCCCGTAGACTTTTATTATAACCTTCAACATCTCCCTCTGTATGAAGCTGAAATGCATTTGTGCACGAATTCCCACTTATTTGCGATTTTTCATCGAAAATAACATTTTACCATCCGTAGACTTTTGGCGAATGTTTCCTAAAATTTATGAAATGCGTAGGGTTCTCACTTTGCAACCCTTCCATACTGTCCAAAAAAATTGTTCAAAACACGCTTCCCTGACGAGAAAACAGCCAAAATATTTGCAAAAACTCATTTCCAAATATATTAAAAAATATTCATTAACAAATTTTTCATCGACATAATTCATAAGACGCTCTCGATTCCGCTTCTTTTGAGCCTAAAATCGTCTCTCTGGCTTGTTTCTAAGTGCCATTTTTTATCAATTTAATTAGGTATGGAATTTTCGAAGGTTTCTTCTTTTTCCCCAAATATCGATTGGACCATTTTCAAATTTCAACCATACAAACTTCTCATTGATATCTAGATTGTATCAAAATTTCAGACTTCTTACTTGAATGCCAACGAAAATATGGCTCATTGAAATTTCACTCCTTTCGCGACCGAGAGTTTATAGATCAATTATCAATGAAAATTTAAAAATCATAATTTATGTCATGAAACCCCTCATTCTCTTCGAATGAAATACCAAATAACGCCCACCAAAACCTCCAGAAACCATTTTCAAGGACAACTGAAATATCGCAGAAAACGTTTACATGAAGAATTCCCAGAAAAACAACTGCCAGTCAAATTTTACCCCAAACGGGGAATTTTTTACCTGGAAAATGCTGGCAGTTCGAACCTCTCGTCGGGCACTGAAACATGAATAATTTAGAACGCCCACCAAAATCAGGACAAACATTTACGTTCGGATGAGTGATTTCTCCATTTGAGCAGTAAATTTCTTCAAAGTAGAACGTTTCACGAGCGCGCAAACCATTTCGCAGAACTTCCATAAGTATACTTCAAAATCATTCACCAGAATAGAACCCCCGACCACGTCTGAGAAAAAATTTACAAATTATTCCAAATTATTATGAGTGATGACATTTTACTTTTCGTAAATAACACATATGAGACCTGCGAACCATATCTCTCGAAAATTCCAGACATCTCGGGGACACACATACGCACGCGCATTCACCATACAACGCCGATCCCTTAACCACTCTGCCACGGCGAGCAACAATCTTCTTACATTCCCATTCACAATAAAAATTGACCTCTGAAAAATACTGAGAGAAAATTTTCAATTCAAACGAACCTCGAATTTCATTTTTCAATCGCCAAAATTGATAAGAGAAAAATTCACTCATTGTACGCTCGTTAGTAATCGACAAATCCACCACGATGCACTTTTTCTTCAATGAGAATATAGGCATGATCACTAAACACTCCTTTTCCAAGGAGCACATTCCATATCGAAATCGAATGTTTATTTTCTTCAACATGCATACAGTACGAATTACCGATTCTCAACGTAAAAATACGCTGATAAACTCACAACACTCATTTTGCCTAAATATCGAGTGATTCTGGAGCCTCATTAATCTCATTTATCGAGTATTATACGGTTTGTATCGTCTCTGTGACCCTTTCAACAGAAATCAGTACCTGGAAACTGCAAACACTCGTATTCTTCATCAAAGACCGACTTGACTCTGTTCATTTCGAAAACAGCAAGGAAATGCGAGCGATTTTCAATATCACTCACTCGTAATGAGTGAGAGCCTCTTTCAATTCATGAATTTCGATTACGTGCTGACACTTTAATTGCAAACAAGAGAAATTCTCACACCCAAAGATGGAAGCAAATGGCATCTATTCATCGCCCGAACGTCGACAAAATTCACAACTGATAGTCAAATTACGTAAAAATGAGTTAAATTTACGTTATATATATATATATAAACGACTCCCTGATGTTCTTACTCGTTAATACTGCGCTAAGAACGTGAGAAATTTCCTCGGAAAGATAGCCATTCGAAAATTTCGGTTTCAAAGTAACAACACTCTGACGTGACCGCACTCAGCTCACACACTTCGCATCAGAACGGGCAGAAGCTGGACTTGTAAAATTTCGACACAAAATTCAATTTCGAGTTTCCATCGTTGATGGAGGTGAAAAACATTACGTATAGGTAAATCGTCAATTTCCAACACATTTCATCTCTATAAAATTTCTTGTGACTCGCCTCTAAAGTCCTCAAATAATTAAAAATTACCGCATCATCAAATGAGTGAAATATGAGCGACTAAAATTGAGCCTTTTTCGCTTGGCTCTCGAAACAAGAAATATTTCTAGCATTGCTAAAGACACTACCTTGCCCTCAAAAAATAGCTGCGTGCCCTCGAATGAGTGTAAAGTGAACAAAACTCAAATCACTCATACTTCATCAATAAACTCCCAGATCGAAATTGCTTAGAAAAAATTTCCATTGGTTTGCTCTTTCATACTAGTTCGAGTGGAAAAAAGGCAGAAAAAAGGATTTTTATGCCCTAAAATGGAGATCGCGACGACTCCGGGAAACATAAATCGAGCGATTCGGGCGAAATCGCCAAAAACGGCTATTTCGTAAACTATCGGGAATTTCGCTCTGAAAATTTCACCGAACACGTAAAAAAATGCGCCTAGCAAAACATATTAAATGACTTTTTCTGTACGGGCGACAGAACATTTTTGGAAAGCGAAAAATCGAAAATCGCGCATTTTTTGATGAGCTGCTGTGGCCAAACGGTGGCGTTTTGAGCGCTGCCGATCCCGTGGATCGTAGGTACTGTTGACGTAAACCTCTCATGAAATTTTGGCATTATCACGTGCGATGTATACGCGATAAGAAGCAGTCAAAAAATTCGACCGTAAAAACGTCATTTTTTAGTCCCAACTTCAAAGACTCACAGAAAAAATTCTACTCGGAGAAACCTTCTCAAAAAGTATTTTTGAATGTACCAACATGTTTTCTGTGATGTGTAGAAAAACCAGACCTCCTACTGGCACCCAGAAAACTTAAACATGTTTGGCGCAGATGCCTTTTTTTCCGATGTCATATTTGAGAGGCATTTTCTCGAAAAATTAGGCACCCAGATTTTTTGTGATTTTTTTGGTGAAAGACCTTTCCAATGTCTACAAGATATTAAAGTTTGGACGCTTTTAAGCGGCGGGCCTGGCCGGAAAAAAATGCCAAAAATCGACAACTTTTTTGCATGCTTTTTTTAAGAGGCTCTAGCAAAAAATTTTTCTCTATACGAAACATCTCAAGTTTTTGGCTGAGGTGTACCGCTACTCAGACTACAAGAACATGTAATCGGCATGGCTGTAGAGGCGCCCCAAAATTATTGATAAATAGAAAACAAAACGCTTTTTCAAACGGTTTTTTCTCATTTAAAGCATTTTTATGGGACCGATCGAGCCGAGAGGCGAAACTTAAGGTTTTTTAGCGAGCCTCCATCGGGCCTCCAAATTTGAGCCTGCTGCGAGCACGCGTTCTGGTACTTTACTCTTGTCAGGTACCAAATTTTTCCCCGTTGTTTCCGAGCACTAAACACAAGCACCCTCCCTTATAGTACTAGTTCTAGCATCTCTTCGAAATGCGTATTTTAGTTTTAGTGCTTTTTTCAAATCCGGAGGGCGCCGCAAGTAACCAGACAACACGCGCCCTCCGACTCCCCCCCACACACAACACACACCCACACACACACCAAAACACACACCGCAAAACCCCCAAACAACAACAAAACACCCACAACAACACATCACCAACACCACCAACAACAAACCACGCATACCACTCACACTCCTCTCACTTATAAAACCATCAACAAATAGCCCACAACGACATAGCACACGCGCACAACAAATTTAGTACAGCCCATGCGTTATTTTTACCAAACTTGTATGTTTTACTTTTAAACACCCCGGCACTACTTTATTTACCAACAAACAACTCACACCTAACCATCAACCATCACTCGACAGGTCAAAAATAATTATAGAACCTCCTCTTGTTAATCCATAAACCTAGCGATTACCATTAAACACACACAAAACGTGTTGTCATAACCTATATGTTCCTTATTTATCATGACTTTACCTACGAACCCAAACTATCGTATATTACCGTTGAATTTTCAGCGCCCTCATACTTCATCCCATCTATCTTAACATACATTTCCTTATTCTTACTAAATCACTCCACCAAACCTACACTACCCTCCTCAATTCCTTATACTTTAAAACTCGACAGAGAGTTGCAGAACAATTTCCTTAACGGAGACGAAAAATTGATTAAATGCTCTATCACACCTCTAATTCCCAATACAATCAATACTTGTTCATCTAAATATTGAATCCAATCATGTTCAATATAAATTTTCCCATACACGCCCTCTCAAACAGTAAAAAGCATTTTCCTAAATAAACGTTCAATATCATTTAATTGCCAGACGTACGAAAATAGCACTCCAATAGCACACGAGAATTACCAAGTTTTATATGCTTGCATGTTTATACCCACTTCCAAAATCCACACTAGCGTTTCACACTGAATATCCAAATGAAAACTTAACTACAGAACCCCAAATATTCACCAAATTAATGATAGTTCAAATTACCATGAACACACTCTTTCAAATCAACCCGAAAACTTAATTCAAACTCGTTTTCGTGAAGAAATGGAATGAATAAAAGGTAAATGATAGAGTATTAGATTATCCATCTTCCATTACTCGAGAGATCCCATACACAAGCCGATCCTCCTTCAACCTAAACCACTACAGAAACCCACAACATTTGCATAAAATTATCAAAAAATAAATTTGCAAAGAAAAGACCACATCCAACTGAAAAGCAACCCGCTTTTAATAGAGAAACATGGCTATTATACGACTCGATTGGAAAATGATTATGCAACACACGCGCTGTCGCGCGTTCAAGTTTAATGCTAGAATATTTTGGTGGTGATTTAGGGGCCGCTCTGCGGGGCTACGCCCTACGCAGAGCGGCACAGCTATGGTCTTGATGCATATCAAAACCGAGGAGTCCTTTACTTACTCCGGATCACTCAAAAACTCTACAAAATGCCCATTAATGTGCAATTTCTGCCATTTTGGGCGGATTTATCCCGTAGACTTTTTTCATAAACTTAAACATCTACCTCTGCATGAAACTGAAATACATTTGTGCATGAATTCCCATATTTTTGTGATTTTTCATCGAAAATAACATTTTAGCATCCGTAGACTTTTGGCGAATGTTTCCTAAAATTTATGAAATGCGAACGTTTCCCACCTTGCAACCCTTCCATACTGTCCAAAAAAATTGTTCAAAACACTCTTCCCTGACGAGAAAAAAGCCAAGATATTTGCAAAATATCATTTCCAAATATATTAAAAAATATTCATCAAAAAGTTTTTCATCAACATAATTCATAAGACGCTCTGGATTCCGCTTCTTTTGAGCCTAAAATCGTCTCTCTGGCTTGTTTATAAGTGCCATTTTTTTATCAATTTAATTAGGTATGGAATTTTCGAAGGTTTCTTCTTTTTCCCCAAATATCGATTGGACAATTTTCAAATTTTAACCATACAAACTTCTTATTGATATCTAGATTGTATCAAAATTTCAGACGTCTTACTTCAATGCCAACGAAAATATGGCTCATTCAAATTTCACTCCTCTCGCGACCACAGTTTATAGGTCAATTATCAATGAAAATTTAATAATCATAATTTATGTCATGAAATCCCCTCTTTGTCTTCGAATGAAATACCAGATAACGCCCACCAAAACCTCCAGAAACCATTTTCAGGGACAACTGAAATATCGCAGAAAACGTTTACTTGAAGAATTTCCAGAAAAACAACTGCCAGTCAAATTTTACCCCAAACAAGGAATTTTTTACCTGGAAAATGCTGGATGTTCGAACCTCTCCTCGGGCACTGAAACATGAATAATTTAGAACGCCCACCAAAATCAGCACAAAAATTCATGTTGGAATGAGTGATATCTCCATTTGAGCAGTAAATTTCTTCAAAGTAAAACATTTCACGAGCGCAAACCATTTGCACAATTTCCATAAGTATACTTCAATCATTCACCAAAATAGAACCCTCGACCAAGTCTGGGAGAGAATTTACAAATTTTCCAAATCATTATGAGTGATGACATTTTACTTTTCGTAAATGACACATATGAGACCTGCGAACCATATCTCTCGAAAATTCCAGACATCTCGGGGACACACATACGCACGCGCATTCACCATACAACGCCGATCCCTCAACCACTGTGCCACGACGAGCACATGTATTGAACCATACATGAACCACATATGAGCCATAAATTAGAATATACTCATTCACACATTGAGCGATCAAATTCAGCAAGCAATTAATGAGACTGTGACGCGTCCAAACAATCTTCTTACATTCCCATTCACAACAAAAATTCACCTCTGCAGAATACTGAGAGAAATTTTTTGTTTCCAAACGAACCTCGAATTTCATTTTTCAGTCGTCAAAATTGATGAGAGAAAAATTGCCTCAAAGTACGCTCTTTAGTAATCGACAAATCCACAATGATGCACTCTTTCTTCAATGAGAATATAAGCATGATCACTAAACACTCCTTTTCCAAGGAGCACATTCCATTTCGAAATCGAATGTTTATTTTCTTCAACATGCATACAGTGCGAATTACCGATTTCCAACGTAAAAATACGCTGGTATAATCACAACACTAATTTTGCCTAAATTTCGAGTGATTCTGGAGCCTCATTTGTCTCATTTATTGAATATTATACGTTTTGTGTCGCCATTGTGGACATTCCGACTAATATCATTAGCTAGCAACTGCAAACATTCCTATTCCTCATCAACGAACGACGCGACTCTGTTCTTTTCTAAGACAGTGAGGAAATACGAGCTATTTTTAATGTCACTCACTCGTCATGAGTGAGAGCCTCATTTAATTCATGAATTTCGATTGCGTGCTGACACTGAAATGGCGAGCAAGAAAAACTCTCACACCCAAAGATAGAAGCAAATGGCATCTATTTATCGCCCGAACGTCGACAAAATTCACAACTGAGAGTCAAATTACGGAAAAATGAGTTAATTTTACTTTATATATATATATGTATATATGACTCTCTGATGTTCTTACTCGTTAACATTGTGCTAAGAACGTGAAAAATTTACTCGGAAAGATGTCCATTCGAAAATTTCGGTTTCAAAGTAGAAGCACTCTGACGTGACCGCGGCCAGGTCACACACACAGCCTCTGTACAAGCCGCAAGTGTGGACTTTGAAAATTTCGATATGAAATCATTTATGGCTATTATTGACGAAAAAATGTTGATGGAATACAAAAAACACTTACTCTAGGTATATCGTGTATTTCCAACACATTTAGTCTCTATGAAATTTTTTGTGGGACCACTCGAAAAGCCTCAAATAGGTGCATCACTCAATATGAGTGATTTTGAGAGGTATAAATGTCATATTCCCGACTCGACCCTCGATGCAAGAAAGATTTCTAACAACTCTAGAGACACTACCTTGCCCTCAAAAAATAGCCGCGGGCCCTCGAATGAGTGTAAAGTGAACAAAACTCAAATCACTCATACTTCATCAATAAGCTCTCGGATCGAAATTGCTTAGAAAAAAATTCCAACAATTTGCGCTTTCACACTGTTTCGAGTTGAAAAAAACCCCAAAAAATAGTTTTTTATGCCCTATAATGCAAATCGCTATCACTCGGGGAAACATAAATCGAGCGATATGAGCAAAATCGCAAAAATTTGCTATTTCGTGAACTACGGCGAATTTCGCTCTGAAAATTTCACTGAACACGTAAAATGATGCGCCTATCAAAACAAGTTAAATGACTTTTTCTGTGCGGACTACAGAAATTTTTTGAGCGGCGAAAAATCGAAAATCACGCATTTTTTGATGAGCTCCTGCGGCCAAACGGTGGCGTTTTGAGCGCTGCCGATCCTGTGAGTTGTAGGCATCAATGATGTAAACCTCTCATGAAATTTTGAGACTTGCACGTGCGATGGATACATAATTAGAAGCGGTCGAAAAATCTGACCGAAAAAATGCCTCATTTTTCACCCAACTTCAAAGACGCATAGAAAAAATTCTACTCGAAGAAACCTTCTCAAAAAGTATTTTTGAATGTACCAAAATGTTTTCTGTGAGCTGCCGAAAAACCAGACCTCTCACTCTGAAACAGAGAAGTCAAAAGTGTTTGGCGCAGACCTTATTTTTTTTGAGGTGTTTTTTGAGAGGCATTTTCTCGCAAAATTAGGCACTTAGATTTTTTGTGATTTTTTTCTGGAGAGATATTCGCAACCTCTACAAGATATCAAAATTTGAAAGCTTTTTCGCCGCTGGCCTGGCCAGAAAAAAATAGCAAAAATTGACCATTTTTTTGCATGCTTTTTTTGAGAGGCTCTAGCAAAAAATTTTTCTCCATACGAAAACGCTCAAGTTTTTGGCTGAGGTGTACCGCTACTCTGACTACCAGAATATGAATTCCCAGACCTCTGGCTATCATGACAAACATTACATAAATATTAGAAAATGACCAAAAAAAAACAGTTTTTTTTCATTTAAAGCATTTTTATGGCACCGATCGAGCCGAGAGGCGGTACGGGGGGGTTTCCCCCGATCCTTGACCTGCCCCCGAAGTTTGAGCCCGCTACGACCCCGCGTTCTGGTACTTTACTCTTGTTTCCCCTCGGAGTAGCATATGACTGTTTTTCAATCCCACACAAGCACCTCCACAAAAGTCCCGATCTAAACCTTAACGCGGATTTTGATTCTGGTTTTTCTCACATTTTGGAGGTGCGCCGCAAGTAACCAGCACACCATAGCGCCCTCCTCCTCCCACACACAAACACACACCCACACACACACCCAAACACACACCGCCAAACCCCCAAACAACAAAAAACACCCACAACAACACATCATCAACAACACCAACAACAAACCATACACCCCATACACTCTTCACACTTCTAAAACCATCAACAAATGACCCACAACAACATAGCACACGCGCACAACAACATACCACACGCGCACAACAAATTTAGTACAGCCCATGCATTACTTTAATTCAAACTTATATGTTTTACTTTTAAACACCACAGCCACTACTTAATTTACCAACAAACAACTCACACCTAACCATCAACCATCACTCAACAGGTCAAAAATAATTATACAACCTCCTCTTGTATGACAATAATCCCTAAACCTAGCGATTACCATTAAACACACACAAAACGAGTTGTCATAACCTATATGATGCTTATTTATCATGACTTTACCTTCAAACCCAATCTATCATATATTAGTACCCAATTTTAAACCGCTCATACTTCATCCCATCTATCTTAACATACCTCCCCTAATTCCTACTAAATCACTCCACCAAACCTACACTACCCGACTCAATTCCTTATATTTCAGAGCTCGACAGAAAGTGCAATAACAATTTCCTTTGAGACGTAAATATGACACAATTCCGCTATCACACCTCCAATTACCCTCAGGTTAAACAGGGGAAAAATTACACCCAATACAAACAATACGTGTTTATTTCAATGTTAAACACAATTATGTTCGATATAAGTTTTCCCATATACGCCCCTCAAACAATAAAAAGCATTTACCATAGAACGTTCAATATCACTTTAGGGCCAGACGTACGAAAATAGCACTCCGATAGCACACGAGAATTACAGAGTTTCATATGCCTACAAGTTTAAACCCACTTTCACAAACCACACTAGCGTTTCATACTGAATATCCGCATGAAAACATTACTATAGAGCCCCAAATATTCACAAACTTCATGATAGTTCAAATTATCATGAACAAACTCTTTCAAATTCCTTTTCGTGAATAAATAGAATGAATGAGAAGTATATGATGAAGTATTACATTGACCATCTATCATTGCTCCAGAGATCCCATACAATCCAATCCTCCTTCAATCTAAACAACTACAGAAACCCACAACATTTGCAAAAAATTATCAAAAAATAAATTTGCAAATAAAAGACCACATATCCTACTGAAAAGCAGCCCGCTTTTAATAGAGAAACATGGCTATTATACGACTCGATTGGAAAATGATTATGCAACACACGCGCCGTCGCGCGTTCGCGTTTAATACTAGAATATTTTGGTGGTGATTTAGGGGCCGCTCTGCGAGGGCGATGCCCTACGCAGAGCGGCACAGCCATGGTCTTGATACCTATCAAAACCGAGAAGCCCTTTACTTACTCCGGATCACTCAAAAACTCTACAAAATGACCATTAATGTGCAATTTCTGCCATTTTGGGCGGATTTATACCGTAGACTTTTATCACACCCGTAAACATCTCCCTCTGCATGAAACTGAAATACATTTGTGCATGAATTCCCACTTTTTTGTGGTTTTTCATCGAAAATAACATTTTACCATCCGTAGACTTTTGGCGAATGTTTCCTAAAATTTTTGATATGCGTACGTTTCTCACCTTGCAACCCTTCCATACTGTCCAAAAAAATTGTTCAAAACACGCTTCCCTGACGAGAAAAAAGCCAAAATATTTGCAAAATATCATTTCCAAATATATTAAAAAATATTCATTAAAAAATTTTTCATCGTCATAATTCATAGGACGCTCTCGATTCCGCTTCTTTTGAGCCTAAAAACGTCTCTCTGGCTTGTTTCTAAGTGCCATTTTTTTATCAATTTAATTAGGTATGGAATTTTCGAAGGTTTCTTCTTTTTCCCCAAATATCGATTGGACCATTTTCAAATTTTAACCATACAAACTTCTTATTGATATCTAGATTGTATCAAAATTTCAGACGTCTTACTTCAATGCCAACGAAAATATGGCTCATTGAAATTTCACACCTCTCGCGACCGAGTATTTATAGATCAATCATCAATGAAAATTCAAAAATCATAATTTATGTCATGAAACCCCCTAATTCTCTTCGAATGAAATACCAAATAACGCCCACCATAACCTCCAGAAACCATTTTCAAGGACAACTGAAATATCGCAGAAAACGTTTACATGAAGAATTCCCAGAAAAACAACTGCCAGTCAAATTTTACCCCAAACAGGGAATTTTTTACATGGAAAACGCTGGATGTTCGAACCTCTCGTCGGGCACTGAAACATGAATAATTTAGAACGCCCACCAAAATCAGGACAAACATTTACGTTCGGATGACTGATTTCTCCATTTGAGCGATACATTTCTTCAAAGTAGAACATTTCACGACCGCAAACCATTTCACACGATTTCCATGAGTATACTTAAATCATTCACCAAAATAGAACCCTCAACCAAGTCTGAGAGAGAATTTACAAATTATTCCAAATAAATATGAGTGATGACATTTTACTTTTCGTAAATAACACATATGAGGCCTGCGAACCATATCTCTCGCAAATTCCAGATATCTCGGGGACACACATACGCACGCGCATTCACCATACAAAGCCGATCCCTTAACCACTGTGCCACGGCGAGCAACAATCTTCTTACATTCCCATTCACATTAAAATTGACCTCTGAAAAATACTGAGAGAAAATTTTCATTTCAAACGAACCTCGAATTTCATTTTTCAATCGTCAAAATTGTGGAAGAAAAATTGACGCATAATACGCACTTTAGTAATCGACAAATCCACCATGTACACTCTTTTTTTCAATGAAGATATAGGCATGATCACTGAATACTCCTTTTCCAAGGAGCACATTCCATACCGAAATCGAATGTTTATTTTCTTCAACATGCATACAGTACGAATTTCCAATTTCCAACGTAAAAATACGCTGGTAAACTCACAACACTAATTTTGCCTAAATATCGAGTGATTCTGGAGCCTCATTTACCTCATTTATTGAGTATTAAACGTTTTGTATCGCCATTGTGAACATTCCGACTAATATCATTAGCTGGCAACTGCAAACATTCTTATTCTTCATGAACGACCGACGCGACTCTGTTCATTTCGAAAACAGCGAGAATGCGAGCGATTTTCAATGTCACTCACTCGTATAAGTGAGAGCCTCTTTAAATTCATGAATTTCGACTGCGTGCTGACACTTTAATTGCGAACAAGAGAAATTCTCACACCCAAAGATAAAAGCAAATGGCATCTATTCATCGCCCGAACGTCGACAAAACTCACAACTGATAGTCAAATTACGTAAAAATGAGTTAAATTTACGTTATATATGTACACAAATGACTCCCTGATGTTCTTACTCGTTAACACTGTGCTAAGAACGTGAAAAATTTCCTCGGAAAGATAGCCATTCGAAAATTTCGGTTTCAAAGTAACAACACTCTGACGTGACCGCACTCAGCTCGCACACTTAGCATCAGAACGGGCAGAAGCTGGACTTGTAAAATTTCGACACAAAATTCAAATTCGAGTTTCCATCGTTGATGGAGGTGAAAAACACTACGTATAGGTAAATCGTCAATTTCCAACACATTTCATCTCTATAAAATTTCCTGTGGAACGCCTCTAAAGTCCTCAAATAATTAAAAATTACCGCATCATCAAATGAGTGATTATGAGCGACTAAAATTGAGCTTTTTTCGCTTGACTTTCGAAACAAGAAATATTTCTAGCGACTCTAGAGACACTACCTTGCCCTCAAAAAATAGCCGCGGGCCCTCGAATGAGTGTAAAGTGAACAAAACTCAAATCACTCATACTTCATCAATAAACTCCCAGATCGAAATTGCTTAGAAAAAATTTACATTGGTTTGCTCTTTCAAACTAGGTCGAGTGGAAAAAATGTAAAAAAAATGATTTTTATGCCCTATAATGGAAATCACGATGACTCGGGGAAACATAAATCGCGCGAAATGGGCAAAACGGCGAAAAACGTGTTTTTCGTGAAATAATGCGAATTTCGTTCTGAAAATTTCACTGAATACGTAAGAAAATGCGACTAGCAAAACATGTTAAATGACTTTTTCTGTGCGGGCGAAAGATTGTTTTTGAGCGGCGAAAAATCGAAAACCACTCATTTTTTGATGAGCTCCTGCGGCCAAACGGTAGCGTTTTGAGCGCTGCCAATCCTGTGAGTCGTAGGTATTTTTGATGGCAACCTCTCATGGGATTTTGAGACTTTCACGTGCGATGGGGACGCCATGAGAAGCAGTCGAAAAATCCGACCGAAAAAACGCATTTTTTAGACCCAATTTCAAGCCGCTCTAAAAAAATTTCTGTCGCGAATTTTGAACTGAAAAAGTTTTAGTGTATCGGGAAAATTGTTTCCAACGTTCTGACGAAAAATTAGACCTATTGTCCCGTAAGAAATTAAGATCATTCGTTTGGCGCGGAGCATACTCATTTTTTGAGAGTTTTTGAGGCTCATTTTCTCGTAAAATTAAAAACCCAGATTTTTTGTGATTTTTTTGGTGAAAGACCTTTCCAATGTCTACAAGATATCAAAGTTTGGACGCTTTTAAGCGGCGGGCCTGGCCGGAAAAAAATGCCAAAAATCGACAACTTTTTTGCATGCTTTTTTTAAGAGGCTCTAGCAAAAAATTTTTCTCTATACGAAACATCTCAAGTTTTTGGCTGAGGTGTACCGCTACTCAGACTACAAGAACATGTAATCGGCATGGCTGTAGAGGCGCCCCAAAATTATTGATAAATAGAAAACAAAACGCTTTTTCAAACGGTTTTTTCTCATTTAAAGCATTTTTATGGGACCGATCAAGCCGAGAGGCGAAACTTAAGGTTTTTTAGCGAGCCTCCATCGGGCCTCCAAATTTGAGCCTGCTGCGAGCACGCGTTCTGGTACTTTACTCCTGTCAGGTACCAAATTTTTCCCCTTTCCGAGCACTAAACACAAGCACCCTCCCTTATAGTACTAGTTCTAGCATCTCTTCGAAATGCGTATTTTAGTTTTAGTGCTTTTTTCAAATCCGGAGGGCGCCGCAAGTAACCAGCACACCAGCGCCCTCCTCCTCCCACACACAAACAACACACCCCAACACACACACCAAAACACACACCGCCAAACCCCCAAACAACAAAAAACACCCACAACAACACATCATCAACACCACCAACAACAAATCACACATTCCATTCAATCGCCACACTTTTAAAACCATCAACAAACCCCCACAACAACATAGCACACGCGCACAACAAATTTAGTACAGCCCATGCGTTACTTGTCTCCAAACTTATATGTTTTACTTTTAAACCCCACAGCCACTACTTAATTTACCAACAAACAACTCACACCTAACCATCAACCATCACTCAACAGGTCAAAAATAATTTTACAACCTCCATCTTGTTTGGCAATAATCCCTAAACCTATCGATTACCATTAAACACACACAAAACGAGTTGTCGTAACCTATAGGATGCTTATTCATCATGACTTTACCTTCAAACCCAATCTATCATATATTACTGCACAATTTTCAACCGCTCATATTTCATCCCATCCATCTTAACATACATCCCCTTATTCTTACTAAATCACTCCACCAAACCTACACTACCCGACACAATTCCTTATATTTTAAAGTTCGACAGAAAGTTGCACAACAATTTCCTTAACGGAGACGTAAAAATGAAAGAATTCCTCCATCACACCTCCAATTATCTTCAGGTGAAACAGGGTAAAAAACATACCCAATACAATCAACACTTGTTTATTTAAATGTTCAACACAATTATGTTCCACATAAGTTTTCCCATATACGCCCCTCAAACAATAAAAAGCATTTACCAAAAAACGTTCTATATCACTTTAGCGCCAGACGTACGAAAATACCACTCCAATAGCACACGAGAATTACAGAGTTTCATATGCCTACAAGTTTAAACCCACTTTCACAAACCACACTAGCGTTTCATACTGAATATCCGCATGAAAACATTACTATAGAGCCCCAAATATTCACCAACTTAGTGATAGCTAAAATTACCATGAACACACTCTTTCAAATCAACCCGAAACACTCAATTCAAACTCATTTTCGTGAAGAAATTGAATGAATGAGCGGTAAATAACAGAGTATTAGATTACCCATCTTTCATTTCTCCGAAGATCCCATACAATCTGATCCTTCTTACATCTAAACCACTATAGAAACCCACAACATTTGACTAAAATAATCCCAAAATGAGTTTGCAAACAAAAGACTACATCCAACTGAAATTAGCCCGCTTTTAATAGAGAAACATCGCTATTATACGACTCAATTGGAAAATGATTATGCAACACACGCGCCGTCGCGCGTTCGCGTTTAATACTAGAATATTTTGGTCGTGATTTAGGGGCCGCTCTGCGAGGGCGATGCCCTACGCAGAGCGGCACAGCCATGGTCTTGATGCCTATCAAAACCGAGGGGCCCTTTACTTACTCCGGATCACTCAAAAACTCTACAAAATGCCCATAAATGTGCAATTTCTGCCATTTAGGGTGGATTTACCCCGTAGACTTTTATTATAACCTTCAACATCTCCCTCTGTATGAAGCTGAAATACATTTGTGCATGAATTCCCACTTTTTTGTGGTTTTTCATCGAAAATAACATTTTACCATCCGTAGACTTTTGGCAAATGTTTCCTAAAATTTCTGGAATGCGTACGTTTCCAACCTTGCAACCCTTCCATACTGTCCAAAAAAATTGTTCAAAACACACTTCCCTGACGAGAAAACAGCCAAAATATTTGCAAAATATCATTTCCGAATATATTAAAAAATATTCATTAAAAAATTTTTCATCGACATAATTCATAAGACGCTCTGGATTCCGCTTCTTTTGAGCCTAAAATCGTCTCTCTGGCTTGTTTCTAAGTGCCATTTTTTTATCAATTTAATTAGGTATGGAATTTTCGAAGGTTTCTTCTTTTTCCCCAAATATCGATTGGACCATTTTCAAATTTTAACCATACAAACTTCTTATTGATATCTAGATTGTATCAAAATTTCAGACGTCTTACTTCAATGCCAACGAAAATATGGCTCATTGAAATTTCACACCTCTCGCGACCGAGTATTTATAGATCAATCATCAATGAAAATTCAAAAATCATAATTTATGTCATGAAACCCCCTCATTCTCTTCGAATGAAATACCAAATAACGCCCACCAAAACCTCCAGAAACCATTTTCAAGGACAATTGAAATATCGCAGCAAACGCTTACATGAAGAATTTCCAGAAAAACAACTGCCAGTCAAATTTTACCCCAAACAGGGAATTTTTTACCTGGAAAATGCTAAATGTTCGAACCTCTCCTCGGGCACTGAAACATGAATAATTTAGAACGCCCACCAAAATCAGCACAAAAATTTATGTTGGAATGAGTGATATCTCCATTTGAGCAGTAAATTTCTTCAAAATAGAACATTTCACGAGCGCAAACCATTTGCAGAATTTCTATAGGTATACTTATATCATTCACCAAAATATAACCCTGCACCAAGTCTGAGAGAGAATTTCCAAATTTTCCAAATTATTATGAGTGATGACATTTTACTTTTCATAAATAACACATATGAGACCTGCGAACCATATCTCTCAAAAATTCCAGACATCTCGGGGACACACATACGCACGCGCATTCACCATACAACGCCGATCCCTTAACCACTGTGCCATGGCGAGCAACAACCTTCTTACATTCCCATTCACAATAACAATTGACCTCTGAAAAATACTGAGAGAAAATTTTCATTTCAAACGAACCTCGAATTTCATTTTTCAATCGCCAAAATTGATGAGAGAAAAATTCACTCATCGTACGCTCTTTAGTAATCGACAAATCCACCATGTACACTCTTTTTTTCAATGAAAATATAGGCATGATCACTAAACACTTCTTTTCCAAGGAGCACATTCCATACCGAAATCGAATATACATTTTCTGCAACACGCATACAGTACGGATTTCCAATTTCCGACGTAAAAATACGCTGGTAAACTCACAACACTAATTATGCCTAAATATCGAGTGATTCTGGAGCCTCATTCACCTCATTTATTGAGTATTAAACGTTTTGTATCGCCATTGTGAACATTTCGACTAATATCATTAGCTGGCAACTGCAAACATTCTTATTCTTCATGAACGACCGACGCGACTCTGTTCATTTCGAAAACAGCGAGGAAATGCGAGCGATTTTCAATATCACTCACTCGTAATGAGTGAGAGCCTCTTTCAATTCATGAATTTCGATTACGTGCTGACACCTTAATTGCGCACAAGAGAAATTCTCACACCCAAAGATGGAAGCAAATGGCATCTATTCATCGCCCGAACGTCGACAAAATTCACAACTGAGAGTCAAATTACGTAAAAATGAGTTAAATTTACGTTATATATATATATAAATAACTCCCTGATGTTTTTACTCGTTAACACTGCGCTAAAAACGTGCGAAATTTCCTCGGAAAAATAGCTGTTCAATATTTCGGTTTCAAAAGTAACACCACTCTGACGTGACCGCGACCCGGTCAAACACTTAGCCTCTGTACGGGTCGACAGTGGACTTTGAAAATTTCGACATCAAAATTCAAATTCGAGTTTCCATCGCTGATGGAGGTAAAAGACACTTTGTATAGGTAAATCGTCAATTTCCAACACATTTCATCTCCATAAAATTTCTTGTGGAACGCCTCTAAAGTCCTCAAATAATTAAAAATTACCGCATCATCAAATGAGTGAAATATGAGCGACTAAAATTGAAGCTTTTTCGCTCGACTCTCGAAACAAGAAATATTTCTAGCGACTCTAAAGACACTACCTTGCCCTCAAAAAATAGCCGCGGGCCCTCGAATGAGTGTAAAGTGAACAAAACTCAAATCACTCATACTCCATCAATAAGCTCTCAAATTGAAATTGCTTAGAAAAAATTTCCAATGGTTTGCGCTTTCACACTAGTTTGAGTTGAAAAAAGCCCAAAAAAAGTTTTTTAAGCCCTATAATGGAAATCGCAATGACGCGAGGAAACATAAATCGAGCGATATGAGCAAAATCGCCAAAAACTGCTATTTCGTGAACTACAGCGAATTTTGCTCTGAAAATTTCACCGAACACGTAAAATGATGCGCCTAGCAAAACATGTTAAATGACTTTTTCTGTACGGGCGACAGAACATTTTTGGAGAGCGAAAAATCGAAAATCACGCATTTTTTGATGAGCTGCTGTGGCCAAACGATGGGGTTTTGAGCGTTGCCGATCCCGTGGATCGTAGGTACTGTTGACGTGAACCTCTCATGAAATTTTGGCATTATCACGTGCGATGTATACGCGATAAGAAGCAGTCAAAAAATTCGACCGTAAAAACGTCATTTTTTAGTCCCAACTTCAAAGACTCACAGAAAAAATTCTACTCGTAGAAACCTTCTCAAAAAGTATTTTTGAATGTACCAACATGTTTTCTGTGATGTGTAGAAAAACCAAACCTCCTACTTCCACCCAGAAAACCTAAACATGTTTGGCGCAGATGCCTTTTTTTCCGAGGTCTTTTTTGAGAGGCATTTTCTCGCAAAATCGAGCACCCAGATTTTTTGTGATTTTTTTGATGAAAGACCTTCCCAATGTCTACAAGATATCAAAGTTTGAACGCTTTTGAGCGGCGGGCCTCGCCGGAAAAAAATGCCAAAAATCGACATCTTTTTTGCATGCTTTTTTTAGAGGGCTCTAGCAAAAAATTTTTCTCTATGCCAAACATCTCAAGTTTTTGGCTGAGGTGTACCGCTGCTTGGACTACCCAAAAATGAAATCCGCAGACCTCTAGGACCCGTAGTTGAAAACTTTTAAATGTTTGAAAATGACGAAAAAAAAAACTTTTTTTTTCATTTAAAGCATTTTTATGGGCCCGATCGAGCCGAGAGGCGAAACTTAAGGTTTTTTAGCGGCTCTCCATCTGCCCTCCAAATTTGAGCCCGCTGCGACCCCGCGTTCTGGTACTTTACTCCTGTGTGAATCGGGATTCCGCCCATTGTTTCCGAGCACAAAACACAAGCACCCTCCCTTATAGTACTAGTTCTAGCATCTCTTCGAAATGCGTATTTTAGTTTTAGTGCTTTTTTCAAATCCGGAGGGCGCCGCAAGTAACCAGACAACACGCGCCCTCCGACTCCCCCCCACACACAACACACACCCACACACACACCAAAACACACACCGCAAAACCCCCAAACAACAAAAAACACCCACAACAACACATCATCAACACCACCAACAACAAACCACCCATACCACTCACACTCCTCACACTTATAAAAACCATCAACAAACCGCCCACAACAACATAGCACACGCGCACAACAAATTTAGTACAGCCCATGCGTTACTTGTCTCCAAACTTGTATGTTTTACTTTTAAACACCACAGCCACTACTTAATTTACCAACAAACAACTCACACCTAACCATCAACCATCACTCAACAGGTCTAAAATAATTAAACTAATTCTTTTAGTATGACAATAATCCCTAAACCTAGCGATTACCAATAAACACACATAAAACGTGTTGTCATAACCTATATGATCCTTATTTATCATGACTTCATCCCATCTTAACATACATCCCCTTATTCTTACTAAATCACTCCACCAAACCTACACTACCCTACTCAATTCCTTATATGTTGAAGCTCGACAGAAAGTTGAATAACAATTTCCTTAACAAACACGTAAAGATGATAAAATTCCTCTATCACACCTCCAATTACCCTTAGGTTAAACCGGGTAAAAAACACACCCAATACAATCAACACTTGTTCATTTAAATGTTCAACACAATTATGTTCGATATAAGTTTTCCCATATACGCCCCTCAAACAATAAAAAGCATTTACCAAAAAACGTTCAATATCACTTTAGGGCCAGACGTACAAAAATAGCACTCCAATACCACACACATGATTACCAAGTTTTATATGCTTACAACTTTATACCCACTTCCAAAAACCACACTAGCGTTTCACACTGAATATCCGAATGAAAACTTTACTATAGAACCCCAAATATTCACCAACTTGATGATAATTCAAATTACCACAAACACACTCATTCAAATCAACCCGAAAAACTCTATTCTAATTCATTTTCGTGAAGAAATGCAATGAATGAGGGGTAAATGATAGAATATCAGATTATCGATCTTCCATTACTCAAGAGATCCCATACAATCCGATCCTCCTCCAATCTAAACCACTACAGAAACCCACAACATTTGAATAAAATAATCACAAAATAAATTTGCAAACAAAAGACCACATCCAACTGAAAATTAGCCCGCTTTTAATAGAGAAACATCGCTATTATACGCCTCAATTGGAAAATGATTATGCAACACACGCGCCGTCGCGCGTTCGCGTTTAATACTAGAATATTTTGGTCGTGACTTAGGGGCCGCTCTGCGAGGGCGATGCCCTACGCAGAGCGGCACAGCTATGATCTTGATTCCTATCAAAACCTAGCAACCCTTTACTTTCACCGGATCAATCAAAAACTCTACAAAATGCCCATTAATGTGCAATTTCTGCCATTTTGGGCGGATTTATCCCGTAGACTTTTATCATAACCTTCAACATCTCCCTCTGCATGAAGCTGAAATACATTTGTGCATGAATTCCCAGTTTTTGGTGATTTTTCATCGAAAATAACATTTTACCCTCCGTAGACTTTTGGCGAATGTTTCCTAAAATTTATGAAATGCGTAGGGTTCTCACCTTGCAACCCTTCCATACTGTCCAAAAAAAATGTTCAAAACACACTTCCCTGACGAGAAAACAGCCAAAATATTTGCAAAATATCATTTCCAAATATATTAAAAAATATTCATTAAAAAATTTTTCATCGAAATAATTCATAAGACGCTCTCGATTCCGCTTCTTTTGAGCCTAAAATCGTCTCTCTGGCTTGTTTCTAAGTGCCATTTTTTTATCAATTTAATTAGGTATGGAATTTTCGAAGGTTTCTCCTTTTTCCCCAAATATCGATTGGACCATTTTCAAATTTTAACCATACAAACTTCTCATCGATTTCTAGATCGTATCAAAATTTCAGACGTCTTACTTCAATGCCAACGAAAATATGGCTCTTTGAAATTTCACACCTCTCGCGACCGAGAATTTATAGGTCAATTATAAATGAAAATTTAAAAATCATAATTTATGTCATGAAACCCATCCATTGCATACAAATGATATCCATATAACGCCCACCAAAACCTCCAGAAACCATTTTCGTGAACAATTGAAATACCGCTGTAAGCGTTTCCTATGGGAATTCCTAGAAAAACAACTGCCAGTCAAATTTTACCCTAAACAATGAGCTTTCAACCTGGGAAATGCTGAAAGTTCGAACCTCTTCTCGGTCACTGTAACATGAATGATTAAGAACGCCCACCATAACCAGCACAATCATTTACGTTGGAATGAGTGAAATCTCCATTTGAGCATCAAATTCATTCAAAATAGAACATTTCACGAACGCGAACCATTTCGCAGAATTTCCATAAGTATACTTCAATCATTCACCAAAATAGAACCCTCCACCATCTCTGAGAGAGAATTTACAAATTATTCCAAATTATCATGAGTGATGACATTTTACATTTCGTAAATAACATATATGAGACCTGCAAACCATCTCATGAAAAATTCATACATCTCGGGTACACAAACGCACGTGCATTGACCATATATGAACCGCATCCGAGCCATAAATTAAAGTCCACTCATTCACACATCGAGCGATCAAATTCCGCAAGCAATTAATAAGATTAGCGATGCATCCAATCAATCTGCTTAGATTCCCATTCACAGTATAAATTGACCTCTGCAGAGTACTGAGAGAAAATTTCCTTTTCGAAACGAACATCGAATTTCACTTTTCAATCGTCAATATTGATGAGAGAAAGATTGACTCACAATACGCACTTTAGTAATCGACAAATCCACCATGACGCACTCTTTTTTCAATGAAAATATAGGCATGATCACTGAATACTCCTTTTCCAAGGAGCTCATTCCATTTCGAAATCAAATATACATTTTCTGCAACACGCATACAGTACGAATATCCGATTTCCAACTTAAAAATACGCTGGTAAACTCACAACACTAATTTTGCCTAAATATCGAGTGATTCTGAAGCCTCATTCATCTCATTTATCGAGTACTATACGATTTTTATACTCATTGTGAGCATTCTAGCAAAAATCGGTAGCTGGCAACTGCAAACACTCGTATTCTTCATCAACGACCGACTCGACTCTGTTCTTCTGTAAAACAGTGAGGAAATACGAGCGATTTTCAATGTCACTCACCCGTCATGAGTGAGAGCCTCATTCAATCCATGAATTTCGATTGCGTGCTGACAGTGAATGTTGCGAACAAGAAGAATTCTCACACCCTAAGATAGAAGCAAATGGCATCTATTTATCGCCCGAACGTCGACAAAATTCACAACTGAGAGTCAAATTACGGAAAAATGAGTTAATTTTACGTTATTTATATATATATATATATAACTCCCTGATGTTCTTACTCGTTAACATTGCGCTAAGAACGTGAAAAATTACCTCGGAAAGATGGCCATTCAAAAGTTTCGGTTTCGAAAGTAACAGCACTCTGACGTGACCACGGCCCGGTCAAACAGCCTCAGAACGGGTCGACTGTGGACTTGTAAAATTTCGACATCAAAATTCAAATTCGAGTTTCCATCTTTGAAGGAGGTAAAAAACACTATTTATAGGTAAATCGTCAATTTCCAACACATTTCATCTCTATAAAATTTCTTGTGGAACGCCTCTAAAGTCCTCAAATAATTAAAAATTACCGCATCATCAAATGAGTGAAATATGAGCGATTAAAATTGAGCCTTTTTCGCTTGACTCTCTGAACAAGAAACATTTCTAGCAACTCTAAAGACACTACCTTGCCCTCAAAAAATAGCTGCGGGCCCTCGAATGAGTGTAAAGTGAACAAAACTCAAATCACTCATACTTCATCAATCAACTCCCAGATCGAAATTGCTTAGAAAAAATTTCCATTGGTTTGCTCTTTCAAACTAGTTCGAGTGGAAAAAATGCTGAAAAAAGGATTTTTATGCCCTATAATGGAGATCACGATGACTCCGGGAAACATAAATCGAGCGATTCCGGTAAAATCGCCAAAAACCGCTATTTCGGAAACCAATGGGAATTTCATTTTGAAAATTTCACTGAACACGTAAAATGATGCGCCTAGCAAAACATGTTAAATGACTTTTTCTGTGCGGGCGAAAGATGGTTTTTGAGCGGCGAAAAATCGAAAATCAATCATTTTTTGATGAGCTCCTGCGGCCAAACGGTGGCGTTTTGAGCGCTACCAATCCTGTGAGTCGTAGGTATTAATGATGCCAACCTCTCATAAAAATTCGAGGCTTTCACCTGCAATGGATACGCCATGAGGAGCAGTCAAAAAATCGGACCGAAAAAACGCCCTTTTTACACCCATTTTCGAAGCCCTATAAAAAATTTTCTAGCCCGAAAATCGAAAAACAAAAAACCACTTTTTCGAAGAAAATTGTTTTCAATATTGTGTCGAAAAATCAGACCTTTTGTTTCATAAATGAAAAAGATGGAGTGTTTGGCGCGGAACACATATTTTTTTTGAGAGTATTTGAGGCTCATTTTCTCGAAAAATTGGAAACCCAGATTTTTTGTGATTTTTTTAGTGAAAGACCTTTTCAATGTCTACAAGATATTAAAGTTTCGACGCTTTTCAATGGCTGGTCTGGCCAGAAAAAAATGCCAAAATTCGACAACTTTTTTGCATGCTTTTTTTGAGAGGCTCTAGCCAAAAATTTTTCTCTATACGAAAAACCTCAAGTTTTTGGCTGAGGTGTACCGCTTCTCTGGCTACAAAAATATGAAATTGGCATGGCTGTAGAGTCGCTCTCCAAAAAGTATAATTAGAAATACCAAACGCATTTTTCATCAGTTTTTTTGCATTTAAAGCATTTTTATGGGCTCGATCGATCCGAGAGGCGAAACTTAAGGTTTTTTGGCGAGTCCCCATCCGCTCCCCAAATTTGAGCCCGCTACGACCCCGCGTTCTGGTACTTTACTCTTGTACTCCATCGGAATCCGCCTAGTCTTTTTGTCTACCCACACAAGCACCTCCACAAAAGTCCCGATCTAAACCTAAACGCGGATTTCGATTCTGGTTTTTCTCCCATTTTGGAGGTGCGCCGCTAGTAACCAGCACACACACGCGCCCTCCGACTCCCCCCCACAACACAACACACCCCAACACACACACACACCCAAACACACCCCCCGAAACCCCCAAACAACAAAAAACACCCACAACAACACATCATCAACACAACCAACAACAAACCACCCATACCACTCACACTCCTCACACTTATAAAACCATCAACAAATGGCCCACAACGACATACCACACGCGCACAACAAATTTAGTACAGCCCATGCGTTACTTGTCTCCAAACTTATATGTTTTACTTTTAAACAACACAGCCACTACTTAATTTACCAACAAACAACTCACACTTAACCATCAACCAAAATATTAATTTTACAACTTCCATCTCGGGCAATAATCCCTAAACCTATCGATTACCATTAAACACACACAAAACGAGTTGTCATAACCTATATGATCCTTATTTATCAGGACTTTACCTTCAAACCCAATCTGTCGTATTTTACTGTTGAATTTTCAGCCCCCTCATGCTTCATCCCATCTATCTTAACATACATCCCCTTATTCTTACTAAATCACTCCACCAAACCTATGCACTACCCGACTCAATTCCTTATATTTCAGAGCTCGACAGAATGTGCAATAACAATTTCCTTAACGGAGAAGTGAATATCATAAAATTCCCCTATCACACCTCCAATTACCCTCAGGTTAAACAGGGGAAAAATTACACCCAATACAAACAATACTTGTTTATTTCAATGTTAGACACAATTATGTTCGATATAAGTTTTCCCATATACGCCCCTCAAACAATAAAAAGCATTTACCATAAAACGTTCAATATCACTTAAGGGCCAGACGTACGAAAATAGCACTCCAATAGCACACGAGAATTACAAAGTTTCATATGCTTACATGTTTATACCCACTTCAAAAAACCACACTAGCGTTTCACACTGAATTTCCGCATGAAAACTTCACTATAGAGCCCTAAATATTCACCAACTTAATGATATTTCAAATTACCATGAACAAACTCGTTCAAATCAACCAGAAAAACTCAATTCAAATTCATTTTCGTGAATAAATTGAATGAATGAGGGGTAAATGATAGAGTATGAAATTATCCATCTTCCATTACTCAAGAGATCCCATACAACCCGACTCTCCCCTATCCAAACCGATACGGAAACCCACAACACTAGAATAAAATTACCACGAAACAAATTTGCAAACAAAAGACGACATCCAACCGAAAATTAGGCCGCTTTTAGTAGAGAAACATCGCTATTATACGCCTCAATTCGGACAATGATTAGGCAACACACGCGCTGTCGCGCGTTCAAGTTTAATGCTAAAATATTTTGGTGGTGATTTAGGGGCCGCTCTGCGAGGGCGATGCCCTACGCAGAGCGGCACAGCCATGGTCTTGATACCTATCAAAACCGAGAAGCCCTTTACTTACTCCGGATCACTCAAAAACTCTACAAAATGACCATTAATGTGCAATTTCTGCCATTTTGGGCGGATTTATACCGTAGACTTTTATCACACCCTTAAACATCTCCCTCTGCGTGAAACTGAAACACATTTGTGCATGAATTCCCACATTTTTGTGATTTTTCATCGAAAATAACATTTTACCATCCGTAGACTTTTGTCGAATGTTTCCTAAAATTTATGAAATGCGAACGTTTCCCACCTTGCAGCCCTTCCATACTGTCCAAAAAAATTGTTCAAAACACTCTTCCCTGACGAGAAAAAAGCCAAAATATTTGCAAAATATCATTTCCAAATATATTAAAAAATATTCATTAACAAATTTTTCATCGACATAATTCATAAGACGCTCTGGATTCCGCTTCTTTTGAGCCTAAATTCGTCTCTCTGGCTTGTTTCTAAGTGCCATTTTTTTATCAATTTAATTAGGTATGGAATTTTCGAAGGTTTCTTCTTTTTCCCTAAATATCGATTTGACCATTTTCAGATTGTAACCATACAAACTTCTTATTGATATCTAGATTGTATCAAAATTTCAGACGTCTTACTTCAATGCCAACGAAAATATGGCTCATTCAAATTTCACTCCTCTCGCGACCGAGAGTTTATAGGTCAATTATCAATGAAAATTTAAAAATCATAATTTATGTCATGTATCCCCCTCATTCTGTTCGAACGAAATACCAAATAACGCCCACCAAAACCTCCAGAAACCATTTTCAAGGACAACTGAAATATCGCAGAAAACGTTTACATGAAGAATTCCCAGAAAAACAACTGCCAGTCAAATTTTACCCCAAACGGGGAATTTTTTACCTGGAAAATGCTGGAAATTCGAACCTCTCATCGGGCACTGAAACATGAATAATTTAGAACGCCCACCAAAATCAGCGCAAAAATCCATGTTGGAATGAGTGATAACTCCATTTGAGCAGTGAATTTCTTCAAAGTAGAACATTTCACGAGCGCAAACCATTTGCAGAATTTCCATAAGTATACTTCAATCATTCACCAAAATAGAACCCTCGACCAAGTCTGAGAGAGAATTTACAAATTATTCCAAATTATTATGAGTGATGACATTTTACTTTTCGTAAATAACACATATGAGACCTGCGAACCATATCTCTCGAAAATTCCAGACATCTCGGGGACACACATACGCACGCGCATTCACCATACAACGCCGACCCCTTAACCACTGTGCCATGGCGAGCAACAACCTTCTTACATTCCCATTCACAATAACAATTGACCTCTGAAAAATACTGAGAGAAAATTTTCATTTCAAACGAACCTCGAATTTCATTTTTCAATCGCCAAAATTGATGAGAGAAAAATTCACTCATCGTACGCTCTTTAGTAATCGACAAATACACCATGATGCACTCTTTTTTCAATGAAAATATAGGCATGATCACTGAATACTCCTTTTCCAAGGAGCTCATTCCATTTCGAAATCAAATATACATTTTCTTCAACATGCATACAGTACGAATTTCCGATTTCCAACGTAAAAATACGCTTATAAACTCACAACACTAATTTTGCATAAATATCTACTGATTCTGAAGCCTCATTCATCTCATTTATTGAGTATTATACGTTTTGTATCGCAATTTTGAACATTCCGACTAATATCACTAGCTGGCAACTGCAAACACTCGTATTCTTCACAAACGACCGACTCGACTCTGTTCATTTCGAAAACAGCGAGGAAATGCGAGCGATTTTCAATGTCACTCACTCGTATAAGTGAGAGCCTTTTTCAATTCATGAATTTCGGTTGCGTGCTGACACTTCAATTGTGAACAAGAGAAATTCTCACACCCAAAGATGGAAGCAAATGGCATCTATTCATCGCCCGAACGTCGACAAAATTCACAACTGATAGTCAAATTACGTAAAAATGAGTTAAATTTACGTTATATATATACACAAATGACTCCCTGATGTTCTTACTCGTCAACACTGTGCTAAAAACGTGAAAAATTTCCTCGGAAAGATAGCCATTCGAAAATTTCGGTTTCAAAGTAACAACACTCTGACGTGACCGCACTCAGCTCGCACACTTAGCATCAGAACGGGCAGAAGCTGGACTTGTAAAATTTCGACACAAAATTCAAATTCGAGTTTCCATCGTTGATGGAGGTGAAAAACACTACGTATAGGTAAATCGTCAATTTCCAACACATTTCATCTCTATAAAATTTCCTGTGGAACGCCTCTAAAGTCCTCAAATAATTAAAAATTAATGCATCATCAAATGAGTGAAATATGAGCGACTAAAATTGAGCTTTTTTCGCTTGACTCTCGAAACAAGAAATATTTCTAGCGACTCTAGAGACACTACCTTGCCCTCAAAAAATAGCCGCGGGCCCTCGAATGAGTGTAAAGTGAACAAAACTCAAATCACTCATACTTCATCAATAAACTCCCAGATCGAAATTGCTTAGAAAAAATTTACATTGGCTTGCTCTTTCAAACTAGGTCGAGTGGAAAAAATGTAAAAAAAATGATTTTTATGCCCTATAATGGTAATCACGATGACTCGGGGAAACATAAATCGCGCGAAATGGGCAAAACGGCGAAAAACGTGTTTTTCGTGAAATAATGCGAATTTCGTTCTGAAAATTTCACTGAATACGTAAAATGATGCGACTAGCAAAACATGTTAAATGACTTTTTCTGTGCGGGCGAAAGATTGTTTTTGAGCGGCGAAAAATCGAAAATCACTCATTTTTTGATGAGCTCCTGCGGCCAAACGGTGGCGTTTTGAGCGCTGCCAATCCTGTGAGTCGTAGGTATTGATGATGCCAACCTCTCATGAAAATTTGAGGCTCTCACCTGCAATGGATACACCATGAGGAGCAGTCAAAAAGTCGGACCGAAAAAACGCCCTTTTTACACCTATTTTCAAAACCCTATAAAAAATTTTCTAGCCCGAAAATCGAAAAACAAAAAACCACTTTTTCGAAGAAAATTGTTTCCAATATTGTGTCGAAAAATCAGACCTTTTGTTTCATAAATGAAAAAGATGGAGTGTTTGGCGCGGAACACATATTTTTTTTGAGAGTATTTAAGGCTCATTTACTCGGAAAATTGAAAACCCAGATTTTTTGTGATTTTTTCAGTGAAAGACCTTTCCAATGTCTACAAGATATCAAAGTTTGAACGCTTTTGAGCGGCGGGCCTGGCCGGAAAAAAATGCCAAAAATCGACAACTTTTTTGCATGCTTTTTTTAAGAGGCTCTAGCAAAAAATTTTTCTCTATACGAAACATCTCAAGTTTTTGGCTGAGGTGTACCGCTACTCTGGCTACAAGATTATGAAATCGACATGGCTGTAGAGCCGCTCTCCAAAAAGTATAATTAGAAATACCAAACGCTTTTTCAAACGGTTTTTTCTCATTTAAAGCATTTATATGGGCCCGATCGATCCGAAAGGCGAAACTTAAGGTTTTTTAGCGAGTGTCCACCTGGCCTCCAAATTTGAGCTCGCTGCGACCACGCGTTCTGGTACTTTACTCCTGTGTGAATCGGGATTCCGCCCATTGTTTCCGAGCACAAAACACAAGCACCCTCCCTTATAGTACTAGTTCTAGCATCTCTTCGAAATGCGTATTTTAGTTTTAGTGCTTTTTTCAAATCCGGAGGGCGCCGCGAGTAACCAGCACACACACGCGCCCTCCGACTCCCCCCCACAACACAACACACCCCAACACACACACACACCCAAACACACCCCCCGAAACCCCCAAACAACAAAAAACACCCACAACAACACATCATCAACAACACCAACAACAAATCACACATTCCATCCAATCGCCACACTTATAAAACCATCAACAAATGGCCCACAACGACATACCACACGCGCACAACAAATTTAGTACAGCCCGTACCTTACTTGTAACCAAACTTTTATGTTTTACTTTTAAACACCACAGCCACTACTTAATTTACCAACAAACAACTCACACCTAACCATCAACCACCACTCAACCGGTGAAAAATTATTATTTCACCTTCTTCTTAAATGACACTCACACCAAACCTTTCTCATGGGAACCTCATTAATACTATCATAATCCAAAACATACCAATTATTATTAAACTCTCCTGAAATCATAACCTATCCTAATTTATCATGAATTCACATTCAAACTCAATCTATCAAATATTTCTGTCGAATTTTCAACACTCCCATCTTCCATCCCATATATCTTAGCATACATCATCATATTCTTACTGAATCACTCCACCAAACTTACACTACCCTACTCAATTCCTCATATTTTAAAACTCGACAAAAAGTTGCAGAACTATATCCTTAACGGAAACGAAATGATGATTAAATACCTCTATCACACCTCTAATTCCCTATACAATCAATACTTGTTCATCTAAATGTTCAATCCAATCATGTTCAATATCAGTTTTCCCATACACGCCCCTTAAATAGTAAAAAGCATTTTCCAAAAACCCGTTCAATATCACTTAAGGGACAGACGTACGAAAATAGCACTCCAATAGCACACGTAATTACCAATTTTATATGCTTCCAAGTTTATATCCACTTCCAAAAACCACACTAGCGTTTCACACTGAATATCCGCATGAAAACTTCACTATAGAGCCCCAAATATTCACCAACTTAATGATATTTCAAATTACCATGAACAAACTCGTTCAAATCAACCAGAAAAACTCAATTCAAATTCATTTTCGTGAATAAATTGAATGAATGAGGGGTAAATGATAAAGTATTAAATTATCCATCTCCCATTACTCAAGAGATCCCATACAACCCGACTCTCCCCTATCCAAACCGATACGGAAACCCACAACACTAGAATAAAATTACCACGAAACAAATTTGCAAACAAAAGACGACATCCCACCGAAAATTAGGCCGCTTTTAATAGAGAAACATCGCTATTATACGCCTCAATTCGGACAATGATTAGGCAACACACGCGCAGTCGCGCGTTCAACTTTGAGACTAGAGTATTTTGGTCTTGACTTAGGGGCCGCTCTGCGAGGGCGATGCCCTACGCAGAGCGGCACAGCCATGGTCTTGATACCTATCAAAACCGAGAAGCCCTTTACTTACTCCGGATCACTCAAAAACTCTACAAAATGACCATTAATGTGCAATTTCTGCCATTTTGGGCGGATTTATACCGTAGACTTTTATCACACCCTCAAACATCTCCCTCTGCATGAAACTGAAACACATTTGTGCATGAATTCCCACATTTTTGTGATTTTTCATCGAAAATAACATTTTACCATCCGTAGACTTTTGGCGAATGTTTCCTAAAATTTATGAAATGCGAACGTTTCCCACCTTGCAGCCCTTCCATACTGTCCAAAAAAATTGTTCAAAACACTCTTCCCTGACGAGAAAACAGCCAAAATATTTGCAAAATATCATTTCCAAATATATTAAAAAATATTCATTAGAAAATTTTTTATCGACATAATTCATAAGACGCTCTGGATTCCGCTTCTTTTGAGCCTAAATTCGTCTCTCTGGCTTGTTTCTAAGTGCCATTTTTTTATCAATTTAATTAGGTATGGAATTTTCGAAGGTTTCTTCTTTTTCCCTAAATATCGATTTGACCATTTTCAGATTGTAACCATACAAACTTCTTATTGATATCTAGATTGTATCAAAATTTCAGACGTCTTACTTCAATGCCAACGAAAATATGGCTCATTCAAATTTCACTCCTCTCGCGACCGAGAGTTTATAGGTCAATTATCAATGAAAATTTAAAAATCATAATTTATGTCATGTATCCCCCTCATTCTGTTCGAACGAAATACCAAATAACGCCCACCAAAACCTCCAGAAACCATTTTCAAGGACAACTGAAATATCGCAGAAAACGTTTACATGAAGAATTCCCAGAAAAACAACTGCCAGTCAAATTTTACCCCAAACGGGGAATTTTTTACCTGGAAAATGCTGGAAATTCGAACCTCTCATCGGGCACTGAAACATGAATAATTTAGAACGCCCACCAAAATCAGCGCAAAAATCCATGTTGGAATGAGTGATAACTCCATTTGAGCAGTGAATTTCTTCAAAGTAGAACATTTCACGAGCGCAAACCATTTGCAGAATTTCCATAAGTATACTTCAATCATTCACCAAAATAGAACCCTCGACCAAGTCTGAGAGAGAATTTACAAATTATTCCAAATTATTATGAGTGATGACATTTTACTTTTCGTAAATAACACATATGAGACCTGCGAACCACATCTCTCGAAAATTCCAGACATCTCGGGGACACACATACGCACGCGCATTCACCATACAACGCCGACCCCTTAACCACTGTGCCATGGCGAGCAACAACCTTCTTACATTCCCATTCACAATAACAATTGACCTCTGAAAAATACTGAGAGAAAATTTTCATTTCAAACGAACCTCGAATTTCATTTTTCAATCGCCAAAATTGATGAGAGAAAAATTCACTCATCGTACGCTCTTTAGTAATCGACAAATACACCATGATGCACTCTTTTTTCAATGAAAATATAGGCATGATCACTGAATACTCCTTTTCCAAGGAGCTCATTCCATTTCGAAATCAAATATACATTTTCTTCAACATGCATACAGTACGAATTTCCGATTTCCAACGTAAAAATACGCTTATAAACTCACAACACTAATTTTGCATAAATATCTACTGATTCTGAAGCCTCATTCATCTCATTTATTGAGTATTATACGTTTTGTATCGCAATTTTGAACATTCCGACTAATATCACTAGCTGGCAACTGCAAACACTCGTATTCTTCACAAACGACCGACTCGACTCTGTTCATTTCGAAAACAGCGAGGAAATGCGAGCGATTTTCAATGTCACTCACTCGTATAAGTGAGAGCCTTTTTCAATTCATGAATTTCGGTTGCGTGCTGACACTTCAATAATATTGTGAACAAGAGAAATTCTCACACCCAAAGATGGAAGCAAATGGCATCTATTCATCGCCCGAACGTCGACAAAATTCACAACTGATAGTCAAATTACGTAAAAATGAGTTAAATTTACGTTATATATATACACAAATGACTCCCTGATGTTCTTACTCGTCAACACTGTGCTAAAAACGTGAAAAATTTCCTCGGAAAGATAGCCATTCGAAAATTTCGGTTTCAAAGTAACAACACTCTGACGTGACCGCACTCAGCTCGCACACTTAGCATCAGAACGGGCAGAAGCTGGACTTGTAAAATTTCGACACAAAATTCAAATTCGAGTTTCCATCGTTGATGGAGGTGAAAAACACTACGTATAGGTAAATCGTCAATTTCCAACACATTTCATCTCTATAAAATTTCCTGTGGAACGCCTCTAAAGTCCTCAAATAATTAAAAATTAATGCATCATCAAATGAGTGAAATATGAGCGACTAAAATTGAGCTTTTTTCGCTTGACTCTCGAAACAAGAAATATTTCTAGCGACTCTAGAGACACTACCTTGCCCTCAAAAAATAGCCGCGGGCCCTCGAATGAGTGTAAAGTGAACAAAACTCAAATCACTCATACTTCATCAATAAACTCCCAGATCGAAATTGCTTAGAAAAAATTTACATTGGCTTGCTCTTTCAAACTAGGTCGAGTGGAAAAAATGTAAAAAAAATGATTTTTATGCCCTATAATGGTAATCACGATGACTCGGGGAAACATAAATCGCGCGAAATGGGCAAAACGGCGAAAAACGTGTTTTTCGTGAAATAATGCGAATTTCGTTCTGAAAATTTCACTGAATACGTAAAATGATGCGACTAGCAAAACATGTTAAATGACTTTTTCTGTGCGGGCGAAAGATTGTTTTTGAGCGGCGAAAAATCGAAAATCACTCATTTTTTGATGAGCTCCTGCGGCCAAACGGTGGCGTTTTGAGCGCTGCCAATCCTGTGAGTCGTAGGTATTGATGATGCCAACCTCTCATGAAAATTTGAGGCTCTCACCTGCAATGGATACACCATGAGGAGCAGTCAAAAAGTCGGACCGAAAAAACGCCCTTTTTACACCTATTTTCAAAACCCTATAAAAAATTTTCTAGCCCGAAAATCGAAAAACAAAAAACCACTTTTTCGAAGAAAATTGTTTCCAATATTGTGTCGAAAAATCAGACCTTTTGTTTCATAAATGAAAAAGATGGAGTGTTTGGCGCGGAACACATATTTTTTTTGAGAGTATTTAAGGCTCATTTACTCGGAAAATTGAAAACCCAGATTTTTTGTGATTTTTTCAGTGAAAGACCTTTCCAATGTCTACAAGATATCAAAGTTTGAACGCTTTTGAGCGGCGGGCCTGGCCGGAAAAAAATGCCAAAAATCGACAACTTTTTTGCATGCTTTTTTTAAGAGGCTCTAGCAAAAAATTTTTCTCTATACGAAACATCTCAAGTTTTTGGCTGAGGTGTACCGCTACTCTGGCTACAAGATTATGAAATCGACATGGCTGTAGAGCCGCTCTCCAAAAAGTATAATTAGAAATACCAAACGCTTTTTCAAACGGTTTTTTCTCATTTAAAGCATTTATATGGGCCCGATCGATCCGAAAGGCGAAACTTAAGGTTTTTTAGCGAGTGTCCACCTGGCCTCCAAATTTGAGCTCGCTGCGACCACGCGTTCTGGTACTTTACTCCTGTGTGAATCGGGATTCCGCCCATTGTTTCCGAGCACAAAACACAAGCACCCTCCCTTATAGTACTAGTTCTAGCATCTCTTCGAAATGCGTATTTTAGTTTTAGTGCTTTTTTCAAATCCGGAGGGCGCCGCAAGTAACCAGACAACACGCGCCCTCCGACTCCCCCCCACACACACACAACACACCCCAACACACACACACCAAAACACACACCGCAAAACCCCCAAACAACAAAAAACACCCACAACAACACATCATCAACAACACCAACAACAAATCACACATTCCATCCAATCGCCACACTTTTAAAACCATCAACAAATAGCCCACAACGACATACCACACGCGCACAACAAATTTAGTACAGCCCGTACCTCACTTGTAACCAAACTTTTATGTTTTACTTTTAAACACCACAGCCACTACTTTATTTACCAACAAACAACTCACACCTAACCATCAACCATCACTCAACAGGTCAAAAATAATTTTACAACCTCCTCTTGTATGACAATAATCCTTAAACCTAGCGATTTTACCATTAAACACACACAAAACGAGTTGTCATAATTTATCATATCCTCAATTTCAAAACCAATCTATCATACATTACTGTTGAATTTTCAGCTACCTCATACCTCATCCCATCTATCATAACACACATCCCCTTATTCTTACTAAATCACTCCACCAAACCTATACACTACCCGACTCAATTCCTTATATTTTAAAGCTCGACAGAAAGTTGCACAACAATTTCCCTAACGGAGACATATAGATGATAAAATTCCTCTATCACACCTCCAATTACCCTCAGGTTAAACAGGTTAAAAAACACACCCAATACAATCAACACTTGTTTATTTAAATGTTCAATAAAATTATGTTCGATATAAGTTTTCCCATATACGCCCCTCAAACAATAAAAAGTATTTACAAAAAACGTTCAATATCACTTTAGGACCAGACGTACGAAAATAGCACTCCATTAGCACCGAATGATAAAGTTTTATATGCTTACAAGTTTATACCCACTTCCAAAAACCACACTAGCGTTTCACACTGAATATCCGCATGAAAACTTTACTGCAAAGCCCCAAATATTCACAAACTTCATTATAGTTCAAATTATCATGAACAAACTTTTTCAAATTCCTTTTCGTGAATTAATGGAATGAATGAGAAGTATATGATGAAGTATTACATTGACCATCTATCATTGCTCCAGAGATCCCATACAATCCAATCCTCCTTCAATCTAAACAACTACAGAAACCCACAACATTTGCATAAAATTATCACAAAATAAATTTCAAATAAAAGACCACATCCAACTGAAAAGCAGCCCGCTTTTAATAGAGAAACATGCCTAATATACGACTCAATTGGAAAATGATTATGCAACACACGCGCTGTCGCGCGTTCAAGTTTAATGCTAGAATATTTTGGTGGTGATTTAGGGGCCGCTCTGCGGGGCTACGCCCTACGCAGAGCGGCACAGCCATGGTCTTGATGCCTATCAAAACCGAGGGGCCCTTTACTCACTCCGGATCACTCAAAAACTCTACAAAATGTCCATTAATGTGCAATTTCTGCCATTTTGGATGGATTTACCACGTAGACTTATCATAACCTTCAACATCTCCCCCTGCATGAAACTGAAATACATTTGTGCATGAATTCCCACATTTTTTGCGATTTTTCATCGAAAATAACATTTTACCATCCGTAGACTTTTGGCGAATGTTTCCTAAAATTTATGAAACGCGTACGTTTCCAACCTTGCAACCCTTCCATACTGTCCAAAAAAATTGTTCAAAACACGCTTCCCTGACGAGAAAACAGCCAAAATATTTGCAAAAACTCATTTCCGAATATATTAAAAAATATTCATTAACAAAATTTTCATCGACATAATTCATAAGACGCTCTGGATTCCGCTTCTTTTGAGCCTAAAATCGTCTCTCTGGCTTGTTTCTAAGTGCCATTTTTTTATCAATTTAATTAGGTATGGAATTTTCGAAGGTTTCTTCTTTTTCCCCAAATATCGATTGGGCCATTTTCAAATCTGAACCATACAAACTTCTTATTGATATCTAGATTGTATCAAAATTTCAGACGTCTTACTTGAATGCCAACGAAAATATGGCTCATTCAAATTTCACTCCTCTCGCGACCGACAGTTTATAGGTCAATTATCAATGAAAATTTAAAAATCATAATTTATGTGATGTATCCCCCCTCATTCTCTTCGAATGAAATACCAAATAACGCCCACCAAAACCTCCAGAAGACATCTTCAAGGACAACTGAATTACCACCGAAAACGTTTACATGAAGAATTCCCAGAAAAACAACTGCCAGTCAAATTTTACCCCAAACTGTGAATTTTTTACCTGGAAAATGCTCGAAGTTCGAACCTCTCGTCGGGCACTGACACATGAATCATTTAGAACGTCTACCAAAATCAGGACAAACATTTACGTTCGAATGAGTGATTTCTCCATTTGAGCGGTACATTTCTTCAAAGCAAAACATTTCACGAGCGCAAACCATTTGCAGAATTTCCATAAGTATACTTCAATCATTCACCAAAATAGAACCCTCGACCAAGTCTGAGAGAGAATTTACAAATTATTCCAAATTATTATGAGTGATGACATTTTACTTTTCGTAAATAACACATATGAGACCTGCGAACCATATCTCTCGAAAATTCCAGACATCTCGGGGACACACATACGCACGCGCATTCACCATACAACGCCGATCCCTTAACCACTCTGCCACGGCGAGCAACAATCTTCTTACATTCCCATTCACAATAAAAATTGACCTCTGAAAAATACTGAGAGAAAATTTTCAATTCAAACGAACCTCGAATTTCATTTTTCAATCGCCAAAATTGATAAGAGAAAAATTCACTCATTGTACGCTCGTTAGTAATCGACGAATCCACCACGATGCACTTTTTCTTCAATGAGAATATAGGCATGATCACTAAACACTCCTTTTCCAAGGAGCACATTCCATATCGAAATCGAATGTTTATTTTCTTCAACATGCATACAGTACGAATTACCGATTCCCAACGTAAAACTACGCTGATAAACTCACAACACTCATTTTGCCTAAATATCGAGTGATTCTGGAGCCTCATTAATCTCATTTATCGAGTATTATATGGTTTGTATCGTCTCTGTGACCATTTCAACAAAATCAGTACCTGGCAACTGCAAACACTCGTATTCTTCATCAAAGACCGACTCGACTCTGTTCATTTCGAAAACAGCGAGGAAATGCGAGCGATTTTCAATATCACTCACTCGTAATGAGTGAGAGCCTCTTTCAATTCATGAATTTCGATTACGTGCTGACACTTTAATTGCGCACAAGAGAAATTCTCACACCCAAAGATGGAAACAAATGGCATCTATTCATCGCCCGAACGTCGACAAAATTCACAACTGATAGTCATATTACGTAAAAATGAGTTAAATTTACGTTATATATATACACAAATGACTCCCTGATGTTCTTACTCGTTAACACTGTGCTAAAAACGTGAGAAATTTCTTCGGAAAGATATCCATTCAAAAATTTCGGTTTCAAAGTAACAACACTCTGACGTGACCGCCGCCAGCTCACACACTTTGCATCAGAACGGGCAGAAGCTGGACTTGAAAAATTTCGACACAAAATTCAATTTCGAGTTCCCATCGTTGATGGAGGTGAAAAACATTACGTATAGGTAAATCGTCAATTTCCAACACATTTCATCTCTATAAAATTTCTTGTGGAACGCCTCTAAAGTCCTCAAATAATTAAAAATTACCGCATCATCAAATGAGTGAAATATGAGCGACTAAAATTGAAGCTTTTTCGCTTGACTCTCGGAACAAGAAATATTTCTAGCGACTCTAAAGACACTACCTTGCCCTCAAAAAATAGCCGCGGGCCCTCGAATGAGTGTAAAGTGAACAAAACTCAAATCACTCATACTCCATCAATAAGCTCTCAAATTGAAATTGCTTAGAAAAAAATTCCAATAGTTTGCGCTTTCACACTGTTTCGAGTTGAAAAAAACCAAAAAAAATAGTTTTTTATGCCCTATAATGCAAATCGCTATCACTCGGGGAAACATAAATCGAGCGATATGAGCAAAATCGCAAAAATTGGCTATTTCCTGAACTACTGGGAATTTCGCTCTGAAAATTTCACTGAACACGTAAAATGATGCGACAAACAAAACATCTTAAATGAATTTTTCTGTGCGGGCCACAGAAATTTTTTGAGCGGCGAAAAATCGAAAATCACGCATTTTTTGATGAGCTGCTGCGGCCAAACGGTGGCATTTTGAGAGCTCCCAATCCTGTGAGTCGTAGGTATTGTTGATGTGAAGCTCTCATAAAATTTTGAAACTTCCACGTGCAGTGGATAAGCCATTAGGAGCAATCAAAAAATCTGACCGAAAAAACGCTTCATTTTACACTCCACTTTGAAGTCGAAAAAAAAAAAATCTATCCGTCGAATTTTTCTGAGCCAAACTTTTTGAATGAACCAAAGTGTTTTCTGTGAGGTGTTGAAAAACCAGACCTCTCACTCTGAAACAGAAAAACTGAGACTGTTTGGCGCAAAACTCATTTTTTTTGAGGTCTTTTTTGAGAGGCATTTTCTCGCAAAATTATGCACCCAGATTTTTTGTGATTTTTTTCTAGAGAGATATTTGCAACCTCTACAAGATATCAAAATTCGAAAACTTTTCCGCCGCTGGCCTGGCCAGAAAAAAATCGCAAAAAATCGACCCTTTTTTGGCATGCTTTTTTTGGGAGGCTCTAGCAAAAAATTTTTCTCTATGCCAAACGTTTCAAGTTTTCGGCTGAGGTGTACCGCTACTCTAACTACCCAAAAATGAAATTCGCAGACCTCTAGGACTCATAGTTGAAAACTTTTAAATGTTTGAAAATGACCAAAAATAATCACTTTTTTTTCGATTAAAGCATTTTTATGGGCCCGATCGAGCCGAGAGGCGGTTCTTGGGGGTTTCCCCCGATCCCCGACCTGGCCCCGAAGTTTGAGCCCGCTACGACCCCGCGTTCTGGTACTTTACTCGTGTTTCCCCTCGGAGTAGCATATGACTGTTTTTCAATCCCACACAAGCACCTCCACAAAAGTCCCGATCTAAACCTTAACGCGGATTTTGATTCTGGTTTTTCTCACATTTTGGAGGTGCGCCGCAAGTAACCAGCACACACACGCGCCCTCCGACTCCCCCCCACAACACAACACACACACACACACACACCCAAACACACCCCCCGAAACCCCCAAACAACAAAAAACACCCACAACAACACATCATCAACACCACCAACAACAAATCACACATTCCATCCAATCGCCACACTTTTAAAACCATCAACAAATGACCCACAGCAACATAGCACACGCGCACAACAAATTTAGTACAGCCCGTACCTTACTTGTAACCAAACTTTTATGTTTTACTTTTAAACACCCCGGCACTACTTCATTTACCAACAAACAACTCACACCTAACCATCAACCATCACTCAACAGGTATAAAATAATTATACTAACTCCTCTAGTATGACAATAATCCCTAAACCTATCGATTACAATTAAACACACACAAAACGAGTAGTCATAACCCATATGATCCTTATTTATCATGACTTTACCTTCAAACCCAATCTACCGTATATTACCATTGAATTTGCAGCCCCCTCATACTTCATCCCATCTATCTCAACATACATCCCCTTATTCTTACTAAATCACTTCACCAAACCTATACACTACCCGACTCAATTCCTTATATTTCAGAGCTCGACAGAATGTGCAATAACAATTTCCTTAACGGAGACGTAAATATGAAAAAATTCCGCTATCACACCTCCAATTACCCTCAGGTTAAACAGGGGAAAAATTACACCCAATACAAACAATACTCGTTTATTTAAATGTTAAACACAATTTTGTTCGATATAAGTTTTCCCATACACGCCCCTCAAACAATAAAAAGCATTTACCAAAAAACATTCAATATCACTTTAGCGCCAGACGTACGAAAATAGCACTCCAATAGCACACGAGAAACAGAGTTTCATATGCCTACAAGTTTAAACCCACTTTCACAAACCACACTAGCGTTTCATACTGAATATCCGCATGAAAACATTACTATAGAGCCCCAAATATTCACCAACTTAATGATAGCTAAAATTACCATGAACACACTCTTTCAAATCAACCCGAAACACTCAATTCAAACTCATTTTCGTGAATAAATGGAATGAATGAAGGGTAAATGGTAGAGTATTAGATTATCCATCTTCCTTTACTCAAGAGATCCCATACAATCCCATCCTCCTTCAAACTAAACCACTACAGAAACCCACAGCATTTAAATAAAATTATCACAAAATAAATTTGCAAAACAAAGGCCACTTCCAACTGAAAATTAGCCCGCTTTCAATAGAGAAACATCGCTATTATACGCCTCAATTGGAAAATGATTATGCAACACACGCGCTGTCGCGCGTTCAAGTTTAATGCTAAAATATTTTGGTGGTGATTTAGGGGCCGCTCTGCGAGGGCGATGCCCTACGCAGAGCGGCACAGCCATGGTCTTGATACCTATCAAAACCGAGAAGCCCTTTACTTACTCCGGATCACTCAAAAACTCTACAAAATGACCATTAATGTGCAATTTCTGCCATTTTGGGCGGATTTATACCGTAGACTTTTATCACACCCTTAAACATCTCCCTCTGCAAGTAACTGAAACACATTTGTGCATGAATTCCCACATTTTTGTGATTTTTCATCGAAAATAACATTTTACCATCCGTAGACTTTTGGCGAATGTTTCCTAAAATTTATGAAATGCGAACGTTTCCCACCTTGCAGCCCTTCCATACTGTCCAAAAAAATTGTTCAAAACACGCTTACCTGACGAGAAAACAGCCAAAATATTTGCCAAATATCATTTCCAAATATATTAAAAAATATTCATTAACAAATTTTTCATCGACATAATTCATAAGACGCTCTGGATTCCGCTTCTTTTGAGCCTAAAATCGTCTCTCTGGCTTGTTTCTAAGTGCCATTTTTTTATCAATTTAATTAGGTATGGAATTTTCGAAGGTTTCTTCTTTTTCCCCAAATATCGATTGGACCATTTTCAAATTTCAACCATACAAACTTCTCATCGATTTCTAGATCGTATCAAAATTTCAGACGTCTAACTTCAATGCCAACGAAAATATGGCTCATTGAAATTTCACACCTCTCGCGACCGAGAGTTTATAGATCAATTATCAATGAAAATTTAAAAATCATAATTTATGTCATGAAACCCCCTCATTCTGTTCGAATGAAATACCAAATAACGCCCACCAAAACCTCCAGAAACCATTTTCAAGGACAACTGAAATATCGCAGAAAACGTTTACATGAAGAATTCCCAGAAAAACAACTGCCAGTCAAATTTTACCATAACGGGGAATTTTTTACCTGGAAAATGCTGGAAATTCGAACCTCTCATCGGGCACTGAAACATGAATAATTTAGAACGCCCACCAAAATCAGCGCAAAAATCCATGTTGGAATGAGTGATAACTCCATTTGAGCAGTAAATTTCTTCAAAGTAGAACATTTCACGAGCGCAAACCATTTGCAGAATTTCCATAAGTATACTTCAATCATTCACCAAAATAGAACCCTCGACCAAGTCTGAGAGAGAATTTACAAATTATTCCAAATTATTATGAGTGATGACATTTTACTTTTCGTAAATAACACATATGAGACCTGCGAACCATATCTCTCGAAAATTCCAGACATCTCGGGGACACACATACGCACGCGCATTCACCATACAACGCCGACCCCTTAACCACTGTGCCATGGCGAGCAACAACCTTCTTACATTCCCATTCACAATAACAATTGACCTCTGAAAAATACTGAGAGAAAATTTTCATTTCAAACGAACCTCGAATTTCATTTTTCAATCGCCAAAATTGATGAGAGAAAAATTCACTCATCGTACGCTCTTTAGTAATCGACAAATCCACCATGTACACTCTTTTTTTCAATGAAAATATAGGCATGATCACTAAACACTTCTTTTCCAAGAAGCACATTCCATACCGAAATCGAATGTTTATTTTCTTCAACATGCATACAGTACGAATTTCCAATTTCCAACGTAAAAATACGCTGATAAACTCACAACACTAATTATGCCTAAATATCGAGTGATTCTGGAGCCTCATTTACCTCATTTATTGAGTATTAAACGTTTTGTATCGCCATTGTGAACATTCCGACTAATATCATTAGCTGGCAACTGCAAACATTCTTATTCTTCATGAACGACCGACGCGACTCTGTTCATTTCGAAAACAGCGAGGAAATGCGAGCGATTTTCAATATCACTCACTTGTAATGAGTGAGATTCTCTTTCAATTCATGAATTTCGATTACGTGCTGACACTTTAATTGCGCACAAGAGAAATTCTCACACCCAAAGATGGAAGCAAATGGCATCTATTCATCGCCCGAACGTCGACAAAATTCACAACTGATAGTCAAATTACGTAAAAATGAGTTAAATTTACGTTATATATATACACAAATGACTCCCTGATGTTCTTACTCGTTAACACTGCGCTAAAAACGTGAGAAATTTCCTCGGAAAGATAGCCATTCGAAAATTTCGGTTTCAAAGTAACAACACTCTGACGTGACCGCACTCAGCTCACACACTTCGCATCAGAACGGGCAGAAGCTGGACTTGGAAAATTTCGACACAAAATTCATTTTCGAGTTTCCATCGTTGATGGAGGTGAAAAACACTACGTATAGGTAAATCGTCAATTTCCAACACATTTCATCTCTATAAAATTTCTTGTGGAACGCCTCTAAAGTCCTCAAATAATTAAAAATTACCGCATCATCAAATGAGTGAAATATGAGCGACTAAAATTGAGCCTTTTTCGCTTGGCTCTCGAAACAAGAAATATTTCTAGCATTGCTAAAGACACTACCTTGCCCTCAAAAAATAGCTGCGTGCCCTCGAATGAGTGTAAAGTGAACAAAACTCAAATCACTCATACTTCATCAATAAACTCCCAGATCGAAATTGCTTAGAAAAAATTTCCATTGGTTTGCTCTTTCAAACTAGTTCGAGCGGAAAAAAGGCAGAAAAAAGGATTTTTATGCCCTAAAATGGAGATCGCGACGACTCCAGGAAACATAAATCGAGCGATTCGGGCGAAATCGCCAAAAACGGCTATTTCGTAAACTACCGGGAATTTCGCTCTGAAAATTTCACTGAACATGTAAAATGATGCGACAAGCAAAACATGCCAAATGACTTTTTCTGTGCGGCCAATAGAATTTTTTTGAGAAGCGAAAAATCGAAAATCACTCATTTTTTGATGAGCTGCTGTGGCCAAACGGTGGCGTTTTGAGCGCTGCCAGTCCTCTGAGTCGTAGGTATTTTTAATGCCAACCTCTCATGAAATTTTGAGACGTTCAAGTGCGATGGATACGCCATGGGGAGCAGTCAAAAAATTCGACAAAAAAAACGTCTTTTTTTAAGCATACTTCAAAGTCGATTAAAAAAAAATCTATCCGACGAATTTTTTTGAGCCAAACTTTTTGAATGTACCAACATGTTTTCTGTAATGTGTCGAAAAACCAGACCTCTTACTGTGAAACAGGAAAACTGAGACTGTTTGGCGCAGATGCCTTTTTTTTCGAGGTCATATTTGAGAGGCATTTTCTCAAAAAATTGAGAACCCAGATTTTTTGTGATTTTTTTCACGAGAGATATTCCCAACCTCTACCAGATATCAAATTTTGAAAGCCTTTCCGCCGCTGGCCTGGCCAGAAAAAAATCGCAAAAATCGACAATTTTTTGGCATGCTTTTTTTGAGAGGCTCTAGCAAAAAATTTTTCTCTATACGAAAAACCTCAAGTTTTTGGCTGAGGTGTACCGCTACTCTGGCTACCCAGAAATGAAATCCGCAGACCTCTAGCTATCACAGCGAAAATTAGATAAATATTAGAAAATGACGAAAAAAAAAACGTTTTTTTTCATTTAAAGCATTTTTATGGGCCCGATCGAGCCGAGAGGCGAAACTTAAGGTTTTTTAGCGACTCTCCATCTGCCCTCCAAATTTGAGCCCGCTGCGACCCCCGCGTTCTGGTACTTTACTCCTGTGTGAATCGGGATTCCGCCCATTGTTTCCGAGCACTAAACACAAGCACCCTCCCTTATAGTACTAGTTCTAGCATCTCTTCGAAATGCGTATTTTAGTTTTAGTGCTTTTTTCAAATCCGGAGGGCGCCGCAAGTAACCAGCACACACACGCGCCCTCCGACTCCCCCCCACAACACAACACACCCCAACACACACACACACCCAAACACACCCCCCGAAACCCCCAAACAACAAAAAACACCCACAACAACACATCATCAACAACACCAACAACAAATCACACATTCCATCCAATCGCCACACTTTTAAAACCATCAACAAATAGCCCACAATGACATACCACACGCGCACAACAAATTTACTACAGCACATGCATTACTTGTCTCCAAACTTGTATGTTTTACTTTTAAACACCCCGGCACTACTTTATTTACCAACAAACAACTCACACCTAACCATCAACCATCACTCAACAGGTCAAAAAAAATTTTACAACCTCCTCTTGTATGACAATAATCCCTAAACCTATAGATTTTACCATTAAACACACACAAAACGAGTTGTCATAACCTATCCAATCCTAATTTATCATATCCTCAATTTCAAAACCAATCTATCATACATTACTGTTGAATTTTCAGCTACCTCATACCTCATCCCATCTATCTTGACACACATCCCCTTATTCTTACTAAATCACTCCTCAAAACCTATACACTACCCGACTCAATTCCTTAAATTTTAAAGCTCGACAGAAAGTTGCACAACAATTTCATTAACGGAGACGTAAAAATGATAAAAATCTTCTATCGCACCTCCAATTTCCCTCAGGTTAAACAGGTTAAAAAACACGCCCGAAACAATCAACACTTGTTTATTTAAATGTTCAACACAATTATACTCGATATGAGTTTTCCCATATACGCCCCTCAAACAATAAAAAGCATTTACCAAAAAATATTCAATATCACTTTAGCGCCAGACGTACGAAAATAGCACTCCAGAGCACAGGAAAATACAAAGTTTCATATGCTTGCAAGTTTATACCCACCTTCAGAAATCACACAAGCGTTTCACACTGAATATCCGCATGAAAACTTTACAATAGAGCCCCAAATATTCACCAACATTATGATAGTTCAAATTACCACGAGCAAACTCGTTCAAATCAACCAGAAAAACTCAATTCAAATTCATTTTTGTGAATAAATGGATTGAATGAGGGGTAATGATAGAGTATTAGATTATCCAGATTCCATTACTCAAGAGATCCCATACAATCCGATCCTCCTTCAACCTCAACCACTACAGAGGCACACAACATTCCCATAAAATTATTACAAAATAAATTTGAAAACAAAAGACCACATCCAACTGAAAATTAGCCCGCTTTTAATAGAGAAACATCGCTTTTCTACGCCTCAATTGGAAATATGATTATGCAACACACGCGCAGTTGCTCGTGTGTTGCATAATCATATTTCCAGGTTAAGGCTAGTAGTTTTAGTTGTAATTTTTGGGCCGCTCTGGCGGTCCATGGCCCGCGGCAGAGCGGCACAGTCCTGGTCTTGATACCTATCGAAACCTAGAACTCTTCATTTACATAAGTTCACTCATAACCTTCATAAAATCCCCAAAATATGGAATTTCTTCCCATTTTCGGTGTGTTTACCCCGTAGACTTTTATCATAACCTTCAACATCTCCCTCTCTATGAAACTGAAATACATTTGCGCATGAATTCCCACTTTTTTGTGATTTTTCATCGAAAATAACATTTTACCATCCGTAGACTTTTGGCGAATGTTTCCTAAAAAACATGAAATGCGTTCGTTTCCCACCTTGAAACCCTACCATACTGTTCAAAAAAATGGTTCAAAACACGCTTCCCTGACGAGAAAACAGCCAAAATATTTGCAAAAACTCATTTCCAAATATATTAAAAAATATTCGTTAACAAATTTTTCATCGACATAATTTATAAGACGCTTTCGATTCCGCTTCTTTTGAGCCTAAAACAAAGTTTCTGGCTAGTTTCCAAGTGCCATTTTTCATAAATTTAATCAAGTATTGAATTTTCGAAAGTTTCTTCTTTTCCCCCAAATATCGATTGAACCATTTTCAAAATGTAACCATACAAAATTCTCTTCGATTTCTAGATTGTATCAAAATTTCAGACTTCTACCTTCAATGCCGACGAAAATATACCTCATTGAAATTTCCATCGATTCCCGACCGAGTTTATCACTCAATTAGCAATGGCAATTTGAAAATCATAATTTGTGTCATGAAACCCACTCATTCTATACGAATGTAAAGTCATATATCAACCACCGACTGATAAAAGTACTTTTCGTCGAAATTGCAATACTGCAGAAAACGTTTTGTGTGTGTGTGCGAGGGGGAAGGGTGGATTTCCTAAAGAAATTCATGCCGGTGACATTTTACCCCCATATATGAGCCATTTCTTCCCGAAAAACATTAGAAATTCAACCCTCGCGTCGGATACTATGACACAAATGATTTAGAACGCTCAACAACTTCTGCATAGTCATATTTATTCGAATGAGTGTGTTACTTCCCATTGCACTAAAATTTCATCAAATTAGATGCACATCATGGACGGCGACAATTTTCCGTGTTTCCATAAATATGCTTCAACAACTTACCAAAATAGAACCCTCAACCAAGACTGAGAGAGAATTTACAAATTATTTCAAATCAATATAAGTGATGACAACTTACTTTTCATAAATAACAAATATGAGACCTGCAAACCATCTCATGAAAAATCCATACATCTCGGAAACACAAACGCACGTGTATTGACCATACATGAACCGCATCCGAGCCGTAAATTAAAGTCCACTCATTCATATTGAGCATTCGAATTCCGCAACCAATTAATGAGACTTTGTGTACATCCAATCAATCTTCTTATATTCCCATTCACAATAAAAACTGACCGCTGCAGAGTACTGAGAGAAAATTTCCTTTCCCAAACGAACATCGAATTTCACTTTTCAATCGTCAAAATTGATGAAAGAAAAATTGACTCATAATACGCACTTTAGTAATCGACAAATCCACCATGATGCACTCTTTTTTCAATGAAAATATACGCATGATCACTGAATACTCCTTTTCCAAGGAGCTCATTCCATTTCGAAATTGAATATACATTTTCTGCAACATGCATACAGTACGAATTTCCGATTTCCTACGTAAAAATACGCGGGTAAAATCACAAAACTAATTTTGCCTAAATATCGAGTGATTCTGGAGCCTCATTAATCTCATTTATCGGGTATTATACGGTTTGTATCGCCATTGTGAGCATTCCGACTAAAATCAATACCTGGCAACTGCAAACATTCTCATTCTTCATCAACGACCGACGCGATTCTGTTCTTTTCTAAGACAGTGAGGAAATACGGGCGATTTTCAATGTCACTCACTCGTAATGAGTGAGAGCCTCATTTAATTCATGAATTTCGATTGCGTGTTGAAAAACCAATTGCGTATACAAGAGGAATTCTCACACCCAAAGATAGAAGCAAATGGCATCTATTTATCGCCCGAACGTCGACCAAATTCACAACTGAGAGTCAAATTACGGAAAAATGAGTTAAATTTACGTTATATATATACACAAATGACTCCCTGATGTTCTTACTCGTTAACATTGAGCTAAGAACGTGAAAAATTTACTCGGAAAGATAGCCATTCCACAATTTCGGTTTCGAAAGTAACAGCACTCTGACGTGACCGCGGCCTGGTCAAACACTTAGCCTCTGTACGGGCCGACTGTGGACTTTGAAAATTTCGACATGAAATCATTTATGGCTATTATTGACCGAAAAACGTTATGGAAAGGAAAAAAACACTTTCAGTGGGTTAATCGTGTATTTCCAACACATTTCGTCTCTATGAAATTTTTTGTGAGACCACTCCAAAAGCCTCAAATAAATGCATCACTCAATATGAGTGATTTTGAGAGGTATAAATGTCATATTTTCGACTCGACCCTCGTAGCAATAAATATTTCTAGCAACTCTAAAGACACTACCTTGCCCTCAAAAAATTGCTGCGTGTCCTAAAATATGTATAAAATCGAAAAAACTTTAAACACTCATCACTCATTATTAAGCTTTCGGATCGAAATTGCTTAGAAAAAATTTTCAATAGTTTGCGCTCTCACACTATTTCGAGTTGAAAAAAAGCCCAAAAAATAGTTTTTTATGCCCTATATTGGAAACCGCGGTTACTCAGGGAAACATAAATCGAGCGAAATGAGGAAAAATCACCAAAAACCGGTATTTCGTAAACTACTGGGAATTTTGTTCTGAAAATTTCACTGAATGCGTAAAATGATGCGACAAGCAAAACATGTTAAATGACTTTTTCTGTGCGGGCAATAGAATTGTTTTGAGCGGCGAAAAATCGAAAATCACTCATTTTTTGATGAGCTGCTGTGGCCAAACGGTAGCGTTTTGAGCGCTGCCAATCCTGTGAGTCGTAGGTATTTTTGATGCCAACCTCTCATGAAATTTTGAGACTTCCCCGTGCGATTGATACGCCATGAAAAGCTGTCGAAAAATCCGACCGAAAAAACGCCTTTTTTTACACCCTACTTTGAAGTCTAATAAAAAAAATCTATTTGACGAATTCTTTTGAGCCGAACTTTTTGAATGTACCAACATGTTTTCTGTGAGGTGTGAAAAAACCAGACCTCTTACTCTGATACAGAAAATTAGCGGATGTTTGGCGCAGATGCCTTTTTTTCCGACGTCTTATTTGAGAGGCATTTCCCGGAAAAATATGGCACCCAGATTTTTTGTGATTTTTTTCACGAGAGATATTTGCAACCTCTACAAGATATTAAATTTCGAAAGCATTTCCACCGCTCGCCTGACCAGAAAAAAATTCCAAAAATCGACAACTTTTTTGCATGCTTTTTTTGGGAGGCTCTAGCAAAAAATTTTTCTCTATACGAAAAACCTCAAGTTTTTGGCTGAGGTGTACCGCTTCTCGGACTACCGAAAGATGAAATCCGAAGACCTCTGGCTATCACAGGGAAACTTAGATAAATATTAGAAAAAGACAAAAAAAAATTATTCTTTTTTCATTTAAAGCATTTTTATGGGCCCGATCGATACGAAATTTGGAACTTAGGGGTTTCCCCCGATCCCCGACCTGGTCCCAAAATTTGAGCTCGCTGGGACCACGGCTTCTATGGGTTTCACCCGATAGAGCCCTGTGATTTGACTAGACCTTTCGCCAATAACCCTCTAGCCCTCTGATTAAGATTTTTCTTCTGACTTGATTTTCCTGCGGATTCCGATTTTAGTATTTTTTTCACTCTCCGAGGGCGCCGCAAGTAACCAGAACACCATAGCGCCCTCCTCCTCCCACACACAAACACACACCCACACACACACACCCAAACACACACCGCCAAACCCCCAAACAACAAAAAACACCCACAACAACACATCATCAACACCACCAACAACAAACCACCCATACCACTCACACTCCTCACACTTATAAAACCATCAACAAATGACCCACAACAACATAGCACACGCGCACAACAAATTTAGTACAGCCCGTACCTTACTTGTAACCAAACTTATATGTTTTACTTTTAAACACCACAGCCACCACTTAATTTACCAACAAACAACTCACACCTAATTCAACCATCACTCAACAGGTCAAATATATACTAACTCCTCTTGTATGACAATAATCCCTAAACCTAGCGATTACCATTAAACACACACAAAACGAGTAGTCATAACCTATATGATCCTTATTAATCATGACTTTACCTTCAAACCCAATCTGTCGTATTTAACTTTTGAATTTTCAACCCCTCATATTTCATCCCATCTATCTTAACATACATCCCCTTATTCTTACTAAATCACTTCACCAAACCTATACACTACCCAACACAATTCCTTATATTTTAAAGCTCGACAGAAAGTTGCATAACAATTTCCTTAACAGAGACGTAAAGATGATAAAATTGCTCTATCACACCTCCAATTACTCTCAGGTTAAATAGGTTAAAAAACACCACCAATAAAATCAACACTTGTTTATTTTAATGTTCAATACAATTATGTTCGATATAAGTTTTCCCATATACGCCCCTCAAACAATAAAAAGCATTTACCAAAAAACATTCAATATCACTTTAGCGCCAGACGTACGAAAATACCACTCCAATAGCACACGAGAATTACAGAGTTTCATATGCCTACAAGTTTAAAACCACTTTCACAAACCACACTAGCGTTTCATACTGAATATCCGCATGAAAACATTACTATAGAGCCCCAAATATTCACCAACTTAGTGATAGCTGAAATTACCATGAACACACTCTTTCAAATCAACCCGAAACACTCAATTCAAACTCATTTTTGTGAAGAAATTGAATGAATGAGCGGTAAATAACAGAGTATTAGATTACCCATCTTTCATTTCTCCGAAGATCCCATACAATCTGATCCTTCTTCAATCCAAACCACTATAGAAACCCACAACATTTGACTAAAATAATCCCAAAATGAGTTTGCAAACAAAAGACTACATCCAACTGAAATTAGCCCGCTTTTAATAGAGAAACATCGCTATTATACGCCTCAATTGGAAAATGATTTTGCAACACACGCGCTGTCGCGCGTTCAAATTTAATGCTAGAATATTTTGGTGGTGATTTAGGGGCCGCTCTGCGAGGGCGATGCCCTACGCAGAGCGGCACAGCCATGGTCTTGATACCTATCAATACCGAGAAGCCCTTTACTTACTCCGGATCACTCAAAAACTCTACAAAATGACCATTAATGTGCAATTTCTGCCATTTTAGGCGGATTTATCCCGTAGACTTTTATCACACCCTTAGACATCTCCCTCTGCATGAAACTGAAACACATTTGTGCATGAATTCCCACATTTTTGTGATTTTTCATCGAAAATAACATTTTACCATCCGTAGACTTTTGGCGAATGTTTCCTAAAATTTAGGAAATGCAAACGTTTCCCACCTTGCAACCCTTCCATACTGTCCAAAAAAATTGTTCAAAACACTCTTCCCTGACGAGAAAACAGCCAAAATATTTGCAAAATATCATTTCCAAATATATTAAAAAATATTCATTAAAAAATTTTTCATCGACATAATTCATAAGACGCTCTGGATTCCGCTTTTTTTGAGCCTAAAATCGTCTCTCTGGCTTGTTTCTAAGTGCCATTTTTTTATCAATTTAATTAGGTATGGAATTTTCGAAGGTTTCTTCTTTTTCCCCAAATATCGATTGGACCATTTTCAAATTTTGACCATACAAACTTCTCATCGATTTCTAGATCGTATCAAAATTTCAGACGTCTTACTTCAATGCCAACGAAAATATGGCTCATTGAAATTTCACACCTCTCGCGACAGAGAGTTTATAGATCAATTATCAATGAAAATTTAAAAATCATAATTTATGTCATGAAACCCCCTCATTCTCTTCGAATGAAATACCAAATAACGCCCACCATAACCTCCAGAAACCATTTTCAAGGACAGCTGAAATATCGCAGAAAACGTTTACATGAAGAATTCCCAGAAAAACAACTGCCAGTCAAATTTTACCCCAAACGGGGAATTTTTTACCTGGAAAATGCTGGAAATTCGAACCTCTCATCGGGCACTGAAACATGAATAATTTAGAACGCCCACCAAAATCAGCGCAAAAATCCATGTTGGAATGAGTGATATCTCCATTTGAGCAGTAAATTTCTTCAAAGTAGAACATTTCACGAGCGCAAACCATTTGCAGAATTTCCATAAGTATACTTCAATCATTCACCAAAATAGGACCCTCGACCAAGTCTGAGAGAGAATTTACAAATTATTCCAAATTATTACGAGTGATGACATTTTACTTCTCGTAAATAACACATATGAGGCCTGCGAACCATATCTCTCGAAAATTCCAGACATCTCGGGGACACACATACGCACGCGCATTCACCATACAACGCCGATCCCTTAACCACTGTGCCATGGCGACCAACAACCTTCTTACATTCTCATTCACAATAACAATTGACCTCTGAAAAATACTGAGAGAATATTTTCATTTCAAACGAACCTCGAATTTCATTTTTCAGTCGCCAAAATTGATGAGAGAAAAATTCACTCATCGTACGCTCTTTAGTAATCGACAAATACACCATGATGCACTCTTTCTTCAATGAGAATATAGGCATGATCACTAAACACTCCTTTTCCAAGCACATTCCATATCGAAATCGAATGTTTATTTTCTTCAACATGCATACAGTACGAATTACCGATTTCCAACGTAAAAATACGCTGATAAACTCACAACACTCATTTTGCCTAAATATCGAGTGATTCTGGAGCCTCATTAATCTCATTTATCGAGTATTATACGGTTTGTATCGTCTTTGTGACCATTTCAACAGAAATCAGTACCTGGCAACTGGAAACACTCGTATTCTTCATCAAAGACCGACTTGACTCTGTTCATTTCGAAAACAGCGAGGAAATGCGAGCGATTTTCAATGTCACTCACTCGTAATGATGAGAGCCTCTTTCAATTCATGAAATTCGATTGCGTGCTGACACTTTAATTGCGCACAAGAGAAATTCTCACACCCAAAGATGGAAGCAAATGGCATCTATTCATCGCCCGAACGTCGACAAAATTCACAACTGATAGTCAAATTACGTAAAAATGAGTTAAATTTACGTTATATATATATATATATAAACGACTCCCTGATGTTCTTACTCGTTAACACTGTGCTAAAAACGTGAGAAATTTCCTCAGAAAGATAGCCATTCAAAAATTTCGGTTTCAAAGTAACAACACTCTGACGTGACCGCCGCCAGCTCACACACTTGGCATCAGAACGGGCAGAAGCTGGACTTATAAAATTTCGACACAAAATTCAATTTCGAGTTTCCATCGTTGATGGAGGTGAAAAACATTACGTATAGGTAAATCGTCAATTTCCAACACATTTCATCTCTATAAAATTTCTTGTGGAACGCCTCTAAAGTCCTCAAATAATTAAAAATTAATGCATCATCAAATGAGTGAAATATGAGCGACTAAAATTGAGCTTTTTTCGCTTGACTCTCGAAACAATAAATATTTCTAGCGACTCTAAAGACACTACCTTGCCCTCAAAACACAGCTGCGGGCCCTCGAATGAGTGTAAAGTGAACAAAACTCAAATCACTCATACTCCATCAATAAGCTCTCAAATTGAAATTGCTTAGAAAAAATTTCCAATGGTTTGCGATTTCACACTATGTCGAGTGGGAAAAAAACCGAAAAAAGGGTATTTTATGCCCTATAATGGAGATCGCGACGACTCCGGGAAACATAAATCGAGCGATTCGGGCGAAATCGCCAAAAACGGCTATTTCGTAAACTACTGCGATTTTCGCTCTGAACATTTTACTGAACACGTAAAATGATGCGCCTAGCAAAACATGTCAAATGACTTTTTCTGTACGGGCGAAAGATTGTTTTTGAGCGGCGAAAAATCGAAAATCACTCATTTTTTGATGAGCTCCTGCGGCCAAACGGTGGCGTTTTGAGCGCTGCCAATCCTGTGAGTCGTAGATAATAATGATGTCAACCTCTCATGAAAATTTGAGGCTTTCACCTGCAATGGATACGCCATGAGGAGCAGTCAAAAAATCGGACCGAAAAAACGCCCTTTTTACACCCATTTTCGAAGCCCTATAAAAAATTTTCTATGCCGAATTTCGACGCCAAATAATTATTTTCTATGAAGCGAATTGTTTCCGACGTTCTGACGAAAAATCAGACCTATTGTCCCTCAAAATAAAGAGAACGGACGTTTGGCGCGGAACACATGTTTTTTTTGAGAGTTTTTGAGGCTCATTTTCTCGAAAAATTAGAAACCCAGATTTTTTGTGATTTTTTTACTGAAAGAACTTTGCAATGTCTACAAGATATCAAAGTTTGAGCGCTTTTGAGCAGCGGGCCTGGCCAGAAAAAAATGCCAAAAATCAACAACTTTTTTGCATGCTTTTTTTGAGAGGCTCTAGCAAAAAATTTTTCTCTATGCCAAACATTCCAAGTTTTTGGCTGAGGTGTACCGCTACTCTGACTACAAGAACATGTAATCGGCATGGCTGTAGAGGCGCCCCAAAATTATTGATAAATAGAAAACAAAACGCTTTTTCAAACGGTTTTTTCTCATTTAAAGCATTTTTATGGGCCCGATCGAGCCGAGAGGCGAAACTTAAGGTTTTTTAGCGAGCCTCCATCCGGCCTCTGAATTTGAGCTCGCTGCGACCCCGCCTTCTGGTACTTGTCTCTTGTGAGGTACCAAATTTTTCCCCGTTGTTTCCGAGCACAAAACACAAGCACCCTCCCTTATAGTACTAGTTCTAGCATCTCTTCGAAATGCGTATTTTAGTTTTAGTGCTTTTTTCAAATCCGGAGGGCGCCGCGAGTAACCAGACAACACGCGCCCTCCGACTCCCCCCCACAACACAACACACACCCACACACACACACCAAAACACACACCGCCAAACCCCCAAACCCCAACAAAAAAAAACCACAACAACACATCATCAACACCACCAACAACAAATCACACATTCCATCCAATCGCCACACTTTTAAAACCATCAACAAATAGCCCACAACAACATAGCACACGCGCACTACAAATTTAGTACAGCCCGTACCTTACTTGTAACCAAACTTCTATGTTTTACTTTTAAACACCCCGGCACTACTTTATTTACCAACAAACAACTCACACCTAACCATCAACCATCACTCAACAGGTCAAATATATACTAACTTCTCTGGTATGATAATAATCCCTAAACCTAGCGATAACCATTAAACACACACAAAACGAGTTGTCATAACCTATATCATCCTTATTCATCAGGACTTTACCTTCAAACCCAATCTATCATATATTACTGCCCAATTTTCAACCGCTCATATTTCATCCCATCTATCTTTACACACATCCCCTTATTCTTACTAAATCACTTCACCAAACCTATACACTACCCGACTCAATTCCTTATATTTTAAAACTCGACAGAAAGTTGCACAACATTTTCCTTAACGGAGACGAAAAGATGATTAAATGCCTCTATCACACCTCTAATTCCCAATACAATCAATACTTGTTCATCTAAATGTTCAATCCAATCATGTTCAATATAGGTTTTCCCATACACGCCCCTCAAATAGTAAAAAGCATTTTCCAAAAAAACAGTTCAATATCACTTAAGGGACAGACGTACGAAAATAGCACTCCAATACCACACACATGATTACCAAGTTTTATATGCTTACAAGTTTATACCCACTTCCAAAAACCACACTAGCGTTTCACACTGAATATCCGAATGAAAACTTTACTATAGAACCCCAAATATTCACCAACTTGATGATAATTCAAATTACCACAAACACACTCTTTCAAATCAACCCGAAAAAACTCTATTCTAATTCATTTTCGTGAAGAAATGCAATGAATGAGGGGTAAATGATAGAGTATAAGATTATCGATCTTCCATTACTCAAGAGATCCCATACAATCCGATCCTCCTCCAACCTAAACCACTACAGAAACCCACAACATTTGAATAAAATAATCACAAAATAAATTTGCAAACAAAAGACCACATCCAACTGAAAATTACCCCGCTTTTAATAGAGAAACATCGCTATTATAAGCCTCAAATGGAAAGTGATTATGCAACACACACGCGCTGTCGCGCGTTCAAGTTTAATACTAAAATATTTTGGTGGTGACTTAGGGGCCGCTCTGCGGGGCTACGCCCTACGCAGAGCGGCACAGCCATGGTCTTGATGCCTATCAAAACCGAGGGGCCCCTTACTTACTCCGGATCACTCAAAAACTCTACAAAATGCCCATTAATGTGCAATTTCTGCCATTTTGGGTGGATTAACCCCGTAGACTTTTATCATAACTTTCAACATCTCCCTCTGTATGAAACTGAAATACATTTGTGCATGAATTCCCATTTTTTGGTGATTTTTCATTGAAAATAACATTTTACCATCCGTAGACTTTATGGCGAATGTTTCCTAAAATTTATGAAATGCGTTCGTTTCCCACCTTGAAACCCTTCCATACTGTCCGAAAAAATTGTTCAAAACACGCTTCCCTGACGAGAAAACGGCCAAAATATTTGCAAAAACTCATTTCCAAATATACAAAAAAAAATTCAATAACAAAATTTTCATGGACATAATTCATATTACGCTTTCGATTCCGCTTCTTTTGAGCCTAAAACCAACTTTCTGCCTTGTTTCTAAGTGCCATTTTTTCATGAATTTAAACAGGTATGGAATTTTCGAAAGTTTCTTCTTTTTCCCCAAATATCAATTGGACCATTTTCAATTTGTAACCACACAAACTTCTTATTGATATCTAGATTGTATCAAAATTTCAGACGTCTTACTTCAAAGCCAAAGAAAATAAAGCTCATTGAAATTTCACTTCTCCCGCGACCGAGAGTTTATAGGTCAATTATCAATGAAAATTTAAAAATCATAATTTACGTCATGAAACCCATCCATTGCATACGAATGATATCCATATAACGCCCACCAAAACCTCCAGAAACCATTTTCGTGAACAATTGAAATACCGCAGTAAACGTTTCCTATGGGAATTCCTAAAAAAACAACTGCCAGTCAAATTTTACCCTAAACAATGAGCTTTCAACCTGGAAAATGCTGAAAGTTCGAACCTCTCCTCGGTCACTGAAACATGAATGATTAAGAACGCCCACCATAACCAGCACAATCATTTACGTTGGAATGAGTGAAATCTCCATTTGAGCATCAAATTCATTCAAAATAGAACATTTCACGAACGCGAACCATTTCGCAGAATTTCCATAAGTATACTTCAATCATTCGCAGAAATGAAACCCTCAACCAAGTCTGAGACAGAATTTAAAAAACATTGCAAATACATTTGAGTGATGACATTTTACATTTCGTAAATAACATATTTGAGACCTGCAAACCATCTCATGAAAAATCCAAACATCTCGGGTACACAAACGCACGTGTATTGACCATATATGAACCGCATCCGAGCCATAAATTAAAGTCCACTCATTCACACATTGAGCGATCAAATTCCGCAAGCAATTAATAAGATTAGCGATGCATCCAATCGATCTGCTTAGATTCCCATTCACAGTAAAAATTGACCTCTGCAGAGTACTGAGAGAAAATTTCCTTTTTCAAACGAACATCGAATTTCATTTTTCAATCGCCAAAATCGATGAGAGAAAAATTCACTCATAGTGCGCTTGTTAGTAATCGACAAATCCACCATGATGCACTTTTTCTTCAATGAGAATATAGGCATGATCACTGTATTCAAGGAGCTCATTCCATTCCGAAATCGAATGTACATTTTCTGCAACACGCATACAGTACGAATTTCCGATTTCCAACGTAAAAATACGCTGGTAAACTCATAACACTGATTTTGCCTAAATATCGAGTGATTCTGAAGCCTCATTCATCTCATTTATCGATTACTATACGGTTTTTATACTCATTGTGAGCATTTTAACAAAAATCGGTAGCTGGCAACTGCAAACACTCGTATTCTTCATCGACCGACGCGACTTTGTTCTTCTCTAAAACAGTGAGGAAATACGAGCGATTTTCAATGTCACTCACTCGAACTGAGTGAGAGCCTCATTCAATTCATGAATTTCGATTGCGTGTTGACAGTGGAATAGCGAGCAAGAGGAAATCTCACAACCAAAGATAGAAGCAAATGGCATCTATTTATCGCCAGAACATCGACAAAATTCACAACTGAGAGTCAAATTACGGAAAAATGAGTTAATTTTACGTTATTTATATATATATATATAACTCCCTGATGTTCTTACTCGTTAACATTGCGCTAAAAACGTGAAAAATTACCTCGGAAAATAGCCATTCAAAAATTTCGGTTTCAAAATACCAGCACTCTGACGTGACCGCCGCCAGCTCTCACACTTAGCCTCAGAACGGGCCGAATGTGGACTTGTAAAATTTCGACATTAAAATTCAAATTCGAGTTTCCATCGTTGATGGAGGTGAAAAACACTTTGTATAGGTAAATCGTCAATTTCCAACACATTTCATCTCTATAAAATTTCTTGTGGAACGCCTCTAAAGTCCTCAAATAATTTGAAATTACCGCATCATCAAATGAGTGAAATATGAGCGATTAAAATTGAGGCTTTTTCGCTCGACTCTCGAAACAAGAAATATTTCTAGCAACTCTAGAGACACTACCTTGCCCTCAAAACACAGCTGCGGGCCCTCGAATGAGTGTAAAGTGAACAAAACTCAAATCACTCATACTTCATCAATAAGCTCTCGGATCGAAATTGCTTAGAAAAAAATTCCAATAGTTTGCGCTTTCACACTGTTTCGAGTTGAAAAAAAACCAAAAAAACAGTTTTTTATGCCCTATAATGCAAATCGCTATCACTCGGGGAAACATAAATCGATCGATATGAGCAAAATCGCAAAAATTGGCTATTTCGTGAACTACGGCGAATTTCGCTCTGAAAATTTCACTGAACACGTAAAATGATGCGCCTATCAAAACATGTTAAATGACTTTTTCTGTGCGGGCCACAGAAATTTTTTGAGCGGCGAAAAATCGAAAATCACTCATTTTTTGATGAGCTTCTGCGGCCAAACGGTGGCGTTTTGAGCGCTGCCAATCCTGTGAGTCGTAGGTATTAATGATGCCAACATTTCATTAAAATTTGAGGCTTTCACCTGCAATGGATACGCCATGAGGAGCAGTCAAAAAATCGGACCGAAAAAACGCCCTTTTTACACCCATTTTCGAAGCCTTATAAAAAATTTTCTAGCCCGAAAATCGAAAAACAAAAAACCACTTTTTTGAAGAAAATTGTTTTTAATATTGTGTCGAAAAATCAGACCTTTTCTTTCATAAATGAAAAAGATGGAGTGTTTGGCGCGGAACACATATTTTTTTTGAGATTTTTTGAGGCTCATTTACTCGAAAAATTAGAAACCCAGATTTTTTGTGATTTTTTTAGTGAAAGACCTTTTCAATGTCTACAAGATATCAAAGTTTCGACGCTTTTCAATGGCTGGTCTGGCCAGAAAAAAATGCCAAAAATCGACAACTTTTTTGCATGCTTTTTTTGAGAGGCTCTAGCAAAAAATTTTTCTCTATGCGAAAAACCTATAAGTTTCGGCTGAGGTGTACCGCTACTTTGGCTACAAAAATATGAAATCGGCATGGCTGTAGAGCCGCTCTCCAAAAAGTATAATTAGAAAAACTAAACGCATTTTTCATCACTTTTTTTTCAATTAAAGCATTTTTATGGGCCCGATCGATCCGAAAATCAATACGGGGGGGTTTCCCCCGATCCCCGACCAGGCCCCGAAGTTTGAGCCCGCTACGACCCCGCGTTCTAGTACTTTACTCCTGTTTCCCCTCGGAGTAGCATATGACTGTTTTTCAATCCCACACAAGCACCTCCACAAAAGTCCCGATCTAAACCTAAACGCGGATTTCGATTCTGGTTTTTCTCCCATTTTGGAGGTGCGCCGCTAGTAACCAGCACACACACGCGCCCTCCGACTCCCCCCCACAACACAACACACCCCAACACACACACACACCCAAACACACCCCCCGAAACCCCCAAACAACAAAAAACACCCACAACAACACATCATCAACACCACCAACAACAAATCACACACGCCACTCATTCTCCTCACACTTGTAAAATCATCAACAAATAGCCCACAAGGACATACCACACGCGCACAACAAATTTAGTAAAGCCCATGCGTTACTTGTCTCCAAACTTGTATGTTTTACTTTTAAACACCACAGCCACTACTTTATTTACCAACAAACAACTCACACCTAACCATCAACCATCACTCAACAGGTCAAAAATAATTTTACAACCTCCGTCTTGTTTGGCAATAATCCCTAAACCTAACTATTACCATTAAACACACACAAAACGAGTTGTCATAACCTATATGATCCTTATTTATCATGACTTTACCTTCAAACCCAATCTGTCGTATTTTACTGTTGAATTTTCAGCCCCTCACACTTCATCCCATCTATCTCAACATACATCCCCTTATTCTTACTAAATCACTTCACCAAACCTATACACTACCCGACTCAATTCCTTATATTTCAGAGCTCGACAGAATGTGCAATAACAATTTCCTTAACGGAGACGTAAATACGATAAAATTCCGCTATCACACCTCCAATTACCCTCAGGTTAAACATGGGAAAAATTACACCCAATACAAACAATACTTGTTTATTTCAATGTTAGACAAAATTATGTTCGATATAAGTTTTCCCATATACGCCCCCCAAACAATGAAAAGCATATACCATAAAACGTTCAATATCACTTCAGGGCCAGACGTACGAAAATAGCACTCCAATAGCACACGAGAATTACAAAGTTTCATATGCTTACAAGTTTATACCCACTTCCAAAAACCACACTAGCGTTTCACACTGAATATCCGAATGAAAACTTTACTATAGAACCCCAAATATTCACCAACTTGATGATAGTTCAAATTACAATTAACAAGCTCGTTCAAATCAATCAGAAAAACTCAGTTCAAATTAATTTTCGTGAATAAATGGAATGAATGAAGGGTAAATGGTAGAGTATTAGATTATCCATCTTCCTTTACTCAAGAGATCCCATACAATCCCATCCTCCTTCAAACTAAACCACTACAGAAACCCACAGCATTTAAATAAAATAATCACAAAATAAATTTGCAAAACAAAGGCCACTTCCAACTGAAAATTAGCCCGCTTTCAATAGAGAAACATCGCTATTATACGCCTCAATTGGAAAATGATTATGCAACACACGCGCTGTCGCGCGTTCAAGTTTAATGCTAAAATATTTTGGTGGTGATTTAGGAGCCGCTCTGCGAGGGCGATGCCCTACGCAGAGCGGCACAGCCATGGTCTTGATGCCTATCAAAACCAAGGGGCCCTTTACTTACTACGAAACACTCAAAAACTCTACAAAATGCCCATTAATGTGCAATTTCTGCCATTTTGGGCGGATTTATCCCGTAGACTTTTATCACACCCTTAAACATCTCCCTCTGCATGAAACTGAAACACATTTGTGCATGAATTCCCACATTTTTGTGATTTTTCATCGAAAATAACATTTTACCATCCGTAGACTTTTGGCGAATGTTTCCTAAAATTTATGAAATGCGAACGTTTCCCACCTTGCAGCCCTTCCATACTGTCCAAAAAAATTGTTCAAAACACTCTTCCCTGACGAGAAAACAGCCAAAATATTTGCAAAATATCATTTCCAAATATATCAAAAAATATTCATTAACAAATTTTTCATCGACATAATTCATAAGACGCTCTCGATTCCGCTTCTTTTGAGCCTAAAATCGTCTCTCTGGCTTGTTTCTAAGTGCCATTTTTTTATCAATTTAATTAGGTATGGAATTTTCGAAGGTTTCTTCTTTTTCCCCAAATATCGATTGGACCATTCTCAAATTGTAACCATACAAACTTCTTATTGATATCTAGATTGTATCAAAATTTCAGACTTCTTACTTGAATGCCAACGAAAATATGGCTCATTGAAATTTCACTCCTCTCGCGACCGAGAGTTTATACATCAATTATCAATGAAAATTTGAAAATCATAATTTATGTCTAAACCCCCTCATTCTCTTTGAATGAAATACCAAATAACGCCCACCAAAACCTCCAGAAACCATTTTCAGGGACAACTGAAATATCGCAGAAAACGTTTACTTGAAGAATTTCCAGAAAAACAACTGCCAGTCAAATTTTACCCCAAACAGGGAATTTTTTACCTGGAAAATGCTGGATGTTCGAACCTCTCCTCGGGCACTGAAACATGAATAATTTAGAACGCCCACCAAAATCAGCACAAAAATTTATGTTGGAATGAGTGATATCTCCATTTGAGCAGTAAATTTCTTCAAAGTAAAACATTTCACGAGCGCAAACCATTTGCACAATTTCCATAAGTATACTTCAATCATTCACCAAAATAGAACCCTCGACCAAGTCTGGGAGAGAATTTACAAATTTTCCAAATCATTATGAGTGATGACATTTTACTTTTCGTAAATGACACATATGAGACCTGCGAACCATATCTCTCGAAAATTCCAGACATCTCGGGGACACACATACGCACGCGCATTCACCATACAACGCCGATCCCTCAACCACTGTGCCACGACGAGCACATGTATTGAACCATACATGAACCACATATGAGCCATAAATTAGAATATACTCATTCACACATTGAGCGATCAAATTCAGCAAGCAATTAATGAGACTGTGACGCGTCCAAACAATCTTCTTACATTCCCATTCACAACAAAAATTCACCTCTGCAGAATACTGAGAGAAATTTTTTGTTTCCAAACGAACCTCGAATTTCATTTTTCAGTCGTCAAAATTGATGAGAGAAAAATTGCCTCAAAGTACGCTCTTTAGTAATCGACAAATCCACAATGATGCACTCTTTCTTCAATGAGAATATAAGCATGATCACTAAACACTCCTTTTCCAAGGAGCACATTCCATTTCGAAATCGAATGTTTATTTTCTTCAACATGCATACAGTGCGAATTACCGATTTCCAACGTAAAAATACGCTGGTATAATCACAACACTAATTTTGCCTAAATTTCGAGTGATTCTGGAGCCTCATTTGTCTCATTTATTGAATATTATACGTTTTGTGTCGCCATTGTGGACATTCCGACTAATATCATTAGCTAGCAACTGCAAACATTCCTATTCCTCATCAACGAACGACGCGACTCTGTTCTTTTCTAAGACAGTGAGGAAATACGAGCTATTTTTAATGTCACTCACTCGTCATGAGTGAGAGCCTCATTTAATTCATGAATTTCGATTGCGTGCTGACACTGAAATGGCGAGCAAGAAAAACTCTCACACCCAAAGATAGAAGCAAATGGCATCTATTTATCGCCCGAACGTCGACAAAATTCACAACTGAGAGTCAAATTACGGAAAAATGAGTTAATTTTACTTTATATATATATATGTATATATGACTCTCTGATGTTCTTACTCGTTAACATTGTGCTAAGAACGTGAAAAATTTACTCGGAAAGATGTCCATTCGAAAATTTCGGTTTCAAAGTAGAAGCACTCTGACGTGACCGCGGCCAGGTCACACACACAGCCTCTGTACAAGCCGCAAGTGTGGACTTTGAAAATTTCGATATGAAATCATTTATGGCTATTATTGACGAAAAAATGTTGATGGAATACAAAAAACACTTACTCTAGGTATATCGTGTATTTCCAACACATTTAGTCTCTATGAAATTTTTTGTGGGACCACTCGAAAAGCCTCAAATAGGTGCATCACTCAATATGAGTGATTTTGAGAGGTATAAATGTCATATTCCCGACTCGACCCTCGATGCAAGAAAGATTTCTAACAACTCTAGAGACACTACCATGCCCTCAAAAAATAGCCGCGGGCCCTCGAATGAGTGAAAAGTGAACAAAACTCAAATCACTCATACTTCATCAATAAGCTCTCGGATCGAAATTGCTTAGAAAAAAATTCCAACAATTTGCGCTTTCACACTGTTTCGAGTTGAAAAAAACCCCAAAAAATAGTTTTTTATGCCCTATAATGCAAATCGCTATCACTCGGGGAAACATAAATCGAGCGATATGAGCAAAATCGCAAAAATTTGCTATTTCGTGAACTACGGCGAATTTCGCTCTGAAAATTTCACTGAACACGTAAAATGATGCGCCTATCAAAACATGTTAAATGACTTTTTCTGTGCGGACTACAGAAATTTTTTGAGCGGCGAAAAATCGAAAATCACGCATTTTTTGATGAGCTCCTGCGGCCAAACGGTGGCGTTTTGAGCGCTGCCGATCCTGTGAGTTGTAGGCATCAATGATGTAAACCTCTCATGAAATTTTGAGACTTGCACGTGCGATGGATACATAACTAGAAGCGGTCGAAAAATCTGACCGAAAAAATGCCTCATTTTTCACCCAACTTCAAAGACGCATAGAAAAAATTCTACTCGAAGAAACCTTCTCAAAAAGTATTTTTGAATGTACCAAAATGTTTTCTGTGAGCTGCCGAAAAACCAGACCTCTCACTCTGAAACAGAGAAGTCAAAAGTGTTTGGCGCAGACCTTATTTTTTTTGAGGTGTTTTTTGAGAGGCATTTTCTCGCAAAATTAGGCACTTAGATTTTTTGTGATTTTTTTCTGGAGAGATATTCGCAACCTCTACAAGATATCAAAATTTGAAAGCTTTTTCGCCGCTGGCCTGGCCAGAAAAAAATAGCAAAAATTGACCATTTTTTTGCATGCTTTTTTTGAGAGGCTCTAGCAAAAAATTTTTCTCTATACGAAAACGCTCAAGTTTTTGGCTGAGGTGTACCGCTACTCTGACTACCAGAATATGAATTCCCAGACCTCTGGCTATCATGACAAACATTACATAAATATTAGAAAATGACCAAAAAAAAACAGTTTTTTTTCATTTAAAGCATTTTTATGGCACCGATCGAGCCGAGAGGCGGTACGGGGGGGTTTCCCCCGATCCTTGACCTGCCCCCGAAGTTTGAGCCCGCTACGACCCCGCGTTCTGGTACTTTACTCTTGTTTCCCCTCGGAGTAGCATATGACTGTTTTTCAATTCCACACAAGCACCTCCACAAAAGTCCCGATCTAAACCTTGACGCGGATTTTGATTCTGGTTTTTTCCCACATTTCGGAGGTGCGCCGCAAGTAACCAGCACACCTTGGCGCCCTCCTCCTCCCACACACAAACACACCCCAACACACACACACCAAAACACACACCGCCAAACCCTCAAACAACAAAAAACACCCACAACAACACATCACCAACACCACCAACAACAAACCACCCATACCACTCACACTCCTCACACTTATAAAACCATCAACAAATAGCCCACAACGACATACCACACGCGCACAACAAATTTAGTACAGCCCATGCGTTACTTGTCTCCAAACTTGTATGTTTTACTTTTAAACACCACAGCCACTACTTAATTTACCAACAAACAACTCACACCTAACCATCACCCATCACTCATTCTAAAATAATTAAACTAATTCCTTTAGTATGACAATAATCCCTAAACCTATCGATTATAATTAAACACACACAAAACAAGTAGTCATAACCCATTTGATCCTTATTTATCATGACTTTGCCTTCAAACCCAATCTATCGTATATTACCATTGAATTTGCAGCCCCCTCATACTTCATCCCATCTATCTTAACATACATCCCCTTATTCCTACTAAATCACTTCACAAAACCTATACACTACCCGACTCAATTCCTTATATTTCAGAGCTCGACAGAATGTGCAATAACAATTTCCTTAACGGAGACGTAAATATGAAAAAATTCCGCTATCACACCTCCAATTACCCTCAGGTTAAACAGGGGAAAAATTACACCCAATACAAACAACACTCGTTTATTTAAATGTTAAACACAATTTTGTTCGATATAAGTTTTCCCATATACGCCCCTCAAACAATAAAAAGCATTTACCATAAAACGTTCAATATCACTTTAGGACCAGACGTACGAAAATAGCACTCCAATAGCACACGAGAATTACAGAGTTTCATATGCCTACAAGTTTATACCCACTTCCAAAAACCACACTAGCGTTTCATACTGAATATCCACATGAAAATATTACTATAGAGCCCTGAATATTCACCAACTTAATGATAGATCTAATTACCATGAACACACTCTTTCAAATCAACCCGAAAAACTTAATTCAAACTCATTTTCGTGAAAAAATTGAATGAATGAGAGGCAAATGATAGAGTATTAGATTACCCATCTTTCATTTCTCCGAAGATCCCACACAACCTGATCCTTCTTCAATCTAAACCGCTATAGAAACCCACAGCATTTAAATAAAATAATCACAAAATAAATTTGCAAAACAAAGGCCACTCCCAACTGGAAATTAGCCCGCTTTCAATAGAGAAACATCGCTATTATACGCCTCAATTGGAAAATGATTATGCAACACACGCGCTGTCGCGCGTTCAAGTTTAATGCTAGAATATTTTGGTGGTGATTTAGGGGCCGCTCTGCGAGGGCGATGCCCTACGCAGAGCGGCACAGCCATGGTCTTGATACCTATCAAAACCGAGAAGCCCTTTACTTACTCCGGATCACTCAAAAACTCTACAAAATGACCATTAATGTGCAATTTCTGCCATTTTAGGCGGATTTATCCCGTAGACTTTTATCACACCCTTAAACATCTCCCTCTGCATGAAACTGAAACACATTTGTGCATGAATTCCCACATTTTTGTGATTTTTCATCGAAAATAACATTTTACCATCCGTAGACTTTTGGCGAATGTTTCCTAAAATTTATGAAATGCGAACGTTTCCCACCTTGCAACCCTTCCATACTGTCCAAAAAAAAATTTCATAACGCGATTAACTAACGAGAAAACAGCCAAAACATTTGCAAAAACTCATTTCCCAATATATTAAAAAATATCAATTAACAAATTCTTCAGCGACATGACTTATAAGACGCTTTCGATTCCGCTTCTTTTGAGCCTAAAATCGTCTGTCTGGCTTGTTTCTAAGGGCCATTTTTTAATCAATTTAATTAGGTATGGAATTTTCGAAGGTTTCTTCTTTTTCCCCAAATACCGATTGGACCATTTCCAAATTGTAACCATACAAACTTCTTATTGATATCTAGGTTGTATAAAAATTTCAGACGTCATACTTCAATGCCAACGAAAATATGGCCCACTGAAATATCACTCCTCTCGCGACCGAGAGTTTATAGGTCAATTATCAATGAAAATTTAAAAACCATAATTTATGTCATGTAACCCGTCCCTTCTATACGAATGAAATACCATGTAACGCCCACAAACACCTCCAAAACCATTTTCGTGGGCAATTGAAATACCGCAGTAAGCGTTTCCTGTGTGTGAATTCCCAGAAAAACAACTGCCAGTCAAATTTTACCCTAAGCAGTGAACTTTCTACCTGGAAATTGCTGAAAGTTCGACCCTCTCCTCAGTCACTGAACCATGAATGATTTAGAACGCCCCCCGAAAGCAGCACAAATATTTACGTTGGAATGGGTGAAAAATCTCCATTTAAGCCTAAATTCATTCAAAATAGAAGATTCCACGAGCGCGCAAACCATTCCGCAGAACTTCCATAAGTATACTTCAAAATCATTCACCAAAATGGAACTCTCGACCACGTCTGAGAAAAAAATTTACATATTATTCCATATTATCAGGAGTGATGACATTTTACATTTCGTAAATAACAAATATGAGACCTGCAAATCATCTCATGAAAACTCCATACACCTCGGGTACACAAACGCACGTGTATTGACCATTTATGAAACACATACGAGCCATAAATTAAAGTCCACTCACTCATATTGAGCATTTAAATTCCGCAACCAATTAATGAGACTTTGTGTACATCCAATCAATATTCCTATATTCCCGTTCACAATAAAAATTGACCGCTGCAGAATACAGCGAGAAAATTTCCTTTTACGAACGATCCTCGAATTCCACTTTTCAATCGTCAAAATTGATGAGAGAAAAATTGCCTCATGATACGCACTTTAGTAATCGACAAATCCACCATGACGCACTCTTTTTTCAATGAAAATATAGGCATGATCACTGAATACTCCTTTTCCAAGGAGCTAGCTCATTCCATTACTAAAACGAATATACATTTTCTGCAATAGGCATACAGTACGAATTTCCGATTTTCAACGTAAAGATACGCTGGTAAACTCAAAACACTAATTTTGCCTAAATATCGAGTGATCCTGGAGCCTCATTCATCTCATTTATTGAGTATTGTACGACTTTTATACTCATTGTGAGCATTCTAGCAAAATCGGTAGCTGGCAACTGAAGGCCCTCCTAAACGTCATCGACCGACGCGACTCTGTTCTTTTCTAAAACAGTGAGGAAATACGAGCGATTTTCAATGTCACTCATTCGTCTAAGTGAGAGCCTCATTCAATCAATGAATTTCGATTGCGTGCTGATAGCCCAATTGCGCACAAGGGGAACTCTCACACCCATAGATTGAAGCAAATGGCATCTATTTATCGCCCGAACGTCAACAAAATTCACTACTGAGAGCCAAATTACGGAAAAATGAGTTAATTTTACGTTTTATATATATCTATATATGACTCCCTGATGTTCTTACTCGTTAACACTGTGCTAAGAACGTGAGAAATTTCCTCGGAAAGATAGCCATTCGAAAATTTCGGTTTCAAAGTAACAACACTCTGACGTGACCGCACTCAGCTCGCACACTTAGCATCAGAACGGGCAGAAGCTGGACTTGAAAAATTTCGACACAAAATTCAATTTCGAGTTTCCATCTTTGATGGAGGTGAAAAACACTACGTATAGGTAAATCGTCAATTTCCAACACATTTCATCTCTATAAAATTTCCTGTGGAACGCCTCTAAAGCCCTCAAATAATTAAAAATTAGCGCATCATCAAATGAGTGGAATATGAGCGATTCAAGTTGAGCTTTTTTCGCTTGACTTTCGAAACAAGAAATATTTATAGCAACTCTAGAGACACTACCTTGCCCTCGAAAAATAGCTGCGGGCCCTCGAATGAGTGTAAAGTGAACAAAACTCAAATCACTCATACTTCATCAATAAACTCCCAGATCGAAATTGCTTAGATAAAATTTACATTGGATTGCTCTTTCAAACTAGGTCGAGTGGAAAAAATGTAAAAAAAATGATTTATATGCCCTATAATGGAAATCACGATGACTCGGGGAAACATAAATCGCGCGAAATGGGCAAAACGGCGAAAAACGTGTTTTTCGTGAAATAATGCGAATTTCGTTCTGAAAATTTCACTGAATACGTAAAAAAATGCGACTAGCAAAACATGTTAAATGACTTTTTCTGTGCGGGCGAAAGATTGTTTTTGAGCGGCGAAAAATCGAAAATCACTCATTTTTTGATGAGCTCCTGCGGCCAAACGGTGACGTTTTGAGCGTTGCCAATCCTGTGAGTCGTAGGTATTAATGATGCCAACCTCTCATGAAAATTTGAGGCTTTCACCTGCAATGGATACGCCATGAGGAGTATTCAAAAAATCGGACCGAAAAAACGCCCTTTTTACACCTATTTTCGAAGCGCTATAAAAAATTTTCTAGCCCGAAAATCGAAAAACAAAAAACCACTTTTTCGAAGAAAATTGTTTCCAATATTGTGTCGAAAAATCAGACCTTTTGTTTCATAAATGAAAAAGATGGAGTGTTTGGCGCGGAACACATATTTTTTTTGAGAGTATTTAAGGCTCATTTACTCGGAAAATTGAAAACCCAGATTTTTTGTGATTTTTTCAGTGAAAGACCTTTCCAATGTCTACAAGATATCAAAGTTTGAACGCTTTTGAGCGGCGGGCCTGGCCGGAAAAAAATGCCAAAAATCGACAACTTTTTTGCATGCTTTTTTTAAGAGGCTCTAGCAAAAAATTTTTCTCTATACGAAACATCTCAAGTTTTTGGCTGAGGTGTACCGCTACTCTGGCTACAAGATTATGAAATCGACATGGCTGTAGAGCCGCTCTCCAAAAAGTATAATTAGAAATACCAAACGCTTTTTCAAACGGTTTTTTCTCATTTAAAGCATTTATATGGGCCCGATCGATCCGAAAGGCGAAACTTAAGGTTTTTTAGCGAGTGTCCACCTGGCCTCCAAATTTGAGCTCGCTGCGACCACGCGTTCTGGTACTTTACTCCTGTGTGAATCGGGATTCCGCCCATTGTTTCCGAGCACAAAACACAAGCACCCTCCCTTATAGTACTAGTTCTAGCATCTCTTCGAAATGCGTATTTTAGTTTTAGTGCTTTTTTCAAATCCGGAGGGCGCCGCAAGTAACCAGACAACTCGCCCCTCCTCCCTCCACACAAACACACACCCACACACACACACCCAAACACACACCGCCAAACCCCCAAACAACAAAAAACACCCACAACAACACATCATCAACACCACCAACAACAAACCACCCATACCACTCACACTCCTCACACTTATAAAACCATCAACAAATGACCCACAACAACATAGCACACGCGCACAACAAATTTAGTACAGCCCGTACCTTACTTGTAACCAAACTTTTATGTTTTACTATTAAACACCCCGGCACTACTTAATTTACCAACAAACAACTCACACCTAACCATCAACCATCACTCAACAGGTCTAAAATAATTAAACTAACTCTTTTAGTATGACAATAATCCCTAAACCTAGCGATTACCATTAAACACACATAAAACGTGTTGTCATAACCTATATGATCCTTATTTATCATGACTTCATCCCATCTTAACATAAATCCCCTTATTCTTACTAAATCACTCCACCAAACCTACATTACCCTACTCAATTCCTTATATGTTGAATCTCGACAGAAAGTTGAATAACAATTTCCTTAACAAACACGTAAAGATGATAAAATTCCTCTATCACACCTCCAATTACCCTTAGGTTAAACAGGTTAAAAAACACACCCAATACAATCAACACTTGTTCATTTAAATGTTCAACACAATTATGTTCGATATAAGTTTTCCCATATACGCCCCTCAAACAATAAAAAGCATTTACCAAAAAACGTTCAATATCACTTTAGGGCCAGACGTACGAAAATAGCACTCCAATACCACACACATGATTACCAAGTTTTATATGCTTACAACTTTATACCCACTTCCAAAAACCACAATAGCGTTTCACACTGAATATCCGAATGAAAAGTTTACTATAGAACTCCAAATATTCACCAACTTGATGATAATTCATATTACCACGAACACACTCTTTCAAATCAACCCGAAAAACTCTATTCTAATTCATTTTCGTGAAGAAATGCAATGAATGAGGGGTAAATGATAGAATATCAGATTATCGATCTTCCATTACTCAAAAGATCCCATACAATCCGAACCTCCTCCAATCTAAACCACTACAGAAACCCACAACATTTAAATAAAATAATCACAAAATAGATTTGCAAAACAAAGGCCACTTCCAACTGAAAATTAGCCCGCTTTCAATAGAGAAACATCGCTATTATACGCCTCAATTGGAAAATGATTATGCAACAAACGCGCTGTCGCGCGTTCAAATTAATGCTAAAATATTTTGGTGGTGATTTAGGGGCCGCTCTGCGAGGGCGATGCCCTACGCAGAGCGGCACAGCCATGGTCTTGATACCTATCAAAACCGAGAAGCCCTTTACTTACTCCGGATCACTCAAAAACTCTACAAAATGACCATTAATGTGCAATTTCTGCCATTTTGGGCGGATTTATACCGTAGACTTTTATCACACCCTTAAACATCTCCCTCTGCATGAAACTGAAACACATTTGTGCATGAATTCCCACATTTTTGTGATTTTTCATCGAACATAACATTTTACCATCCGTAGACTTTTGGCGAATGTTTCCTAAAATTTATGAAATGCGAACGTTTCCCACCTTGCAGCCCTTCCATACTGTCCAAAAAAATTGTTCAAAACACTCTTCCCTGACGAGAAAACAGCCAAAATATTTGCAAAATATCATTTCCAAATATATTAAAAAATATTCATTAGGAAATTTTTTATCGACATAATTCATAAGACGCTCTGGATTCCGCTTCTTTTGAGCCTAAAATCGTCTCTCTGGCTTGTTTCTAAGTGCCATTTTTTTATCAATTTAATTAGGTATGGAATTTTCGAACGTTTCTTCTTTTTCCCCAAATATCGATTGGACCATTCTCAAATTGTAACCATACAAACTTCTCATCGATTTCTAGATCGTATCAAAATTTCAGATGTCTTACTTCAATGCCAACGAAAATATGGCTCATTGAAATTTCACACCTCTCGCGACCGAGTATTTATAGATCAATCATCAATGAAAATTCAAAAATCATAATTTATGTCATGAAACCCCCTCATTCTTCTCAAATGAAATACCAAATAACGCCCACCAAAACCTCCAGAAACCATTTTCAAGGACAATTGAAATATCGCAGAAAACGTTTACATGAATATTCACAGAAGAACAACAGCCCGTCAAATTTTACCCCAAACAGGGAATTTTTAACCTGGAAAATGCTGGATGTTCGAACCTCTCGTCGGGCATAGAATCATGAATAATTTAGAACGCCCACCAAAATCAGCACAAAAATTTATGTTGGAATGAGTGATATCTCCATTTGAGCAGTAAATTTCTTCAAAGTAGAACATTTCACGAGCGCAAACCATTTGCAGAATTTCCATAGGTATACTTCAATCATTCACCAAAATAGAACCCTCGACCAAATCTGGGAGAGAATTTACAAATTTTCAAAATTATTATGAGTGATGACATTTTACTTTTCGTAAATTACACATATGAAACCTGCGAACCACATCTCTCGAAAATTCCAGACATCTCGGGGACACACATACGCACGCGCATTCACCATACAAAGCCGATCCCTTAACCACTGTGCCACGGCGAGCAACAATCTTCTTACATTCCCATTCACAATAAAAATTGACCTCTGAAAAATACTGAGAGAAAATTTTCATTTCAAACAAACCTCCAATTTCATTTTTCAATCGCCAAAATTGATGAGAGAAAAATTCACTCATCGTACGCTCTTTAGTAATCGACAAATCCACCATGTACACTCTTTTTTTCAATGAAAATATAGGCATGATCACTAAACACTTCTTTTCCAAGGAGCACATTCCATACCGAAATCGAATGTTTATTTTCTTCAACATGCATACAGTACGAATTTCCAATTTCCAACGTAAAAATACGCTGGTAAACTCACAACACTAATTTTGCCTGAATATCGAGTGATTCTGAAGCCTCATTCATCTCATGTATCGAGTATTATAAGTTTTCTATACTCATTGTGAACAATTCAACTGAAATCAGTACCTGGCAACTGCAAACACTCGTATTCTTCATCAAAGACCGACTTGACTCTGTTCATTTCGAAAACAGCGAGGAAATGCGAGCGATTTTCAATGTCACTCACTCGTAATGAGAGCCTCTTTCAATTCATGAATTTCGATTGCGTGCTGACACTTTAATTACGAACAAGAGAAATTCTCACACCCAGAGATGGACGCAAATGGCATCTATTTATCACCCGAACGTCGACAAAATTCACAACTGATAGTCAAATTACGGAAAAATGAGTTAAATTTACGTTATATATATACACAAATGACTCCCTGATGTTCTTACTCGTTAACACTGTGCTAAGAACGTGAGAAATTTCTTCGGAAAGATAGCCATTCAAAAATTTCGGTTTCAAAGTAACAACACTCTGACGTGACCGCCGCCAGCTCACACACTTGGCATCAGAACGGGCAGAAGCTGGACTTATAAAATTTCGACACAAAATTCAATTTCGAGTTTCCATCGTTGATGGAGGTGAAAAACACTACGTATAGGTAAATCGTCAATTTCCAACACATTTCATCTCTATAAAATTTCTTGTGGAACGCCTCTAAAGTCCTCAAATAATTAAAAATTAATGCATCATCAAATGAGTGAAATATGAGCGACTAAAATTGAGCTTTTTTCGCTTGACTCTCGAAACAATAAATATTTCTAGCGACTCTAAAGACACTACCTTGCCCTCAAAACACAGCTGCGGGCCCTCGAATGAGTGTAAAGTGAACAAAACTCAAATCACTCATACTTCATCAATAAACTCCCAGATCGAAATTGCTTAGAAAAAATTTACATTGGTTTGCTCTTTCAAACTAGGTCGAGTGGAAAATATGTAAAAAAAATGATTTTTATGCCCTATAATGGAAATCACGATGACTCGGGGAAACATAAATCGCGCGAAATGGGCAAAACGGCGAAAAACGCGTTTTTCGTGAAATACCGCGAATTTCGTTCTGAAAATTTCACTGAATACGTAAAAAAATGCGACTAGCAAAACATGCTAAATGACTTTTTCTGTACGGGCGACAGAACATTTTTAGGGAGCGAAAAATCGAAAATCACTCATATTTTGATGAGCTGCTGTAACCAAACGGTGGGGTTTTGAGCGCTGCCAATCTTGTGAGTCGTAGGTATTTTTGATGGCAACCTCTCATGAAATTTTGAGACTTTCACGTGCGATGGGGACGCCATGAGAAGCAGTCGAAAAATCCGACCGAAAAAACGCCTTTTTTTACACCCCACTTTGAAGTCGAATAAAAGAAAATCTGACCGGCGAAACTTGCTGTACCAAGTTGCTCGTATGTACCAACATGTTTTCTGTGAGGTGTGAAAAAACCAGACCTCTTACTCTGATACAGAAAATTAGCGGATGTTTGGCGCAGATGCCTTTTTTTCCGAGGTCTTATTTGAGAGGCATTTTCTCCAAAAATTAGGCACCCAGATTTTTTGTGATTTTTTTCACGAGAGATATTTGCAAGCTCTACCAGATATTAAATTTTGAAAGCCTTTCCGCCGCTGGTCTGGCCAGAAAAAAATGCCAAAAATCGACAACTTTTTTGCATGCTTTTTTTAAGAGGCTCTAGCAAAAAATTTTTCTCTATACGAAAAACCTCAAGTTTTTGGCTGAGGTGTACCGCTACTCTGGCTACAAGATTATGAAATCGGCATGGCTGTAGAGCCGCTCTCCAAAAAGTATAATTAGAAATACCAAACGCTTTTTTCATCAGTTTTTTTTCAATTAAAGCATTTTTATGGGCTCGATCGAGCCGAGAGGCGAAACTTAAGGTTTTTTAGCGACTTTCCATCTGCCCTCCAAATTTGAGCTCGCTGCGACCCCGCCTTCTGGTACTTGTCTCTTGTGAGGTACCAAATTTTTCCCCGTTGTTTCCGAGCACTAAACACAAGCACCCTCCCTTATAGTACTAGTTCTAGCATCTCTTCGAAATGCGTATTTTAGTTTTAGTGCTTTTTTCAAATCCGGAGGGCGCCGCAAGTAACCAGCACACCAACGCGCCCTCCTCCTCCCACACACAAACACACACACACACACACACACCCAAACACACACCGCCAAACCCCCAAACACAAAAAAAACCACAATAACACATTATCAACACCACCAACAACAAACCACCCACACCATTCAATCTTCACACTTTTAAAACCATCAACAAATAGCCCACAACGACATACCACACGCGCACAACAAATTTAGTACAGCCCGTACCTTACTTGTAACCAAACTTTTATGTTTTACTTTTAAACACCCCGGCACTACTTCATTTACCAACAAACAACTCACACCTAACCATCAACCATCACTCAACAGGTCTAAAATAATTATACTAATTCTTTTAGTATGACAATAATCCCTAAACCTAGCGATTACCATTAAACACACACAAAACGAGTTGTCGTAACCTATATGATCCTTATTTATCATGACTTTACCTTCAAACCCAATCTGTCGTATTTTACTGTCGAATTTTCAGCCCCCTCATACTTCATCCCATCCATCTTAACATACATCCCCTTATTCTTACTAAATCACTTCACCAAACCTATACACTACCCGACTCAATTCCTTACATTTCAGAGCTCGACAGAATGTGCAATAACAATTTCCTTAACGGAGACGTAAATATGAAAAAATTCCGCTATCACACCTCTAATTACCCTCAGGTTAAACAGGTTAAAAAACACACCCAATAAAATCAACACTTGTTAATTTTAATGTTCAATACAATTATGTTCGATATAAGTTTTCCCATATACGCCCCTCAAACAATAAAAAGCATTTACCAAAAAACATTCAATATCACTTTAGCGCCAGACGTACGAAAATACCACTCCAATAGCACACGAGAATTACAGTGTTTCATATGCCTACAAGTTTAAACCCACTTTCACAAACCACACTAGCGTTTCATACTGAATATCCGCATGAAAACATTACTATAGAGCCCCAAATATTCACCAGTTTAATGATAGCTAAAATTACCATGAACACACTCTTTCAAATCAACCCGAAACACTCAATTCAAACTCATTTTCGTGAAGCAATTGAATGAATGAGAGGTAAATAACAGAGTATTAGATTACCCATCTTTCATTTCTCCGAAGATCCCATACAATCTGATCCTTCTTACATCGAAACCACTATAGAAACCCACAACATTTGACTAAAATAATCCCAAAATGAGTTTGCAAACAATAGACTACATCCAACCGAAAATTAGGCCGCTTTTAATAGAGAAACATCGCTATTATACGCCTCAATTCAAACAATGATTAGGCAACACACGCGCTGTCGCGCGTTCAAGTTTAATGCTAAAATATTTTGGTGGTGATTTAGGGGCCGCTCTGCGAGGGCGATGCCCTACGCAGAGCGGCACAGCCATGCTCTTGATACCTATCAAAACCGAGAAGCCCTTTACTTACTCCGGATCACTCAAAAACTCTACAAAATGACCATTAATGTGCAATTTCTGCCATTTTGGGCGGATTTATACCGTAGACTTTTATCACACCCTTAAACATCTCCCTCTGCATGAAACTGAAACACATTTGTGCATGAATTCCCACATTTTTGTGATTTTTCATCGAAAATAACATTTTACCATCCGTAGACTTTTGGCGAATGTTTCCTAAAATTTATGAAATGCGAACGTTTTCCACCTTGCAGCCCTTCCATACTGTCCAAAAAAATTGTTCAAAACACTCTTCCCTGACGAGAAAACAGCCAAAATATTTGCAAAATATCATTTCGAAATATATTAAAAAATATTCATTAACAAATTTTTCATCGACATAATTCATAAGACGCTCTCGATTCCGCTTCTTTTGAGCCTAAAATCGTCTCTCTGGCTTGTTTCTAAGTGCCATTTTTTTATCAATTTAATTAGGTATGGAATTTTCGAAGGTTTCTTCTTTTTCCCCAAATATCGATTGGACCATTTTCAAATTGTAACCATACAAACTTCTTATTGATATCTAGATTGTATCAAAATTTCAGACTTCTTACTTGAATGCCAACGAAAATATGGCTCATTGAAATTTCACTCCTCTCGCGACCGAGAGTTTATACATCAATTATCAATGAAAATTTGAAAATCATAATTTATGTCTAAACCCCCTCATTCTCTTTGAATGAAATACCAAATAACGCCCACCAAAACCTCCAGAAACCATTTTCAAGGACAATTGAAATAACGCAGAAAACGTTTACATGAAGAATTCCCAGAAAAACAACTGCCAGTCAAATTTTACCCCAAACGGGGAATTTTTTACCTGGAAAATGCTGGAAATGCGAACCTCTCATCGGGCACTGAAACATGAATAATTTAGAACGCCCACCAAAATCAGCGCAAAAATCCATGTTGGAATGAGTGATATCTCCATTTGAGCAGTAAATTTCTTCAAAGTAGAACATTTCACGAGCGCAAACCATTTGCAGAATTTCCATAAGTATACTTCAATCATTCACCAAAATAGAACCCTCGACCAAGTCTGAGAGAGAATTTACAAATTATTCCAAATTATTACGAGTGATGACATTTTACTTCTCGTAAATAAGACATATGAGGCCTGCGAACCATATCTCCCGAAAATTCCAGACATCTCGGGGACACACATACGCACGCGCATTCACCATACAACGCCGATCCCTTAACCACTGTGCCACGGCGAGCAACAATCTTCTTACGTTCCCATTCACAATAAAAATTGACCTCTGAAAAATACTGAGAGAATATTTTCATTTCAAACGAACCTCCAATTTCATTTTTCAGTCGCCAAAATTGATGAGAGAAAAATTCACTCATCGTACGCTCTTTAGTAATCGACAAATACACCATGATGCACTCTTTTTTCAATGAAAATATAGGCATGATCACTGAATACTCCATTTCCAAGGAGCTCATTCCATTTCGCAATCAAATATACATTATCTGCACGCGCATACAGTACGAATTTCCAATTTCCAACGTAAAAATACGCTGGTAAACTCACAACACTAATTTTGCCTAAATATCGAGTGATTCTGGAGCCTCATTTACCTCATTTATTGAGTATTAAACGTTTTGTATCGCCATTGTGAACATTCCGACTAATATCATTAGCTGGCAACTGCAAACATTCTTATTCTTCATGAACGACCGACGCGACTCTGTTCATTTCGAAAACAGCGAGAATGCGAGCGATTTTCAATGTCACTCACTCGTATAAGTGAGAGCCTCTTTAAATTCATGAATTTCGACTGCGTGCTGACACTTCAATTGTGAACAAGAGAAATTCTCACACCCAAAGATGGAAGCAAATGGCATCTATTCATCGCCCGAACGTCGACAAAACTCACAACTGATAGTCAAATTACGTAAAAATGAGTTAAATTTACGTTATATACATATATATGTATGACTCCCTGATGTTCTTACTCGTTAACACTGTGCTAAGAAGGTGAAAAATTTCCTCGGAAAGATAGCCATTCGAAAATTTCGGTTTCAAAGTAACAACACTCTGACGTGACCGCACTCAGCTCGCACACTTAGCATCAGAACGGGCAGAAGCTGGACTTGTAAAATTTCGACACAAAATTCAAATTCGAGTTTCCATCGTTGATGGAGGTGAAAAACACTACGTATAGGTAAATCGTCAATTTCCAACACATTTCATCTCTATAAAATTTCCTGTGGAACGCCTCTAAAGTCCTCAAATAATTAAAAATTACCGCATCATCAAATGAGTAAAATATGAGCGACTAAAATTTTGCTTTTTCCGCTTGACTCTCTAAACAAGAAATATTTCTAGCAACTCTAGAGACACTACCTTGCCCTCAAAAAATAGCTGCGGGCCCTCGAATGAGTGTAAAGTGAACAAAACTCAAATCACTCATACTTCATCAATAAACTCCCAGATCGAAATTGCTTAGAAAAAATTTCCATTGGTTTGCTCTTTCAAACTAGTTCGAGCGGAAAAAAGGCAGAAAAAAGGATTTTTATGCCCTAAAATGGAGATCGCGACGACTCCAGGAAACATAAATCGAGCGATTCGGGCGAAATCGCCAAAAACGGCTATTTCGTAAACTACCGGGAATTTTGCTCTGAAAATTTCACTGAACATGTAAAATGATGCGACAAGCAAAACATGCCAAATGACTTTTTCTGTGCGGCCAATAGAATTTTTTTGAGAAGCGAAAAATCGAAAATCACTCATTTTTTGATGAGCTGCTGTGGCCAAACGGTGGCGTTTTTGAGCGCTGCCAGTCCTCTGAGTCGTAGGTATTTTTGATGCCAACCTCTCATGAAATTTTGAGACGTTCAAGTGCGATGGATACGCCATGGGGAGCAGTCAAAAAATTCGACAAAAAAAACGTCTTTTTTTAAGCATACTTCAAAGTCGATTAAAAAAAAATCTATCCGACGAATTTTTTTGAGCCAAACTTTTTGAATGTACCAACATGTTTTCTGTAATGTGTCGAAAAACCAGACCTCTTACTGTGAAACAGGAAAACTGAGACTGTTTGGCGCAGATGCCTTTTTTTTCGAGGTCATATTTGAGAGGCATTTTCTCAAAAAATTGAGAACCCAGATTTTTTGTGATTTTTTTCACGAGAGATATTCCCAACCTCTACCAGATATCAAATTTTGAAAGCCTTTCCGCCGCTGGCCTGGCCAGAAAAAAATCGCAAAAATCGACAATTTTTTGGCATGCTTTTTTTGAGAGGCTCTAGCAAAAAATTTTTCTCTATACGAAAAACCTCAAGTTTTTGGCTGAGGTGTACCGCTACTCTGGCTACCCAGAAATGAAATCCGCAGACCTCTAGCTATCACAGCGAAAATTAGATAAATATTAGAAAATGACGAAAAAAAAACGTTTTTTTTCATTTAAAGCATTTTTATGGGCCCGATCGAGCCGAGAGGCGAAACTTAAGGTTTTTTAGCGACTCTCCATCTGCCCTCCAAATTTGAGCCCGCTGCGACCCCGCGTTCTGGTACTTTACTCCTGTGTGAATCGGGATTCCGCCCATTGTTTCCGAGCACTAAACACAAGCACCCTCCCTTATAGTACTAGTTCTAGCATCTCTTCGAAATGCGTATTTTAGTTTTAGTGCTTTTTTCAAATCCGGAGGGCGCCGCAAGTAACCAGACAACTCGCCCCTCCTCCCTCCACACAAACACACACCCACACACACACACCCAAACACACACCGCCAAACCCCCAAACAACAAAAAACACCCACAACAACACATCATCAACACCACCAACAACAAACCACCCACACCATTCAATCTTCACACTTTTAAAACCATCAACAAATAGCCCACAACGACATACCACACGCGCACAACAAATTTAGTACAGCCCGTACCTTACTTGTAACCAAACTTTTATGTTTTACTTTTAAACACCCCGGCACTACTTCATTTACCAACAAACAACTCACACCTAACCATCAACCATCACTCAACAGGTCTAAAATAATTATACTAATTCTTTTAGTATGACAATAATCCCTAAACCTAGCGATTACCATTAAACACACACAAAACGAGTTGTCGTAACCTATATGATCCTTATTTATCATGACTTTACCTTCAAACCCAATCTGTCGTATTTTACTGTCGAATTTTCAGCCCCCTCATACTTCATCCCATCCATCTTAACATACATCCCCTTATTCTTACTAAATCACTTCACCAAACCTATACACTACCCGACTCAATTCCTTACATTTCAGAGCTCGACAGAATGTGCAATAACAATTTCCTTAACGGAGACGTAAATATGAAAAAATTCCGCTATCACACCTCTAATTACCCTCAGGTTAAACAGGTTAAAAAACACACCCAATAAAATCAACACTTGTTAATTTTAATGTTCAATACAATTATGTTCGATATAAGTTTTCCCATATACGCCCCTCAAACAATAAAAAGCATTTACCAAAAAACATTCAATATCACTTTAGCGCCAGACGTACGAAAATACCACTCCAATAGCACACGAGAATTACAGTGTTTCATATGCCTACAAGTTTAAACCCACTTTCACAAACCACACTAGCGTTTCATACTGAATATCCGCATGAAAACATTACTATAGAGCCCCAAATATTCACCAACTTAATGATAGCTAAAATTACCATGAACACACTCTTTCAAATCAACCCGAAACACTCAATTCAAACTCATTTTCGTGAAGCAATTGAATGAATGAGAGGTAAATAACAGAGTATTAAATTACCCATCTTTCATTTCTCCGAAGATCCCATACAATCTGATCCTTCTTACATCGAAACCACTATAGAAACCCACAACATTTGACTAAAATAATCCCAAAATGAGTTTGCAAACAATAGACTACATCCAACTGAAATTAGCCCGCTTTTAATAGAGAAACATCGCTATTATACGCCTCAATTGGAAAATGATTATGCAACACACGCGCTGTCGCGCGTTCAAGTTTAATGCTAAAAAATTTTGGTGGTGATTTAGGGGCCGCTCTGCGAGGGCGATGCCCTACGCAGAGCGGCACAGCCATGGTCTTGATACCTATCAAAACTCAGAAGCCCTTTACTTACTCCGGATCACTCAAAAACTCTACAAAATGACCATTAATGTGCAATTTCTGCCATTTTGGGCGGATTTATACCGTAGACTTTTATCACACCCTTAAACATCTCCCTCTGCATGAAACTGAAACACATTTGTGCATGAATTCCCACATTTTTGTGATTTTTCATCGAAAATAACATTTTACCATCCGTAGACTTTTGGCGAATGTTTCCCAAAATTTATGAAATGCGAACGTTTTCCACCTTGCAGCCCTTCCATACTGTCCAAAAAAATTGTTCAAAACACTCTTCCCTGACGAGAAAACAGCCAAAATATTTGCAAAATATCATTTCGAAATATATTAAAAAATATTCATTAACAAATTTTTCATCGACATAATTCATAAGACGCTCTCGATTCCGCTTCTTTTGAGCCTAAAATCGTCTCTCTGGCTTGTTTCTAAGTGCCATTTTTTTATCAATTTAATCAGGTATGGAATTTTCGAAGGTTTCTTCTTTTTCCCCAAATATCGATTGGACCATTTTCAAATTGTAACCATACAAACTTCTTATTGATATCTAGATTGTATCAAAATTTCAGACTTCTTACTTGAATGCCAACGAAAATATGGCTCATTGAAATTTCACTCCTCTCGCGACCGAGAGTTTATACATCAATTATCAATGAAAATTTGAAAATCATAATTTATGTCTAAACCCCCTCATTCTCTTTGAATGAAATACCAAATAACGCCCACCAAAACCTCCAGAAACCATTTTCAAGGACAATTGAAATAACGCAGAAAACGTTTACATGAAGAATTCCCAGAAAAACAACTGCCAGTCAAATTTTACCCCAAACGGGGAATTTTTTACCTGGAAAATGCTGGAAATGCGAACCTCTCATCGGGCACTGAAACATGAATAATTTAGAACGCCCACCAAAATCAGCGCAAAAATCCATGTTGGAATGAGTGATATCTCCATTTGAGCAGTAAATTTCTTCAAAGTAGAACATTTCACGAGCGCAAACCATTTGCAGAATTTCCATAAGTATACTTCAATCATTCACCAAAATAGAACCCTCGACCAAGTCTGAGAGAGAATTTACAAATTATTCCAAATTATTACGAGTGATGACATTTCACTTCTCGTAAATAACACATATGAGGCCTGCCAACCATATCTCTCGAAAATTCCAGACATCTCAGGGACACACATACGCACGCGCATTCACCATACAACGCCGACCCCTTAACCACTGTGCCATGGCGAGCAACAACCATCTTACATTCCCATTCACAATAACAATTGACCTCTGAAAAATACTGAGAGAAAATTTTCATTTCAAACGAACCTCGAATTTCATTTTTCAATCGCCAAAATTGATGAGAGAAAAATTCACTCATCGTACGCTCTTTAGTAATCGACAAATCCACCATGTACACTCTTTTTTTCAATGAAAATATAGGCATGATCACTAAACACTTCTTTTCCAAGGAGCACATTCCATACCGAAATCGAATGTTTATTTTCTTCAACATGCATACAGTACGAATTTCCAATTTCCAACGTAAAAATACGCTGATAAACTCACAACACTAATTATGCCTAAATATCGAGTGATTCTGGAGCCTCATTTACCTCATTTATTGAGTATTAAACGTTTTGTATCGCCATTGTGAACATTCCGACTAATATCATTAGCTGGCAACTGCAAACATTCTTATTCTTCATGAACGACCGACGCGACTCTGTTCATTTCGAAAACAGCGAGGAAATGCGAGCGATTTTCAATATCACTCACTCGTATAAGTGAGAGCCTCTTTCAATTCATGAATTTCGATTGCGTGCTGACACTTTAATTGCGCACAAGAGAAATTCTCACACCCAAAGATGGAAGCAAATGGCATCTATTCATCGCCCGAACGTCGACAAAATTCACAACTGATAGTCAAATTACGTAAAAATGAGTTAAATTTACGTTATATATATATAAATGACTCCCTGGTGTTGTTACTCGTTAACACTGTGCTAAGAACGTGAGAAATTTCCTCAGAAAGATAGCCATTCAAAAATTTCGGTTTCAAAGTAACAACACTCTGACGTGACCGCACTCAGCTCGCACACTTAGCCTCTGTACGGGTCGACTGTGGACTTTGAAAATTTCGACATCAAAATTCAAATTCGGGTTTCCATCGTTGATGGAGGTGAAAAACACTTCGTATAGGTAAATCGTCAATTTCCAACACATTTCATCTCTATAAAATTTCTTGTGACTCGCCTCTAAAGTCCTCAAATAATTAAAAATTACCGCATCATCAAATGAGTGAAATATGAGCGACTAAAATTGAGCCTTTTTCGCTTGGCTCTCGAAACAAGAAATATTTCTAGCATTGCTAGAGACACTACCTTGCCCTCAAAAAATAGCTGCGTGCCCTCGAATGAGTGTAAAGTGAACAAAACTCAAATCACTCATACTTCATCAATAAACTCCCAGATCGAAATTGCTTAGAAAAAATTTCCATTGGTTTGCTCTTTCAAACTAGTTCGAGCGGAGAAAAGGCAGAAAAAAGGATTTTTATGCCCTAAAATGGAAATCGCGACGACTCCAGGAAACATAAATCGAGCGATTCGGGCGAAATCGCCAAAAACGGCTATTTCGTAAACTACCGGGAATTTCGCTCTGAAAATTTCACTGAACATGTAAAATGATGCGACAAGCAAAACATGCTAAATGATTTTTTCTGTGCGGCCAATAGAATTTTTTTGAGAAGCGAAAAATCGAAAATCACTCATTTTTTGATGAGCTGCTGTGGCCAAACGGTGGCGTTTTGAGCGCTGCCAGTCCTCTGAGTCGTAGGTATTATTGATGCCAACCTCTCATGAAATTTTGAGACGTTCAAGTGCGATGGATACGCCATGGGGAGCAGTCAAAAAATCCGACAAAAAAAACGTCTTTTTTTAAGCATACTTCAAAGTCGATTAAAAAAAAATCTATTCGACGAATTTTTTTGAGCCAAACTTTTTGAATGTACCAACATGTTTTCTGTAATGTGTAGAAAAACCAGACCTCTTACTGTGAAACAGGAAAACTGAGACTGTTTGGCGCAGATGCCTTTTTTTTCGAAGTCATATTTGAGAGGCATTTTCTCAAAAAATTGAGAACCCAGATTTTTTGTGATTTTTTTCACGAGAGATATTCCTAACCTCTACCAGATATCAAATTTTGAAAGCCTTTCCGCCGCTGGCCTGGCCAGAAAAAAATCGCAAAAATCGACCATTTTTTGGCATGCTTTTTTTGAGAGGCTCTAGCAAAAAATTTTTCTCTATACGAAAAACCTCAAGTTTTTGGCTGAGGTGTACCGCTACTCTGGCTACCCAGAAATGAAATCCGCAGACCTCTAGCTATCACAGCGAAAATTAGATAAATATTAGAAAATGACGAAAAAAAAAACGTTTTTTTTCATTTAAAGCATTTTTATGGGCCCGATCGAGCCGAGAGGCGAAACTTAAGGTTTCTTAGCGAGTGTCCACCTGGCCTCCAAATTTGAGCCCGCTGCGACCCCGCGTTCTGGTACTTTACTCCTGTGTGAATCGGGATTCCGCCCATTGTTTCCGAGCACAAAACACAAGCACCCTCCCTTATAGTACTAGTTCTAGCATCTCTTCGAAATGCGTATTTTAGTTTTAGTGCTTTTTTCAAATCCGGAGGGCGCCGCAAGTAACCAGAACACCAACGCGCCCTCCTCCTCCCACACACAACACAACACACACCCCAACACACACACCAAAACACACACCGCCAAACCCCCAAACAACAAAAAACACCCACAACAACACATCATCAACAACACCAACAACAAATCACACATTCCACCCAATCGCCACACTTTTAAAACCATCAACAAATGACCCACAACAACATAGCACACGCGCACAACAAATTTAGTACAGCCCGTACCTTACTTGTAACCAAACTTTATGTTTTACTTTTAAACACCACAGCCACTACTTAATTTACCAACAAACAACTCACACCTAACCATCAACCACCACTCAACCGGTAAAAAATTATTATTTCACCCTCTTCTTAAATGACACTCACACCAAACCTTTCTGATGGGAACCTCATTAATACTATCATAATCCAAAACATACCAATTATTATTAAACTCTCCTGAAATCATAACCTATCCTAATTTATCATGACCTCACATTCAAACCCAATCTATCAAATATTTCTGTCGAATTTTCAACACTCCCATCTTCCATCCCATATATCTTAGCATACATCATCATATTCTTACTGAATCACTCCACCAAACTTACACTACCCTACTCAATTCTTCATATTTTAAAACTCGACAGAATGTTGCAGAACTATTTCCTTAACGGAGACGAAATGATGATTAAATGCCTCTATCACACCTCTAATTCCCTATACAATCAATACTTGTTCATCTAAATGTTCAATATCAGTTTTCCCATACACGCCCCTCAAATAGTAAAAAGCATTTTCCAAAAACCCGTTCAATATCACTTAAGGGACAGACGTACGAAAATAGCACTACAATAGCACACGTAATAACCAAGTTTAATATGCTTCCAAGTTTATATCCACTTCCAAAAACCACACTAGCGTTTCACACTGAATTTCCGCATGAAAACTTCACTATAGAGCCCCAAATATTCACCAACTTAATGATATTTCAAATTACCATGAACAAACTTGTTCAAATCAACCAGAAAAACTCAATTCAAATTCATTTTCGTGAATAAATTGAATGAATGAGGGGTAAATGATAGAGTATTAAATTATCCATCTCCCATTACTCAAGAGATCCCATACAACCCGACTCTCCCCTATCCAAACCGATACGGAAACCCACAACACTAGAATAAAATTACCACGAAACAAATTTGCAAACAAAAGACGACATCCCACCGAAAATTAGGCCGCTTTTAATAGAGAAACATCGCTATTATACGCCTCATTTCGGACAATGATTGAGCAACACACGCGCAGTCGCGCGTTCAACTTTGAGACTAGAGTATTTTGGTGGTGACTTATGGGCCGCTCTGCGGGGCGATGCCCTACGCAGAGCGGCACAGCTATGGTCTTGATGCATATCAAAACCGAGGAGTCCTTTACTTACTCCGGATCACTCAAAAACTCTACAAAATGCCCATTAATGTGCAATTTCTGCCATTTTGGGCGGATTTATCCCGTAGACTTTTTCCATAAACTTAAACTTCTCCTTCTGCATGAAACTGAAATACATTTGTGCATGAATTCCCACATTTTTGTGATTTTTCATCGAAAATAACATTTTACCATCCGTAGACTTTTGGCGAATGTTTCCTAAAATTTATGAAATGCGAACGTTTCCCACCTTGCAACCCTTCCATACTGTCCAAAAAAATTGTTCAAAACACTCTTCCCTGACGAGAAAAAAGCCAAAATATTTGCAAAATATCATTTCCAAATATATTAAAAAATATTCATTAACAAATTTTTCATCGACATAATTCATAAGACGCTCTCGATTCCGCTTCTTTTGAGCCTAAAATCGTCTCTCTGGCTTGTTTCTAAGTGCCATTTTTTTATCAATTTAATTAGGTATGGAATTTTCGAAAGTTTCTTCTTTTCCCCCAAATATCGATTGGACCATTTTCAAATTTCAACCATACAAACTTCTCATTGATAACTAGATTGTATCAAAATTTCAGACTTCTTACTTGAATGCCAACGAAAATATGGCTCATTGAAATTTCACTCCTCTCGCGACCGAGAGTTTATACATCAATTATCAATGAAAATTTGAAAATCATAATTTATGTCTAAGCCCTCTCATTCTCTTTGAATGAAATACCAAATAACGCCCACCAAAACCTCCAGAAACCATTTTCAAGGACAATTGAAATAACGCAGAAAACGTTTACATGAAGAATTCCCAGAAAAACAACTGCCAGTCGAATTTTACCCCAAACAGGGAATTTTTTACCTGGAAAACGCTGGATGTTCGAACCTCTCCTCGGGCACTGAAACATGAATAATTTAGAACGCCCACCAAAATCAGCACAAAAATTTATGTTGGAATGAGTGATATCTCCATTTGAGCAGTAAATTTCTTCAAAGTAGAACATTTCACGAGCGCAAACCATTTGCAGAATTTCCATAAGTATACTTCAATCATTCACCATAATAGAACCCTCGACCAAGTCTGAGAGAGAATTTACAAATTTTCCAAATTATTATGAGTGATGACATTTTACTTTTCGTAAATAACACATATGAGACCTGCGAACCATATCTCTCGAAAATTCCAGACATCTCGGGGACACACATACGCACGCGCATTCACCATACAACGCCGATCCCTTAACCACTCTGCCACGGCGAGCAACAATCTTCTTACATTCCCATTCACAATAAAAATTGACCTCTGAAAAATACTGGGAGAAAATTTTCAATTCAAACGAACCTCGAATTTCATTTCTCAATCGCCAAAATTGATAAGAGAAAAATTCACTCATTGTACGCTCGTTAGTAATCGACAAATCCACCACGATGCACTTTTTCTTCAATGAGAATATAGGCATGATCACTAAACACTCCTTTTCCAAGGAGCACATTCCATATCGAAATCGAATGTTTATTTTCTTCAACATGCATACAGTACGAATTACCGATTCCCAACGTAAAAATACGCTGATAAACTCACAACACTCATTTTGCCTAAATATCGAGTGATTCTGGAGCCTCATTTACCTCATTTATTGAGTATTAAACGTTTTGTATCGCCATTGTGAACATTCCGACTAATATCATTAGCTGGCAACTGCAAACATTCTTATTCTTCATGAACGACCGACGCGACTTTGTTCATTTCGAAAACAGCGAGGAAATGCGAGCGATTTTCAATGTCACTCACTCGTAATGAGTGACAGTCTCTTTAAATTCATGAATTTCGACTGCGTGCTGACACTTTAATTGCGAACAAGAGAAATTCTCACACCCAAAGATGGAAGCAAATGGCATCTATTCATCGCCCGAACGTCGACAAAATTCACAACTGGTAGTCAAATTACGTAAAAATGAGTTAAATTTACGTTATATATATATATAAATGACTCCCTGATGTTCTTACTCGTTAACACTGTGCTAAGAACGTGAGAAATTTCTTCGGAGAGATAGCCATTCAAAATTTTCGGTTTCAAAGTAACAACACTCTGACGTGACCGCCGCCAGCTCACACACTTTGCATCAGAACGGGCAGAAGCTGGACTTATAAAATTTCGACACAAAATTCAAATTCGGGTTTCCATCGTTGATGGAGGTAAAAAACACTGTGTATAGGTAAATCGTCAATTTCCAACACATTTCATCTCTATAAAATTTCTTGTGGAACGCCTCTAAAGTCCTCAAATAATTAAAAATTACCGCATCATCAAATGAGTGAAATATGAGCGACTAAAATTGAGCCTTTTTCGCTTGGCTCTCGAAACAAGAAATATTTCTAGCATTGCTAAAGACACTACCTTGCCCTCAAAAAATAGCTGCGTGCCCTCGAATGAGTGTAAAGTGAACAAAACTCAAATCACTCATACTTCATCAATAAACTCCCAGATCGAAATTGCTTAGAAAAAATTTCCATTGGTTTGCTCTTTCATACTAGTGCGAGTGGAAAAAAGGCAGAAAAAAGGATTTTTATGCCCTAAAATGGAGATCGCGACGACTCCGGGAAACATAAATCGAGCGATTCGGGCGAAATCGCCAAAAACGGCTATTTCGTAAACTACCGGGAATTTCGCTCTGAAATTTTCACTGAACACGTAAAATGATGCGAAAAGCAAAACATGCTAAATGACTTTTTCTGTGCGGGCAATAGAATTTTTTTGAGAAGCGAAAAATCGAAAATCACTCATTTTTTGATGAGCTGCTGTGGCCAAACGGTGGCGTTTTGAGCGCTGCCAGTCCTGTGAGTCGTAGGTATTTTTGATGCCAACCTCTCATGAAATTTTGAGACGTTCAAGTGCGATGGATACGCCATGGAGAGCAGTCAAAAAATTCGACAGAAAAAACGCCTTTTTTTTAGGCATACTTTAAAGTCGAATAAAATAGAATCTATTCGACGAATTCTTTCGAGCCAAACTTTTTGAATGTACCAACATGTTTTCTGTGATGTATGGAAAAACCAGACCTCTTACTGTGAAACAGGAAAACTGAGACTGTTTGGCGCAGATGCCATTTTTTTCGAGGTCTTTTTTGAGAGGCATTTTCTCAAAAAATTGAGAACCCAGATTTTTTGTGATTTTTTTCTCGACAGATATTTGCAAACTATACATGATATCAAATTTCGAAAGCTTTTCCGCCGCTGGCCTGGCCAGAAAAAAATCGCAAAAATCGACACTTTTTTAGCATGCTTTTTTTGAGAGGCTCTAGCAAAAAATTTTTCTCTATACGAAAACACTCAAGTTTTCGGCTGAGGTGTACCGCTACTTTGACTACCAGAATATGAATTCCCAGACCTCTGGCTATCATGACAAACATTACATAAATATTAGAAAATGACAAAAAAAAATCAGCTTTTTTCCATTTAAAGCATTTTTATGGGCCCGATCGATCCGAGAGGCGAAACTTAAGGTTTTTTAGCGAGCCTCCATCCGGCCTCCCAATTTGAGCTCGCTGCGACCACGCGTTCTGGTACTTTACTCTTGTCAGGTACCAAATTTTTCCCCGTTGTTTCCGAGCACTAAACACAAGCACCCTCCCTTATAGTACTAGTTCTAGCATCTCTTCGAAATGCGTATTTTAGTTTTAGTGCTTTTTTCAAATCCGGAGGGCGCCGCAAGTAACCAGAACACCATAGCGCCCTCCGACTCCCCCCCACAACACAACACACACCCACACACACACACCCAAACACACACCGCCAAACCCCCAAACAACAAAAAACACCCACAACAACACATCATCAACAACACCAACAACAAACCACCCATACCACTCACACTCCTCACACTTATAAAACCATCAACAAATGACCCACAACAACATAGCACACGCGCACAACAAATTTAGTACAGCACATGCGTTACTTGTCTCCAAACTTGTATGTTTTACTTTTAAACACCACAGCCACTACTTCATTTACCAACAAACAACTCACACCTAACCATCAACCATCACTCAACAGGTCAAAAATGATTTTACAACCTCCTCTTGTATGACAATAATCCCTAAACCTATCGATTACCATTAAACACACACCAAACGAGTTGTCATAACCTATATGATCCTTATTTATCAGGACTTTACCTTCAAACCCAATCTATCGTATATTACCATTGAATTTTCAGCCCCCTCATACTTCATCCCATCTATCTTAACATACATCCCCTTATTCTTACTAAATCCCTTCACAAAACATATACACTACCCGACTCAATTCCTTATATTTCAGAGCTCGACAGAATGTGCAATAACAATTTCCTTAACGGAGACGTAAATATGAAAAAATTCCGCTATCACACCTCCAATTACCCTCAGGTTAAACAGGGGAAAAATTACACCCAATACAAACAATACTCGTTTATTTAAATGTTAAACACAATTTTGTTCGATATAAGTTTTCCCATACACGCCCCTCAAACAATAAAAAGCATTTACCAAAAAACATTCAATATCACTTTAGCGCCAGACGTACGAAAATACCACTCCAATAGCACACGAGAATTACAGAGTTTCATATGCCTACAAGTTTAAACCCACTTTCACAAACCACACTAGCGTTTCATACAGAATATCCGCATGAAAACATTACTATAGAGCCCCAAATATTCACCAACTTAGTGATAGCTAAAATTACCATGAACACACTCTTTCAAATCAACCCGAAACACTCAATTCAAACTCATTTTCGTGAAGAAATTGAATGAATGAGCGGTAAATAACAGAGTATTAGATTACCCATCTTTCATTTCTCCGAAGATCCCATACAATCTGACCCTTCTTCAATCCAAACCACTATAGAAACCCACAACATTTGACTAAAATAATCCCAAAATGAGTTTGCAAACAAAAGACTACATCCAACTGAAATTAGCCCGCTTTTAATAGAGAAACATCGCTATTATACGACTCAATTGGAAAATGATTATGCAACACACGCGCCGTCGCGCGTTCGCGTTTAATACTAGAATATTTTGGTCGTGATTTAGGGGCCGCTCTGCGAGGGCGATGCCCTACGCAGAGCGGCACAGCCATGGTCTTGTTGCCTATCAAAACCGAGGGGCCCTTTACTTACTCCGGATCACTCAAAAACTCTACAAAATGCCCATAAATGTGCAATTTCTGCCATTTAGGGTGGATTTACCCCGTAGACTTTTATTATAACCTTCAACATCTCCCTCTGTATGAAGCTGAAATACATTTGTGCATGAATTCCCACTTTTTTGTGGTTTTTCATCGAAAATAACATTCTACCATCCGTAGACTTTTGGCAAATGTTTCCTAAAATTTCTGGAATGCGTACGTTTCCAACCTTGCAACCCTTCCATACTGTCCAAAAAAATTGTTCAAAACACGCTTCCCTGACGAGAAAACAGCCAAAATATTTGCAAAAACTCATTTCCGAATATATTAAAAAATATTCATTAACAAATTTTTCATCGACATAATTCATAAGACGCTCTCGATTCCGCTTCTTTTGAGCCTAAAATCGTCTCTCTGGCTTGTTTCTAAGTGCCATTTTTTTATCAATTTAATTAGGTATGGAATTTTCGAAGGTTTCTTCTTTTTCCCCAAATATCGATTGGGCAATTTTCAAATTTTAACCATACAAACTTCTCATCGATTTCTAGATTGTATCAAAATTTCAGACGTCTTACTTCAATGCCAACGAAAATATGGCTCATTGAAATTTCACTCCTCTCGCGACCGAGAGTTTATAGGTCAATTATCAATGAAAATTTGAAAATCATAATTTATGTCATGTATCCCCCTCATTTTCTTCGAATGAAATACCAAATAACGCCCACCAAAACCTCAAGAAACCATAATCAAGGACAACTGAAATATCGCAGAAAACGTTTACATGAAAAATTCCCAGAAAAACAACTGCCAGTCGAATTTTACCCCAAACAGGGAATTTTTTACCTTGAAAACGCTGGATGTTCGAACCTCTCCTCGGGCACTGAAACATGAATAATTTAGAACGCCCACCAAAATCAGCACAAAAATTTATGTTGGAATGAGTGATATCTCCATTTGAGCAGTAAATTTCTTCAAAGTAGAACATTTCACGAGCGCAAACCATTTGCAGAATTTCCATAAGTATACTTCAATCATTCACCAAAATAGAACCCTCGACCAAGTCTGAGAGAGAATTCACAAATTATTCCAAATTATTACGAGTGATGACATTTTACTTCTCGTAAATAAGACATATGAGGCCTGCGAACCATATCTCCCGAAAATTCCAGACATCTCGGGGACACACATACGCACGCGCATTCACCATACAACGCCGATCCCTTAACCACTGTGCCACGGCGAGCAACAATCTTCTTACGTTCCCATTCACAATAAAAATTGACCTCTGAAAAATACTGAGAGAATATTTTCATTTCAAACGAACCTCCAATTTCATTTTTCAGTCGCCAAAATTGATGAGAGAAAAATTCACTCATCGTACGCTCTTTAGTAATCGACAAATACACCATGATGCACTCTTTTTTCAATGAAAATATAGGCATGATCACTGAATACTCCATTTCCAAGGAGCTCATTCCATTTCGCAATCAAATATACATTATCTGCACGCGCATACAGTACGAATTTCCAATTTCCAACGTAAAAATACGCTGGTAAACTCACAACACTAATTTTGCCTAAATATCGAGTGATTCTGGAGCCTCATTTACCTCATTTATTGAGTATTAAACGTTTTGTATCGCCATTGTGAACATTCCGACTAATATCATTAGCTGGCAACTGCAAACATTCTTATTCTTCATGAACGACCGACGCGACTCTGTTCATTTCGAAAACAGCGAGAATGCGAGCGATTTTCAATGTCACTCACTCGTATAAGTGAGAGCCTCTTTAAATTCATGAATTTCGACTGCGTGCTGACACTTTAATTCGAACAAGAGAAATTCTCACACCCAAAGATAAAAGCAAATGGCATCTATTCATCGCCCGAACGTCGACAAAACTCACAACTGATAGTCAAATTACGTAAAAATGAGTTAAATTTACGTTATATACATATATATGTATGACTCCCTGATGTTCTTACTCGTTAACACTGTGCTAAGAACGTGAGAAATTTCTTCGGAGAGATAGCCATTCAAAATTTTCGGTTTCAAAGTAACAACACTCTGACGTGACCGCCGCCAGCTCACACACTTTGCATCAGAACGGGCAGAAGCTGGACTTATAAAATTTCGACACAAAATTCAAATTCGGGTTTCCATCGTTGATGGAGGTAAAAAACACTGTGTATAGGTAAATCGTCAATTTCCAACACATTTCATCTCTATAAAATTTCTTGTGGAACGCCTCTAAAGTCCTCAAATAATTAAAAATTACCGCATCATCAAATGAGTGAAATATGAGCGACTAAAATTGAGCCTTTTTCGCTTGGCTCTCGAAACAAGAAATATTTCTAGCATTGCTAAAGACACTACCTTGCCCTCAAAAAATAGCTGCGTGCCCTCGAATGAGTGTAAAGTGAACAAAACTCAAATCACTCATACTTCATCAATAAACTCCCAGATCGAAATTGCTTAGAAAAAATTTCCATTGGTTTGCTCTTTCATACTAGTGCGAGTGGAAAAAAGGCAGAAAAAAGGATTTTTATGCCCTAAAATGGAGATCGCGACGACTCCGGGAAACATAAATCGAGCGATTCGGGCGAAATCGCCAAAAACGGCTATTTCGTAAACTACCGGGAATTTCGCTCTGAAATTTTCACTGAACACGTAAAATGATGCGACAAGCAAAACATGCTAAATGACTTTTTCTGTGCGGGCAATAGAATTTTTTTGAGAAGCGAAAAATCGAAAATCACTCATTTTTTGATGAGCTGCTGTGGCCAAACGGTGGCGTTTTGAGCGCTGCCAGTCCTGTGAGTCGTAGGTATTTTTGATGCCAACCTCTCATGAAATTTTGAGACGTTCAAGTGCGATGGATACGCCATGGAGAGCAGTCAAAAAATTCGACAGAAAAAACGCCTTTTTTTTAGGCATACTTTAAAGTCGAATAAAATAGAATCTATTCGACGAATTCTTTCGAGCCAAACTTTTTGAATGTACCAACATGTTTTCTGTGATGTATGGAAAAACCAGACCTCTTACTGTGAAACAGGAAAACTGAGACTGTTTGGCGCAGATGCCATTTTTTTCGAGGTCTTTTTTGAGAGGCATTTTCTCAAAAAATTGAGAACCCAGATTTTTTGTGATTTTTTTCTCGACAGATATTTGCAAACTATACATGATATCAAATTTCGAAAGCTTTTCCGCCGCTGGCCTGGCCAGAAAAAAATCGCAAAAATCGACACTTTTTTAGCATGCTTTTTTTGAGAGGCTCTAGCAAAAAATTTTTCTCTATACGAAAACACTCAAGTTTTTGGCTGAGGTGTACCGCTACTTTGACTACCAGAATATGAATTCCCAGACCTCTGGCTATCATGACAAACATTACATAAATATTAGAAAATGACAAAAAAAAATCAGCTTTTTTCCATTTAAAGCATTTTTATGGGCCCGATCGATCCGAGAGGCGAAACTTAAGGTTTTTTAGCGAGCCTCCATCCGGCCTCCCAATTTGAGCTCGCTGCGACCACGCGTTCTGGTACTTTACTCTTGTCAGGTACCAAATTTTTCCCCGTTGTTTCCGAGCACTAAACACAAGCACCCTCCCTTATAGTACTAGTTCTAGCATCTCTTCGAAATGCGTATTTTAGTTTTAGTGCTTTTTTCAAATCCGGAGGGCGCCGCGAGTAACCAGAACACCAACGCGCCCTCCGACTCCCTCCCACACACAAACACACCCCAACACACACACCCAAACACACACCGCCAAACCCCCAAACAACAAAAAACACCCACAACAACACATCATCAACAACACCAACAACAAATCACACATTCCACCCAATCGCCACACTTTTAAAACCATCAACAAATGACCCACAACAACATAGCACACGCGCACAACAAATTTAGTACAGCCCGTACCTTACTTGTAACCAAACTTTATGTTTTACTTTTAAACACCACAGCCACTACTTAATTTACCAACAAACAACTCACACCTAACCATCAACCACCACTCAACCGGTAAAAAATTATTATTTCACCCTCTTCTTAAATGACACTCACACCAAACCTTTCTGATGGGAACCTCATTAATACTATCATAATCCAAAACATACCAATTATTATTAAACTCTCCTGAAATCATAACCTATCCTAATTTATCATGACCTCACATTCAAACCCAATCTATCAAATATTTCTGTCGAATTTTCAACACTCCCATCTTCCATCCCATATATCTTAGCATACATCATCATATTCTTACTGAATCACTCCACCAAACTTACACTACCCTACTCAATTCTTCATATTTTAAAACTCGACAGAATGTTGCAGAACTATTTCCTTAACGGAGACGAAATGATGATTAAATGCCTCTATCACACCTCTAATTCCCTATACAATCAATACTTGTTCATCTAAATGTTCAATATCAGTTTTCCCATACACGCCCCTCAAATAGTAAAAAGCATTTTCCAAAAACCCGTTCAATATCACTTAAGGGACAGACGTACGAAAATAGCACTACAATAGCACACGTAATAACCAAGTTTAATATGCTTCCAAGTTTATATCCACTTCCAAAAACCACACTAGCGTTTCACACTGAATTTCCGCATGAAAACTTCACTATAGAGCCCCAAATATTCACCAACTTAATGATATTTCAAATTACCATGAACAAACTTGTTCAAATCAACCAGAAAAACTCAATTCAAATTCATTTTCGTGAATAAATTGAATGAATGAGGGGTAAATGATAGAGTATTAAATTATCCATCTCCCATTACTCAAGAGATCCCATACAACCCGACTCTCCCCTATCCAAACCGATACGGAAACCCACAACACTAGAATAAAATTACCACGAAACAAATTTGCAAACAAAAGACGACATCCCACCGAAAATTAGGCCGCTTTTAATAGAGAAACATCGCTATTATACGCCTCATTTCGGACAATGATTGAGCAACACACGCGCAGTCGCGCGTTCAACTTTGAGACTAGAGTATTTTGGTGGTGACTTATGGGCCGCTCTGCGGGGCGATGCCCTACGCAGAGCGGCACAGCTATGGTCTTGATGCATATCAAAACCGAGGAGTCCTTTACTTACTCCGGATCACTCAAAAACTCTACAAAATGCCCATTAATGTGCAATTTCTGCCATTTTGGGCGGATTTATCCCGTAGACTTTTTCCATAAACTTAAACTTCTCCTTCTGCATGAAACTGAAATACATTTGTGCATGAATTCCCACATTTTTGTGATTTTTCATCGAAAATAACATTTTACCATCCGTAGACTTTTGGCGAATGTTTCCTAAAATTTATGAAATGCGAACGTTTCCCACCTTGCAACCCTTCCATACTGTCCAAAAAAATTGTTCAAAACACTCTTCCCTGACGAGAAAAAAGCCAAAATATTTGCAAAATATCATTTCCAAATATATTAAAAAATATTCATTAACAAATTTTTCATCGACATAATTCATAAGACGCTCTCGATTCCGCTTCTTTTGAGCCTAAAATCGTCTCTCTGGCTTGTTTCTAAGTGCCATTTTTTTAACAATTTAATTAGGTATGGAATTTTCGAAAGTTTCTTCTTTTCCCCCAAATATCGATTGGACCATTTTCAAATTTCAACCATACAAACTTCTCATTGATAACTAGATTGTATCAAAATTTCAGACTTCTTACTTGAATGCCAACGAAAATATGGCTCATTGAAATTTCACTCCTCTCGCGACCGAGAGTTTATACATCAATTATCAATGAAAATTTGAAAATCATAATTTATGTCTAAGCCCTCTCATTCTCTTTGAATGAAATACCAAATAACGCCCACCAAAACCTCCAGAAACCATTTTCAAGGACAATTGAAATAACGCAGAAAACGTTTACATGAAGAATTCCCAGAAAAACAACTGCCAGTCGAATTTTACCCCAAACAGGGAATTTTTTACCTGGAAAACGCTGGATGTTCGAACCTCTCCTCGGGCACTGAAACATGAATAATTTAGAACGCCCACCAAAATCAGCACAAAAATTTATGTTGGAATGAGTGATATCTCCATTTGAGCAGTAAATTTCTTCAAAGTAGAACATTTCACGAGCGCAAACCATTTGCAGAATTTCCATAAGTATACTTCAATCATTCACCATAATAGAACCCTCGACCAAGTCTGAGAGAGAATTTACAAATTTTCCAAATTATTATGAGTGATGACATTTTACTTTTCGTAAATAACACATATGAGACCTGCGAACCATATCTCTCGAAAATTCCAGACATCTCGGGGACACACATACGCACGCGCATTCACCATACAACGCCGATCCCTTAACCACTCTGCCACGGCGAGCAACAATCTTCTTACATTCCCATTCACAATAAAAATTGACCTCTGAAAAATACTGGGAGAAAATTTTCAATTCAAACGAACCTCGAATTTCATTTCTCAATCGCCAAAATTGATAAGAGAAAAATTCACTCATTGTACGCTCGTTAGTAATCGACAAATCCACCACGATGCACTTTTTCTTCAATGAGAATATAGGCATGATCACTAAACACTCCTTTTCCAAGGAGCACATTCCATATCGAAATCGAATGTTTATTTTCTTCAACATGCATACAGTACGAATTACCGATTCCCAACGTAAAAATACGCTGATAAACTCACAACACTCATTTTGCCTAAATATCGAGTGATTCTGGAGCCTCATTTACCTCATTTATTGAGTATTAAACGTTTTGTATCGCCATTGTGAACATTCCGACTAATATCATTAGCTGGCAACTGCAAACATTCTTATTCTTCATGAACGACCGACGCGACTTTGTTCATTTCGAAAACAGCGAGGAAATGCGAGCGATTTTCAATGTCACTCACTCGTAATGAGTGACAGTCTCTTTAAATTCATGAATTTCGACTGCGTGCTGACACTTTAATTGCGAACAAGAGAAATTCTCACACCCAAAGATGGAAGCAAATGGCATCTATTCATCGCCCGAACGTCGACAAAATTCACAACTGGTAGTCAAATTACGTAAAAATGAGTTAAATTTACGTTATATATATATATAAATGACTCCCTGATGTTCTTACTCGTTAACACTGTGCTAAGAACGTGAGAAATTTCTTCGGAGAGATAGCCATTCAAAATTTTCGGTTTCAAAGTAACAACACTCTGACGTGACCGCCGCCAGCTCACACACTTTGCATCAGAACGGGCAGAAGCTGGACTTATAAAATTTCGACACAAAATTCAAATTCGGGTTTCCATCGTTGATGGAGGTAAAAAACACTGTGTATAGGTAAATCGTCAATTTCCAACACATTTCATCTCTATAAAATTTCTTGTGGAACGCCTCTAAAGTCCTCAAATAATTAAAAATTACCGCATCATCAAATGAGTGAAATATGAGCGACTAAAATTGAGCCTTTTTCGCTTGGCTCTCGAAACAAGAAATATTTCTAGCATTGCTAAAGACACTACCTTGCCCTCAAAAAATAGCTGCGTGCCCTCGAATGAGTGTAAAGTGAACAAAACTCAAATCACTCATACTTCATCAATAAACTCCCAGATCGAAATTGCTTAGAAAAAATTTCCATTGGTTTGCTCTTTCATACTAGTGCGAGTGGAAAAAAGGCAGAAAAAAGGATTTTTATGCCCTAAAATGGAGATCGCGACGACTCCGGGAAACATAAATCGAGCGATTCGGGCGAAATCGCCAAAAACGGCTATTTCGTAAACTACCGGGAATTTCGCTCTGAAATTTTCACTGAACACGTAAAATGATGCGACAAGCAAAACATGCTAAATGACTTTTTCTGTGCGGGCAATAGAATTTTTTTGAGAAGCGAAAAATCGAAAATCACTCATTTTTTGATGAGCTGCTGTGGCCAAACGGTGGCGTTTTGAGCGCTGCCAGTCCTGTGAGTCGTAGGTATTTTTGATGCCAACCTCTCATGAAATTTTGAGACGTTCAAGTGCGATGGATACGCCATGGAGAGCAGTCAAAAAATTCGACAGAAAAAACGCCTTTTTTTTAGGCATACTTTAAAGTCGAATAAAATAGAATCTATTCGACGAATTCTTTCGAGCCAAACTTTTTGAATGTACCAACATGTTTTCTGTGATGTATGGAAAAACCAGACCTCTTACTGTGAAACAGGAAAACTGAGACTGTTTGGCGCAGATGCCATTTTTTTCGAGGTCTTTTTTGAGAGGCATTTTCTCAAAAAATTGAGAACCCAGATTTTTTGTGATTTTTTTCTCGACAGATATTTGCAAACTATACATGATATCAAATTTCGAAAGCTTTTCCGCCGCTGGCCTGGCCAGAAAAAAATCGCAAAAATCGACACTTTTTTAGCATGCTTTTTTTGAGAGGCTCTAGCAAAAAATTTTTCTCTATACGAAAACACTCAAGTTTTTGGCTGAGGTGTACCGCTACTTTGACTACCAGAATATGAATTCCCAGACCTCTGGCTATCATGACAAACATTACATAAATATTAGAAAATGACAAAAAAAAATCAGCTTTTTTCCATTTAAAGCATTTTTATGGGCCCGATCGATCCGAGAGGCGAAACTTAAGGTTTTTTAGCGAGCCTCCATCCGGCCTCCCAATTTGAGCTCGCTGCGACCACGCGTTCTGGTACTTTACTCTTGTCAGGTACCAAATTTTTCCCCGTTGTTTCCGAGCACTAAACACAAGCACCCTCCCTTATAGTACTAGTTCTAGCATCTCTTCGAAATGCGTATTTTAGTTTTAGTGCTTTTTTCAAATCCGGAGGGCGCCGCGAGTAACCAGCACACCATAGCGCCCTCCTCCTCCCACACACAAACACACACCCACACACACACACCCAAACACACACCGCCAAACCCCCAAACAACAAAAAACACCCACAACAACACATCATCAATACCACCAACAACAAATCACACATTCCATCCAATCGCCACACTTTTAAAACCATCAACAAATAGCCCACAACGACATACCACACGCGCACAACAAATTTAGTACAGCCCATGCGTTACTTGTCTCCAAACTTGTATGTTTTACTTTTAAACACCACAGCCACTACTTAATTTACCAACAAACAACTCACACCTAACCATCAACCATCACTCAACAGGTCTAAAATAATTAAACTAATTCCTTTAGTATGACAATAATCCCTAAACCTATCGATTACAATTAAACACACACAAAACGAGTAGTCATAACCCATATGATCCTTATTTATCATGACTTTACCTTCAAACCCAATCTATCGTATATTACCATTGAATTTGCATTCCCATCCCATCTATCTTAACATACATCCCCTTATTCTTACTAAATCACTTCACCAAACCTATACACTACCGGACTCAATTCCTTATATTTCAGAGCTCGACAGAATGTGCAATAACAATTTCCTTAACGGAGACGTAAATATGAAAAAATTCCGCTATCACACCTCCAATTACCCTCAGGTTAAACAGGGGAAAAATTACACCCAAGACAAACAATACTCGTTTATTTAAATGTTAAACACAATTTTGTTCGATATAAGTTTTCCCATACACGCCCCTCAAACAATAAAAAGCATTTACCAAAAAACATTCAATATCACTTTAGCGCCAGACGTACGAAAATAGCACTCCAATAGCACACGAGAATTACAGAGTTTCATATGCCTACAAGTTTAAACCCACTTTCACAAACCACACTAGCGTTTCATACTGAATATCCGCATGAAAACATTACTATAGAGCCCCAAATATTCACCAACTTAATGATAGCTAAAATTACCATGAACACACTCTTTCAAATCAACCCGAAACACTCAATTCAAACTCATTTTCGTGAAGAAATTGAATGAATGAAAGGTAAATAACAGAGTATTAGATTACCCATCTTTCATTTCTCCGAAGATCCCATACAATCTGATCCTTCTTACATCTAAACCACTATAGAAACCCACAACATTTGACTAAAATAATCCCAAAATGAGTTTGCAAACAAAAGACTACATCCAACTGAAATTAGCCCGCTTTTAATAGAGAAACATCGCTATTATACGCCTCAATTAGAAAATGATTATGCAACACACGCGCCGTCGCGCGTTCGCGTTTAATACTAGAATATTTTGGTCGTGATTTAGGGGCCGCTCTGCGAGGGCGATGCCCTACGCAGAGCGGCACAGCCATGGTCTAGATGCCTATCAAAACCGAGGGGCCCTTTACTTACTCCGGATCACTCCAAAACTCTACAAAATACCCATAAATGTGCAATTTCTGCCATTTTGGGTGGATTTACCCCGTAGACTTTTATTATAACCTTCAACATCTCCCTCTGTATGAAGCTGAAATACATTTGTGCATGAATTCCCACTTATTTGCGATTTTTCATCGAAAATAACATTTTACCATCCGTAGACTTTTGGCGAATGTTTCCTAAAATTTATGAAATGCGTAGGGTTCTCACCTTGAAACCCTTCCATACTGTCCAAAAAAATTGTTCAAACACACTTCCCTGACGAGAAAACAGCCAAAATATTTGCAAAATATCATTTCCAAATATATTAAAAAATATTCATTAAAAAATTTTTCATCGACATAATTCATAAGACGCTCTGGATTCCGCTTCTTTTGAGCCTAAAATCGTCTCTCTGGCTTGTTTCTAAGTGCCATTTTTTTATCAATTTAATTAGGTATGGAATTTTCGAAGGTTTCTTCTTTTTCCCCAAATATCGATTGGACCATTTTCAAATTTTAACCATACAAACAACTCATCGATTTCTAGATCGTATCAAATTTTCAGACGTCTAACTTCAATGCCAACGAAAATATGGCTCATTGAAATTTCACACCTCTCGCGACCGAGTATTTATAGATCAATCATAAATGAAAATTTAAAAATCATAATTTATGTCATGATACCCCCTCATTCTCTTCGAATGAAATACCAAATAACGCCCACCAAAACCTCCAGAAACCATTTTCAAGGACAACTGAAATATCGCAGAAAACGTTTACGTGAAGAATTTCCAGAAAAACAACTGCCAGTCAAATTTTACCCCAAACAGGGAATTTTTTACCTGGAAAATGCTGGAAATTCGAACCTCTCATCGGGCACTGAAACATGAATAATTTAGAACGCCCACCAAAATCAGCGCAAAAATCCATGTTGGAATGAGTGATATCTCCATTTGAGCAGTAAATTTCTTCAAAGTAGAACATTTCACGAGCGCAAACCATTTGCAGAATTTCCATAAGTATACTTCAATCATTCACCAAAATAGAACCCTCGACCAAGTCTGAGAGAGAATTTACAAATTATTCCAAATTATTACGAGTGATGACATTTTACTTCTCGTAAATAACACATATGAGGCCTGCGAACCATATCTCTCGAAAATTCCAGACATCTCGGGGACACACATACGCACGCGCATTCACCATACAACGCCGATCCCTTAACCACTGTGCCATGGCGAGCAACAACCTTCTTACATTCCCATTCACAATAACAATTGACCTCTGATAAAATACTGAGAGAAAAGTTTCATTTCAAACGAACCTCGAATTTCATTTTTCAATCGCCAAAATTGATGAGAGAAAAATTCACTCATCGTACGCTCTTTAGTAATCGACAAATCCACCATGTACACTCTTTTTTTCAATGAAAATATAGGCATGATCACTAAACACTTCTTTTCCAGAAGCACATTCCATACCGAAATCGAATGTTTATTTTCTTCAACATGCATACAGTACGAATTTCCAATTTCCAACGTAAAAATACGCTGATAAACTCACAACACTAATTATGCCTAAATATCGAGTGATTCTGGAGCCTCATTTACCTCATTTATTGAGTATTAAACGTTTTGTATCGCCGTTGTGAACATTCCGACTAATATCATTAGCTGGCAACTGCAAACATTCTTATTCTTCATGAACGACCGACGCGACTCTGTTCATTTCGAAAACAGCGAGGAAATGCGAGCGATTTTCAATGTCACTCACTCGTAATGATGAGAGCCTCTTTCAATTCATGAAATTCGATTGCGTGCTGACACTTTAATTGCGCACAAGAGAAATTCTCACACCCAAAGATAAAAGCAAATGGCATCTATTCATCGCCCGAACGTCGACAAAACTCACAACTGATAGTCAAATTACGTAAAAATGAGTTAAATTTACGTTATATACATATATATGTATGACTCCCTGATGTTCTTACTCGTTAACACTGTGCTAAGAACGTGAGAAATTTCTTCGGAGAGATAGCCATTCAAAATTTTCGGTTTCAAAGTAACAACACTCTGACGTGACCGCCGCCAGCTCACACACTTTGCATCAGAACGGGCAGAAGCTGGACTTATAAAATTTCGACACAAAATTCAAATTCGGGTTTCCATCGTTGATGGAGGTAAAAAACACTGTGTATAGGTAAATCGTCAATTTCCAACACATTTCATCTCTATAAAATTTCTTGTGGAACGCCTCTAAAGTCCTCAAATAATTAAAAATTACCGCATCATCAAATGAGTGAAATATGAGCGACTAAAATTGAGCCTTTTTCGCTTGGCTCTCGAAACAAGAAATATTTCTAGCATTGCTAAAGACACTACCTTGCCCTCAAAAAATAGCTGCGTGCCCTCGAATGAGTGTAAAGTGAACAAAACTCAAATCACTCATACTTCATCAATAAACTCCCAGATCGAAATTGCTTAGAAAAAATTTCCATTGGTTTGCTCTTTCATACTAGTGCGAGTGGAAAAAAGGCAGAAAAAAGGATTTTTATGCCCTAAAATGGAGATCGCGACGACTCCGGGAAACATAAATCGAGCGATTCGGGCGAAATCGCCAAAAACGGCTATTTCGTAAACTACCGGGAATTTCGCTCTGAAATTTTCACTGAACACGTAAAATGATGCGACAAGCAAAACATGCTAAATGACTTTTTCTGTGCGGGCAATAGAATTTTTTTGAGAAGCGAAAAATCGAAAATCACTCATTTTTTGATGAGCTGCTGTGGCCAAACGGTGGCGTTTTGAGCGCTGCCAGTCCTGTGAGTCGTAGGTATTTTTGATGCCAACCTCTCATGAAATTTTGAGACGTTCAAGTGCGATGGATACGCCATGGAGAGCAGTCAAAAAATTCGACAGAAAAAACGCCTTTTTTTAGGCATACTTTAAAGTCGAATAAAATAGAATCTATTCGACGAATTCTTTCGAGCCAAACTTTTTGAATGTACCAACATGTTTTCTGTGATGTATGGAAAAACCAGACCTCTTACTGTGAAACAGGAAAACTGAGACTGTTTGGCGCAGATGCCATTTTTTTCGAGGTCTTTTTTGAGAGGCATTTTCTCAAAAAATTGAGAACCCAGATTTTTTGTGATTTTTTTCTCGACAGATATTTGCAAACTATACATGATATCAAATTTCGAAAGCTTTTCCGCCGCTGGCCTGGCCAGAAAAAAATCGCAAAAATCGACACTTTTTTAGCATGCTTTTTTTGAGAGGCTCTAGCAAAAAATTTTTCTCTATACGAAAACACTCAAGTTTTTGGCTGAGGTGTACCGCTACTTTGACTACCAGAATATGAATTCCCAGACCTCTGGCTATCATGACAAACATTACATAAATATTAGAAAATGACAAAAAAAAATCAGCTTTTTTCCATTTAAAGCATTTTTATGGGCCCGATCGATCCGAGAGGCGAAACTTAAGGTTTTTTAGCGAGCCTCCATCCGGCCTCCCAATTTGAGCTCGCTGCGACCACGCGTTCTGGTACTTTACTCCTGTCAGGTACCAAATTTTTCCCCGTTGTTTCCGAGCACTAAACACAAGCACCCTCCCTTATAGTACTAGTTCTAGCATCTCTTCGAAATGCGTATTTTAGTTTTAGTGCTTTTTTCAAATCCGGAGGGCGCCGCGAGTAACCAGAACACCAACGCGCCCTCCGACTCCCTCCCACACACAAACACACCCCAACACACACACCCAAACACACACCGCCAAACCCCCAAACAACAAAAAACACCCACAACAACACATCATCAACAACACCAACAACAAATCACACATTCCACCCAATCGCCACACTTTTAAAACCATCAACAAATGACCCACAACAACATAGCACACGCGCACAACAAATTTAGTACAGCCCGTACCTTACTTGTAACCAAACTTTATGTTTTACTTTTAAACACCACAGCCACTACTTAATTTACCAACAAACAACTCACACCTAACCATCAACCACCACTCAACCGGTAAAAAATTATTATTTCACCCTCTTCTTAAATGACACTCACACCAAACCTTTCTGATGGGAACCTCATTAATACTATCATAATCCAAAACATACCAATTATTATTAAACTCTCCTGAAATCATAACCTATCCTAATTTATCATGACCTCACATTCAAACCCAATCTATCAAATATTTCTGTCGAATTTTCAACACTCCCATCTTCCATCCCATATATCTTAGCATACATCATCATATTCTTACTGAATCACTCCACCAAACTTACACTACCCTACTCAATTCTTCATATTTTAAAACTCGACAGAATGTTGCAGAACTATTTCCTTAACGGAGACGAAATGATGATTAAATGCCTCTATCACACCTCTAATTCCCTATACAATCAATACTTGTTCATCTAAATGTTCAATATCAGTTTTCCCATACACGCCCCTCAAATAGTAAAAAGCATTTTCCAAAAACCCGTTCAATATCACTTAAGGGACAGACGTACGAAAATAGCACTACAATAGCACACGTAATAACCAAGTTTAATATGCTTCCAAGTTTATATCCACTTCCAAAAACCACACTAGCGTTTCACACTGAATTTCCGCATGAAAACTTCACTATAGAGCCCCAAATATTCACCAACTTAATGATATTTCAAATTACCATGAACAAACTTGTTCAAATCAACCAGAAAAACTCAATTCAAATTCATTTTCGTGAATAAATTGAATGAATGAGGGGTAAATGATAGAGTATTAAATTATCCATCTCCCATTACTCAAGAGATCCCATACAACCCGACTCTCCCCTATCCAAACCGATACGGAAACCCACAACACTAGAATAAAATTACCACGAAACAAATTTGCAAACAAAAGACGACATCCCACCGAAAATTAGGCCGCTTTTAATAGAGAAACATCGCTATTATACGCCTCATTTCGGACAATGATTGAGCAACACACGCGCAGTCGCGCGTTCAACTTTGAGACTAGAGTATTTTGGTGGTGACTTATGGGCCGCTCTGCGGGGCGATGCCCTACGCAGAGCGGCACAGCTATGGTCTTGATGCATATCAAAACCGAGGAGTCCTTTACTTACTCCGGATCACTCAAAAACTCTACAAAATGCCCATTAATGTGCAATTTCTGCCATTTTGGGCGGATTTATCCCGTAGACTTTTTCCATAAACTTAAACTTCTCCTTCTGCATGAAACTGAAATACATTTGTGCATGAATTCCCACATTTTTGTGATTTTTCATCGAAAATAACATTTTACCATCCGTAGACTTTTGGCGAATGTTTCCTAAAATTTATGAAATGCGAACGTTTCCCACCTTGCAACCCTTCCATACTGTCCAAAAAAATTGTTCAAAACACTCTTCCCTGACGAGAAAAAAGCCAAAATATTTGCAAAATATCATTTCCAAATATATTAAAAAATATTCATTAACAAATTTTTCATCGACATAATTCATAAGACGCTCTCGATTCCGCTTCTTTTGAGCCTAAAATCGTCTCTCTGGCTTGTTTCTAAGTGCCATTTTTTTATCAATTTAATTAGGTATGGAATTTTCGAAAGTTTCTTCTTTTCCCCCAAATATCGATTGGACCATTTTCAAATTTCAACCATACAAACTTCTCATTGATAACTAGATTGTATCAAAATTTCAGACTTCTTACTTGAATGCCAACGAAAATATGGCTCATTGAAATTTCACTCCTCTCGCGACCGAGAGTTTATACATCAATTATCAATGAAAATTTGAAAATCATAATTTATGTCTAAGCCCTCTCATTCTCTTTGAATGAAATACCAAATAACGCCCACCAAAACCTCCAGAAACCATTTTCAAGGACAATTGAAATAACGCAGAAAACGTTTACATGAAGAATTCCCAGAAAAACAACTGCCAGTCGAATTTTACCCCAAACAGGGAATTTTTTTACCTGGAAAACGCTGGATGTTCGAACCTCTCCTCGGGCACTGAAACATGAATAATTTAGAACGCCCACCAAAATCAGCACAAAAATTTATGTTGGAATGAGTGATATCTCCATTTGAGCAGTAAATTTCTTCAAAGTAGAACATTTCACGAGCGCAAACCATTTGCAGAATTTCCATAAGTATACTTCAATCATTCACCATAATAGAACCCTCGACCAAGTCTGAGAGAGAATTTACAAATTTTCCAAATTATTATGAGTGATGACATTTTACTTTTCGTAAATAACACATATGAGACCTGCGAACCATATCTCTCGAAAATTCCAGACATCTCGGGGACACACATACGCACGCGCATTCACCATACAACGCCGATCCCTTAACCACTCTGCCACGGCGAGCAACAATCTTCTTACATTCCCATTCACAATAAAAATTGACATCTGAAAAATACTGGGAGAAAATTTTCAATTCAAACGAACCTCGAATTTCATTTCTCAATCGCCAAAATTGATAAGAGAAAAATTCACTCATTGTACGCTCGTTAGTAATCGACAAATCCACCACGATGCACTTTTTCTTCAATGAGAATATAGGCATGATCACTAAACACTCCTTTTCCAAGGAGCACATTCCATATCGAAATCGAATGTTTATTTTCTTCAACATGCATACAGTACGAATTACCGATTCCCAACGTAAAAATACGCTGATAAACTCACAACACTCATTTTGCCTAAATATCGAGTGATTCTGGAGCCTCATTTACCTCATTTATTGAGTATTAAACGTTTTGTATCGCCATTGTGAACATTCCGACTAATATCATTAGCTGGCAACTGCAAACATTCTTATTCTTCATGAACGACCGACGCGACTTTGTTCATTTCGAAAACAGCGAGGAAATGCGAGCGATTTTCAATGTCACTCACTCGTAATGAGTGACAGTCTCTTTAAATTCATGAATTTCGACTGCGTGCTGACACTTTAATTGCGAACAAGAGAAATTCTCACACCCAAAGATGGAAGCAAATGGCATCTATTCATCGCCCGAACGTCGACAAAATTCACAACTGGTAGTCAAATTACGTAAAAATGAGTTAAATTTACGTTATATATATATATAAATGACTCCCTGATGTTCTTACTCGTTAACACTGTGCTAAGAACGTGAGAAATTTCTTCGGAGAGATAGCCATTCAAAATTTTCGGTTTCAAAGTAACAACACTCTGACGTGACCGCCGCCAGCTCACACACTTTGCATCAGAACGGGCAGAAGCTGGACTTATAAAATTTCGACACAAAATTCAAATTCGGGTTTCCATCGTTGATGGAGGTAAAAAACACTGTGTATAGGTAAATCGTCAATTTCCAACACATTTCATCTCTATAAAATTTCTTGTGGAACGCCTCTAAAGTCCTCAAATAATTAAAAATTACCGCATCATCAAATGAGTGAAATATGAGCGACTAAAATTGAGCCTTTTTCGCTTGGCTCTCGAAACAAGAAATATTTCTAGCATTGCTAAAGACACTACCTTGCCCTCAAAAAATAGCTGCGTGCCCTCGAATGAGTGTAAAGTGAACAAAACTCAAATCACTCATACTTCATCAATAAACTCCCAGATCGAAATTGCTTAGAAAAAATTTCCATTGGTTTGCTCTTTCATACTAGTGCGAGTGGAAAAAAGGCAGAAAAAAGGATTTTTATGCCCTAAAATGGAGATCGCGACGACTCCGGGAAACATAAATCGAGCGATTCGGGCGAAATCGCCAAAAACGGCTATTTCGTAAACTACCGGGAATTTCGCTCTGAAATTTTCACTGAACACGTAAAATGATGCGACAAGCAAAACATGCTAAATGACTTTTTCTGTGCGGGCAATAGAATTTTTTTGAGAAGCGAAAAATCGAAAATCACTCATTTTTTGATGAGCTGCTGTGGCCAAACGGTGGCGTTTTGAGCGCTGCCAGTCCTGTGAGTCGTAGGTATTTTTGATGCCAACCTCTCATGAAATTTTGAGACGTTCAAGTGCGATGGATACGCCATGGAGAGCAGTCAAAAAATTCGACAGAAAAAACGCCTTTTTTTTAGGCATACTTTAAAGTCGAATAAAATAGAATCTATTCGACGAATTCTTTCGAGCCAAACTTTTTGAATGTACCAACATGTTTTCTGTGATGTATGGAAAAACCAGACCTCTTACTGTGAAACAGGAAAACTGAGACTGTTTGGCGCAGATGCCATTTTTTTCGAGGTCTTTTTTGAGAGGCATTTTCTCAAAAAATTGAGAACCCAGATTTTTTGTGATTTTTTTCTCGACAGATATTTGCAAACTATACATGATATCAAATTTCGAAAGCTTTTCCGCCGCTGGCCTGGCCAGAAAAAAATCGCAAAAATCGACACTTTTTTAGCATGCTTTTTTTGAGAGGCTCTAGCAAAAAATTTTTCTCTATACGAAAACACTCAAGTTTTTGGCTGAGGTGTACCGCTACTTTGACTACCAGAATATGAATTCCCAGACCTCTGGCTATCATGACAAACATTACATAAATATTAGAAAATGACAAAAAAAAATCAGCTTTTTTCCATTTAAAGCATTTTTATGGGCCCGATCGATCCGAGAGGCGAAACTTAAGGTTTTTTAGCGAGCCTCCATCCGGCCTCCCAATTTGAGCTCGCTGCGACCACGCGTTCTGGTACTTTACTCTTGTCAGGTACCAAATTTTTCCCCGTTGTTTCCGAGCACTAAACACAAGCACCCTCCCTTATAGTACTAGTTCTAGCATCTCTTCGAAATGCGTATTTTAGTTTTAGTGCTTTTTTCAAATCCGGAGGGCGCCGCGAGTAACCAGAACACCAACGCGCCCTCCGACTCCCTCCCACACACAAACACACCCCAACACACACACCCAAACACACACCGCCAAACCCCCAAACAACAAAAAACACCCACAACAACACATCATCAACAACACCAACAACAAATCACACATTCCACCCAATCGCCACACTTTTAAAACCATCAACAAATGACCCACAACAACATAGCACACGCGCACAACAAATTTAGTACAGCCCGTACCTTACTTGTAACCAAACTTTATGTTTTACTTTTAAACACCACAGCCACTACTTAATTTACCAACAAACAACTCACACCTAACCATCAACCACCACTCAACCGGTAAAAAATTATTATTTCACCCTCTTCTTAAATGACACTCACACCAAACCTTTCTGATGGGAACCTCATTAATACTATCATAATCCAAAACATACCAATTATTATTAAACTCTCCTGAAATCATAACCTATCCTAATTTATCATGACCTCACATTCAAACCCAATCTATCAAATATTTCTGTCGAATTTTCAACACTCCCATCTTCCATCCCATATATCTTAGCATACATCATCATATTCTTACTGAATCACTCCACCAAACTTACACTACCCTACTCAATTCTTCATATTTTAAAACTCGACAGAATGTTGCAGAACTATTTCCTTAACGGAGACGAAATGATGATTAAATGCCTCTATCACACCTCTAATTCCCTATACAATCAATACTTGTTCATCTAAATGTTCAATATCAGTTTTCCCATACACGCCCCTCAAATAGTAAAAAGCATTTTCCAAAAACCCGTTCAATATCACTTAAGGGACAGACGTACGAAAATAGCACTACAATAGCACACGTAATAACCAAGTTTAATATGCTTCCAAGTTTATATCCACTTCCAAAAACCACACTAGCGTTTCACACTGAATTTCCGCATGAAAACTTCACTATAGAGCCCCAAATATTCACCAACTTAATGATATTTCAAATTACCATGAACAAACTTGTTCAAATCAACCAGAAAAACTCAATTCAAATTCATTTTCGTGAATAAATTGAATGAATGAGGGGTAAATGATAGAGTATTAAATTATCCATCTCCCATTACTCAAGAGATCCCATACAACCCGACTCTCCCCTATCCAAACCGATACGGAAACCCACAACACTAGAATAAAATTACCACGAAACAAATTTGCAAACAAAAGACGACATCCCACCGAAAATTAGGCCGCTTTTAATAGAGAAACATCGCTATTATACGCCTCATTTCGGACAATGATTGAGCAACACACGCGCAGTCGCGCGTTCAACTTTGAGACTAGAGTATTTTGGTGGTGACTTATGGGCCGCTCTGCGGGGCGATGCCCTACGCAGAGCGGCACAGCTATGGTCTTGATGCATATCAAAACCGAGGAGTCCTTTACTTACTCCGGATCACTCAAAAACTCTACAAAATGCCCATTAATGTGCAATTTCTGCCATTTTGGGCGGATTTATCCCGTAGACTTTTTCCATAAACTTAAACTTCTCCTTCTGCATGAAACTGAAATACATTTGTGCATGAATTCCCACATTTTTGTGATTTTTCATCGAAAATAACATTTTACCATCCGTAGACTTTTGGCGAATGTTTCCTAAAATTTATGAAATGCGAACGTTTCCCACCTTGCAACCCTTCCATACTGTCCAAAAAAATTGTTCAAAACACTCTTCCCTGACGAGAAAAAAGCCAAAATATTTGCAAAATATCATTTCCAAATATATTAAAAAATATTCATTAACAAATTTTTCATCGACATAATTCATAAGACGCTCTCGATTCCGCTTCTTTTGAGCCTAAAATCGTCTCTCTGGCTTGTTTCTAAGTGCCATTTTTTTATCAATTTAATTAGGTATGGAATTTTCGAAAGTTTCTTCTTTTCCCCCAAATATCGATTGGACCATTTTCAAATTTCAACCATACAAACTTCTCATTGATAACTAGATTGTATCAAAATTTCAGACTTCTTACTTGAATGCCAACGAAAATATGGCTCATTGAAATTTCACTCCTCTCGCGACCGAGAGTTTATACATCAATTATCAATGAAAATTTGAAAATCATAATTTATGTCTAAGCCCTCTCATTCTCTTTGAATGAAATACCAAATAACGCCCACCAAAACCTCCAGAAACCATTTTCAAGGACAATTGAAATAACGCAGAAAACGTTTACATGAAGAATTCCCAGAAAAACAACTGCCAGTCGAATTTTACCCCAAACAGGGAATTTTTTACCTGGAAAACGCTGGATGTTCGAACCTCTCCTCGGGCACTGAAACATGAATAATTTAGAACGCCCACCAAAATCAGCACAAAAATTTATGTTGGAATGAGTGATATCTCCATTTGAGCAGTAAATTTCTTCAAAGTAGAACATTTCACGAGCGCAAACCATTTGCAGAATTTCCATAAGTATACTTCAATCATTCACCATAATAGAACCCTCGACCAAGTCTGAGAGAGAATTTACAAATTTTCCAAATTATTATGAGTGATGACATTTTACTTTTCGTAAATAACACATATGAGACCTGCGAACCATATCTCTCGAAAATTCCAGACATCTCGGGGACACACATACGCACGCGCATTCACCATACAACGCCGATCCCTTAACCACTCTGCCACGGCGAGCAACAATCTTCTTACATTCCCATTCACAATAAAAATTGACATCTGAAAAATACTGGGAGAAAATTTTCAATTCAAACGAACCTCGAATTTCATTTCTCAATCGCCAAAATTGATAAGAGAAAAATTCACTCATTGTACGCTCGTTAGTAATCGACAAATCCACCACGATGCACTTTTTCTTCAATGAGAATATAGGCATGATCACTAAACACTCCTTTTCCAAGGAGCACATTCCATATCGAAATCGAATGTTTATTTTCTTCAACATGCATACAGTACGAATTACCGATTCCCAACGTAAAAATACGCTGATAAACTCACAACACTCATTTTGCCTAAATATCGAGTGATTCTGGAGCCTCATTTACCTCATTTATTGAGTATTAAACGTTTTGTATCGCCATTGTGAACATTCCGACTAATATCATTAGCTGGCAACTGCAAACATTCTTATTCTTCATGAACGACCGACGCGACTTTGTTCATTTCGAAAACAGCGAGGAAATGCGAGCGATTTTCAATGTCACTCACTCGTAATGAGTGACAGTCTCTTTAAATTCATGAATTTCGACTGCGTGCTGACACTTTAATTGCGAACAAGAGAAATTCTCACACCCAAAGATGGAAGCAAATGGCATCTATTCATCGCCCGAACGTCGACAAAATTCACAACTGGTAGTCAAATTACGTAAAAATGAGTTAAATTTACGTTATATATATATATAAATGACTCCCTGATGTTCTTACTCGTTAACACTGTGCTAAGAACGTGAGAAATTTCTTCGGAGAGATAGCCATTCAAAATTTTCGGTTTCAAAGTAACAACACTCTGACGTGACCGCCGCCAGCTCACACACTTTGCATCAGAACGGGCAGAAGCTGGACTTATAAAATTTCGACACAAAATTCAAATTCGGGTTTCCATCGTTGATGGAGGTAAAAAACACTGTGTATAGGTAAATCGTCAATTTCCAACACATTTCATCTCTATAAAATTTCTTGTGGAACGCCTCTAAAGTCCTCAAATAATTAAAAATTACCGCATCATCAAATGAGTGAAATATGAGCGACTAAAATTGAGCCTTTTTCGCTTGGCTCTCGAAACAAGAAATATTTCTAGCATTGCTAAAGACACTACCTTGCCCTCAAAAAATAGCTGCGTGCCCTCGAATGAGTGTAAAGTGAACAAAACTCAAATCACTCATACTTCATCAATAAACTCCCAGATCGAAATTGCTTAGAAAAAATTTCCATTGGTTTGCTCTTTCATACTAGTGCGAGTGGAAAAAAGGCAGAAAAAAGGATTTTTATGCCCTAAAATGGAGATCGCGACGACTCCGGGAAACATAAATCGAGCGATTCGGGCGAAATCGCCAAAAACGGCTATTTCGTAAACTACCGGGAATTTCGCTCTGAAATTTTCACTGAACACGTAAAATGATGCGACAAGCAAAACATGCTAAATGACTTTTTCTGTGCGGGCAATAGAATTTTTTTGAGAAGCGAAAAATCGAAAATCACTCATTTTTTGATGAGCTGCTGTGGCCAAACGGTGGCGTTTTGAGCGCTGCCAGTCCTGTGAGTCGTAGGTATTTTTGATGCCAACCTCTCATGAAATTTTGAGACGTTCAAGTGCGATGGATACGCCATGGAGAGCAGTCAAAAAATTCGACAGAAAAAACGCCTTTTTTTTAGGCATACTTTAAAGTCGAATAAAATAGAATCTATTCGACGAATTCTTTCGAGCCAAACTTTTTGAATGTACCAACATGTTTTCTGTGATGTATGGAAAAACCAGACCTCTTACTGTGAAACAGGAAAACTGAGACTGTTTGGCGCAGATGCCATTTTTTTCGAGGTCTTTTTTGAGAGGCATTTTCTCAAAAAATTGAGAACCCAGATTTTTTGTGATTTTTTTCTCGACAGATATTTGCAAACTATACATGATATCAAATTTCGAAAGCTTTTCCGCCGCTGGCCTGGCCAGAAAAAAATCGCAAAAATCGACACTTTTTTAGCATGCTTTTTTTGAGAGGCTCTAGCAAAAAATTTTTCTCTATACGAAAACACTCAAGTTTTTGGCTGAGGTGTACCGCTACTTTGACTACCAGAATATGAATTCCCAGACCTCTGGCTATCATGACAAACATTACATAAATATTAGAAAATGACAAAAAAAAATCAGCTTTTTTCCATTTAAAGCATTTTTATGGGCCCGATCGATCCGAGAGGCGAAACTTAAGGTTTTTTAGCGAGCCTCCATCCGGCCTCCCAATTTGAGCTCGCTGCGACCACGCGTTCTGGTACTTTACTCTTGTCAGGTACCAAATTTTTCCCCGTTGTTTCCGAGCACTAAACACAAGCACCCTCCCTTATAGTACTAGTTCTAGCATCTCTTCGAAATGCGTATTTTAGTTTTAGTGCTTTTTTCAAATCCGGAGGGCGCCGCGAGTAACCAGCACACCATAGCGCCCTCCGACTCCCCCCCACAACACAACACACACCCACACACACACACCCAAACACACCCCCCGAAACCCCCAAACAACAAAAAACACCCACAACAACACATCATCAACAACACCAACAACAAACCACCCATACCACTCACCCTCCTCACACTTATAAAACCATCAACAAATAGCCCACAACGACATACCACACGCGCAAAACAAATTTAGTACAGCCCATGCATTACTTGTCTCCAAACTTATATGTTTTACTATTAAACACCCCGGCACTACTTTATTTACCAACAAACAACTCACACCTAACCATCAACCATCACTCAACAGGTATAAAATACTTATACTAACTCCTCTAGTATGACAATAATCCCTAAACCTATCGATTACAATTAAACACACACAAAACGAGTAGTCATAACCCATATGATCCTTATTTATCATGACTTTACCTTCAAACCCAATCTATCGTATATTACCTTTGAATTTGCAGCCCCCTCATACTTAATCCCATCTATCTCAACATACATCCCCTTATTCTTACTAAATCACTTCACCGAACCTATACACTACCCGACTCAATTCCTTATATTTCAGAGCTCGACAGAATGTGCAATAACAATTTCCTTAACGGAGACGTAAATATGAAAAAATTCCGCTATCACACCTCCAATTACCCTCAGGTTAAACAGGGGAAAAATTACACCCAATACAAACAATACTCGTTTATTTAAATGTTAAACACAATTTTGTTCGATATAAGTTTTCCCATATACGACCCTCAAACAATAAAAAGCATTTACCAAAAAACACTCAATATCACTTTAGCGCCAGACGTACGAAAATAGCACTCCATTAGCACACGAGAATTACAGAGTTTCATATGCCTACAAGTTTAAACCCACTTTCACAAACCACACTAGCGTTTCATACTGAATATCCGCATGAAAACATTACTATAGAGCCCCAAATATTCACCAACTTAATGATAGCTAAAATTACCATGAACACACTCTTTCAAATCAACCCGAAACACTCAATTCAAACTCATTTTCGTGAATAAATGGAATGAATGAAGGGTAAATGGTAGTGTATTAGATTATCCATCTTCCTTTACTCAAGAGATCCCATACAATCCCATCCTCCTTCAAACTAAACCACTACAGAAACCCACAGCATTTAAATAAAATAATCACAAAATAAATTTGCAAAACAAAGGCCACTTCCAACTGAAAATTAGCCCGCTTTCAATAGAGAAACATCGCTATTATACGCCTCAATTGGAAAATGATTATGCAACACACGCGCTGTCGCGCGTTCAAGTTTAATGCTAAAATATTTTGGTGGTGATTTAGGGGCCGCTCTGCGAGGGCGATGCCCTACGCAGAGCGGCACAGCCATGGTCTTGATACCTATCAAAACCGAGAAGCCCTTTACTTACTCCGGATCACTCAAAAACTCTACAAAATGACCATTAATGTGCAATTTCTGCCATTTTGTGCGGATTTATACCGTAGACTTTTATCACACCCTTAAACATCTCCCTCTGCATGAAACTGAAACACATTTGTGCATGAATTCCCACATTTTTGTGATTTTTCATCGAAAATAACATTTTACCATCCGTAGACTTTTGGCGAATGTTTCCTAAAATTTATGAAATGCGTAGGGTTCTCACCTTGCAACCCTTCCATACTGTCCAAAAAAAATGTTCAGAACACACTTCCCTGACGAGAAAACAGCCAAAATATTTGCAAAATATCATTTCCAAATATATTAAAAAATATTCATTAAAAATTTTTTCATCGACATAATTCATAAGACGCTCTGGATTCCGCTTCTTTTGAGCCTAAAATCGTCTCTCTGGCTTGTTTCTAAGTGCCATTTTTTTATCAATTTAATTAGGTATGGAATTTTCGAAGGTTTCTTCTTTTTCCCCAAATATCGATCGGACCATTTTCAAATTTTAACCATACAAACTTCTCATCGATTTCTAGATCGTATCAAAATTTCAGACGTCTAACTTCAATGCCAACGAAAATATGGCTCATTGAAATTTCACACCTCTCGCGACCGAGTATTTATAGATCAATCATCAATGAAAATTTCAAAATCATAATTTATGTCATGAAACCCCCTCATTCTCTTCGAATGAAATACCAAATAACGGCCACCAAAACCTCCAGAAGCCATTTTCAAGGACAATTGAAATACCACAGAAAACGTTTACATGAAGAATTACCAGAAAAACAACTGCCAGTCAAATTTTACCCCAAACAGTGAATTTTCTACCTGGAAAATGCTCGAAGTTCGAACCTCTCGTCGGGCACTGAAACATGAATAATTTAGAACGCCCACCAAAATCAGGACAAACATTTACGTTCGGATGAGTGATTTCTCCATTTGAGCGATACATTTCTTCAAAGTCGAACATTTCACGACCGCAAACCATTTCACACGATTTCCATGAGTATACTTCAATCATTCACCAAAATAGAACCCTCAACCAAGTCTGAGAGAGAATTTACAAATTATTCCAAATAAATATGAGTGATGACATTTTACTTTTCGTAAATAACACATATGAGACCTGCGAACCATATCTCTCGAAAATTCCAGACATCTCGGGGACACACATACGCACGCGCATTCACCATACAACGCCGACCCCTTAACCACTGTGCCACGGCGAGCAACAATCTTCTTACATTCCCATTCACAATAAAAATTGACCTCTGAAAAATACTGAGAGAAAATTTTCATTTCAAATGAACCTCCAATTTCATTTTTCAATCGCCAAAATTGATGAGAGAAAAATTCACTCATCGTACGCTCTTTAGTAATCGACAAATCCACCATGTACACTCTTTTTTTCAATGAAAATATAGGCATGATCACTAAACACTTCTTTTCCAAGGAGCACATTCCATACCGAAATCGAATGTTTATTTTCTTCAACATGCATACAGTACGAATTTCCAATTTCCAACGTAAAAATACGCCGGTAAACTCACAACACTAATTTTGCCTAAATATCGAGTGATTCTGGAGCCTCATTCATCTCATGTATCGAGTATTATAAGTTTTTTATACTCAGTGTGAGCATTTCAACTGAAATCAGTACCTGGCAACTGCAAACACTCGTATTCTTCACAAACGACCGACTCGACTCTGTTCATTTCGAAAACAGCGAAGAAATGCGAGCGATTTTCAATGTCACTCACTCGTAATGAGTGAGAGCCTCTTTCAATTCATGAAGTTCGATTGCGTGCTGACACTTTAATTGCGAACAAGAGAATTTCTCACACCCAAAGGTGGAAGCAAATGGCATCTATTCATCGCCCGAACGTCGACAAAATTCACAACTGATAGTCAAATTACGTAAAAATGAGTTAAATTTACGTTATATATATATATAAATGACTCCCTGATGTTCTTACTCGTTAACACTGTGCTAAGAACGTGAAAAATTTCCTCGGAAAGATAGCCATTCGAAAATTTCGGTTTCAAAGTAACAACACTCTGACGTGACCGCACTCAGCTCGCACACTTAGCATCAGAACGGGCAGAAGCTGGACTTGTAAAATTTCGACACAAAATTCAAATTCGAGTTTCCATCGTTGATGGAGGTGAAAAACACTACGTATAGGTAAATCGTCAATTTCCAACACATTTCATCTCTATAAAATTTCCTGTGGAACGCCTCTAAAGTCCTCAAATAATTAAAAATTACCGCATCATCAAATGAGTAAAATATGAGCGACTAAAATTTTGCTTTTTCCGCTTGACTCTCTAAACAAGAAATATTTCTAGCAACTCTAGAGACACTACCTTGCCCTCAAAAAATAGCTGCGGGCCCTCGAATGAGTGTAAAGTGAACAAAACTCAAATCACTCATACTTCATCAATAAACTCCCAGATCGAAATTGCTTAGAAAAAATTTCCATTGGTTTGTTCTTTCAAACTAGTTCGAGTGGAAAAAATGCAAAAAAAAAGATTTTCATGCCCTATACTGGAGATCACGACGACTCCGGGAAACATAAATCGAGCGATTCGGGCGAAATCGCCAAAAACGGCTATTTCGTAAACTACCGGGAATTTCGCTCTGAAATTTTCACTGAACACGTAAAATGATGCGACAAGCAAAACATGCTAAATGACTTTTTCTGTGCGGGCAATAGAATTTTTTTGAGAAGCGAAAAATCGAAAATCACTCATTTTTTGATGAGCTGCTGTGGCCAAACGGTGGCGTTTTGAGCGCTGCCAGTCCTGTGAGTCGTAGGTATTTTTGATGCCAACCTCTCATGAAATTTTGAGACGTTCAAGTGCGATGGATACGCCATGGAGAGCAGTCAAAAAATTCGACAGAAAAAACGCCTTTTTTTTAGGCATACTTTAAAGTCGAATAAAATAGAATCTATTCGACGAATTCTTTCGAGCCAAACTTTTTGAATGTACCAACATGTTTTCTGTGATGTATGGAAAAACCAGACCTCTTACTGTGAAACAGGAAAACTGAGACTGTTTGGCGCAGATGCCATTTTTTTCGAGGTCTTTTTTGAGAGGCATTTTCTCAAAAAATTGAGAACCCAGATTTTTTGTGATTTTTTTCTCGACAGATATTTGCAAACTATACATGATATCAAATTTCGAAAGCTTTTCCGCCGCTGGCCTGGCCAGAAAAAAATCGCAAAAATCGACACTTTTTTAGCATGCTTTTTTTGAGAGGCTCTAGCAAAAAATTTTTCTCTATACGAAAACACTCAAGTTTTTGGCTGAGGTGTACCGCTACTTTGACTACCAGAATATGAATTCCCAGACCTCTGGCTATCATGACAAACATTACATAAATATTAGAAAATGACAAAAAAAAATCAGCTTTTTTCCATTTAAAGCATTTTTATGGGCCCGATCGATCCGAGAGGCGAAACTTAAGGTTTTTTAGCGAGCCTCCATCCGGCCTCCCAATTTGAGCTCGCTGCGACCACGCGTTCTGGTACTTTACTCTTGTCAGGTACCAAATTTTTCCCCGTTGTTTCCGAGCACTAAACACAAGCACCCTCCCTTATAGTACTAGTTCTAGCATCTCTTCGAAATGCGTATTTTAGTTTTAGTGCTTTTTTCAAATCCGGAGGGCGCCGCGAGTAACCAGACAACTCGCCCCTCCTCCCTCCACACAAACACACACCCACACACACACACCCAAACACACACCGCCAAACCCCCAAACAACAAAAAACACCCACAACAACACATCATCAACACCACCAACAACAAATCACACATTCCACCCAATCGCCACACTTTTAAAACCATCAACAAATGACCCACAACAACATAGCACACGCGCACAACAAATTTAGTACAGCCCGTACCTTACTTGTAACCAAACTTTATGTTTTACTTTTAAACACCACAGCCACTACTTAATTTACCAACAAACAACTCACACCTAACCATCAACCACCACTCAACCGGTAAAAAATTATTATTTCACCCTCTTCTTAAATGACACTCACACCAAACCTTTCTGATGGGAACCTCATTAATACTATCATAATCCAAAACATACCAATTATTATTAAACTCTCCTGAAATCATAACCTATCCTAATTTATCATGACCTCACATTCAAACCCAATCTATCAAATATTTCTGTCGAATTTTCAACACTCCCATCTTCCATCCCATATATCTTAGCATACATCATCATATTCTTACTGAATCACTCCACCAAACTTACACTACCCTACTCAATTCTTCATATTTTAAAACTCGACAGAATGTTGCAGAACTATTTCCTTAACGGAGACGAAATGATGATTAAATGCCTCTATCACACCTCTAATTCCCTATACAATCAATACTTGTTCATCTAAATGTTCAATATCAGTTTTCCCATACACGCCCCTCAAATAGTAAAAAGCATTTTCCAAAAACCCGTTCAATATCACTTAAGGGACAGACGTACGAAAATAGCACTACAATAGCACACGTAATAACCAAGTTTAATATGCTTCCAAGTTTATATCCACTTCCAAAAACCACACTAGCGTTTCACACTGAATTTCCGCATGAAAACTTCACTATAGAGCCCCAAATATTCACCAACTTAATGATATTTCAAATTACCATGAACAAACTTGTTCAAATCAACCAGAAAAACTCAATTCAAATTCATTTTCGTGAATAAATTGAATGAATGAGGGGTAAATGATAGAGTATTAAATTATCCATCTCCCATTACTCAAGAGATCCCATACAACCCGACTCTCCCCTATCCAAACCGATACGGAAACCCACAACACTAGAATAAAATTACCACGAAACAAATTTGCAAACAAAAGACGACATCCCACCGAAAATTAGGCCGCTTTTAATAGAGAAACATCGCTATTATACGCCTCATTTCGGACAATGATTGAGCAACACACGCGCAGTCGCGCGTTCAACTTTGAGACTAGAGTATTTTGGTGGTGACTTATGGGCCGCTCTGCGGGGCGATGCCCTACGCAGAGCGGCACAGCTATGGTCTTGATGCATATCAAAACCGAGGAGTCCTTTACTTACTCCGGATCACTCAAAAACTCTACAAAATGCCCATTAATGTGCAATTTCTGCCATTTTGGGCGGATTTATCCCGTAGACTTTTTCCATAAACTTAAACTTCTCCTTCTGCATGAAACTGAAATACATTTGTGCATGAATTCCCACATTTTTGTGATTTTTCATCGAAAATAACATTTTACCATCCGTAGACTTTTGGCGAATGTTTCCTAAAATTTATGAAATGCGAACGTTTCCCACCTTGCAACCCTTCCATACTGTCCAAAAAAATTGTTCAAAACACTCTTCCCTGACGAGAAAAAAGCCAAAATATTTGCAAAATATCATTTCCAAATATATTAAAAAATATTCATTAACAAATTTTTCATCGACATAATTCATAAGACGCTCTCGATTCCGCTTCTTTTGAGCCTAAAATCGTCTCTCTGGCTTGTTTCCAAGTGCCATTTTTTTATCAATTTAATTAGGTATGGAATTTTCGAAAGTTTCTTCTTTTCCCCCAAATATCGATTGGACCATTTTCAAATTTCAACCATACAAACTTCTCATTGATAACTAGATTGTATCAAAATTTCAGACTTCTTACTTGAATGCCAACGAAAATATGGCTCATTGAAATTTCACTCCTCTCGCGACCGAGAGTTTATACATCAATTATCAATGAAAATTTGAAAATCATAATTTATGTCTAAGCCCTCTCATTCTCTTTGAATGAAATACCAAATAACGCCCACCAAAACCTCCAGAAACCATTTTCAAGGACAATTGAAATAACGCAGAAAACGTTTACATGAAGAATTCCCAGAAAAACAACTGCCAGTCGAATTTTACCCCAAACAGGGAATTTTTTACCTGGAAAACGCTGGATGTTCGAACCTCTCCTCGGGCACTGAAACATGAATAATTTAGAACGCCCACCAAAATCAGCACAAAAATTTATGTTGGAATGAGTGATATCTCCATTTGAGCAGTAAATTTCTTCAAAGTAGAACATTTCACGAGCGCAAACCATTTGCAGAATTTCCATAAGTATACTTCAATCATTCACCATAATAGAACCCTCGACCAAGTCTGAGAGAGAATTTACAAATTTTCCAAATTATTATGAGTGATGACATTTTACTTTTCGTAAATAACACATATGAGACCTGCGAACCATATCTCTCGAAAATTCCAGACATCTCGGGGACACACATACGCACGCGCATTCACCATACAACGCCGATCCCTTAACCACTCTGCCACGGCGAGCAACAATCTTCTTACATTCCCATTCACAATAAAAATTGACCTCTGAAAAATACTGGGAGAAAATTTTCAATTCAAACGAACCTCGAATTTCATTTCTCAATCGCCAAAATTGATAAGAGAAAAATTCACTCATTGTACGCTCGTTAGTAATCGACAAATCCACCACGATGCACTTTTTCTTCAATGAGAATATAGGCATGATCACTAAACACTCCTTTTCCAAGGAGCACATTCCATATCGAAATCGAATGTTTATTTTCTTCAACATGCATACAGTACGAATTACCGATTCCCAACGTAAAAATACGCTGATAAACTCACAACACTCATTTTGCCTAAATATCGAGTGATTCTGGAGCCTCATTTACCTCATTTATTGAGTATTAAACGTTTTGTATCGCCATTGTGAACATTCCGACTAATATCATTAGCTGGCAACTGCAAACATTCTTATTCTTCATGAACGACCGACGCGACTTTGTTCATTTCGAAAACAGCGAGGAAATGCGAGCGATTTTCAATGTCACTCACTCGTAATGAGTGACAGTCTCTTTAAATTCATGAATTTCGACTGCGTGCTGACACTTTAATTGCGAACAAGAGAAATTCTCACACCCAAAGATGGAAGCAAATGGCATCTATTCATCGCCCGAACGTCGACAAAATTCACAACTGGTAGTCAAATAACGTAAAAATGAGTTAAATTTACGTTATATATATATATAAATGACTCCCTGATGTTCTTACTCGTTAACACTGTGCTAAGAACGTGAGAAATTTCTTCGGAGAGATAGCCATTCAAAATTTTCGGTTTCAAAGTAACAACACTCTGACGTGACCGCCGCCAGCTCACACACTTTGCATCAGAACGGGCAGAAGCTGGACTTATAAAATTTCGACACAAAATTCAAATTCGGGTTTCCATCGTTGATGGAGGTAAAAAACACTGTGTATAGGTAAATCGTCAATTTCCAACACATTTCATCTCTATAAAATTTCTTGTGGAACGCCTCTAAAGTCCTCAAATAATTAAAAATTACCGCATCATCAAATGAGTGAAATATGAGCGACTAAAATTGAGCCTTTTTCGCTTGGCTCTCGAAACAAGAAATATTTCTAGCATTGCTAAAGACACTACCTTGCCCTCAAAAAATAGCTGCGTGCCCTCGAATGAGTGTAAAGTGAACAAAACTCAAATCACTCATACTTCATCAATAAACTCCCAGATCGAAATTGCTTAGAAAAAATTTCCATTGGTTTGCTCTTTCATACTAGTGCGAGTGGAAAAAAGGCAGAAAAAAGGATTTTTATGCCCTAAAATGGAGATCGCGACGACTCCGGGAAACATAAATCGAGCGATTCGGGCGAAATCGCCAAAAACGGCTATTTCGTAAACTACCGGGAATTTCGCTCTGAAATTTTCACTGAACACGTAAAATGATGCGACAAGCAAAACATGCTAAATGACTTTTTCTGTGCGGGCAATAGAATTTTTTTGAGAAGCGAAAAATCGAAAATCACTCATTTTTTGATGAGCTGCTGTGGCCAAACGGTGGCGTTTTGAGCGCTGCCAGTCCTGTGAGTCGTAGGTATTTTTGATGCCAACCTCTCATGAAATTTTGAGACGTTCAAGTGCGATGGATACGCCATGGAGAGCAGTCAAAAAATTCGACAGAAAAAACGCCTTTTTTTTAGGCATACTTTAAAGTCGAATAAAATAGAATCTATTCGACGAATTCTTTCGAGCCAAACTTTTTGAATGTACCAACATGTTTTCTGTGATGTATGGAAAAACCAGACCTCTTACTGTGAAACAGGAAAACTGAGACTGTTTGGCGCAGATGCCATTTTTTTCGAGGTCTTTTTTGAGAGGCATTTTCTCAAAAAATTGAGAACCCAGATTTTTTGTGATTTTTTTCTCGACAGATATTTGCAAACTATACATGATATCAAATTTCGAAAGCTTTTCCGCCGCTGGCCTGGCCAGAAAAAAATCGCAAAAATCGACACTTTTTTAGCATGCTTTTTTTGAGAGGCTCTAGCAAAAAATTTTTCTCTATACGAAAACACTCAAGTTTTCGGCTGAGGTGTACCGCTACTTTGACTACCAGAATATGAATTCCCAGACCTCTGGCTATCATGACAAACATTACATAAATATTAGAAAATGACAAAAAAAAATCAGCTTTTTTCCATTTAAAGCATTTTTATGGGCCCGATCGATCCGAGAGGCGAAACTTAAGGTTTTTTAGCGAGCCTCCATCCGGCCTCCCAATTTGAGCTCGCTGCGACCACGCGTTCTGGTACTTTACTCTTGTCAGGTACCAAATTTTTCCCCGTTGTTTCCGAGCACTAAACACAAGCACCCTCCCTTATAGTACTAGTTCTAGCATCTCTTCGAAATGCGTATTTTAGTTTTAGTGCTTTTTTCAAATCCGGAGGGCGCCGCGAGTAACCAGACAACACGCGCCCTCCGACTCCCACCCACACAAACAACACACACACACACACACACCAAAACACACACCGCCAAACCCCCAAACAACAAAAAACACCCACAACAACACATCATCAACAACACCAACAACAAACCACCCATACCACTCACACTCCTCACACTTATAAAACCATCAACAAATAGCCCACAACGACATACCACACGCGCAAAACAAATTTAGTACAGCCCGTACCTTTCTTGTAACCAAACTTTTATGTTTTACTTTTAAACACCCCGGCACTACTTTATTTACCAACAAACAACTCACACCTAATTCAACCATCACTCAACAGGTCAAAAATAATTATACTAATTCTTTTAGTATAACAATAATCCCTAAACCTAGCGATTACCATTAAACACACATAAAACGTGTTGTCATAACCTATATGATCCTTATTTATCATGACTTCATCCCATCTTAACATACATCCCCTTATTCTTACTAAATCACTCCACCAAACCTACACTACCCTACTCAATTCCTTATATGTTGAAGCTCGACAGAAAGTTGAATAACAATTTCCTTAAGAAACACGTAAAGATGATAAAATTCCTCTATCACACCTCCAATTAGTGTTAATCAGGTTAAAAAACACACCCAAATCAATCAACACTTGTTCATTTAAATGTTCAACACAATGATGTTCGATATAAGTTTTCCCATATACGCCCCTCAAACAATAAAAAGCATTCACCAAAAAACGTTCAATATCACTCTAGGGCCAGACGTACGAAAATAGCACTCCAATACCACACACATGAAAACCAAGTTTTATATGCTTACAACTTTATACCCACTTCCAAAAACCACAGTAGCGTTTCACACTGAATATCCGAATGAAAACTTTACTATAGAACCCCAAATATTCACCAACTTGATGATCATTCAAATTACCATGAACACACTCTTTCAAATCAACCCGAAAAACTCTATTCTAATTCATTTTCGTGAAGAAATGCAATGAATGAGGGGTAAATGATAGAGTATCAGATTATCGATCTTCCATTACTCGAGAGATCCCATACAATCCGATCCTCCTCCAATCTAAACCACTACAGAAACCCACAACATTTGAATAAAATAATCACGAAATTAATTTGCAAACAAAAGACCACATCCAACTGAAAATTAGCCCGCTTTTAATAGAGAAACATCGCTATTAAAAGCCTCAAATGGAAAGTGATTATGCAACACACGCGCTGTCGCGCGTTCAAGTTTATTACTAAAATATTTTGGTGGTGACTTAGGGGCCGCTCTGCGGGGCTACGCCCTACGCAGAGCGGCACAGCCATGGTCTTGATGCCTATCAAACCGAGGGGCCCTTTACTTACTCCGGATCACTCAAAAACTCTACAAAATGCCCATTAATGTGCAATTTCTGCCATTTTGGGCGGATTTACCCCGTAGACTTTTTTCATAAACTTAAACATCTCCCTCTGCATGAAACTGAAATACATTTGTGCATGAATTCCCACATTTTTGTTATTTTTCATCGAAAAGAACATTTTACCATCCGTAGACTTTTGGCGAATGTTTCCTAAAATTTATGAAATGCGAACGTTTCCCACCTTGCAAACCTTCCATACTGTCCAAAAAAATTGTTCAAAACACTCTTCCCTGACGAGAAAACAGGCAAAATTTTTGCAAAATATCATTTCCAAATATATCAAAAGATATTCATTAAAAAATTTTTCATCGACATAATTCATAAGACGCTCTGGATTCCGCTTCTTCTGAGCCTAAAATCGTCTCTCTGGCTTGTTTCTAAGTGCCATTTTTTTATCAATTTAATTAGGTATGGAATTTTCGAAGGTTTCTTCTTTTTCCCCAAATATCGATTGGACCATTTTCAAATCTGAACCATACAAACTTCTTATTGATATCTAGATTGTATCAAAATTTCAGACGTCTTACTTGAATGCCAACGAAAATATGGCTCATTCAAATTTCACTCCTCTCGCGACCGACAGTTTATAGGTCAATTATCAATGAAAATTTAAAAATCATAATTTATGTGATGTATCCCCCCTCATTCTCTTCGAATGAAATACCAAATAACGCCCACCAAAACCTCCAGAAGACATCTTCAAGGACAACTGAATTACCACCGAAAACGTTTACATGAAGAATTCCCAGAAAAACAACTGCCAGTCAAATTTTACCCCAAACTGTGAATTTTTTACCTGGAAAATGCTCGAAGTTCGAACCTCTCGTCGGGCACTGACACATGAATCATTTAGAACGTCTACCAAAATCAGGACAAACATTTACGTTCGAATGAGTGATTTCTCCATTTGAGCGGTACATTTCTTCAAAGCAAAACATTTCACGAGCGCAAACCATTTGCAGAATTTCCATAAGTATACTTCAATCATTCACCAAAATAGAACCCTCGACCAAGTCTGAGAGAGAATTTACAAATTATTCCAAATTATTATGAGTGATGACATTTTACTTTTCGTAAATAACACATATGAGACCTGCGAACCATATCTCTCGAAAATTCCAGACATCTCGGGGACACACATACGCACGCGCATTCACCATACAACGCCGATCCCTTAACCACTCTGCCACGGCGAGCAACAATCTTCTTACATTCCCATTCACAATAAAAATTGACCTCTGAAAAATACTGAGAGAAAATTTTCAATTCAAACGAACCTCGAATTTCATTTTTCAATCGCCAAAATTGATAAGAGAAAAATTCACTCATTGTACGCTCGTTAGTAATCGACGAATCCACCACGATGCACTTTTTCTTCAATGAGAATATAGGCATGATCACTAAACACTCCTTTTCCAAGGAGCACATTCCATATCGAAATCGAATGTTTATTTTCTTCAACATGCATACAGTACGAATTACCGATTCCCAACGTAAAACTACGCTGATAAACTCATAACACTCATTTTGCCTAAATATCGAGTGATTCTGGAGCCTCATTAATCTCATTTATCGAGTATTATATGGTTTGTATCGTCTCTGTGACCATTTCAACAAAATCAGTACCTGGCAACTGCAAACACTCGTATTCTTCATCAAAGACCGACTCGACTCTGTTCATTTCGAAAACAGCGAGGAAATGCGAGCGATTTTCAATATCACTCACTCGTAATGAGTGAGAGCCTCTTTCAATTCATGAATTTCGATTACGTGCTGACACTTTAATTGCGCACAAGAGAAATTCTCACACCCAAAGATGGAAACAAATGGCATCTATTCATCGCCCGAACGTCGACAAAATTCACAACTGATAGTCATATTACGTAAAAATGAGTTAAATTTACGTTATATATATACACAAATGACTCCCTGATGTTCTTACTCGTTAACACTGTGCTAAAAACGTGAGAAATTTCTTCGGAAAGATATCCATTCAAAAATTTCGGTTTCAAAGTAACAACACTCTGACGTGACCGCCGCCAGCTCACACACTTCGCATCAGAACGGGCAGAAGCTGGACTTGAAAAATTTCGACACAAAATTCAATTTCGAGTTCCCATCGTTGATGGAGGTGAAAAACATTACGTATAGGTAAATCGTCAATTTCCAACACATTTCATCTCTATAAAATTTCTTGTGGAACGCCTCTAAAGTCCTCAAATAATTAAAAATTACCGCATCATCAAATGAGTGAAATATGAGCGACTAAAATTGAAGCTTTTTCGCTTGACTCTCGGAACAAGAAATATTTCTAGCGACTCTAAAGACACTACCTTGCCCTCAAAAAATAGCCGCGGGCCCTCGAATGAGTGTAAAGTGAACAAAACTCAAATCACTCATACTCCATCAATAAGCTCTCAAATTGAAATTGCTTAGAAAAAAATTCCAATAGTTTGCGCTTTCACACTGTTTCGAGTTGAAAAAAACCAAAAAAAATAGTTTTTTATGCCCTATAATGCAAATCGCTATCACTCGGGGAAACATAAATCGAGCGATATGAGCAAAATCGCAAAAATTGGCTATTTCCTGAACTACTGGGAATTTCGCTCTGAAAATTTCACTGAACACGTAAAATGATGCGACAAACAAAACATCTTAAATGAATTTTTCTGTGCGGGCCACAGAAATTTTTTGAGCGGCGAAAAATCGAAAATCACGCATTTTTTGATGAGCTGCTGCGGCCAAACGGTGGCATTTTGAGAGCTCCCAATCCTGTGAGTCGCAGGTATTGTTGATGTGAAGCTCTCATAAAATTTTGAAACTTCCACGTGCAGTGGATAAGCCATTAGGAGCAATCAAAAAATCTGACCGAAAAAACGCTTCATTTTACACTCCACTTTGAAGTCGAAAAAAAAAAAATCTATCCGTCGAATTTTTCTGAGCCAAACTTTTTGAATGAACCAAAGTGTTTTCTGTGAGGTGTTGAAAAACCAGACCTCTCACTCTGAAACAGAAAAACTGAGACTGTTTGGCGCAAAACTCATTTTTTTTGAGGTCTTTTTTGAGAGGCATTTTCTCGCAAAATTATGCACCCAGATTTTTTGTGATTTTTTTCTAGAGAGATATTTGCAACCTCTACAAGATATCAAAATTCGAAAACTTTTCCGCCGCTGGCCTGGCCAGAAAAAAATCGCAAAAAATCGACCCTTTTTTGGCATGCTTTTTTTGGGAGGCTCTAGCAAAAAATTTTTCTCTATGCCAAACGTTTCAAGTTTTTGGCTGAGGTGTACCGCTACTCTAACTACCCAAAAATGAAATTCGCAGACCTCTAGGACTCATAGTTGAAAACTTTTAAATGTTTGAAAATGACCAAAAATAATCACTTTTTTTTCGATTAAAGCATTTTTATGGGCCCGATCGAGCCGAGAGGCGGTTCTTGGGGGTTTCCCCCGATCCCCGACCTGGCCCCGAAGTTTGAGCCCGCTACGACCCCGCGTTCTGGTACTTTACTCGTGTTTCCCCTCGGAGTAGCATATGACTGTTTTTCAATCCCACACAAGCACCTCCACAAAAGTCCCGATCTAAACCTTAACGCGGATTTTGATTCTGGTTTTTCTCACATTTTGGAGGTGCGCCGCAAGTAACCAGCACACCATAGCGCCCTCCGACTCCCCCCCACAACACAACACACACCCACACACACACACCCAAACACACCCCCCGAAACCCCCAAACAACAAAAAACACCCACAACAACACATCATCAACAACACCAACAACAAACCACCCATACCACTCACCCTCCTCACACTTATAAAACCATCAACAAATAGCCCACAACGACATACCACACGCGCAAAACAAATTTAGTACAGCCCATGCATTACTTGTCTCCAAACTTATATGTTTTACTATTAAACACCCCGGCACTACTTTATTTACCAACAAACAACTCACACCTAACCATCAACCATCACTCAACAGGTATAAAATACTTATACTAACTCCTCTAGTATGACAATAATCCCTAAACCTATCGATTACAATTAAACACACACAAAACGAGTAGTCATAACCCATATGATCCTTATTTATCATGACTTTACCTTCAAACCCAATCTATCGTATATTACCTTTGAATTTGCAGCCCCCTCATACTTAATCCCATCTATCTCAACATACATCCCCTTATTCTTACTAAATCACTTCACCGAACCTATACACTACCCGACTCAATTCCTTATATTTCAGAGCTCGACAGAATGTGCAATAACAATTTCCTTAACGGAGACGTAAATATGAAAAAATTCCGCTATCACACCTCCAATTACCCTCAGGTTAAACAGGGGAAAAATTACACCCAATACAAACAATACTCGTTTATTTAAATGTTAAACACAATTTTGTTCGATATAAGTTTTCCCATATACGACCCTCAAACAATAAAAAGCATTTACCAAAAAACACTCAATATCACTTTAGCGCCAGACGTACGAAAATAGCACTCCATTAGCACACGAGAATTACAGAGTTTCATATGCCTACAAGTTTAAACCCACTTTCACAAACCACACTAGCGTTTCATACTGAATATCCGCATGAAAACATTACTATAGAGCCCCAAATATTCACCAACTTAATGATAGCTAAAATTACCATGAACACACTCTTTCAAATCAACCCGAAACACTCAATTCAAACTCATTTTCGTGAATAAATGGAATGAATGAAGGGTAAATGGTAGTGTATTAGATTATCCATCTTCCTTTACTCAAGAGATCCCATACAATCCCATCCTCCTTCAAACTAAACCACTACAGAAACCCACAGCATTTAAATAAAATAATCACAAAATAAATTTGCAAAACAAAGGCCACTTCCAACTGAAAATTAGCCCGCTTTCAATAGAGAAACATCGCTATTATACGCCTCAATTGGAAAATGATTATGCAACACACGCGCTGTCGCGCGTTCAAGTTTAATGCTAAAATATTTTGGTGGTGATTTAGGGGCCGCTCTGCGAGGGCGATGCCCTACGCAGAGCGGCACAGCCATGGTCTTGATACCTATCAAAACCGAGAAGCCCTTTACTTACTCCGGATCACTCAAAAACTCTACAAAATGACCATTAATGTGCAATTTCTGCCATTTTGTGCGGATTTATACCGTAGACTTTTATCACACCCTTAAACATCTCCCTCTGCATGAAACTGAAACACATTTGTGCATGAATTCCCACATTTTTGTGATTTTTCATCGAAAATAACATTTTACCATCCGTAGACTTTTGGCGAATGTTTCCTAAAATTTATGAAATGCGTAGGGTTCTCACCTTGCAACCCTTCCATACTGTCCAAAAAAAATGTTCAGAACACACTTCCCTGACGAGAAAACAGCCAAAATATTTGCAAAATATCATTTCCAAATATATTAAAAAATATTCATTAAAAATTTTTTCATCGACATAATTCATAAGACGCTCTGGATTCCGCTTCTTTTGAGCCTAAAATCGTCTCTCTGGCTTGTTTCTAAGTGCCATTTTTTTATCAATTTAATTAGGTATGGAATTTTCGAAGGTTTCTTCTTTTTCCCCAAATATCGATCGGACCATTTTCAAATTTTAACCATACAAACTTCTCATCGATTTCTAGATCGTATCAAAATTTCAGACGTCTAACTTCAATGCCAACGAAAATATGGCTCATTGAAATTTCACACCTCTCGCGACCGAGTATTTATAGATCAATCATCAATGAAAATTTCAAAATCATAATTTATGTCATGAAACCCCCTCATTCTCTTCGAATGAAATACCAAATAACGGCCACCAAAACCTCCAGAAGCCATTTTCAAGGACAATTGAAATACCACAGAAAACGTTTACATGAAGAATTACCAGAAAAACAACTGCCAGTCAAATTTTACCCCAAACAGTGAATTTTCTACCTGGAAAATGCTCGAAGTTCGAACCTCTCGTCGGGCACTGAAACATGAATAATTTAGAACGCCCACCAAAATCAGGACAAACATTTACGTTCGGATGAGTGATTTCTCCATTTGAGCGATACATTTCTTCAAAGTCGAACATTTCACGACCGCAAACCATTTCACACGATTTCCATGAGTATACTTCAATCATTCACCAAAATAGAACCCTCAACCAAGTCTGAGAGAGAATTTACAAATTATTCCAAATAAATATGAGTGATGACATTTTACTTTTCGTAAATAACACATATGAGACCTGCGAACCATATCTCTCGAAAATTCCAGACATCTCGGGGACACACATACGCACGCGCATTCACCATACAACGCCGACCCCTTAACCACTGTGCCACGGCGAGCAACAATCTTCTTACATTCCCATTCACAATAAAAATTGACCTCTGAAAAATACTGAGAGAAAATTTTCATTTCAAATGAACCTCCAATTTCATTTTTCAATCGCCAAAATTGATGAGAGAAAAATTCACTCATCGTACGCTCTTTAGTAATCGACAAATCCACCATGTACACTCTTTTTTTCAATGAAAATATAGGCATGATCACTAAACACTTCTTTTCCAAGGAGCACATTCCATACCGAAATCGAATGTTTATTTTCTTCAACATGCATACAGTACGAATTTCCAATTTCCAACGTAAAAATACGCCGGTAAACTCACAACACTAATTTTGCCTAAATATCGAGTGATTCTGGAGCCTCATTCATCTCATGTATCGAGTATTATAAGTTTTTTATACTCAGTGTGAGCATTTCAACTGAAATCAGTACCTGGCAACTGCAAACACTCGTATTCTTCACAAACGACCGACTCGACTCTGTTCATTTCGAAAACAGCGAAGAAATGCGAGCGATTTTCAATGTCACTCACTCGTAATGAGTGAGAGCCTCTTTCAATTCATGAAGTTCGATTGCGTGCTGACACTTTAATTGCGAACAAGAGAATTTCTCACACCCAAAGGTGGAAGCAAATGGCATCTATTCATCGCCCGAACGTCGACAAAATTCACAACTGATAGTCAAATTACGTAAAAATGAGTTAAATTTACGTTATATATATATATAAATGACTCCCTGATGTTCTTACTCGTTAACACTGTGCTAAGAACGTGAAAAATTTCCTCGGAAAGATAGCCATTCGAAAATTTCGGTTTCAAAGTAACAACACTCTGACGTGACCGCACTCAGCTCGCACACTTAGCATCAGAACGGGCAGAAGCTGGACTTGTAAAATTTCGACACAAAATTCAAATTCGAGTTTCCATCGTTGATGGAGGTGAAAAACACTACGTATAGGTAAATCGTCAATTTCCAACACATTTCATCTCTATAAAATTTCCTGTGGAACGCCTCTAAAGTCCTCAAATAATTAAAAATTACCGCATCATCAAATGAGTAAAATATGAGCGACTAAAATTTTGCTTTTTCCGCTTGACTCTCTAAACAAGAAATATTTCTAGCAACTCTAGAGACACTACCTTGCCCTCAAAAAATAGCTGCGGGCCCTCGAATGAGTGTAAAGTGAACAAAACTCAAATCACTCATACTTCATCAATAAACTCCCAGATCGAAATTGCTTAGAAAAAATTTCCATTGGTTTGTTCTTTCAAACTAGTTCGAGTGGAAAAAATGCAAAAAAAAAGATTTTCATGCCCTATACTGGAGATCACGACGACTCCGGGAAACATAAATCGAGCGATTCGGGCGAAATCGCCAAAAACGGCTATTTCGTAAACTACCGGGAATTTCGCTCTGAAATTTTCACTGAACACGTAAAATGATGCGACAAGCAAAACATGCTAAATGACTTTTTCTGTGCGGGCAATAGAATTTTTTTGAGAAGCGAAAAATCGAAAATCACTCATTTTTTGATGAGCTGCTGTGGCCAAACGGTGGCGTTTTGAGCGCTGCCAGTCCTGTGAGTCGTAGGTATTTTTGATGCCAACCTCTCATGAAATTTTGAGACGTTCAAGTGCGATGGATACGCCATGGAGAGCAGTCAAAAAATTCGACAGAAAAAACGCCTTTTTTTTAGGCATACTTTAAAGTCGAATAAAATAGAATCTATTCGACGAATTCTTTCGAGCCAAACTTTTTGAATGTACCAACATGTTTTCTGTGATGTATGGAAAAACCAGACCTCTTACTGTGAAACAGGAAAACTGAGACTGTTTGGCGCAGATGCCATTTTTTTCGAGGTCTTTTTTGAGAGGCATTTTCTCAAAAAATTGAGAACCCAGATTTTTTGTGATTTTTTTCTCGACAGATATTTGCAAACTATACATGATATCAAATTTCGAAAGCTTTTCCGCCGCTGGCCTGGCCAGAAAAAAATCGCAAAAATCGACACTTTTTTAGCATGCTTTTTTTGAGAGGCTCTAGCAAAAAATTTTTCTCTATACGAAAACACTCAAGTTTTTGGCTGAGGTGTACCGCTACTTTGACTACCAGAATATGAATTCCCAGACCTCTGGCTATCATGACAAACATTACATAAATATTAGAAAATGACAAAAAAAAATCAGCTTTTTTCCATTTAAAGCATTTTTATGGGCCCGATCGATCCGAGAGGCGAAACTTAAGGTTTTTTAGCGAGCCTCCATCCGGCCTCCCAATTTGAGCTCGCTGCGACCACGCGTTCTGGTACTTTACTCTTGTCAGGTACCAAATTTTTCCCCGTTGTTTCCGAGCACTAAACACAAGCACCCTCCCTTATAGTACTAGTTCTAGCATCTCTTCGAAATGCGTATTTTAGTTTTAGTGCTTTTTTCAAATCCGGAGGGCGCCGCGAGTAACCAGCACACCATAGCGCCCTCCGACTCCCCCCCACAACACAACACACACCCACACACACACACCCAAACACACACCGCCAAACCCCCAAACACAAAAAAAAAACCACAATAACACATTATCAACACCACCAACAACAAACCACCCACACCATTCAATCTTCACACTTTTAAAACCATCAACAAATAGCCCACAACGACATACCACACGCGCACAACAAATTTAGTACAGCCCGTACCTTACTTGTAACCAAACTTTTATGTTTTACTTTTAAACACCCCGGCACTACTTCATTTACCAACAAACAACTCACACCTAACCATCAACCATCACTCAACAGGTCTAAAATAATTATACTAATTCTTTTAGTATGACAATAATCCCTAAACCTAGCGATTACCATTAAACACACACAAAACGAGTTGTCGTAACCTATATGATCCTTATTTATCATGACTTTACCTTCAAACCCAATCTGTCGTATTTTACTGTCGAATTTTCAGCCCCCTCATACTTCATCCCATCCATCTTAACATACATCCCCTTATTCTTACTAAATCACTTCACCAAACCTATACACTACCCGACTCAATTCCTTACATTTCAGAGCTCGACAGAATGTGCAATAACAATTTCCTTAACGGAGACGTAAATATGAAAAAATTCCGCTATCACACCTCTAATTACCCTCAGGTTAAACAGGTTAAAAAACACACCCAATAAAATCAACACTTGTTAATTTTAATGTTCAATACAATTATGTTCGATATAAGTTTTCCCATATACGCCCCTCAAACAATAAAAAGCATTTACCAAAAAACATTCAATATCACTTTAGCGCCAGACGTACGAAAATACCACTCCAATAGCACACGAGAATTACAGTGTTTCATATGCCTACAAGTTTAAACCCACTTTCACAAACCACACTAGCGTTTCATACTGAATATCCGCATGAAAACATTACTATAGAGCCCCAAATATTCACCAACTTAATGATAGCTAAAATTACCATGAACACACTCTTTCAAATCAACCCGAAACACTCAATTCAAACTCATTTTCGTGAAGCAATTGAATGAATGAGAGGTAAATAACAGAGTATTAGATTACCCATCTTTCATTTCTCCGAAGATCCCATACAATCTGATCCTTCTTACATCGAAACCACTATAGAAACCCACAACATTTGACTAAAATAATCCCAAAATGAGTTTGCAAACAATAGACTACATCCAACTGAAATTAGCCCGCTTTTAATAGAGAAACATCGCTATTATACGCCTCAATTGGAAAATGATTATGCAACACACGCGCTGTCGCGCGTTCAAGTTTAATGCTAAAAAATTTTGGTGGTGATTTAGGGGCCGCTCTGCGAGGGCGATGCCCTACGCAGAGCGGCACAGCCATGGTCTTGATACCTATCAAAACTCAGAAGCCCTTTACTTACTCCGGATCACTCAAAAACTCTACAAAATGACCATTAATGTGCAATTTCTGCCATTTTGGGCGGATTTATACCGTAGACTTTTATCACACCCTTAAACATCTCCCTCTGCATGAAACTGAAACACATTTGTGCATGAATTCCCACATTTTTGTGATTTTTCATCGAAAATAACATTTTACCATCCGTAGACTTTTGGCGAATGTTTCCCAAAATTTATGAAATGCGAACGTTTTCCACCTTGCAGCCCTTCCATACTGTCCAAAAAAATTGTTCAAAACACTCTTCCCTGACGAGAAAACAGCCAAAATATTTGCAAAATATCATTTCGAAATATATTAAAAAATATTCATTAACAAATTTTTCATCGACATAATTCATAAGACGCTCTCGATTCCGCTTCTTTTGAGCCTAAAATCGTCTCTCTGGCTTGTTTCTAAGTGCCATTTTTTTATGCATTTAATCAGGTATGGAATTTTCGAAGGTTTCTTCTTTTTCCCCAAATATCGATTGGACCATTTTCAAATTGTAACCATACAAACTTCTTATTGATATCTAGATTGTATCAAAATTTCAGACTTCTTACTTGAATGCCAACGAAAATATGGCTCATTGAAATTTCACTCCTCTCGCGACCGAGAGTTTATACATCAATTATCAATGAAAATTTGAAAATCATAATTTATGTCTAAACCCCCTCATTCTCTTTGAATGAAATACCAAATAACGCCCACCAAAACCTCCAGAAACCATTTTCAAGGACAATTGAAATAACGCAGAAAACGTTTACATGAAGAATTCCCAGAAAAACAACTGCCAGTCAAATTTTACCCCAAACGGGGAATTTTTTACCTGGAAAATGCTGGAAATGCGAACCTCTCATCGGGCACTGAAACATGAATAATTTAGAACGCCCACCAAAATCAGCGCAAAAATCCATGTTGGAATGAGTGATATCTCCATTTGAGCAGTAAATTTCTTCAAAGTAGAACATTTCACGAGCGCAAACCATTTGCAGAATTTCCATAAGTATACTTCAATCATTCACCAAAATAGAACCCTCGACCAAGTCTGAGAGAGAATTTACAAATTATTCCAAATTATTACGAGTGATGACATTTTACTTCTCGTAAATAAGACATATGAGGCCTGCGAACCATATCTCCCGAAAATTCCAGACATCTCGGGGACACACATACGCACGCGCATTCACCATACAACGCCGATCCCTTAACCACTGTGCCACGGCGAGCAACAATCTTCTTACGTTCCCATTCACAATAAAAATTGACCTCTGAAAAATACTGAGAGAATATTTTCATTTCAAACGAACCTCCAATTTCATTTTTCAGTCGCCAAAATTGATGAGAGAAAAATTCACTCATCGTACGCTCTTTAGTAATCGACAAATACACCATGATGCACTCTTTTTTCAATGAAAATATAGGCATGATCACTGAATACTCCATTTCCAAGGAGCTCATTCCATTTCGCAATCAAATATACATTATCTGCACGCGCATACAGTACGAATTTCCAATTTCCAACGTAAAAATACGCTGGTAAACTCACAACACTAATTTTGCCTAAATATCGAGTGATTCTGGAGCCTCATTTACCTCATTTATTGAGTATTAAACGTTTTGTATCGCCATTGTGAACATTCCGACTAATATCATTAGCTGGCAACTGCAAACATTCTTATTCTTCATGAACGACCGACGCGACTCTGTTCATTTCGAAAACAGCGAGAATGCGAGCGATTTTCAATGTCACTCACTCGTATAAGTGAGAGCCTCTTTAAATTCATGAATTTCGACTGCGTGCTGACACTTCAATTGTGAACAAGAGAAATTCTCACACCCAAAGATGGAAGCAAATGGCATCTATTCATCGCCCGAACGTCGACAAAACTCACAACTGATAGTCAAATTACGTAAAAATGAGTTAAATTTACGTTATATACATATATATGTATGACTCCCTGATGTTCTTACTCGTTAACACTGTGCTAAGAAGGTGAAAAATTTCCTCGGAAAGATAGCCATTCGAAAATTTCGGTTTCAAAGTAACAACACTCTGACGTGACCGCACTCAGCTCGCACACTTAGCATCAGAACGGGCAGAAGCTGGACTTGTAAAATTTCGACACAAAATTCAAATTCGAGTTTCCATCGTTGATGGAGGTGAAAAACACTACGTATAGGTAAATCGTCAATTTCCAACACATTTCATCTCTATAAAATTTCCTGTGGAACGCCTCTAAAGTCCTCAAATAATTAAAAATTACCGCATCATCAAATGAGTAAAATATGAGCGACTAAAATTTTGCTTTTTCCGCTTGACTCTCTAAACAAGAAATATTTCTAGCAACTCTAGAGACACTACCTTGCCCTCAAAAAATAGCTGCGGGCCCTCGAATGAGTGTAAAGTGAACAAAACTCAAATCACTCATACTTCATCAATAAACTCCCAGATCGAAATTGCTTAGAAAAAATTTCCATTGGTTTGCTCTTTCAAACTAGTTCGAGCGGAAAAAAGGCAGAAAAAAGGATTTTTATGCCCTAAAATGGAGATCGCGACGACTCCAGGAAACATAAATCGAGCGATTCGGGCGAAATCGCCAAAAACGGCTATTTCGTAAACTACCGGGAATTTTGCTCTGAAAATTTCACTGAACATGTAAAATGATGCGACAAGCAAAACATGCCAAATGACTTTTTCTGTGCGGCCAATAGAATTTTTTTGAGAAGCGAAAAATCGAAAATCACTCATTTTTTGATGAGCTGCTGTGGCCAAACGGTGGCGTTTTTGAGCGCTGCCAGTCCTCTGAGTCGTAGGTATTTTTGATGCCAACCTCTCATGAAATTTTGAGACGTTCAAGTGCGATGGATACGCCATGGGGAGCAGTCAAAAAATTCGACAAAAAAAACGTCTTTTTTTAAGCATACTTCAAAGTCGATTAAAAAAAAATCTATCCGACGAATTTTTTTGAGCCAAACTTTTTGAATGTACCAACATGTTTTCTGTAATGTGTCGAAAAACCAGACCTCTTACTGTGAAACAGGAAAACTGAGACTGTTTGGCGCAGATGCCTTTTTTTTCGAGGTCATATTTGAGAGGCATTTTCTCAAAAAATTGAGAACCCAGATTTTTTGTGATTTTTTTCACGAGAGATATTCCCAACCTCTACCAGATATCAAATTTTGAAAGCCTTTCCGCCGCTGGCCTGGCCAGAAAAAAATCGCAAAAATCGACAATTTTTTGGCATGCTTTTTTTGAGAGGCTCTAGCAAAAAATTTTTCTCTATACGAAAAACCTCAAGTTTTTGGCTGAGGTGTACCGCTACTCTGGCTACCCAGAAATGAAATCCGCAGACCTCTAGCTATCACAGCGAAAATTAGATAAATATTAGAAAATGACGAAAAAAAAAACGTTTTTTTTCATTTAAAGCATTTTTATGGGCCCGATCGAGCCGAGAGGCGAAACTTAAGGTTTTTTAGCGACTCTCCATCTGCCCTCCAAATTTGAGCCCGCTGCGACCCCGCGTTCTGGTACTTTACTCCTGTGTGAATCGGGATTCCGCCCATTGTTTCCGAGCACTAAACACAAGCACCCTCCCTTATAGTACTAGTTCTAGCATCTCTTCGAAATGCGTATTTTAGTTTTAGTGCTTTTTTCAAATCCGGAGGGCGCCGCAAGTAACCAGCACACCATAGCGCCCTCCTCCTCCCACACACAACACAACACACCCCAACACACACACACCAAAACACACACCGCAAAACCCCCAAACAACAAAAAACACCCACAACAACACATCATCAACACCACCAACAACAAATCACACACGCCACTCATTCTCCTCACACTTGTAAAATCATCAACAAATAGCCCACAAGGACATACCACACGCGCACAACAAATTTAGTAAAGCCCATGCGTTACTTGTCTCCAAACTTTTATGTTTTACTTTTAAACACCACAGCCACTACTTAATTTACCAACAAACAACTCACACCTAACCATCAACCATCACTCAACAGGTCAAAAATAATTTTACAACTTCCATCTCGTTTGGCAATAATCCCTAAACCTATCGATTACCATTAAACACACACAAAACGAATTGTCATAACCTATATGATCCTTATTTATCAGGAATTTACCTTCAAACCAAATTTATCATATATTACTGTTACATCCCATCTATCTCTACATACATCCCCTTATTCATTCTAAATCACTTCACCAAACCTACACTACCCGACTCAATTCCTTTTATTTCAGAGCTCGACAGAAAATGCAATAACAATTTCCTTAACGGAGACGTAAAAATGATAAAAATCTTCTATCACACCTCCAATTACCCTTAGGTTAAACAGGTTAAAAAACACACCCAATACAATCAACACTTGTTCATTTAAATGTTCAACACAATTATGTTCGATATAAGTTTTCCCATATACGCCCCTCAAACAATAAAAAGCATTTACCAAAAAACGTTCAATATCACTTTAGGGCCAGACGTACGAAAATAGCACTCCAATACCACACACATGATTACCAAGTTTTATATGCTTACAACTTTATACCCACTTCCAAAAACCACAATAGCGTTTCACACTGAATATCCGAATGAAAAGTTTACTATAGAACTCCAAATATTCACCAACTTGATGATAATTCAAATTACCACGAACACACTCTTTCAAATCAACCCGAAAAACTCTATTCTAATTCATTTTCGTGAAGAAATGCAATGAATGAGGGGTAAATGATAGAATATCAGATTATCGATCTTCCATTACTCAAAAGATCCCATACAATCCGAACCTCCTCCAATCTAAACCACTACAGAAACCCACAACATTTAAATAAAATAATCACAAAATAGATTTGCAAAACAAAGGCCACTTCCAACTGAAAATTAGCCCGCTTTCAATAGAGAAACATCGCTATTATACGCCTCAATTGGAAAATGATTATGCAACAAACGCGCTGTCGCGCGTTCAAATTAATGCTAAAATATTTTGGTGGTGATTTAGGGGCCGCTCTGCGAGGGCGATGCCCTACGCAGAGCGGCACAGCCATGGTCTTGATACCTATCAAAACCGAGAAGCCCTTTACTTACTCCGGATCACTCAAAAACTCTACAAAATGACCATTAATGTGCAATTTCTGCCATTTTGGGCGGATTTATACCGTAGACTTTTATCACACCCTTAAACATCTCCCTCTGCATGAAACTGAAACACATTTGTGCATGAATTCCCACATTTTTGTGATTTTTCATCGAACATAACATTTTACCATCCGTAGACTTTTGGCGAATGTTTCCTAAAATTTATGAAATGCGAACGTTTCCCACCTTGCAGCCCTTCCATACTGTCCAAAAAAATTGTTCAAAACACTCTTCCCTGACGAGAAAACAGCCAAAATATTTGCAAAATATCATTTCCAAATATATTAAAAAATATTCATTAGGAAATTTTTTATCGACATAATTCATAAGACGCTCTGGATTCCGCTTCTTTTGAGCCTAAAATCGTCTCTCTGGCTTGTTTCTAAGTGCCATTTTTTTATCAATTTAATTAGGTATGGAATTTTCGAACGTTTCTTCTTTTTCCCCAAATATCGATTGGACCATTCTCAAATTGTAACCATACAAACTTCTCATCGATTTCTAGATCGTATCAAAATTTCAGATGTCTTACTTCAATGCCAACGAAAATATGGCTCATTGAAATTTCACACCTCTCGCGACCGAGTATTTATAGATCAATCATCAATGAAAATTCAAAAATCATAATTTATGTCATGAAACCCCCTCATTCTTCTCAAATGAAATACCAAATAACGCCCACCAAAACCTCCAGAAACCATTTTCAAGGACAATTGAAATATCGCAGAAAACGTTTACATGAATATTCACAGAAGAACAACAGCCCGTCAAATTTTACCCCAAACAGGGAATTTTTAACCTGGAAAATGCTGGATGTTCGAACCTCTCGTCGGGCATAGAATCATGAATAATTTAGAACGCCCACCAAAATCAGCACAAAAATTTATGTTGGAATGAGTGATATCTCCATTTGAGCAGTAAATTTCTTCAAAGTAGAACATTTCACGAGCGCAAACCATTTGCAGAATTTCCATAGGTATACTTCAATCATTCACCAAAATAGAACCCTCGACCAAGTCTGGGAGAGAATTTACAAATTTTCAAAATTATTATGAGTGATGACATTTTACTTTTCGTAAATTACACATATGAAACCTGCGAACCACATCTCTCGAAAATTCCAGACATCTCGGGGACACACATACGCACGCGCATTCACCATACAAAGCCGATCCCTTAACCACTGTGCCACGGCGAGCAACAATCTTCTTACATTCCCATTCACAATAAAAATTGACCTCTGAAAAATACTGAGAGAAAATTTTCATTTCAAACAAACCTCCAATTTCATTTTTCAATCGCCAAAATTGATGAGAGAAAAATTCACTCATCGTACGCTCTTTAGTAATCGACAAATCCACCATGTACACTCTTTTTTTCAATGAAAATATAGGCATGATCACTAAACACTTCTTTTCCAAGGAGCACATTCCAAACCGAAATCGAATGTTTATTTTCTTCAACATGCATACAGTACGAATTTCCAATTTCCAACGTAAAAATACGCTGGTAAACTCACAACACTAATTTTGCCTGAATATCGAGTGATTCTGAAGCCTCATTCATCTCATGTATCGAGTATTATAAGTTTTCTATACTCATTGTGAACAATTCAACTGAAATCAGTACCTGGCAACTGCAAACACTCGTATTCTTAATCAAAGACCGACTTGACTCTGTTCATTTCGAAAACAGCGAGGAAATGCGAGCGATTTTCAATGTCACTCACTCGTAATGAGAGCCTCTTTCAATTCATGAATTTCGATTGCGTGCTGACACTTTAATTACGAACAAGAGAAATTCTCACACCCAGAGATGGACGCAAATGGCATCTATTTATCACCCGAACGTCGACAAAATTCACAACTGATAGTCAAATTACGGAAAAATGAGTTAATTTTACGTTATTTATATATATATATATAACTCCCTGATGTTCTTACTCGTTAACGTTGCGCTAAAAACGTGAAAAATTACCTCGGAAAATAGCCATTCAAAAATTTCGGTTTCAAAATACCAGCACTCTGACGTGACCGCCGCCAGCTCTCACACTTAGCCTCAGAACGGGCCGACTGTGGACTTGAAAAATTTCGACATTAAAATTCAAATTCGAGTTTCCATCGTTGATGGAGGTGAAAAACACTCTGTATAGGTAAATCGTCAATTTCCAACACATTTCATCTCTATAAAATTTCTTGTGGAACGCCTCTAAAGTCCTCAAATAATTAAAAATTACCGCATCATCAAATGAGTGAAATATGAGCGATTAAAATTGAGGCTTTTTCGCTTGACTCTCGAAACAAGAAATATTTCTAACAACTCTAAAGACACTACCTTGCCCTCAAAAAATAGCTGCGTGCCCTCGAATGAGTGTAAAGTGAACAAAACTCAAATCACTCATACTTCATCATTAAACTCCCAGATCGAAATTGCTTAGAAAAAATTTCCAATAGTTTGCGATTTCACAACATGTCGAGTGAAAAAAAAGCCAGAAAAAGGGTATTTTATGCCCTATAATGGACATCGCGACGACTCCGGGAAACATAAATCGCGCGAAACGGGCAAAACAGCGAAAAACGCGTTTTTCGTGAAATAACGCGAATTTCGTTCTGAAAATTTCACTGAATACGTAAAAAAATGCGACTAGCAAAACATGTTAAATGACTTTTTCTGTACGGGCGACAGAACATTTTTAGGAAGCGAAAAATCGAAAATCACTCATTTTTTGATGAGCTGCTGTGGCCAAACGGTCGCGTTTTGAGCGCTGCCAATCCTGTGAGTCGTAGGTATTTTTGATGCCAACCTCTCATGAAATTTTGAGACTTTCACGTGCGATGGGGACGCCATGAGAAGCAGTCGAAAAATCCGACCGGAAAAACGTCTTTTTTTTCACCCCACTTTGAAGTCGAATAAAAAAAAATTCAGCTGGCGAAACTTGCTGTACAAAGTTGCTCGTATGTACCAACATGTTTTCTGTGAGGTGTGAAAAAACCAGACCTCTTACTTTGATACAGAAAATTAGCGGATGTTTGGCGCAGATGCCTTTTTTTCCGAGGTCTTTTTTGAGAGGCATTTTCTCGAAAAATTAGGCACCCAGATTTTTTGTGATTTTTTTCACGAGAGATATTTTCAAGCTCTACCAGATATCAAATTTTGAAAGCCTTTCCGCCGCTGGCCTGGCCAGAAAAAAATGCCAAAAATCGACAACTTTTTTGCATGCTTTTTTTAAGAGGCTCTAGCAAAAAATTTTTCTCTATACGAAAAACCTCAAGTTTTTGGCTGAGGTGTACCGCTACTCTGGCTACAAGATTATGAAATCGACATGGCTGTAGAGCCGCTCTCCAAAAAGTATAATTAGAAAAACTAAACGCATTTTTCATCACTTTTTTTTCAATTAAAGCATTTTTATGGGCCCGATCGATCCGAAAATCGGTACGGGGGGGTTTCCCCCGATCCCCGACCCGGTCCCAAAATTTGAGCGGGCTGCGACCACGCGTTCGGGTACTTTACTCTTGTTTCCCCTCGGAGTAGCATAGGACTGTTTTTCAATCCCACACAAGCACCTCCACAAAAGTCCCGATCTGAATCTAAATGCGGTTTCTGATACTGGTTTTTTCCCACATTTCGGAGGTGCGCCGCTAGTAACCAGAACACCAACGCGCCCTCCGACTCCCCCCCACACACAACACAACACACACCCACACACACACCCAAACACACACCGCCAAACCCCCAAACAACAAAAAACACCCACAACAACACATCATCAACAACACCAACAACAAACCACCCATACCACTCACACTCCTCACACTTATAAAACCATCAACAAATAGCCCACAACGACATACCACACGCGCACAACAAATTTAGTACAGCCCGTACCTTACTTGTAATCAAACTTTTATGTTTTACTTTTAAACACCACAGCCACTACTTAATTTACCAACAAACAACTCACACCTAACCATCACTCAACAGGTGTAAAATAATTAAACTAACTCTTTTAGTATGACAATAATCCCTAAACCTAGCGATTACCATTAAACACACACAAAACAAGTTGTCATAACCTATATGATCCTTATTTATCATGACTTTAACTTCAAACCCAATCTGTCGTATTTTACTGTTGAATTTTCAGCCCCCTCATACTTCATCCCATCTATCTGAACATACATCCTCTTATCCTTACTAAATCATTTCACCAAACCTATACACTACCCAACTCATATCCTTATATTTTAAAGCTCGACAGAAAGTTGCATAACAATTTCCTTAACGGAGACGTATAGATGATAAAATTCCTCTATCACACCTCCAATTACCCTCAGGTTAAACAGGTAAAAAAACACACCCAATACAATCAACACTTGTTTATTTAAATGTACAATAAAATTATGTTCGATATAAGTTTTCCCATATACGCCCCTCAAACAATAAAAAGCATTTACTAAAAAACATTCAATATCACTTTAGCGCCAGACGTACGAAAATACCACTCCAATAGCACACGAGAATTACAGAGTTTCATATGCCTACAAGTTTAAACCCACTTTCACAAACCACACTAGCGTTTCATACTGAATATCCGCATGAAAACATTACTATAGAGCCCCAAATATTCACCAACTTAGTGATAGCTAAAATTACCATGAACCCACTCTTTCAAATCAACCCGAAACACTCAATTCAAACTCATTTTCGTGAAGAAATTGAATGAATGAGCGGTAAATAACAGAGTATTAGATTACCCATCTTTCATTTCTCCGAAGATCCCATACAATCTGATCCTTCTTCAATCCAAACCACTATAGAAACCCACAACATTTGACTAAAATAATCCCAAAATGAGTTTGCAAACAAAAGACTACATCCAACTGAAATTAGCCCGCTTTTAATAGAGAAACATCGCTATTATACGACTCAATTGGAAAATGATTATGCAACACACGCGCCGTCGCGCGTTCGCGTTTAATACTAGAATATTTTGGTCGTGATTTAGGGGCCGCTCTGCGAGGGCGATGCCCTACGCAGAGCGGCACAGCCATGGTCTTGATGCCTATCAAAACCGAGGGGCCCTTTACTTACTCCGGATGACTCAAAAACTCGACAAAATGCCCATAAATGTGCAATTTCTGCCATTTTTGGCGGATTTACCCCGTAGACTTTTTTCATAAACTTCAACATCTCCCTCTGCATGAAACTGAAATACATTTGTGCATGAATTCCCACTTTTTGCGATTTTTCATCGAAAATAACATTTTACCATCCGTAGACTTTTGGCGAATGTTTCCTAAAATTTATGAAATGCGAACGTTTCCCACCTTGCAACCCTTCCATACCGTCCAAAAAAATTGTTCAAAACACTCTTCCCTGACGAGAAAAAAACCAAAATATTTGCAAAATATCATTACCAAGTATATTAAAAAATATTCATTAACAAATTTTTCATCGACATAATTTATAAGACGCTCTCGATTCCGCTTCTTTTGAGCCTAAAATCGTCTCTCTGGCTTGTTTCTTAGTGCCATTTTTTTATCAATTTAATTAGGTATGGAATTTTCGAAGGTTTCTTCTTTTTCCCCAAATATCGATTGGATCATTCTCAAATTGTAACCATACAAACTTCTCATTGATATCTAGATTGTATCAAAATTTCAGACTTCTTACTTGAATGCCAACGAAAATATGGCTCATTGAAATTTCACTCCTCTCGCGACCGAGAGTTTATACATCAATTATCAATCAAAATTTGAAAATCATAATATATGTCTAAACCCCCTCATTCTCTTTGAATGAAATACCAAATAACGCCCACCAAAACCTCCAGAAACCATTTTCAAGGACAATTGAAATAACGCAGAAAACGTTTACATGAAGAATTCCCAGAAAAACAACTGCCAGTCAAATTTTACCCCAAACAAGGAATTTTTTACCTGGAAAACGCTGGATGTTCGAACCTCTCGTCGGGCACTGAAACATGAATAATTTAGAACGCTCACCAAAATCAGCACAAAAATTTATGTTGGAATGAGTGATATCTCCATTTGAGCAGTAAATTTCTTCAAAGTAGAACATTTCACGAGCGCAAACCATTTGCAGAATTTCCATAAGTATACTTCAATCATTCACCATAATAGAACCCTCGACCAAGTATGAGAGAGAATTTACAAATTATTCCAAATTATTATGAGTGATGACATTTTACTTTTCGTAAATAACACATATGAGACCTGCGAACCATATCTCTCGAAAATTCCAGACATCTCGGGGACACACATACGCACGCGCATTCACCATACAACGCCGATCCCTTAACCACTCTGCCACGGCGAGCAACAATCTTCTTACATTCCCATTCACAATAAAAATTGACCTCTGAAAAATACTGGGAGAAAATTTTCAATTCAAACGAACCTCGAATTTCATTTTTCAATCGCCAAATTGATAAGAGAAAAATTCACTCATTGTACGCTCGTTAGTAATCGACAAATCCACCACGATGCACTTTTTCTTCAATGAGAATATAGGCATGATCACTAAACACTCCTTTTCCAAGGAGCACATTCCATATCGAAATCGAATGTTTATTTTCTTCAACATGCATACAGTACGCATTACCGATTCCCAACGTAAAAATACGCTGATAAACTCACAACACTCATTTTGCCTAAATGTCGAGTGATTCTGGAGCCTCATTAATCTCATTTATCGAGTATTATACGGTTTGTATCGTCTCTGTGACCATTTCAACAGAAATCAGTACCTGGCAACTGCAAACACTCGTATTCTTCATCAAAGACCGACTTGACTCTGTTCATTTCGAAAACAGCGAAGAAATGCGAGCGATTTTCAATATCACTCACTCGTAATGAGTGAGAGCCTCTTTCAATTCATGAATTTCGGTTGCGTGCTGACACTTTAATTGCGAACAAGAGAGAATCTCACACCCAAAGATGGAAGCAAATGGCATCTATTCATCGCCCGAACGTCGACAAAATTCACAACTGATAGTCAAATTACGTAAAAATGAGTTAAATTTACGTTATATATATATATATAAATGACTCCCTGATGTTCTTACTCGTTAACACTGTGCTAAGAACGTGAGAAATTTCCTCAGAAAGATAGCCATTCAAAAATTTCGGTTTCAAAGTAACAACACTCTGACGTGACCGCACTCAGCTCGCACACATTGCCTCTGTACGGGTCGACTGTGGACTTTGAAAATTTCAACATCAAAATTCAAATTCGGGTTTCCATCGTTGATGGAGGTGAAAAACACTTCGTATAGGTAAATCGTCAATTTCCAACACATTTCATCTCCATAAAATTTCTTGTGGAACGCCTCTAAAGTCCTCAAATAATTAAAAATTAATGCATCATCAAATGAGTGAAATATGAGCGACTAAAATTGAGCTTTTTTCGCTTGACTTTCGAAACAAGAAATATTTCTAGCGACTCTAGAGACACTACCTTGCCCTCAAAAAATAGCCGCGGGCCCTCGAATGAGTGTAAAGTGAACAAAACTCAAATCACTCATACTTCATCAATAAACTCCCAGATCGAAATTGCTTAGAAAAAATTTACATTGGTTTGCTCTTTCAAACTAGGTCGAGTGGAAAATATGTAAAAAAAATGATTTTTATGCCCTATAATGGAAATCACGATGACTCGGGGAAACATAAATCGCGCGAAATGGGCAAAACGGCGAAAAACGCGTTTTTCGTGAAATACCGCGAATTTCGTTCTGAAAATTTCACTGAATACGTAAAAAAATGCGACTAGCAAAACATGTTAAATGACTTTTTCTGTACGGGCGACAGAACATTTTTAGGAAGCGAAAAATCGAAAATCACTCATATTTTGATGAGCTGCTGTGTCCAAACGGTGGGGTTTTGAGCGCTGCCAATCTTGTGAGTCGTAGGTATTTTTGAGGGCAACCTCTCATGAAATTTTGAGACTTTCACGTGCGATGGGGACGCCATGAGAAGCAGTCGAAAAATCCGACCGAAAAAACGCCTTTTTTTACACCCCACTTTGAAGTCGAATAAAAGAAAATCTGACTGGCGAAACTTGCTGTACCAAGTTGCTCGTATGTACCAACATGTTTTCTGTGAGGTGTGAAAAAACCAGACCTCTTACTTTGATACAGAAAATTAGCGGATGTTTGGCGCAGATGCCTTTTTTTCCGAGGTCTTTTTTGAGAGGCATTTTCTCGAAAAATTAGGCACCCAGATTTTTTGTGATTTTTTTCACGAGAGATATTTTCAAGCTCTACCAGATATCAAATTTTGAAAGCCTTTCCGCCGCTGGCCTGGCCAGAAAAAAATGCCAAAAATCGACAACTTTTTTGCATGCTTTTTTTAAGAGGCTCTAGCAAAAAATTTTTCTCCATACGAAAAACCTCAAGTTTTTGGCTGAGGTGTACCGCTACTCTGGCTACAAGATTATGAAATCGGCATGGCTGTAGAGCCGCTCTCCAAAAAGTATAATTAGAAATACCAAACGCTTTTTTCATCAGTTTTTTTTCAATTAAAGCATTTTTATGGGCCCGATCGAGCCGAGAGGCGAAACTTAAGGTTTTTTAGCGACTTTCCATCTGCCCTCCAAATTTGAGCTCGCTGCGACCCCGCCTTCTGGTACTTGTCTCTTGTGAGGTACCAAATTTTTCCCCGTTGTTTCCGAGCACTAAACACAAGCACCCTCCCTTATAGTACTAGTTCTAGCATCTCTTCGAAATGCGTATTTTAGTTTTAGTGCTTTTTTCAAATCCGGAGGGCGCCGCAAGTAACCAGCACACACACGCGCCCTCCGACTCCCCCCCACAACACAACACACACACACACACACCCAAACACACCCCCCGAAACCCCCAAACAACAAAAAACACCCACAACAACACATCATCAACACCATCAACAACAAATCACACATTCCATCCAATCGCCACACTTTTAAAACCATCAACAAATAGCCCACAACGACATACCACACGCGCACAACAAATTTAGTACAGCCCGTACCTTACTTGTAACCAAACTTTTATGTTTTACTTTTAAACACCACAGCCACTACTTTATTTACCAACAAACAACTCACACCTAACCATCAACCATCACTCAACAGGTCAAAAATAATTTTACAACCTCCTCTTGTATGACAATAATTTTTGAACCTAGCGATTACCATTAAACACACACAAAACGAGTTGTCATAACCTATTCAATCATAATTTATCATATCCTCAATTTCAAAACCAATCTATCATACATTACTGTTGAATTTTCAGCTACCTCATACCTCATCCCATCTATCTTGACATACATCCCCTTATTCTTACTAAATCACTTCACCAAACCTATACACTACCCAACACAATTCCTTATATTTTAAAGCTCGACAGAAAGTTGCATAACAATTTCCTTAACAGAGACGTATAGATGATAAAATTGCTCTATCACACCTCCAATTACTCCCAGGTTAAACAGGTTAAAAAACACACCCAATAAAATCAACACTTGTTTATTTTAATGTTCAATCAATTATGTTCGATATAAGTTTTCCCATATACGCCCCTCAAACAATAAAAAGCATTTACCAAAAAACATTCAATATCACTTTAGCGCCAGACGTACGAAAATAGCACTCCAATAGCACACGAGAATTACAGAGTTTCATATGCCTACAAGTTTAAACCCACTTTCACAAACCACACTAGCGTTTCATACTGAATATCCGCATGAAAACATTACTATAGAGCCCCAAATATTCACCAACTTAATGATAGCTAAAATTACCATGAACACACTCTTTCAAATCAACCCGAAACACTCAATTCAAACTCATTTTCGTGAAGAAATTGAATGAATGAGAGGTAAATAACAGAGTATTAGATTACCCATCTTTCATTTCTCCGAAGATCCCATACAATCTGATCCTTCTTACATCTAAACCACTATAGAAACCCACAACATTTGACTAAAATAATCCCAAAATGAGTTTGCAAACAAAAGACTACATCCAACTGAAATTAGCCCGCTTTTAATAGAGAAACATCGCTATTATACGCCTCAATTGGAAAATGATAATGCAACACACGCGCCGTCGCGCGTTCGCGTTTAATACTAGAATATTTTGGTCGTGATTTAGGGGCCGCTCTGCGAGGGCGATGCCCTACGCAGAGCGGCACAGCCATGGTCTAGATGCCTATCAAAACCGAGGGGCCCTTTACTTACTCCGGATCACTCAAAAACTCTACAAAATGCCCATAAATGTGCAATTTCTGCCATTTTGGGTGGATTTACCCCGTAGACTTTTATTATAACCTTCAACATCTCCCTCTGTATGAAGCTGAAATACATTTGTGCATGAATTCCCACTTATTTGCGATTTTTCATCGAAAATAACATTTTACCATCCGTAGACTTTTGGCGAATGTTTCCTAAAATTTATGAAATGCGTAGGGTTCTCACCTTGCAACCCTTCCATACTGTCCAAAAAAAATGTTCAAAACACACTTCCCTGACGAGAAAACAGCCAAAATATTTGCAAAATATCATTTCCAAATATATTAAAAAATATTCATTAAAAATTTTTTCATCGACATAATTCATAAGACGCTCTGGATTCCGCTTCTTTTGAGCCTAAAATCGTCTCTCTGGCTTGTTTCTAAGTGCCATTTTTTTATCAATTTAATTAGGTATGGAATTTTCGAAGGTTTCTTCTTTTTCCCCAAATATCGATTGGACCATTTTCAAATTTTAACCATACAAACTTCTCATCGATTTCTAGATCGCATCAAAATTTCAGACGTCTAACTTCAATGCCAACGAAAATATGGCTCATTGAAATTTCACACCTCTCGCGACCGAGTATTTATAGATCAATCATCAATGAAAATTTCAAAATCATAATTTATGTCATGAAACCCCCTCATTCTCTTCGAATGAAATACCAAATAACGGCCACCAAAACCTCCAGAAGCCATTTTCAAGGACAATTGAAATACCACAGAAAACGTTTACATGAAGAATTACCAGAAAAACAACTGCCAGTCAAATTTTACCCCAAACAGTGAATTTTCTACCTGGAAAATGCTCGAAGTTCGAACCTCTCGTCGGGCACTGAAACATGAATAATTTAGAACGCCCACCAAAATCAGGACAAACATTTACGTTCGGATGAGTGATTTCTCCATTTGAGCGATACATTTCTTCAAAGTAGAACATTTCACGACCGCAAACCATTTCACACGATTTCCATGAGTATACTTCAATCATTCACCAAAAAAGAACCCTCGACCAAGTCTGAGAGAGAATTTGCAAATTATTCCAAATTATTACGAGTGATGACATTTTACTTCTCGTAAATAACACATATGAGGCCTGCGAACCATATCTCTCGAAAATTCCAGACATCTCGGGGACACACATACGCACGCGCATTCACCATACAACGCCGATCCCTTAACCACTGTGCCATGGCGAGCAACAACCTTCTTACATTCCCATTCACAATAACAATTGACCTCTGAAAAATACTGAGAGAAAATTTCCATTTCAAACGAACCTCGAATTTCAATTTTCAATCGCCAAAATTGATGAGAGAAAAATTCACTCATCGTACGCTCTTTAGTAATCGACAAATCCACCATGTACACTCTTTTTTTCAATGAAAATACAGGCATGATCACTGAATACTCCTTTTCCAAGGAGCACATTCCATACCGAAATCGAATGTTTATTTTCTTCAACATGCATACAGTACGAATTTCCAATTTCCAACGTAAAAATACGCTGGTAAACTCACAACACTAATTTTGCCTAAATATCGAGTGATTCTGGAGCCTCATTTACCTCATTTATTGAGTATTAAACGTTTTGTATCGCCATTGTGAACATTCCGACTAATATCATTAGCTGGCAACTGCAAACATTCTTATTCTTCATGAACGACCGACGCGACTCTGTTCATTTCGAAAACAGCGAGAATGCGAGCGATTTTCAATGTTACTCACTCGTATAAGTGAGAGCCTCTTTAAATTCATGAATTTCGACTGCGTGCTGACACTTTAATTGCGAACAAGAGAAATTCTCACACCCAAAGATAAAAGCAAATGGCATCTATTCATCGCCCGAACGTCGACAAAACTCACAACTGATAGTCAAATTACGTAAAAATGAGTTAAATTTACGTTATATACATATATATGTATGACTCCCTGATGTTCTTACTCGTTAACACTGTGCTAAGAACGTGAAAAATTTCCTCGGAAAGATAGCCATTCGAAAATTTCGGTTTCAAAGTAACAACACTCTGACGTGACCGCACTCAGCTCGCACACTTAGCATCAGAACGGGCAGAAGCTGGACTTGTAAAATTTCGACACAAAATTCAAATTCGAGTTTCCATCGTTGATGGAGGTGAAAAACACTTTGTATAGGTAAATCGTCAATTTCCAACACATTTCATCTCCATAAAATTTCTTGTGGAACGCCTCTAAAGTCCTCAAATAATTAAAAATTACCGCATCATCAAATGAGTGAAATATGAGCGACTAAAATTGAAGCTTTTTCGCTTGACTCTCGAAACAAGAAATATTTCTAGCGACTCTAAAGACACTACCTTGCCCTCAAAAAATAGCCGCGGGCCCTCGAATGAGTGTAAAGTGAACAAAACTTAAATCACTCATACTCCATCAATAAGCTCTCAAATTGAAATTGCTTAGAAAAAATTTCCAATGGTTTGCGCTTTCACACTAGTTTGAGTTGAAAAAAGCCCAAAAAAAGTTTTTTAAGCCCTATAATGGAAATCGCAATGACGCGAGGAAACATAAATCGAGCGATATGAGCAAAATCGCCAAAAACTGCTATTTCGTGAACTACAGCGAATTTCGCTCTGAAAATTTCACCGAACACGTAAAATGATGCGCCTAGCAAAACATGTTAAATGACTTTTTCTGTACGGGCGACAGAACATTTTTGGAGAGCGAAAAATCGAAAATCACGCATTTTTTGATGAGCTGCTGTGGCCAAACGATGGGGTTTTGAGCGTTGCCGATCCCGTGGATCGTAGGTACTGTTGACGTGAACCTCTCATGAAATTTTGGCATTATCACGTGCGATGTATACGCGATAAGAAGCAGTCAAAAAATTCGACCGTAAAAACGTCATTTTTTAGTCCCAACTTCAAAGACTCACAGAAAAAATTCTACTCGTAGAAACCTTCTCAAAAAGTATTTTTGAATGTACCAACATGTTTTCTGTGATGTGTAGAAAAACCAAACCTCCTACTTCCACCCAGAAAACCTAAACATGTTTGGCGCAGATGCCTTTTTTTCCGAGGTCTTTTTTGAGAGGCATTTTCTCGCAAAATTGAGCACCCAGATTTTTTGTGATTTTTTTGATGAAAGACCTTCCCAATGTCTACAAGATATCAAAGTTTGAACACTTTTGAGCGGCGGGCCTCGCCGGAAAAAAATGCCAAAAATCGACATCTTTTTTGCATGCTTTTTTTAGAGGGCTCTAGCAAAAAATTTTTCTCTATGCCAAACATCTCAAGTTTTTGGCTGAGGTGTACCGCTGCTTGGACTACCCAAAAATGAAATCCGCAGACCTCTAGGACCCGTAGTTGAAAACTTTTAAATGTTTGAAAATGACGAAAAAAAAAACGTTTTTTTTCATTTAAAGCATTTTTATGGGCCCGATCGAGCCGAGAGGCGAAACTTAAGGTTTTTTAGCGAGTGTCCACCTGGCCTCCAAATTTGAGCTCGCTGCGACCACGCGTTCTGGTACTTTACTCCTGTGTGAATCGGGATTCCGCCCATTGTTTCCGAGCACAAAACACAAGCACCCTCCCTTATAGTACTAGTTCTAGCATCTCTTCGAAATGCGTATTTTAGTTTTAGTGCTTTTTTCAAATCCGGAGGGCGCCGCAAGTAACCAGAACACCAACGCGCCCTCCGACTCCCTCCCACACACAAACACACCCCAACACACACACCCAAACACACACCGCCAAACCCCCAAACAACAAAAAACACCCACAACAACACATCATCAACAACACCAACAACAAATCACACATTCCACCCAATCGCCACACTTTTAAAACCATCAACAAATGACCCACAACAACATAGCACACGCGCACAACAAATTTAGTACAGCCCGTACCTTACTTGTAACCAAACTTTATGTTTTACTTTTAAACACCACAGCCACTACTTAATTTACCAACAAACAACTCACACCTAACCATCAACCACCACTCAACCGGTAAAAAATTATTATTTCACCCTCTTCTTAAATGACACTCACACCAAACCTTTCTGATGGGAACCTCATTAATACTATCATAATCCAAAACATACCAATTATTATTAAACTCTCCTGAAATCATAACCTATCCTAATTTATCATGACCTCACATTCAAACCCAATCTATCAAATATTTCTGTCGAATTTTCAACACTCCCATCTTCCATCCCATATATCTTAGCATACATCATCATATTCTTACTGAATCACTCCACCAAACTTACACTACCCTACTCAATTCTTCATATTTTAAAACTCGACAGAATGTTGCAGAACTATTTCCTTAACGGAGACGAAATGATGATTAAATGCCTCTATCACACCTCTAATTCCCTATACAATCAATACTTGTTCATCTAAATGTTCAATATCAGTTTTCCCATACACGCCCCTCAAATAGTAAAAAGCATTTTCCAAAAACCCGTTCAATATCACTTAAGGGACAGACGTACGAAAATAGCACTACAATAGCACACGTAATAACCAAGTTTAATATGCTTCCAAGTTTATATCCACTTCCAAAAACCACACTAGCGTTTCACACTGAATTTCCGCATGAAAACTTCACTATAGAGCCCCAAATATTCACCAACTTAATGATATTTCAAATTACCATGAACAAACTTGTTCAAATCAACCAGAAAAACTCAATTCAAATTCATTTTCGTGAATAAATTGAATGAATGAGGGGTAAATGATAGAGTATTAAATTATCCATCTCCCATTACTCAAGAGATCCCATACAACCCGACTCTCCCCTATCCAAACCGATACGGAAACCCACAACACTAGAATAAAATTACCACGAAACAAATTTGCAAACAAAAGACGACATCCCACCGAAAATTAGGCCGCTTTTAATAGAGAAACATCGCTATTATACGCCTCATTTCGGACAATGATTGAGCAACACACGCGCAGTCGCGCGTTCAACTTTGAGACTAGAGTATTTTGGTGGTGACTTATGGGCCGCTCTGCGGGGCGATGCCCTACGCAGAGCGGCACAGCTATGGTCTTGATGCATATCAAAACCGAGGAGTCCTTTACTTACTCCGGATCACTCAAAAACTCTACAAAATGCCCATTAATGTGCAATTTCTGCCATTTTGGGCGGATTTATCCCGTAGACTTTTTCCATAAACTTAAACTTCTCCTTCTGCATGAAACTGAAATACATTTGTGCATGAATTCCCACATTTTTGTGATTTTTCATCGAAAATAACATTTTACCATCCGTAGACTTTTGGCGAATGTTTCCTAAAATTTATGAAATGCGAACGTTTCCCACCTTGCAACCCTTCCATACTGTCCAAAAAAATTGTTCAAAACACTCTTCCCTGACGAGAAAAAAGCCAAAATATTTGCAAAATATCATTTCCAAATATATTAAAAAATATTCATTAACAAATTTTTCATCGACATAATTCATAAGACGCTCTCGATTCCGCTTCTTTTGAGCCTAAAATCGTCTCTCTGGCTTGTTTCTAAGTGCCATTTTTTTATCAATTTAATTAGGTATGGAATTTTCGAAAGTTTCTTCTTTTCCCCCAAATATCGATTGGACCATTTTCAAATTTCAACCATACAAACTTCTCATTGATAACTAGATTGTATCAAAATTTCAGACTTCTTACTTGAATGCCAACGAAAATATGGCTCATTGAAATTTCACTCCTCTCGCGACCGAGAGTTTATACATCAATTATCAATGAAAATTTGAAAATCATAATTTATGTCTAAGCCCTCTCATTCTCTTTGAATGAAATACCAAATAACGCCCACCAAAACCTCCAGAAACCATTTTCAAGGACAATTGAAATAACGCAGAAAACGTTTACATGAAGAATTCCCAGAAAAACAACTGCCAGTCGAATTTTACCCCAAACAGGGAATTTTTTACCTGGAAAACGCTGGATGTTCGAACCTCTCCTCGGGCACTGAAACATGAATAATTTAGAACGCCCACCAAAATCAGCACAAAAATTTATGTTGGAATGAGTGATATCTCCATTTGAGCAGTAAATTTCTTCAAAGTAGAACATTTCACGAGCGCAAACCATTTGCAGAATTTCCATAAGTATACTTCAATCATTCACCATAATAGAACCCTCGACCAAGTCTGAGAGAGAATTTACAAATTTTCCAAATTATTATGAGTGATGACATTTTACTTTTCGTAAATAACACATATGAGACCTGCGAACCATATCTCTCGAAAATTCCAGACATCTCGGGGACACACATACGCACGCGCATTCACCATACAACGCCGATCCCTTAACCACTCTGCCACGGCGAGCAACAATCTTCTTACATTCCCATTCACAATAAAAATTGACCTCTGAAAAATACTGGGAGAAAATTTTCAATTCAAACGAACCTCGAATTTCATTTCTCAATCGCCAAAATTGATAAGAGAAAAATTCACTCATTGTACGCTCGTTAGTAATCGACAAATCCACCACGATGCACTTTTTCTTCAATGAGAATATAGGCATGATCACTAAACACTCCTTTTCCAAGGAGCACATTCCATATCGAAATCGAATGTTTATTTTCTTCAACATGCATACAGTACGAATTACCGATTCCCAACGTAAAAATACGCTGATAAACTCACAACACTCATTTTGCCTAAATATCGAGTGATTCTGGAGCCTCATTTACCTCATTTATTGAGTATTAAACGTTTTGTATCGCCATTGTGAACATTCCGACTAATATCATTAGCTGGCAACTGCAAACATTCTTATTCTTCATGAACGACCGACGCGACTTTGTTCATTTCGAAAACAGCGAGGAAATGCGAGCGATTTTCAATGTCACTCACTCGTAATGAGTGACAGTCTCTTTAAATTCATGAATTTCGACTGCGTGCTGACACTTTAATTGCGAACAAGAGAAATTCTCACACCCAAAGATGGAAGCAAATGGCATCTATTCATCGCCCGAACGTCGACAAAATTCACAACTGGTAGTCAAATTACGTAAAAATGAGTTAAATTTACGTTATATATATATATAAATGACTCCCTGATGTTCTTACTCGTTAACACTGTGCTAAGAACGTGAGAAATTTCTTCGGAGAGATAGCCATTCAAAATTTTCGGTTTCAAAGTAACAACACTCTGACGTGACCGCCGCCAGCTCACACACTTTGCATCAGAACGGGCAGAAGCTGGACTTATAAAATTTCGACACAAAATTCAAATTCGGGTTTCCATCGTTGATGGAGGTAAAAAACACTGTGTATAGGTAAATCGTCAATTTCCAACACATTTCATCTCTATAAAATTTCTTGTGGAACGCCTCTAAAGTCCTCAAATAATTAAAAATTACCGCATCATCAAATGAGTGAAATATGAGCGACTAAAATTGAGCCTTTTTCGCTTGGCTCTCGAAACAAGAAATATTTCTAGCATTGCTAAAGACACTACCTTGCCCTCAAAAAATAGCTGCGTGCCCTCGAATGAGTGTAAAGTGAACAAAACTCAAATCACTCATACTTCATCAATAAACTCCCAGATCGAAATTGCTTAGAAAAAATTTCCATTGGTTTGCTCTTTCATACTAGTGCGAGTGGAAAAAAGGCAGAAAAAAGGATTTTTATGCCCTAAAATGGAGATCGCGACGACTCCGGGAAACATAAATCGAGCGATTCGGGCGAAATCGCCAAAAACGGCTATTTCGTAAACTACCGGGAATTTCGCTCTGAAATTTTCACTGAACACGTAAAATGATGCGACAAGCAAAACATGCTAAATGACTTTTTCTGTGCGGGCAATAGAATTTTTTTGAGAAGCGAAAAATCGAAAATCACTCATTTTTTGATGAGCTGCTGTGGCCAAACGGTGGCGTTTTGAGCGCTGCCAGTCCTGTGAGTCGTAGGTATTTTTGATGCCAACCTCTCATGAAATTTTGAGACGTTCAAGTGCGATGGATACGCCATGGAGAGCAGTCAAAAAATTCGACAGAAAAAACGCCTTTTTTTAGGCATACTTTAAAGTCGAATAAAATAGAATCTATTCGACGAATTCTTTCGAGCCAAACTTTTTGAATGTACCAACATGTTTTCTGTGATGTATGGAAAAACCAGACCTCTTACTGTGAAACAGGAAAACTGAGACTGTTTGGCGCAGATGCCATTTTTTTCGAGGTCTTTTTTGAGAGGCATTTTCTCGAAAAATTGAGAACCCAGATTTTTTGTGATTTTTTTCTCGACAGATATTTGCAAACTATACATGATATCAAATTTCGAAAGCTTTTCCGCCGCTGGCCTGGCCAGAAAAAAATCGCAAAAATCGACACTTTTTTAGCATGCTTTTTTTGAGAGGCTCTAGCAAAAAATTTTTCTCTATACGAAAACACTCAAGTTTTTGGCTGAGGTGTACCGCTACTTTGACTACCAGAATATGAATTCCCAGACCTCTGGCTATCATGACAAACATTACATAAATATTAGAAAATGACAAAAAAAAATCAGCTTTTTTCCATTTAAAGCATTTTTATGGGCCCGATCGATCCGAGAGGCGAAACTTAAGGTTTTTTAGCGAGCCTCCATCCGGCCTCCCAATTTGAGCTCGCTGCGACCACGCGTTCTGGTACTTTACTCCTGTCAGGTACCAAATTTTTCCCCGTTGTTTCCGAGCACTAAACACAAGCACCCTCCCTTATAGTACTAGTTCTAGCATCTCTTCGAAATGCGTATTTTAGTTTTAGTGCTTTTTTCAAATCCGGAGGGCGCCGCGAGTAACCAGCACACCATAGCGCCCTCCTCCTCCCACACACAACACAACACACACCCACACACACACCCAAACACACACCGCCAAACCCCCAAACAACAAAAAACACCCACAACAACACATCATCAACACCACCAACAACAAACCACCCACGCCATTCAATCTTCACACTTTTAAAACCATCAACAAATAGCCCACAACGACATACCACACGCGCACAACAAATTTAGTACAGCCCATGCGTTACTTGTCTCCAAACTTGTATGTTTTACTTTTAAACACCACAGCCACTACTTAATTTACCAACAAACAACTCACACCTAACCATCACCCATCACTCATTCTAAAATAATTAAACTAATTCCTTTAGTATGACAATAATCCCTAAACCTATCGATTATAATTAAACACACACAAAACAAGTAGTCATAACCCATTTGATCCTTATTTATCATGACTTTACCTTCAAACCCAATCTATCGTATATTACCATTGAATTTGCAGCCCCCTCATACTTCATCCCATCTATCTTAACATACATCCCCTTATTCTTACTAAATCACTTCACAAAACCTATACACTACCCGACTCAATTCCTTATATTTCAGAGCTCGACAGAATGTGCAATAACAATTTCCTTAACGGAGACGTAAATATGAAAAAATTCCGCTATCACACCTCCAATTACCCTCAGGTTAAACAGGGGAAAAATTACACCCAATACAAACAATACTCGTTTATTTAAATGTTAAACACAATTTTGTTCGATATAAGTTTTCCCATATACGCCCCTCAAACAATAAAAAGCATTTACCAAAAAACATTCAATATCACTTTAGCGCCAGACGTACGAAAATAGCACTCCAATAGCACACGAGAATTACAGAGTTTCATATGCCTACAAGTTTAAACCCACTTTCACAAACCACACTAGCGTTTCATACTGAATATCCGCATGAAAACATTACTATAGAGCCCCAAATATTCACCAACTTAGTGATAGCTAAAATTACCATGAACACACTCTTTCAAATCAACCCGAAACACTCAATTCAAACTCATTTTCGTGAAGAAATTGAATGAATGAGAGGTAAATAACAGAGTATTGGATTACCCATCTTTCATTTCTCCGAAGATCCCATACAATCTGGTCCTTCTTACATCTAAACCACTATAGAAACCCACAACATTTGACTAAAATAATCCCAAAATGAGTTTGCAAACAAAAGACTACATCCAACTGAAATTAGCCCGCTTTTAATAGAGAAACATCGCTAATATACGCCTCAATTGGAAAATGATTATGCAACACACGCGCCGTCGCGCGTTCGCGATTAATACTAGAATATTTTGGTCGGGATTTAGGGGCCGCTCTGCGAGGGCGATGCCCTACGCAGAGCGGCACAGCCATGGTCTAGATGCCTATCAAAACCGAGGGGCTCTTAACTTAGTCCGGATCACTCAAAAACTCTACAAAATGCCCATAAATGTGCAATTTCTGCCATTTTGGGTGGATTTACCCCGTAGACTTTTATTATAACCTTCAACATCTCCCTCTGTATGAAGCTGAAATGCATTTGTGCACGAATTCCCACTTATTTGCGATTTTTCATCGAAAATAACATTTTACCATCCGTAGACTTTTGGCGAATGTTTCCTAAAATTTATGAAATGCGTAGGGTTCTCACTTTGCAACCCTTCCATACTGTCCAAAAAAATTGTTCAAAACACGCTTCCCTGACGAGAAAACAGCCAAAATATTTGCAAAAACTCATTTCCAAATATATTAAAAAATATTCATTAACAAATTTTTCATCGACATTATTCATAAGACGCTCTCGATTCCGCTTCTTTTGAGCCTAAAATCGTCTCTCTGGCTTGTTTCTAAGTGCCATTTTTTATCAATTTAATTAGGTATGGAATTTTCGAAGGTTTCTTCTTTTTCCCCAAATATCGATTGGACCATTTTCAAATTTCAACCATACAAACTTCTCATTGATATCTAGATTGTATCAAAATTTCAGACTTCTTACTTGAATGCCAACGAAAATATGGCTCATTGAAATTTCACTCCTTTCGCGACCGAGAGTTTATAGATCAATTATCAATGAAAATTTAAAAATCATAATTTATGTCATGAAACCCCTCATTCTCTTCGAATGAAATACCAAATAACGCCCACCAAAACCTCCAGAAACCATTTTCAAGGACAACTGAAATATCGCAGAAAACGTTTACATGAAGAATTCCCAGAAAAACAACTGCCAGTCAAATTTTACCCCAAACGGGGAATTTTTTACCTGGAAAATGCTGGCAGTTCGAACCTCTCGTCGGGCACTGAAACATGAATAATTTAGAACGCCCACCAAAATCAGGACAAACATTTACGTTCGGATGAGTGATTTCTCCATTTGAGCAGTAAATTTCTTCAAAGTAGAACGTTTCACGAGCGCGCAAACCATTTCGCAGAACTTCCATAAGTATACTTCAAAATCATTCACCAGAATAGAACCCCCGACCACGTCTGAGAAAAAATTTACAAATTATTCCAAATTATTATGAGTGATGACATTTTACTTTTCGTAAATAACACATATGAGACCTGCGAACCATATCTCTCGAAAATTCCAGACATCTCGGGGACACACATACGCACGCGCATTCACCATACAACGCCGATCCCTTAACCACTCTGCCACGGCGAGCAACAATCTTCTTACATTCCCATTCACAATAAAAATTGACCTCTGAAAAATACTGAGAGAAAATTTTCAATTCAAACGAACCTCGAATTTCATTTTTCAATCGCCAAAATTGATAAGAGAAAAATTCACTCATTGTACGCTCGTTAGTAATCGACAAATCCACCACGATGCACTTTTTCTTCAATGAGAATATAGGCATGATCACTAAACACTCCTTTTCCAAGGAGCACATTCCATATCGAAATCGAATGTTTATTTTCTTCAACATGCATACAGTACGAATTACCGATTCTCAACGTAAAAATACGCTGATAAACTCACAACACTCATTTTGCCTAAATATCGAGTGATTCTGGAGCCTCATTAATCTCATTTATCGAGTATTATACGGTTTGTATCGTCTCTGTGACCCTTTCAACAGAAATCAGTACCTGGAAACTGCAAACACTCGTATTCTTCATCAAAGACCGACTTGACTCTGTTCATTTCGAAAACAGCAAGGAAATGCGAGCGATTTTCAATATCACTCACTCGTAATGAGTGAGAGCCTCTTTCAATTCATGAATTTCGATTACGTGCTGACACTTTAATTGCAAACAAGAGAAATTCTCACACCCAAAGATGGAAGCAAATGGCATCTATTCATCGCCCGAACGTCGACAAAATTCACAACTGATAGTCAAATTACGTAAAAATGAGTTAAATTTACGTTATATATATATATATAAACGACTCCCTGATGTTCTTACTCGTTAATACTGCGCTAAGAACGTGAGAAATTTCCTCGGAAAGATAGCCATTCGAAAATTTCGGTTTCAAAGTAACAACACTCTGACGTGACCGCACTCAGCTCACACACTTCGCATCAGAACGGGCAGAAGCTGGACTTGTAAAATTTCGACACAAAATTCAATTTCGAGTTTCCATCGTTGATGGAGGTGAAAAACATTACGTATAGGTAAATCGTCAATTTCCAACACATTTCATCTCTATAAAATTTCTTGTGACTCGCCTCTAAAGTCCTCAAATAATTAAAAATTACCGCATCATCAAATGAGTGAAATATGAGCGACTAAAATTGAGCCTTTTTCGCTTGGCTCTCGAAACAAGAAATATTTCTAGCATTGCTAAAGACACTACCTTGCCCTCAAAAAATAGCTGCGTGCCCTCGAAAGAGTGTAAAGTGAACAAAACTCAAATCACTCATACTTCATCAATAAACTCCCAGATCGAAATTGCTTAGAAAAAATTTCCATTGGTTTGCTCTTTCATACTAGTTCGAGTGGAAAAAAGGCAGAAAAAAGGATTTTTATGCCCTAAAATGGAGATCGCGACGACTCCGGGAAACATAAATCGAGCGATTCGGGCGAAATAGCCAAAAACGGCTATTTCGTAAACTATCGGGAATTTCGCTCTGAAAATTTCACCGAACACGTAAAAAAATGCGCCTAGCAAAACATATTAAATGACTTTTTCTGTACGGGCGACAGAACATTTTTGGAAAGCGAAAAATCGAAAATCGCGCATTTTTTGATGAGCTGCTGTGGCCAAACGGTGGCGTTTTGAGCGCTGCCGATCCCGTGGATCGTAGGTACTGTTGACGTAAACCTCTCATGAAATTTTGGCATTATCACGTGCGATGTATACGCGATAAGAAGCAGTCAAAAAATTCGACCGTAAAAACGTCATTTTTTGGTCCCAACTTCAAAGACTCACAGAAAAAATTCTACTCGGAGAAACCTTCTCAAAAAGTATTTTTGAATGTACCAACATGTTTTCTGTGATGTGTAGAAAAACCAGACCTCCTACTGTCACCCAGAAAACTTAAACATGTTTGGCGCAGATGCCTTTTTTTCCGAGGTCTTATTTGAGAGGCATTTTCTCGCAAAATTGAGCACCCAGATTTTTTGTGATTTTTTCGGTGAAAGACTTTTCCAATGTCTACAAGATATCAAAGTTTGGACGCTTTTAAGCGGCGGGCCTGGCCAGAAAAAAATGCCAAAAATCGACAACTTTTTTGCATGCTTTTTTTAAGAGGCTCTAGCAAAAAATTTTTCTCTATACGAAAAACCTCAAGTTTTCGGCTGAGGTGTACCGCTACTCTGGCTACAAGATTATGAAATCGGCATGGCTGTAGAGGCGCTCCAAAATTATTGATAAATAGAAAACAAAACGCTTTTTCAAACGGCTTTTTCTCATTTAAAGCATTTTTATGGGCCCGATCGAGCCGAGAGGCGAAACTTAAGGTTTTTTAGCGAGCCTCCATCCGGCCTCCAAATTTGAGCTTGCTGCGAGCACGCGTTCTGGTACTTTACTCTTGTCAGGTACCAAATTTTTCCCCGTTGTTTCCGAGCACTAAACACAAGCACCCTCCCTTATAGTACTAGTTCTAGCATCTCTTCGAAATGCGTATTTTAGTTTTAGTGCTTTTTTCAAATCCGGAGGGCGCCGCAAGTAACCAGACAACACGCGCCCTCCGACTCCCCCCCACAACACAACACACACCCACACACACACACCCAAACACACACCGCCAAACCCCCAAACAACAAAAAACACCCACAACAACACATCATCAACACCACCAACAACAAATCACACACGCCACTCATTCTCCTCACACTTGTAAAATCATCAACAAATAGCCCACAAGGACATACCACACGCGCACAACAAATTTAGTAAAGCCCATGCGTTACTTGTCTCCAAACTTGTATGTTTTACTTTTAAACACCACAGCCACTACTTTATTTACCAACAAACAACTCACACCTAACCATCAACCATCACTCAACAGGTCAAAAATAATTTTACAACCTCCGTCTTGTTTGGCAATAATCCCTAAACCTAACTATTACCATTAAACACACACAAAACGAGTTGTCATAACCTATATGATCCTTATTTATCATGACTTTACCTTCAAACCCAATCTGTCGTATTTTACTGTTGAATTTTCAGCCCCTCACACTTCATCCCATCTATCTTAACATACATCCCCTTCTTCTTACTAAATCACTCCACCAAAACCACACTACCCGACTCAACACCTCCAATTACCCTCAGGTTATTAAACATGGTAAAAATCGCACCCAATACAATCAATACTTGTTTATCTAAATGCTCAATTCAATTATGTTCAATATGAGTTTTCCAATACACGCCCCTCAAACAATAAAAAGCATTTACCATAAAACGTTCAATATCACTTCAGGGCCAGACGTACGAAAATAGCACTCCAATAGCACACGAGAATTACAAAGTTTCATATGCTTACAAGTTTATACCCACTTCCAAAAACCACACTAGCGTTTCACACTGAATATCCGAATGAAAACTTTACTATAGAACCCCAAATATTCACCAACTTGATGATAGTTCAAATTACAATTAACAAGCTCGTTCAAATCAATCAGAAAAACTCAGTTCAAATTAATTTTCGTGAATAAATGGAATGAATGAAGGGTAAATGGTAGAGTATTAGATTATCCATCTTCCTTTACTCAAGAGATCCCATACAATCCCATCCTCCTTCAAACTAAACCACTACAGAAACCCACAGCATTTAAATAAAATAATCACAAAATAAATTTGCAAAACAAAGGCCACTTCCAACTGAAAATTAGCCCGCTTTCAATAGAGAAACATCGCTATTATACGCCTCAATTGGAAAATGATTATGCAACACACGCGCTGTCGCGCGTTCAAGTTTAATGCTAAAATATTTTGGTGGTGATTTAGGAGCCGCTCTGCGAGGGCGATGCCCTACGCAGAGCGGCACAGCCATGGTCTTGATGCCTATCAAAACCAAGGGGCCCTTTACTTACTACGAAACACTCAAAAACTCTACAAAATGCCCATTAATGTGCAATTTCTGCCATTTTGGGCGGATTTATCCCGTAGACTTTTATCACACCCTTAAACATCTCCCTCTGCATGAAACTGAAACACATTTGTGCATGAATTCCCACATTTTTGTGATTTTTCATCGAAAATAACATTTTACCATCCGTAGACTTTTGGCGAATGTTTCCTAAAATTTATGAAATGCGAACGTTTCCCACCTTGCAGCCCTTCCATACTGTCCAAAAAAATTGTTCAAAACACTCTTCCCTGACGAGAAAACAGCCAAAATATTTGCAAAATATCATTTCCAAATATATCAAAAAATATTCATTAACAAATTTTTCATCGACATAATTCATAAGACGCTCTCGATTCCGCTTCTTTTGAGCCTAAAATCGTCTCTCTGGCTTGTTTCTAAGTGCCATTTTTTTATCAATTTAATTAGGTATGGAATTTTCGAAGGTTTCTTCTTTTTCCCCAAATATCGATTGGACCATTCTCAAATTGTAACCATACAAACTTCTTATTGATATCTAGATTGTATCAAAATTTCAGACTTCTTACTTGAATGCCAACGAAAATATGGCTCATTGAAATTTCACTCCTCTCGCGACCGAGAGTTTATACATCAATTATCAATGAAAATTTGAAAATCATAATTTATGTCTAAACCCCCTCATTCTCTTTGAATGAAATACCAAATAACGCCCACCAAAACCTCCAGAAACCATTTTCAGGGACAACTGAAATATCGCAGAAAACGTTTACTTGAAGAATTTCCAGAAAAACAACTGCCAGTCAAATTTTACCCCAAACAGGGAATTTTTTACCTGGAAAATGCTGGATGTTCGAACCTCTCCTCGGGCACTGAAACATGAATAATTTAGAACGCCCACCAAAATCAGCACAAAAATTTATGTTGGAATGAGTGATATCTCCATTTGAGCAGTAAATTTCTTCAAAGTAAAACATTTCACGAGCGCAAACCATTTGCACAATTTCCATAAGTATACTTCAATCATTCACCAAAATAGAACCCTCGACCAAGTCTGGGAGAGAATTTACAAATTTTCCAAATCATTATGAGTGATGACATTTTACTTTTCGTAAATGACACATATGAGACCTGCGAACCATATCTCTCGAAAATTCCAGACATCTCGGGGACACACATACGCACGCGCATTCACCATACAACGCCGATCCCTCAACCACTGTGCCACGACGAGCACATGTATTGAACCATACATGAACCACATATGAGCCATAAATTAGAATATACTCATTCACACATTGAGCGATCAAATTCAGCAAGCAATTAATGAGACTGTGACGCGTCCAAACAATCTTCTTACATTCCCATTCACAACAAAAATTCACCTCTGCAGAATACTGAGAGAAATTTTTTGTTTTCAAACGAACCTCGAATTTCATTTTTCAGTCGTCAAAATTGATGAGAGAAAAATTGCCTCAAAGTACGCTCTTTAGTAATCGACAAATCCACAATGATGCACTCTTTCTTCAATGAGAATATAAGCATGATCACTAAACACTCCTTTTCCAAGGAGCACATTCCATTTCGAAATCGAATGTTTATTTTCTTCAACATGCATACAGTGCGAATTACCGATTTCCAACGTAAAAATACGCTGGTATAATCACAACACTAATTTTGCCTAAATTTCGAGTGATTCTGGAGCCTCATTTGTCTCATTTATTGAATATTATACGTTTTGTGTCGCCATTGTGGACATTCCGACTAATATCATTAGCTAGCAACTGCAAACATTCCTATTCCTCATCAACGAACGACGCGACTCTGTTCTTTTCTAAGACAGTGAGGAAATACGAGCTATTTTTAATGTCACTCACTCGTCATGAGTGAGAGCCTCATTTAATTCATGAATTTCGATTGCGTGCTGACACTGAAATGGCGAGCAAGAAAAACTCTCACACCCAAAGATAGAAGCAAATGGCATCTATTTATCGCCCGAACGTCGACAAAATTCACAACTGAGAGTCAAATTACGGAAAAATGAGTTAATTTTACTTTATATATATATATGTATATATGACTCTCTGATGTTCTTACTCGTTAACATTGTGCTAAGAACGTGAAAAATTTACTCGGAAAGATGTCCATTCGAAAATTTCGGTTTCAAAGTAGAAGCACTCTGACGTGACCGCGGCCAGGTCACACACACAGCCTCTGTACAAGCCGCAAGTGTGGACTTTGAAAATTTCGATATGAAATCATTTATGGCTATTATTGACGAAAAAATGTTGATGGAATACAAAAAACACTTACTCTAGGTATATCGTGTATTTCCAACACATTTAGTCTCTATGAAATTTTTTGTGGGACCACTCGAAAAGCCTCAAATAGGTGCATCACTCAATATGAGTGATTTTGAGAGGTATAAATGTCATATTCCCGACTCGACCCTCGATGCAAGAAAGATTTCTAACAACTCTAGAGACACTACCATGCCCTCAAAAAATAGCCGCGGGCCCTCGAATGAGTGTAAAGTGAACAAAACTCAAATCACTCATACTTCATCAATAAGCTCTCGGATCGAAATTGCTTAAAAAAAAATTCCAACAATTTGCGCTTTCACACTGTTTCGAGTTGAAAAAAACCCCAAAAAATAGTTTTTTATGCCCTATAATGCAAATCGCTATCACTCGGGGAAACATAAATCGAGCGATATGAGCAAAATCGCAAAAATTTGCTATTTCGTGAACTACGGCGAATTTCGCTCTGAAAATTTCACTGAACACGTAAAATGATGCGCCTATCAAAACATGTTAAATGACTTTTTCTGTGCGGACTACAGAAATTTTTTGAGCGGCGAAAAATCGAAAATCACGCATTTTTTGATGAGCTCCTGCGGCCAAACGGTGGCGTTTTGAGCGCTGCCGATCCTGTGAGTTGTAGGCATCAATGATGTAAACCTCTCATGAAATTTTGAGACTTGCACGTGCGATGGATACATAATTAGAAGCGGTCGAAAAATCTGACCGAAAAAATGCCTCATTTTTCACCCAACTTCAAAGACGCATAGAAAAAATTCTACTCGAAGAAACCTTCTCAAAAAGTATTTTTGAATGTACCAAAATGTTTTCTGTGAGCTGCCGAAAAACCAGACCTCTCACTCTGAAACAGAGAAGTCAAAAGTGTTTGGCGCAGACCTTATTTTTTTTGAGGTGTTTTTTGAGAGGCATTTTCTCGCAAAATTAGGCACTTAGATTTTTTGTGATTTTTTTCTGGAGAGATATTCGCAACCTCTACAAGATATCAAAATTTGAAAGCTTTTTCGCCGCTGGCCTGGCCAGAAAAAAATAGCAAAAATTGACCATTTTTTTGCATGCTTTTTTTGAGAGGCTCTAGCAAAAAATTTTTCTCTATACGAAAACGCTCAAGTTTTTGGCTGAGGTGTACCGCTACTCTGACTACCAGAATATGAATTCCCAGACCTCTGGCTATCATGACAAACATTACATAAATATTAGAAAATGACCAAAAAAAAACAGTTTTTTTTCATTTAAAGCATTTTTATGGCACCGATCGAGCCGAGAGGCGGTACGGGGGGGTTTCCCCCGATCCTTGACCTGCCCCCGAAGTTTGAGCCCGCTACGACCCCGCGTTCTGGTACTTTACTCTTGTTTCCCCTCGGAGTAGCATATGACTGTTTTTCAATTCCACACAAGCACCTCCACAAAAGTCCCGATCTAAACCTTGACGCGGATTTTGATTCTGGTTTTTTCCCACATTTCGGAGGTGCGCCGCAAGTAACCAGCACACCATAGCGCCCTCCTCCTCCCACACACAACACAGCACACACCCACACACACACCCAAACACACACCGCCAAACCCCCAAACCCCAACAAAAAACACCCACAACAACACATCATCAACACCACCAACAACAAACCACCCACGCCATTCAATCTTCACACTTTTAAAACCATCAACAAATAGCCCACAACGACATACCACACGCGCACAACAAATTTAGTACAGCCCATGCGTTACTTGTCTCCAAACTTGTATGTTTTACTTTTAAACACCACAGCCACTACTTAATTTACCAACAAACAACTCACACCTAACCATCACCCATCACTCATTCTAAAATAATTAAACTAATTCCTTTAGTATGACAATAATCCCTAAACCTATCGATTATAATTAAACACACACAAAACAAGTAGTCATAACCCATTTGATCCTTATTTATCATGACTTTACCTTCAAACCCAATCTATCGTATATTACCATTGAATTTGCAGCCCCCTCATACTTCATCCCATCTATCTTAACATACATCCCCTTATTCTTACTAAATCACTTCACAAAACCTATACACTACCCGACTCAATTCCTTATATTTCAGAGCTCGACAGAATGTGCAATAACAATTTCCTTAACGGAGACGTAAATATGAAAAAATTCCGCTATCACACCTCCAATTACCCTCAGGTTAAACAGGGGAAAAATTACACCCAATACAAACAATACTCGTTTATTTAAATGTTAAACACAATTTTGTTCGATATAAGTTTTCCCATATACGCCCCTCAAACAATAAAAAGCATTTACCAAAAAACATTCAATATCACTTTAGCGCCAGACGTACGAAAATAGCACTCCAATAGCACACGAGAATTACAGAGTTTCATATGCCTACAAGTTTAAACCCACTTTCACAAACCACACTAGCGTTTCATACTGAATATCCGCATGAAAACATTACTATAGAGCCCCAAATATTCACCAACTTAGTGATAGCTAAAATTACCATAAACACACTCTTTCAAATCAACCCGAAACACTCAATTCAAACTCATTTTCGTGAAGAAATTGAATGAATGAGAGGTAAATAACAGAGTATTGGATTACCCATCTTTCATTTCTCCGAAGATCCCATACAATCTGGTCCTTCTTACATCTAAACCACTATAGAAACCCACAACATTTGACTAAAATAATCCCAAAATGAGTTTGCAAACAAAAGACTACATCCAACTGAAATTAGCCCGCTTTTAATAGAGAAACATCGCTAATATACGCCTCAATTGGAAAATGATTATGCAACACACGCGCCGTCGCGCGTTCGCGATTAATACTAGAATATTTTGGTCGGGATTTAGGGGCCGCTCTGCGAGGGCGATGCCCTACGCAGAGCGGCACAGCCATGGTCTAGATGCCTATCAAAACCGAGGGGCTCTTTACTTAGTCCGGATCACTCAAAAACTCTACAAAATGCCCATAAATGTGCAATTTCTGCCATTTTGGGTCGATTTACCCCGTAGACTTTTATTATAACCTTCAACATCTCCCTCTGTATGAAGCTGAAATGCATTTGTGCACGAATTCCCACTTATTTGCGATTTTTCATCGAAAATAACATTTTACCATCCGTAGACTTTTGGCGAATGTTTCCTAAAATTTATGAAATGCGTAGGGTTCTCACTTTGCAACCCTTCCATACTGTCCAAAAAAATTGTTCAAAACACGCTTCCCTGACGAGAAAACAGCCAAAATATTTGCAAAAACTCATTTCCAAATATATTAAAAAATATTCATTAACAAATTTTTCATCGACATAATTCATAAGACGCTCTCGATTCCGCTTCTTTTGAGCCTAAAATCGTCTCTCTGGCTTGTTTCTAAGTGCCATTTTTTATCAATTTAATTAGGTATGGAATTTTCGAAGGTTTCTTCTTTTTCCCCAAATATCGATTGGACCATTTTCAAATTTCAACCATACAAACTTCTCATTGATATCTAGATTGTATCAAAATTTCAGACTTCTTACTTTAATGCCAACGAAAATATGGCTCATTGAAATTTCACTCCTTTCGCGACCGAGAGTTTATAGATCAATTATCAATGAAAATTTAAAAATCATAATTTATGTCATGAAACCCCTCATTCTCTTCGAATGAAATACCAAATAACGCCCACCAAAACCTCCAGAAACCATTTTCAAGGACAACTGAAATATCGCAGAAAACGTTTACATGAAGAATTCCCAGAAAAACAACTGCCAGTCAAATTTTACCCCAAACGGGGAATTTTTTACCTGGAAAATGCTGGCAGTTCGAACCTCTCGTCGGGCACTGAAACATGAATAATTTAGAACGCCCACCAAAATCAGGACAAACATTTACGTTCGGATGAGTGATTTCTCCATTTGAGCAGTAAATTTCTTCAAAGTAGAACGTTTCACGAGCGCGCAAACCATTTCGCAGAACTTCCATAAGTATACTTCAAAATCATTCACCAGAATAGAACCCCCGACCACGTCTGAGAAAAAATTTACAAATTATTCCAAATTATTATGAGTGATGACATTTTACTTTTCGTAAATAACACATATGAGACCTGCGAACCATATCTCTCGAAAATTCCAGACATCTCGGGGACACACATACGCACGCGCATTCACCATACAACGCCGATCCCTTAACCACTCTGCCACGGCGAGCAACAATCTTCTTACATTCCCATTCACAATAAAAATTGACCTCTGAAAAATACTGAGAGAAAATTTTCAATTCAAACGAACCTCGAATTTCATTTTTCAATCGCCAAAATTGATAAGAGAAAAATTCACTCATTGTACGCTCGTTAGTAATCGACAAATCCACCACGATGCACTTTTTCTTCAATGAGAATATAGGCATGATCACTAAACACTCCTTTTCCAAGGAGCACATTCCATATCGAAATCGAATGTTTATTTTCTTCAACATGCATACAGTACGAATTACCGATTCTCAACGTAAAAATACGCTGATAAACTCACAACACTCATTTTGCCTAAATATCGAGTGATTCTGGAGCCTCATTAATCTCATTTATCGAGTATTATACGGTTTGTATCGTCTCTGTGACCCTTTCAACAGAAATCAGTACCTGGAAACTGCAAACACTCGTATTCTTCATCAAAGACCGACTTGACTCTGTTCATTTCGAAAACAGCAAGGAAATGCGAGCGATTTTCAATATCACTCACTCGTAATGAGTGAGAGCCTCTTTCAATTCATGAATTTCGATTACGTGCTGACACTTTAATTGCAAACAAGAGAAATTCTCACACCCAAAGATGGAAGCAAATGGCATCTATTCATCGCCCGAACGTCGACAAAATTCACAACTGATAGTCAAATTACGTAAAAATGAGTTAAATTTACGTTATATATATATATATATAAACGACTCCCTGATGTTCTTACTCGTTAATACTGCGCTAAGAACGTGAGAAATTTCCTCGGAAAGATAGCCATTCGAAAATTTCGGTTTCAAAGTAACAACACTCTGACGTGACCGCACTCAGCTCACACACTTCGCATCAGAACGGGCAGAAGCTGGACTTGTAAAATTTCGACACAAAATTCAATTTCGAGTTTCCATCGTTGATGGAGGTGAAAAACATTACGTATAGGTAAATCGTCAATTTCCAACACATTTCATCTCTATAAAATTTCTTGTGACTCGCCTCTAAAGTCCTCAAATAATTAAAAATTACCGCATCATCAAATGAGTGAAATATGAGCGACTAAAATTGAGCCTTTTTCGCTTGGCTCTCGAAACAAGAAATATTTCTAGCATTGCTAAAGACACTACCTTGCCCTCAAAAAATAGCTGCGTGCCCTCGAATGAGTGTAAAGTGAACAAAACTCAAATCACTCATACTTCATCAATAAACTCCCAGATCGAAATTGCTTAGAAAAAATTTCCATTGGTTTGCTCTTTCATACTAGTTCGAGTGGAAAAAAGGCAGAAAAAAGGATTTTTATGCCCTAAAATGGAGATCGCGACGACTCCGGGAAACATAAATCGAGCGATTCGGGCGAAATCGCCAAAAACGGCTATTTCGTAAACTATCGGGAATTTCGCTCTGAAAATTCCACCGAACACGTAAAAAAATGCGCCTAGCAAAACATATTAAATGACTTTTTCTGTACGGGCGACAGAACATTTTTGGAAAGCGAAAAATCGAAAATCGCGCATTTTTTGATGAGCTGCTGTGGCCAAACGGTGGCGTTTTGAGCGCTGCCGATCCCGTGGATCGTAGGTACTGTTGACGTAAACCTCTCATGAAATTTTGGCATTATCACGTGCGATGTATACGCGATAAGAAGCAGTCAAAAAATTCGACCGTAAAAACGTCATTTTTTAGTCCCAACTTCAAAGACTCACAGAAAAAATTCTACTCGGAGAAACCTTCTCAAAAAGTATTTTTGAATGTACCAACATGTTTTCTGTGATGTGTAGAAAAACCAGACCTCCTACTGTCACCCAGAAAACTTAAACATGTTTGGCGCAGATGCCTTTTTTTCCGAGGTCTTATTTGAGAGGCATTTTCTCGCAAAATTGAGCACCCAGATTTTTTGTGATTTTTTCGGTGAAAGACTTTTCCAATGTCTACAAGATATCAAAGTTTGGACGCTTTTAAGCGGCGGGCCTGGCCAGAAAAAAATGCCAAAAATCGACAACTTTTTTGCATGCTTTTTTTAAGAGGCTCTAGCAAAAAATTTTTCTCTATACGAAAAACCTCAAGTTTTTGGCTGAGGTGTACCGCTACTCTGGCTACAAGATTATGAAATCGGCATGGCTGTAGAGGCGCTCCAAAATTATTGATAAATAGAAAACAAAACGCTTTTTCAAACGGCTTTTTGTCATTTAAAGCATTTTTATGGGCCCGATCGAGCCGAGAGGCGAAACTTAAGGTTTTTTAGCGAGCCTCCATCCGGCCTCCAAATTTGAGCTTGCTGCGAGCACGCGTTCTGGTACTTTACTCTTGTCAGGTACCAAATTTTTCCCCGTTGTTTCCGAGCACTAAACACAAGCACCCTCCCTTATAGTACTAGTTCTAGCATCTCTTCGAAATGCGTATTTTAGTTTTAGTGCTTTTTTCAAATCCGGAGGGCGCCGCAAGTAACCAGCACACCTTGGCGCCCTCCTCCTCCCACACACAACACAACACACACCCACACACACACCAAAACACACACCGCCAAACCCCCAAACCCCAACAAAAAACACCCACAACAACACATCATCAACAACACCAACAACAATCCACCCATACCACTCACACTCCTCACACTTATAAAACCATCAACAAATAGCCCACAACGACATACCACACGCGCAAAACAAATTTAGTACAGCCCATGCATTACTTGTCTCCAAACTTATATGTTTTACTATTAAACACCCCGGCACTACTTTATTTACCAACAAACAACTCACACCTAACCATCAACCATCACTCAACAGGTCAAATATATACTAACTCCTCTTGTATGACAATAATCCCTAAACCTAGCGATTACCATTAAACACACACAAAACGAGTAGTCATAACCTATATGATCCTTATTAATCATGACTTTACCTTCAAACCCAATCTGTCGTATTTTACTGTTGAATTTTCAACCCCTCATATTTCATCCCATCTGTCTTAACATACATCCCCTTATTCTTACTAAATCACTTCACCAAACCTATACACTACCCAACACAATTCCTTATATTTTAAAGCTCGACAGAAAGTTCCATAACAATTTCCTTAACAGAGACGTAAAGATGATGAAATTGCTCTATCACACCTCCAATTACTCTCAGGTTAAACAGGTTAAAAAACACACCCAATAAAATCAACACTTGTTTATTTTAATGTTCAATACAATTATGTTCGATATAAGTTTTCCCATATACGCCCCTCAAACAATAAAAAGCATTTACCAAAAAACATTCAATATCACTTTAGCGCCAGACGTACGAAAATACCACTCCAATAGCACACGAGAATTACAGAGTTTCATATGCCTACAAGTTTAAACCCACTTTCACAAACCACACTAGCGTTTCATACTGAATATCCGCATGAAAACATTACTATAGAGCCCCAAATATTCACCAACTTAGTGATAGCTAAAATTACCATGAACACAATCCTTCAAATCAACCCGAAACACTCAATTCAAACTCATTTTCGTGAAGAAATTGAATGAATGAGCGGTAAATAACAGAGTATTAGATTACCCATCTTTCATTTCTCCGAAGATCCCATACAATCTGATCCTTCTTCAATCCAAACCACTATAGAAACCCACAACATTTGACTAAAATAATCCCAAAATGAGTTTGAAAACAAAAGACTACATCCAACTGAAATTAGCCCGCTTTTAATAGAGAAACATCGCTATTATACGACTCAATTGGAAAATGATTATGCTACACACGCGCCGTCGCGCGTTCGCGTTTAATACTAGAATATTTTGGTCGTGATTTAGGGGCCGCTCTGCGAGGGCGATGCCCTACGCAGAGCGGCACAGCCATGGTCTTGATGCCTATCAAAACCGAGGGGCCCTTTACTTACTCCGGATCACTCAAAAACTCTACAAAATGCCCATAAATGTGAAATTTCTGCCATTTAGGGTGGATTTATCCCGTAGACTTTTATTATAACCTTCAACATCTCCCTCTGTATGAAGCTGAAATACATTTGTGCATGAATTCCCACTTTTTTGTGGTTTTTCATCGAAAATAACATTTTACCATCCGTAGACTTTTGGCAAATGTTTCCTAAAATTTCTGGAATGCGTACGTTTCCAACCTTGCAACCCTTCCATACTGTCCAAAAAAATTGTTCAAAACACGCTTCCCTGACGAGAAAACAGCCAAAATATTTGCAAAAACTCATTTCCAAATATATTAAAAAATATTCATTAACAAATTTTTCATCGACATAATTCATAAGACGCTCTCGATTCCGCTTCTTTTGAGCCTAAAATCGTCTCTCTGGCTTGTTTCTAAGTGCCATTTTTTATCAATTTAATTAGGTATGGAATTTTCGAAGGTTTCTTCTTTTTCCCCAAATATCGATTGGACCATTTTCAAATTTCAACCATACAAACTTCTCATTGATATCTAGATTGTATCAAAATTTCAGACTTCTTACTTGAATGCCAACGAAAATATGGCTCATTGAAATTTCACTCCTTTCGCGACCGAGAGTTTATAGATCAATTATCAATGAAAACTTAAAAATCATAATTTATGTCATGAAACCCCTCATTCTCTTCGAATGAAATACCAAATAACGCCCACCAAAACCTCCAGAAACCATTTTCAAGGACAACTGAAATATCGCAGAAAACGTTTACATGAAGAATTCCCAGAAAAACAACTGCCAGTCAAATTTTACCCCAAACGGGGAATTTTTTACCTGGAAAATGCTGGCAGTTCGAACCTCTCGTCGGGCACTGAAACATGAATAATTTAGAACGCCCACCAAAATCAGGACAAACATTTACGTTCGGATGAGTGATTTCTCCATTTGAGCAGTAAATTTCTTCAAAGTAGAACGTTTCACGAGCGCGCAAACCATTTCGCAGAACTTCCATAAGTATACTTCAAAATCATTCACCAGAATAGAACCCCCGACCACGTCTGAGAAAAAATTTACAAATTATTCCAAATTATTATGAGTGATGACATTTTACTTTTCGTAAATAACACATATGAGACCTGCGAACCATATCTCTCGAAAATTCCAGACATCTCGGGGACACACATACGCACGCGCATTCACCATACAACGCCGATCCCTTAACCACTCTGCCACGGCGAGCAACAATCTTCTTACATTCCCATTCACAATAAAAATTGACCTCTGAAAAATACTGAGAGAAAATTTTCAATTCAAACGAACCTCGAATTTCATTTTTCAATCGCCAAAATTGATAAGAGAAAAATTCACTCATTGTACGCTCGTTAGTAATCGACAAATCCACCACGATGCACTTTTTCTTCAATGAGAATATAGGCATGATCACTAAACACTCCTTTTCCAAGGAGCACATTCCATACCGAAATCGAATGTTTATTTTCTTCAACATGCATACAGTACGAATTACCGATTCTCAACGTAAAAATACGCTGATAAACTCACAACACTCATTTTGCCTAAATATCGAGTGATTCTGGAGCCTCATTAATCTCATTTATCGAGTATTATACGGTTTGTATCGTCTCTGTGACCCTTTCAACAGAAATCAGTACCTGGAAACTGCAAACACTCGTATTCTTCATCAAAGACCGACTTGACTCTGTTCATTTCGAAAACAGCAAGGAAATGCGAGCGATTTTCAATATCACTCACTCGTAATGAGTGAGAGCCTCTTTCAATTCATGAATTTCGATTACGTGCTGACACTTTAATTGCAAACAAGAGAAATTCTCACACCCAAAGATGGAAGCAAATGGCATCTATTCATCGCCCGAACGTCGACAAAATTCACAACTGATAGTCAAATTACGTAAAAATGAGTTAAATTTACGTTATATATATATATATAAACGACTCCCTGATGTTCTTACTCGTTAATACTGCGCTAAGAACGTGAGAAATTTCCTCGGAAAGATAGCCATTCGAAAATTTCGGTTTCAAAGTAACAACACTCTGACGTGACCGCACTCAGCTCACACACTTCGCATCAGAACGGGCAGAAGCTGGACTTGTAAAATTTCGACACAAAATTCAATTTCGAGTTTCCATCGTTGATGGAGGTGAAAAACATTACGTATAGGTAAATCGTCAATTTCCAACACATTTCATCTCTATAAAATTTCTTGTGACTCGCCTCTAAAGTCCTCAAATAATTAAAAATTACCGCATCATCAAATGAGTGAAATATGAGCGACTAAAATTGAGCCTTTTTCGCTTGGCTCTCGAAACAAGAAATATTTCTAGCATTGCTAAAGACACTACCTTGCCCTCAAAAAATAGCTGCGTGCCCTCGAATGAGTGTAAAGTGAACAAAACTCAAATCACTCATACTTCATCAATAAACTCCCAGATCGAAATTGCTTAGAAAAAATTTCCATTGGTTTGCTCTTTCATACTAGTTCGAGTGGAAAAAAGGCAGAAAAAAGGATTTTCATGCCCTAAAATGGAGATCGCGACGACTCCGGGAAACATAAATCGAGCGATTCGGGCGAAATCGCCAAAAACGGCTATTTCGTAAACTATCGGGAATTTCGCTCTGAAAATTTCACCGAACACGTAAAAAAATGCGCCTAGCAAAACATATTAAATGAATTTTTCTGTACGGGCGACAGAACATTTTTGGAAAGCGAAAAATCGAAAATCGCGCATTTTTTGATGAGCTGCTGTGGCCAAACGGTGGCGTTTTGAGCGCTGCCGATCCCGTGGATCGTAGGTACTGTTGACGTAAACCTCTCATGAAATTTTGGCATTATCACGTGCGATGTATACGCGATAAGAAGCAGTCAAAAAATTCGACCGTAAAAACGTCATTTTTTAGTCCCAACTTCAAAGACTCACAGAAAAAATTCTACTCGGAGAAACCTTCTCAAAAAGTATTTTTGAATGTACCAACATGTTTTCTGTGATGTGTAGAAAAACCAGACCTCCTACTGTCACCCAGAAAACTTAAACATGTTTGGCGCAGATGCCTTTTTTTCCGAGGTCTTATTTGAGAGGCATTTTCTCGCAAAATTGAGCACCCAGATTTTTTGTGATTTTTTCGGTGAAAGACTTTTCCAATGTCTACAAGATATCAAAGTTTGGACGCTTTTAAGCGGCGGGCCTGGCCAGAAAAAAATGCCAAAAATCGACAACTTTTTTGCATGCTTTTTTTAAGAGGCTCTAGCAAAAAATTTTTCTCTATACGAAAAACCTCAAGTTTTTGGCTGAGGTGTACCGCTACTCTGGCTACAAGATTATGAAATCGGCATGGCTGTAGAGGCGCTCCAAAATTATTGATAAATAGAAAACAAAACGCTTTTTCAAACGGCTTTTTCTCATTTAAAGCATTTTTATGGGCCCGATCGAGCCGAGAGGCGAAACTTAAGGTTTTTTAGCGAGCCTCCATCCGGCCTCCAAATTTGAGCTTGCTGCGAGCACGCGTTCTGGTACTTTACTCTTGTCAGGTACCAAATTTTTCCCCGTTGTTTCCGAGCACTAAACACAAGCACCCTCCCTTATAGTACTAGTTCTAGCATCTCTTCGAAATGCGTATTTTAGTTTTAGTGCTTTTTTCAAATCCGGAGGGCGCCGCAAGTAACCAGCACACACACGCGCCCTCCGACTCCCACAACACAACACACCCACACACACACACACCCAAACACACCCCCCGAAACCCCCAAACAACAAAAAACACCCACAACAACACATCATCAACACCACCAACAACAAATCACACATTCCATCCAATCGCCACACTTTTAAAACCATCAACAAATAGCCCACAACGACATACCACACGCGCACAACAAATTTAGTACAGCCCATGCGTTACTTGTCTCCAAACTTCTATGTTTTACTTTTAAACACCACAGCCACTACTTTATTTACCAACAAACAACTCACACCTAACCATCAACCATCACTCAACAGGTCAAAAAAAATTTTACAACCTCCTCTTGTATGACAATAATCCCTAAACCTATAGATTTTACCATTAAACACACACAAAACGAGTTGTCATAAGCTATCCAATCCTAATTTATCATATCCTCAATTTAAAAACCAATCTATCATACATTACTGTTGAATTTTCCGCTACCTCATACCTCATCCCATCTATCTTGACACACATCCCCTTATTCTTACTAAATCACTCCTCCAAACCTATACACTACCCGACTCAATTCCTTAAATTTTAAAGCTCGACAAAAAGTTGCACAACAATTTCATTAACGGAGACGTAAAAATGATAAAAATCTTCTATCACACCTCCAATTTCCCTCAGGTTAAACAGGTTAAAAAACACGCCCGAAACAATCAACACTTGTTTATTTAAATGTTCAACACAATTATACTCGATATGAGTTTTCCCATATACGCCCCTCAAACAATAAAAAGCATCTACCAAAAAATATTCAATATCACTTTAGCGCCAGACGTACGAAAATAGCACTCCAGAGCACAGGAAAATACAAAGTTTCATATGCTTGCAAGTTTATACCCACCTTCAGAAATCACACAAGCGTTTCACACTGAATATCCGCATGAAAACTTTACAATAGAGCCCCAAATATTCACCATCTTAATGATAGCTCTAATTACCATGAACACACTCTTTCAAATCAAGCCGAAAAACTAAATTCAAACTCATTTTCGTGAAGAAATTGAATGAATGAGAGGCAAATGATAGAGTATTAGATTACCCATCTTTCATTTCTCCGAAGATCCCATACAATCTGATCCTTCTTCAATCTAAACCGCTATAGAAACCCACAGCATTTAAATAAAATGATCACAAAATAAATTTCCAAACCAAAGGCCACTTCCAACTGAAAATTAGCCCGCTTTTAATAGAGAAACATCGCTATTATACGCCTCAATTGGAAAATGATTTGCAACACACGCGCCGTCGCGCGTTCGCGTTTAATACTAGAATATTTTGGTCGTGATTTAGGGGCCGCTCTGCGAGGGCGATGCCCTACGCAGAGCGGCACAGCCATGGTCTTGATGCCTATCAAAACCGAAGGGCCCTTTACTTACTCCGGATCACTCAAAAACTCTACAAAATGCCCATAAATGTGCAATTTCTGCCATTTTATGTGGATTTACCCCGTAGACTTTTATTATAACCTTCAACATCTCCCTCTGTATGAAGCTGAAATACATTTGTGCATGAATTCCCACTTATTTGCGATTTTTCATCGAAAATAACATTTTACCATCCGTAGACTTTTGGCGAATGTTTCCTAAAATTTATGAAATGCGTAGGGTTCTCACCTTGCAACCCTTCCATACTGTCCAAAAAAAATGTTCAAAACACGCTTCCCTGACGAGAAAACAGCCAAAATATTTGCAAAATATCATTTCCAAATATATTAAAAAATATTCATTAAAAAATTTTTCATCGACATAATTCATAAGACGCTCTGGATTCCGCTTCTTTTGAGCCTAAAATCGTCTCTCTGGCTTGTTTCTAAGTGCCATTTTTTTATCAATTTAATTAGGTATGGAATTTTCGAAGGTTTCTTCTTTTTCCCTAAATATCGATTGGACCATTTTCAGATTGTAACCATACAAACTTCTTATTGATATCTAGATTGTATCAAAATTTCAGACGTCTTACTTCAATGCCAACGAAAATATGGCTCATTGAAATTTCACTCCTCTCGCGACCGATGTTTATAGATCAATTATAAATGAAAATTTAAAAATCATAATTTATGTCATGAAACCCCTCATTCTCTTCGAATGAAATACCAAATAACGCCCACCAAAACCTCCAGAAACCATTTTCAAGGACAACTGAAATATCGCAGAAAACGTTTACGTGAAGAATTTCCAGAAAAACAACTGCCAGTCAAATTTTACCCCAAACAGGGAATTTTTTACCTGGAAAATGCTGGATGTTCGAACCTCTTCTTGGGCACTGAAACATGAATAATTTAGAACGCCCACCAAAATCAGCACAAAAATTTACGTTGGAATGAGTGATATCTCCATTTGAGCAGTAAATTTCTTCAAAGTAGAACATTTCACGAGCGCAAACCATTTGCAGAATTTCCATAAGTATACTTCAATCATTCACCAAAATAGAACCCTCGACCAAGTCTGAGAGAGAATTTACAAATTATTCCAAATTATTTCGAGTGATGACATTTTACTTCTCGTAAATAACACATATTAGGCCTGCGAACCATATCTCTCGAAAATTCCAGACATCTCGGGGACACACATACGCACGCGCATTCACCATACAACGCCGACCCCTTAACCACTCTGCCACGGCGAGCAACAATCTTCTTACATTCCCATTCACAATAAAAATTGACCTCTGAAAAATACTGAGAGAAAATTTTCAATTCAAACGAACCTCGAATATCATTTTTCAATCGCCAAAATTGATAAGAGAAAAATTGACTCATCGTACGCTCTTTAGTAATCGACAAATCCACCATGATGCACTCTTTCTTCAATGAGAATATAGTCATGATCACTAAACACTCCTTTTCCAAGGAGCACATTCCATATCGAAATCGAATGTTTATTTTCTTCAACATGCATACAGTACGAATTACCGATTTCCAACGTAAAAATACGCTGATAAACTCACAACACTCATTTTGCCTAAATATCGAGTGATTATGGAGCCTCATTAATCTCATTTATCGAGTATTATACGGTTTGAATCGTCTTTGTGACCATTTCAACAGAAATCAGTACCTGGCAACTGCAAACACTCGTATTCTTCATCAAAGACCGACTTGACTCTGTTCATTTCGAAAACAGCGAGGAAATGCGAGCGATTTTCAATATCACTCACTCGTAATGAGTGAGAGCCTCTTTCAATTCATGAATTTCGGTTGCGTGCTGACACTTTAATTGCGAACAAGAGAGAATCTCACACCCAAAGATGGAAGCAAATGGCATCTATTCATCGCCCGAACGTCGACAAAATTCACAACTGATAGTCAAATTACGTAAAAATGAGTTAAATTTACGTTATATATATATATAAATGACTCCCTGATGTTCTTACTCGTTAACACTGTGCTAAGAACGTGAGAAATTTCCTCAGAAAGATAGCCATTCAAAAATTTCGGTTTCAAAGTAACAACACTCTGACGTGACCGCACTCAGCTCGCACACATAGCCTCTGTACGGGTCGACTGTGGACTTTGAAAATTTCAACATCAAAATTCAAATTCGGGTTTCCATCGTTGATGGAGGTGAAAAACACTTCGTATAGGTAAATCGTCAATTTCCAACACATTTCATCTCTATAAAATTTCTTGTGACTCGCCTCTAAAGTCCTCAAATAATTAAAAATTAATGCATCATCAAATGAGTGAAATATGAGCGACTAAAATTGAGCCTTTTTCGCTTGGCTCTCGAAACAAGAAATATTTCTAGCATTGCTAGAGACACTACCTTGCCCTCAAAAAATAGCTGCGTGCCCTCGAATGAGTGTAAAGTGAACAAAACTCAAATCACTCATACTTCATCAATAAACTCCCAGATCGAAATTGCTTAGAAAAAATTTCCATTGGTTTGCTCTTTCAAACTAGTTCGAGCGGAAAAAAGGCAGAAAAAAGGATTTTTATGCCCTAAAATGGAAATCGCAACGACTCCAGGAAACATAAATCGAGCGATTCGGGCGAAATCGCCAAAAACGGCTATTTCGTAAACTACCGGGAATTTCGCTCTGAAAATTTCACTGAACATGTAAAATGATGCGACAAGCAAAACATGCCAAATGATTTTTTCTGTGCGGCCAATAGAATTTTTTTGAGAAGCGAAAAATCGAAAATCACTCATTTTTTGATGAGCTGCTGTGGCCAAACGGTGGCGTTTTGAGCGCTGCCAGTCCTCTGAGTCGTAGGTATTATTGATGCCAACCTCTCATGAAATTTTGAGACGTTCAAGTGCGATGGATACGCCATGGGGAGCAGTCAAAAAATTCGACAAAAAAAACGTCTTTTTTTAAGCATACTTCAAAGTCGATTAAAAAAAAATCTATCCGACGAATTTTTTTGAGCCAAACTTTTTGAATGTACCAACATGTTTTCTGTAATGTGTAGAAAAACCAGACCTCTTACTGTGAAACAGGAAAACTGAGACTGTTTGGCGCAGATGCCTTTTTTTTCGAGGTCATATTTGAGAGGCATTTTCTCAAAAAATTGAGAACCCAGATTTTTTGTGATTTTTTTCACGAGAGATATTCTGAACCTCTACCAGATATCAAATTTTGAAAGCGTTTCCGCCGCTGGCCTGGCCAGAAAAAAATCGCAAAAATCGACCATTTTTTGGCATGCTTTTTTTGAGAGGCTCTAGCAAAAAATTTTTCTCTATACGAAAAACCTCAAGTTTTTGGCTGAGGTGTACCGCTACTCTGGCTACCCAGAAATGAAATCCGCAGACCTCTAGCTATCACAGCGAAAATTAGATAAATATTAGAAAATGACGAAAAAAAAAAACGTTTTTTTTCATTTAAAGCATTTTTATGGGCCCGATCGAGCCGAGAGGCGAAACTTAAGGTTTTTTAGCGACTCTCCATCTGCCCTCCAAATTTGAGCTCGCTGCGACCACGCGTTCTGGTACTTTACTCCTGTGTGAATCGGGATTCCGCCCATTGTTTCCGAGCACAAAACACAAGCACCCTCCCTTATAGTACTAGTTCTAGCATCTCTTCGAAATGCGTATTTTAGTTTTAGTGCTTTTTTCAAATCCGGAGGGCGCCGCAAGTAACCAGCACACACACGCGCCCTCCGACTCCCCCCCACAACACAACACACCCCAACACACACACACACCCAAACACACCCCCCGAAACCCCCAAACAACAAAAAACACCCACAACAACACATCATCAACACAACCAACAACAAACCACCCATACCACTCACACTCCTCACACTTATAAAACCATCAACAAATGGCCCACAACGACATACCACACGCGCACAACAAATTTAGTACAGCCCATGCGTTACTTGTCTCCAAACTTATATGTTTTACTTTTAAACAACACAGCCACTACTTAATTTACCAACAAACAACTCACACTTAACCATCAACCAAAATATTAATTTTACAACTTCCATCTCGGGCAATAATCCCTAAACCTATCGATTACCATTAAACACACACAAAACGAGTTGTCATAACCTATATGATCCTTATTTATCAGGACTTTACCTTCAAACCCAATCTGTCGTATTTTACTGTTGAATTTTCAGCCCCCTCATGCTTCATCCCATCTATCTTAACATACATCCCCTTATTCTTACTAAATCACTCCACCAAACCTATGCACTACCCGACTCAATTCCTTATATTTCAGAGCTCGACAGAATGTGCAATAACAATTTCCTTAACGGAGAAGTGAATATCATAAAATTCCCCTATCACACCTCCAATTACCCTCAGGTTAAACAGGGGAAAAATTACACCCAATACAAACAATACTTGTTTATTTCAATGTTAGACACAATTATGTTCGATATAAGTTTTCCCATATACGCCCCTCAAACAATAAAAAGCATTTACCATAAAACGTTCAATATCACTTAAGGGCCAGACGTACGAAAATAGCACTCCAATAGCACACGAGAATTACAAAGTTTCATATGCTTACATGTTTATACCCACTTCAAAAAACCACACTAGCGTTTCACACTGAATTTCCGCATGAAAACTTCACTATAGAGCCCTAAATATTCACCAACTTAATGATATTTCAAATTACCATGAACAAACTCGTTCAAATCAACCAGAAAAACTCAATTCAAATTCATTTTCGTGAATAAATTGAATGAATGAGGGGTAAATGATAGAGTATGAAATTATCCATCTTCCATTACTCAAGAGATCCCATACAACCCGACTCTCCCCTATCCAAACCGATACGGAAACCCACAACACTAGAATAAAATTACCACGAAACAAATTTGCAAACAAAAGACGACATCCAACCGAAAATTAGGCCGCTTTTAGTAGAGAAACATCGCTATTATACGCCTCAATTCGGACAATGATTAGGCAACACACGCGCTGTCGCGCGTTCAAGTTTAATGCTAAAATATTTTGGTGGTGATTTAGGGGCCGCTCTGCGAGGGCGATGCCCTACGCAGAGCGGCACAGCCATGGTCTTGATACCTATCAAAACCGAGAAGCCCTTTACTTACTCCGGATCACTCAAAAACTCTACAAAATGACCATTAATGTGCAATTTCTGCCATTTTGGGCGGATTTATACCGTAGACTTTTATCACACCCTTAAACATCTCCCTCTGCGTGAAACTGAAACACATTTGTGCATGAATTCCCACATTTTTGTGATTTTTCATCGAAAATAACATTTTACCATCCGTAGACTTTTGGCGAATGTTTCCTAAAATTTATGAAATGCGAACGTTTCCCACCTTGCAGCCCTTCCATACTGTCCAAAAAAATTGTTCAAAACACTCTTCCCTGACGAGAAAAAAGCCAAAATATTTGCAAAATATCATTTCCAAATATATTAAAAAATATTCATTAACAAATTTTTCATCGACATAATTCATAAGACGCTCTGGATTCCGCTTCTTTTGAGCCTAAATTCGTCTCTCTGGCTTGTTTCTAAGTGCCATTTTTTTATCAATTTAATTAGGTATGGAATTTTCGAAGGTTTCTTCTTTTTCCCTAAATATCGATTTGACCATTTTCAGATTGTAACCATACAAACTTCTTATTGATATCTAGATTGTATCAAAATTTCAGACGTCTTACTTCAATGCCAACGAAAATATGGCTCATTCAAATTTCACTCCTCTCGCGACCGAGAGTTTATAGGTCAATTATCAATGAAAATTTAAAAATCATAATTTATGTCATGTATCCCCCTCATTCTGTTCGAACGAAATACCAAATAACGCCCACCAAAACCTCCAGAAACCATTTTCAAGGACAACTGAAATATCGCAGAAAACGTTTACATGAAGAATTCCCAGAAAAACAACTGCCAGTCAAATTTTACCCCAAACGGGGAATTTTTTACCTGGAAAATGCTGGAAATTCGAACCTCTCATCGGGCACTGAAACATGAATAATTTAGAACGCCCACCAAAATCAGCGCAAAAATCCATGTTGGAATGAGTGATAACTCCATTTGAGCAGTGAATTTCTTCAAAGTAGAACATTTCACGAGCGCAAACCATTTGCAGAATTTCCATAAGTATACTTCAATCATTCACCAAAATAGAACCCTCGACCAAGTCTGAGAGAGAATTTACAAATTATTCCAAATTATTATGAGTGATGACATTTTACTTTTCGTAAATAACACATATGAGACCTGCGAACCATATCTCTCGAAAATTCCAGACATCTCGGGGACACACATACGCACGCGCATTCACCATACAACGCCGACCCCTTAACCACTGTGCCATGGCGAGCAACAACCTTCTTACATTCCCATTCACAATAACAATTGACCTCTGAAAAATACTGAGAGAAAATTTTCATTTCAAACGAACCTCGAATTTCATTTTTCAATCGCCAAAATTGATGAGAGAAAAATTCACTCATCGTACGCTCTTTAGTAATCGACAAATACACCATGATGCACTCTTTTTTCAATGAAAATATAGGCATGATCACTGAATACTCCTTTTCCAAGGAGCTCATTCCATTTCGAAATCAAATATACATTTTCTTCAACATGCATACAGTACGAATTTCCGATTTCCAACGTAAAAATACGCTTATAAACTCACAACACTAATTTTGCATAAATATCTACTGATTCTGAAGCCTCATTCATCTCATTTATTGAGTATTATACGTTTTGTATCGCAATTTTGAACATTCCGACTAATATCACTAGCTGGCAACTGCAAACACTCGTATTCTTCACAAACGACCGACTCGACTCTGTTCATTTCGAAAACAGCGAGGAAATGCGAGCGATTTTCAATGTCACTCACTCGTATAAGTGAGAGCCTTTTTCAATTCATGAATTTCGGTTGCGTGCTGACACTTCAATTGTGAACAAGAGAAATTCTCACACCCAAAGATGGAAGCAAATGGCATCTATTCATCGCCCGAACGTCGACAAAATTCACAACTGATAGTCAAATTACGTAAAAATGAGTTAAATTTACGTTATATATATACACAAATGACTCCCTGATGTTCTTACTCGTCAACACTGTGCTAAAAACGTGAAAAATTTCCTCGGAAAGATAGCCATTCGAAAATTTCGGTTTCAAAGTAACAACACTCTGACGTGACCGCACTCAGCTCGCACACTTAGCATCAGAACGGGCAGAAGCTGGACTTGTAAAATTTCGACACAAAATTCAAATTCGAGTTTCCATCGTTGATGGAGGTGAAAAACACTACGTATAGGTAAATCGTCAATTTCCAACACATTTCATCTCTATAAAATTTCCTGTGGAACGCCTCTAAAGTCCTCAAATAATTAAAAATTAATGCATCATCAAATGAGTGAAATATGAGCGACTAAAATTGAGCTTTTTTCGCTTGACTCTCGAAACAAGAAATATTTCTAGCGACTCTAGAGACACTACCTTGCCCTCAAAAAATAGCCGCGGGCCCTCGAATGAGTGTAAAGTGAACAAAACTCAAATCACTCATACTTCATCAATAAACTCCCAGATCGAAATTGCTTAGAAAAAATTTACATTGGCTTGCTCTTTCAAACTAGGTCGAGTGGAAAAAATGTAAAAAAAATGATTTTTATGCCCTATAATGGTAATCACGATGACTCGGGGAAACATAAATCGCGCGAAATGGGCAAAACGGCGAAAAACGTGTTTTTCGTGAAATAATGCGAATTTCGTTCTGAAAATTTCACTGAATACGTAAAATGATGCGACTAGCAAAACATGTTAAATGACTTTTTCTGTGCGGGCGAAAGATTGTTTTTGAGCGGCGAAAAATCGAAAATCACTCATTTTTTGATGAGCTCCTGCGGCCAAACGGTGGCGTTTTGAGCGCTGCCAATCCTGTGAGTCGTAGGTATTGATGATGCCAACCTCTCATGAAAATTTGAGGCTCTCACCTGCAATGGATACACCATGAGGAGCAGTCAAAAAGTCGGACCGAAAAAACGCCCTTTTTACACCTATTTTCAAAACCCTATAAAAAATTTTCTAGCCCGAAAATCGAAAAACAAAAAACCACTTTTTCGAAGAAAATTGTTTCCAATATTGTGTCGAAAAATCAGACCTTTTGTTTCATAAATGAAAAAGATGGAGTGTTTGGCGCGGAACACATATTTTTTTTGAGAGTATTTAAGGCTCATTTACTCGGAAAATTGGAAACCCAGATTTTTTGTGATTTTTTCAGTGAAAGACCTTTCCAATGTCTACAAGATATCAAAGTTTGAACGCTTTTGAGCGGCGGGCCTGGCCGGAAAAAAATGCCAAAAATCGACAACTTTTTTGCATGCTTTTTTTAAGAGGCTCTAGCAAAAAATTTTTCTCTATACGAAACATCTCAAGTTTTTGGCTGAGGTGTACCGCTACTCTGGCTACAAGATTATGAAATCGACATGGCTGTAGAGCCGCTCTCCAAAAAGTATAATTAGAAATACCAAACGCTTTTTCAAACGGTTTTTTCTCATTTAAAGCATTTATATGGGCCCGATCGATCCGAAAGGCGAAACTTAAGGTTTTTTAGCGAGTGTCCACCTGGCCTCCAAATTTGAGCTCGCTGCGACCACGCGTTCTGGTACTTTACTCCTGTGTGAATCGGGATTCCGCCCATTGTTTCCGAGCACAAAACACAAGCACCCTCCCTTATAGTACTAGTTCTAGCATCTCTTCGAAATGCGTATTTTAGTTTTAGTGCTTTTTTCAAATCCGGAGGGCGCCGCGAGTAACCAGATACACACGCGCCCTCCGACTCCCCCCCACAACACAACACACACCCACACACACACCCAAACACACACCGCCAAACCCCCAAACAACAAAAAACACCCACAACAACACATCATCAACAACACCAACAACAAACCACCCATACCACTCACACTCCTCACACTTATAAAACCATCAACAAATGACCCACAACAACATAACACACGCGCACAACAAATTTAGTACAGCCCATGCGTTACTTGTCTCCAAACTTATATGTTTTACTTTTAAACAACACAGCCACTACTTAATTTACCAACAAACAACTCACACTTAACCATCAACCAAAATATTAATTTTACAACTTCCATCTCGGGCAATAATCCCTAAACCTATCGATTACCATTAAACACACACAAAACGAGTTGTCATAACCTATATGATCCTTATTTATCAGGACTTTACCTTCAAACCCAATCTGTCGTATTTTACTGTTGAATTTTCAGCCCCCTCATGCTTCATCCCATCTATCTTAACATACATCCCCTTATTCTTACTAAATCACTCCACCAAACCTATGCACTACCCGACTCAATTCCTTATATTTCAGAGCTCGACAGAATGTGCAATAACAATTTCCTTAACGGAGAAGTGAATATCATAAAATTCCCCTATCACACCTCCAATTACCCTCAGGTTAAACAGGGGAAAAATTACACCCAATACAAACAATACTTGTTTATTTCAATGTTAGACACAATTATGTTCGATATAAGTTTTCCCATATACGCCCCTCAAACAATAAAAAGCATTTACCATAAAACGTTCAATATCACTTAAGGGCCAGACGTACGAAAATAGCACTCCAATAGCACACGAGAATTACAAAGTTTCATATGCTTACATGTTTATACCCACTTCAAAAAACCACACTAGCGTTTCACACTGAATTTCCGCATGAAAACTTCACTATAGAGCCCTAAATATTCACCAACTTAATGATATTTCAAATTACCATGAACAAACTCGTTCAAATCAACCAGAAAAACTCAATTCAAATTCATTTTCGTGAATAAATTGAATGAATGAGGGGTAAATGATAGAGTATGAAATTATCCATCTTCCATTACTCAAGAGATCCCATACAACCCGACTCTCCCCTATCCAAACCGATACGGAAACCCACAACACTAGAATAAAATTACCACGAAACAAATTTGCAAACAAAAGACGACATCCAACCGAAAATTAGGCCGCTTTTAGTAGAGAAACATCGCTATTATACGCCTCAATTCGGACAATGATTAGACAACACACGCGCTGTCGCGCGTTCAAGTTTAATGCTAAAATATTTTGGTGGTGATTTAAAGGCCGCTCTGCGAGGGCGATGCCCTACGCAGAGCGGCACAGCCATGGTCTTGATACCTATCAAAACCGAGAAGCCCTTTACTTACTCCGGATCACTCAAAAACTCTACAAAATGACCATTAATGTGCAATTTCTGCCATTTTGGGCGGATTTATACCGTAGACTTTTATCACACCCTTAAACATCTCCCTCTGCGTGAAACTGAAACACATTTGTGCATGAATTCCCACATTTTTGTGATTTTTCATCGAAAATAACATTTTACCATCCGTAGACTTTTGGCGAATGTTTCCTAAAATTTATGAAATGCGAACGTTTCCCCCCTTGCAACCCTTCCATACTGTCCAAAAAAATTGTTCAAAACACTCTTCCCTGACGAGAAAAAAGCCAAAATATTTGCAAAATATCATTTCCAAATATATTAAAAAATATTCATTAACAAATTTTTCATCGACATAATTCATAAGACGCTCTCGATTCCGCTTCTTTTGAGCCTAAAATCATCTCTCTGGCTTGTTTCTAAGTGCCATTTTTTTATCAATTTAATTAGGTATGGAATTTTCGAAGGTTTCTTCTTTTTCCCCAAATATCGATTGGACCATTTTCAAATTTCAACCATACAAACTTCTCATTGATATCTAGATTGTATCAAAATTTCAGACTTCTTACTTGAATGCCAACGAAAATATGGCTCATTGAAATTTCACTCCTCTCGCGACCGAGAGTTTATACATCAATTATCAATGAAAATTTGAAAATCATAATATATGTCTAACCCCCCTCATTCTCTTTGAATGAAATACCAAATAACGCCCACCAAAACCTCCAGAAACCATTTTCAAGGACAACTGAAATATCGCAGAAAACGTTTACATGAAGAATTCCCAGAAAAACAACTGCCAGTCAAATTTTACCCCAAACGGGGAATTTTTTACCTGGAAAATGCTGGAAATTCGAACCTCTCATCGGGCACTGAAACATGAATAATTTAGAACGCCCACCAAAATCAGGACAAACATTTACGTTCGGATGAGTGATTTCTCCATTTGAGCGATATATTTCTTCAAAGTAGAACATTTCACGAGCGCAAACCATTTGCAGAATTTCTATAAGTATACTTATATCATTCACCAAAATATAACCCTGCACCAAGTCTGAGAGAGAATTTCCAAATTTTCCAAATTATTATGAGTGATGACATTTTACTTTTCATAAATAACACATATGAGACCTGCGAACCATATCTCTCAAAAATTCCAGACATCTCGGGGACACACATACGCACGCGCATTCACCATACAACGCCGATCCCTTAACCACTGTGCCATGGCGAGCAACAACCTTCTTACATTCCCATTCACAATAACAATTGACCTCTGAAAAATACTGAGAGAAAATTTTCATTTCAAACGAACCTCGAATTTCATTTTTCAATCGCCAAAATTGATGAGAGAAAAATTCACTCATCGTACGCTCTTTAGTAATCGACAAATCCACCATGTACACTCTTTTTTTCAATGAAAATATAGGCATGATCACTAAACACTTCTTTTCCAAGGAGCACATTCCATACCGAAATCGAATATACATTTTCTGCACACGCATACAGTACGGATTTCCAATTTCCGACGTAAAAATACGCTGGTAAACTCACAACACCAATTTTGCCTAAAAATCGAGTGATTCTGGAGCCTCATTTACCTCATTTATTGAGTATTAAACGTTTTGTATCGCCATTGTGAACCTTCCGACTAATATCATTAGCTGGCAACTGCAAACATTCTTATTCTTCATGAACGACCGACGCGACTCTGTTCATTTCGAAAACAGCGAGGAAATGCGAGCGATTTTCAATATCACTCACTCGTAATGAGTGAGAGCCTCTTTCAATTCATGAATTTCGATTACGTGCTGACACCTTAATTGCGCACAAGAGAAATTCTCCCACCCAAAGATGGAAGCAAATGGCATCTATTCATCGCCCGAACGTCGACAAAATTCACAACTGAGAGTCAAATTACGTAAAAATGAGTTAAATTTACGTTATATATATATATAAATAACTCCCTGATGTTTTTACTCGTTAACACTGCGCTAAAAACGTGCGAAATTTCCTCGGAAAAATAGCTGTTCAATATTTCGGTTTCAAAAGTAACACCACTCTGACGTGACCGCGACCCGGTAAAACACTTAGCCTCTGTACGGGTCGACAGTGGACTTTGAAAATTTCGACATCAAAATTCAAATTCGAGTTTCCATCGCTGATGGAGGTAAAAGACACTTTGTATAGGTAAATCGTCAATTTCCAACACATTTCATCTCCATAAAATTTCTTGTGGAACGCCTCTAAAGTCCTCAAATAATTAAAAATTACCGCATCATCAAATGAGTGAAATATGAGCGACTAAAATTGAAGCTTTTTCGCTTGACTCTCGAAACAAGAAATATTTCTAGCGACTCTAAAGACACTACCTTGCCCTCAAAAAATAGCCGCGGGCCCTCGAATGAGTGTAAAGTGAACAAAACTTAAATCACTCATACTTCATCAATAAGCTCTCAAATTGAAATTGCTTAGAAAAAATTTCCAATGGTTTGCGCTTTCACACTAGTTTGAGTTGAAAAAAGCCCAAAAAAAGTTTTTTAAGCCCTATAATGGAAATCGCAATGACGCGAGGAAACATAAATCGAGCGATATGAGCAAAATCGCCAAAAACTGCTATTTCGTGAACTACAGCGAATTTCGCTCTGAAAATTTCACCGAACACGTAAAATGATGCGCCTAGCAAAACATGTTAAATGACTTTTTCTGTACGGGCGACAGAACATTTTTGGAGAGCGAAAAATCGAAAATCACGCATTTTTTGATGAGCTGCTGTGGCCAAACGATGGGGTTTTGAGCGTTGCCGATCCCGTGGATCGTAGGTACTGTTGACGTGAACCTCTCATGAAATTTCGGCATTATCACGTGCGATGTATACGCGATAAGAAGCAGTCAAAAAATTCGACCGTAAAAACGTCATTTTTTAGTCCCAACTTCAAAGACTCACAGAAAAAATTCTACTCGTAGAAACCTTCTCAAAAAGTATTTTTGAATGTACCAACATGTTTTCTGTGATGTGTAGAAAAACCAAACCTCCTACTTCCACCCAGAAAACCTAAACATGTTTGGCGCAGATGCCTTTTTTTCCGAGGTCTTTTTTGAGAGGCATTTTCTCGCAAAATTGAGCACCCAGATTTTTTGTGATTTTTTTGATGAAAGACCTTCCCAATGTCTACAAGATATCAAAGTTTGAACACTTTTGAGCGGCGGGCCTCGCCGGAAAAAAATGCCAAAAATCGACATCTTTTTTGCATGCTTTTTTTAGAGGGCTCTAGCAAAAAATTTTTCTCTATGCCAAACATCTCAAGTTTTTGGCTGAGGTGTACCGCTGCTTGGACTACCCAAAAATGAAATCCGCAGACCTCTAGGACCCGTAGTTGAAAACTTTTAAATGTTTGAAAATGACGAAAAAAAAAACGTTTTTTTTCATTTAAAGCATTTTTATGGGCCCGATCGATCCGAGAGGCGAAACTTAAGGTTTTTTAGCGAGTGTCCACCTGGCCTCCAAATTTGAGCTCGCTGCGACCACGCGTTCTGGTACTTTACTCCTGTGTGAATCGGGATTCCGCCCATTGTTTCCGAGCACAAAACACAAGCACCCTCCCTTATAGTACTAGTTCTAGCATCTCTTCGAAATGCGTATTTTAGTTTTAGTGCTTTTTTCAAATCCGGAGGGCGCCGCAAGTAACCAGCACACACACGCGCCCTCCGACTCCCCCCCACAACACAACACACACCCACACACACACACCCAAACACACACCGCCAAACCCCCAAACAACAAAAAACACCCACAACAACACATCATCAACAACACCAACGACAAACCATACACCCCATACACTCTTCACACTTCTAAAACCATCAACAAATGACCCACAACAACATAGCACACGCGCACAACAAATTTAGTACGGCACATGCGTTACTTGTCTCCAAACTTATATGTTTTACTTTTAAACACCCCGGCACTACTTTATTTACCAACAAACAACTCACACCTAACCATCAACCATCACTCAACAGGTCAAATATATACTAACTCCTCTTGTATGACAATAATCCCTAAACCTAGCGATTACCATTAAACACACACAAAACGAGTAGTCATAACCTATATGATCCTTATTAATCATGACTTTACCTTCAAACCCAATCTGTCGTATTTTACTGTTGAATTTTCAACCCTTCATATTTCATCCCATCTATCTTAACATACATCCCCTTATTCTTACTAAATCACTTCACCAAACCTATACACTACCCAACACAATTCCTCATATTTTAAAGCTCGACAGAAAGTTGCATAACAATTTCCTTAACAGAGACGTAAAGATGATAAAATTGCTCTATCACACCTCCAATTACTCTCAGGTTAAACAGGTTAAAAAACACACCCAATAAAATCAACACTTGTTTATTTTAATGTTCAATACAATTATGTTCGATATAAGTTTTCCCATATACGCCCCTCAAACAATAAAAAGCATTTACCAAAAAATATTCAATATCACTTTAGCGCCAGACGTACGAAAATACCACTCCAATAGCACACGAGAATTACAGAGTTTCATATGCCTACAAGTTTAAACCCACTTTCACAAACCACACTAGCGTTTCATACTGAATATCCGCATGAAAACATTACTATAGAGCCCCAAATATTCACCAACTTAGTGATAGCTAAAATTACCATGAACACACTCTTTCAAATCAACCCGAAACACTCAATTCAAACTCATTTTCGTGAAGAAATTGAATGAATGAGCGGTAAATAACAGAGTATTAGATTACCCATCTTTCATTTCTCCGAAGATCCCATACAATCTGATCCTTCTTACATCTAAACCACTATAGAAACCCACAACATTTGACTAAAATAATCCCAAAATGAGTTTGCAAACAAAAGACTACATCCAACTGAAATTAGCCCGCTTTTAATAGAGAAACATCGCTATTATACGACTCAATTGGAAAATGATTATGCAACACACGCGCCGTCGCGCGTTCGCGTTTAATACTAGAATATTTTGGTCGTGATTTAGGGGCCGCTCTGCGAGGGCGATGCCCTACGCAGAGCGGCACAGCCATGGTCTTGATGCCTATCAAAACCGAGGGGCCCTTTACTTACTCCGGATCACTCAAAAACTCTACAAAATGCCCATAAATGTGCAATTTCTGCCATTTAGGGTGGATTTACCCCGTAGACTTTTATTATAACCTTCAACATCTCCCTCTGTATGAAGCTGAAATACATTTGTGCATGAATTCCCACTTTTTGTGGTTTTTCATCGAAAATAACATTTTACCATCCGTAGACTTTTGGCGAATGTTTCCTAAAATTTATGAAATGCGTACGTTTCTCACCTTGCAACTCTTCCATACTGTCCAAAAAAATTGCTCAAAACACTCTTCCCTGACGAGAAAACAGCCAAAATATTTGCAAAATATCATTTCCAAATATATTAAAAAATATTCATTAAAAAATTTTTCATCGACATAATTCATAAGACGCTCTGGATTCCGCTTCTTTTGAGCCTAAAATCGTCTCTCTGGCTCGTTTCTAAGTGCCATTTTTTTATCAATTTAATTAGGTATGGAATTTTCGAAGGTTTCTTCTTTTTCCCCAAATATCGATTGGACCATTTTCAAATTTTAACCATACAAACTTCTCATCGATTTCTAGATTGTATCAAAATTTCAGACTTCTTACTTGAATGCCAACGAAAATATGGCTCATTGAAATTTCACTCCTCTCGCGACCGAGAGTTTATAGGTCAATTATCAATGAAAATTTAAAAATCATAATTTATGTCATGAAACCCATCCATTCCATACGAATGAAATACCATATAACGCCCACCAAAACCTCCAGAAGCCATTTTCAAGGACAATTGAAATACCACAGAAAACGTTTACATGAAGAATTCCCAGAAAAAACAACTGCCACTCAAATTTTACCACAAACAGTGTATTTTTTATGTGGAAAATGCTCGAAGTGCGAACCTCTCGTCGGGCACTGAAACATGAATGATTTAGAACGTCCAACAAAATCAGGACAAACATTTACGTTCGAATGATAAATCTCCATTTGAGCGGTAAATTTCTTCAAAGTAGAACATTTCACGAGCGCAAACCATTTCTCATAATTTCCATAGGTATATACTTCAATCATTCACCAAAATAGAGCCCTCAACCAAGTCTGGTAGAGAAATTAAGAATTATTCCAAATAAATATGAGTGATGACATTTTACGTTTCGTAAATAACACATATCAGACCTGCGAACCATATCTCTCTAAAATTCCAGACATCTCGGGGACACACATACGCACGCGCATTCACCATACAAAGCCGATCCCTTAACCACTGTGCCACGACGAGCACATGTATTGAACCATACATGAACCACATATGAGCCATAAATTAGAATATACTCATTCACACATTGAGCGATCAAATTCAGCAAGCAATTAATGAGACTGTGATGCGTCCAAACAATCTTCTTACATTCCCATTCACAATAAAAATTCACCTCTGCAGAATACGGAGAGAAAATTTTCATTTCAAAACGAACCTCGGATTTCATTTCTCAATCGTCAAAATTGATGAAAGAAAAATTGCCTCAGAGTACGCTCTTTAGTAATCGACAAATCCACCATGATGCACTCTTTCTTCAATGAGAATATAGGCATGAACACTGAACACTCCTTTTCCAAGAGCACATTCCATATCAAAATCGAATGTTTATTTCCTTCAACATGCATACAGTACAAAATTCCAATTTCCGACGTAAAAATACGCTGATAAACTCACAACACTGATTTTGAATAAATATCAAGTGATTCTGAAGCCTCATTCATCTCATTCATCGAGTATTATACGGTTTGTATCGCCATTGTGACCATTTCAACAGAAATCAGTACCTGGCAACTGCAAACATTCTTATTCCTCATCAACGAACGACGCGACTCTGTTCTTTTCTAAAACAGTGAAGAAATACGAGCTATTTTCAATGTCACTCACTCGTCATGAGTGAGAGCCTCATTTAATTCATGAATTTCGATTGCGTGCTCACACTTTATTTGCGAACAAGAGAGGAATTCTCACACCCAAAGATGGAAGCAAGTGGCATCGATTCATCGCCCGAACGTCGACAAAATTCACAACTGAGAGTCAAATTACGGAAAAATGAGTTAATTTTACTTTATCTATATATGTATATATGACTCTCTGATGTTCTTACTCGTTAACATTGTGCTAAGAACGTGAAAAATTTACTCGGAAAGATAGGCATTCGAAAATTTCGGTTTCAAAGTAGAAGCACTCTGACGTGACCGCGGCCAGGTCACACACAGCCTCTGTACAAGCCGCAAGTGTGGACTTTGAAAATTTCAATATGAAATCATTTATGGCTATTATTGACGAAAAAATGTTGATGGAATACAAAAAGCACTTACTCTAGGTATATCGTGTATTTCCAACACATTTGGTCTCTATGAAATTTTTTGTGGGACCACTGCAAAAGCCTCAAATAAATGCATCACTCAATATGAGTGATTTTGAGAGGTATAAATGTCATATTTTCAACTCGACCCTTCAAGCAAGAAATATATCTAGCAACTCTAAAGACACTACCTTGCCCTCAAAAAATAGCCGCGGGCCCTCGAATGAGTGTAAAGTGAACAAAACTCAAATCACTCATACTTCATCAATAAGCTCTCGGATCGAAATTGCTTAGAAAAAAATTCCAATAGTTTGCGCTTTCACACTGTTTCGAGTTGAAAAAAACCCAAAAAAATAGTTTTTTATGCCCTATAATGCAAATCGCTATCACTCGGGGAAACATAAATCGAGCGATATGAGCAAAATCGCAAAAATTGGCTATTTCGTGAACTACGGCGAATTTCGCTCTGAAAATTTCACTGAACACGTAAAATGATGCGCTTATCAAAACATGTTAAATGACTTTTTCTGTGCGGGCCACAGAAATTTTTTGAGCGGCGAAAAATCGAAAATCTTGCATTTTTTGATGAGCTGCTGCGGCCAAACGGTGGCGTTTTGAGCGCTGCCGATCCTGTGAGTTGTAGGCATCAATGATGTTAACCTCTCATCAAATTTTGAGACTTGCACGTGCGATGGATACGTAATTAGAAGCGGTCGAAAAATCCGACCGAAAAAATGCCTCATTTTTCACCCAACTTCAAAGACGCATAGAAAAAATTCTACTCAGAGAAACCTTCTCAAAAAGTATTTTTGAATGTACCGACATGTTTTCTGTGAGCTGCCGAAAAACCAGACCTCTCACTCTGAAACAGAGAACTCAAAAGTGTTTGGCGCAGACCTTATTTTTTTTGAGGTGTTTTTTGAGAGGCATTTTCTCGGAAAATTGGGCACCCAGATTTTTTGTGATTTTTTTCTCGAGAGATATTTGCAACCTCTACGAGATATTAAATTTCGAAAGCTTTTCCGCCGCTGGCCTGGCCAGAAAAAAATTGCAAAAATCGGCCTTTTTTTGGCATACTTTTTTTGAGAGGCTCTAGCAAAAAATTTTTCTCTATTCGAAAAACCTCAAGTTTTTGGCTGAGGTGTACCGCTACTCTGACTACCCAAAAATGAAATCCGCAGACCTCTAGCTATCACAGCGAAAATTAGATAAATATTAGAAAATGACCAAAAAAAATCAGTTTTTTTTTATTTAAAGCATTTTTATGGGCCCGATCGAGCCGAGAGGCGAACCCTGAGGTTTTTTCACGAGGTCCCGTCTGCCCCCAAAGTTTGAGCGCGCTGAGACCACGCGTTCGGGTACTTTACTCTTGTGGCGAATCGGAATCACCCTAGTCTTTTTGGTGCCCAACACAAGCACCTCCACAAAAGTCCCGATCTGAACCTTAACGCGGATTTTGATTCTGGTTTTTTCTCAGATTTCGGAGGTGCGCCGCTAGTAACCAGCACACACACGCGCCCTCCGACTCCCCCCCACAACACAACACACCCCAACACACACACACACCCAAACACACCCCCCGAAACCCCCAAACAACAAAAAACACCCACAACAACACATCATCAACACCACCAACAACAAACCACCCATACCACTCACACTCCTCACACTTATAAAACCATCAACAAATAGCCCACAACGACATACCACACGCGCACAACAAATTTAGTACAGCCCGTACCTTACTTGTAATCAAACTTTTATGTTTTACTTTTAAACACCACAGCCACTACTTAATTTACCAACAAACAACTCACACCTAACCATCACTCAACAGGTGTAAAATAATTAAACTAACTCTTTTAGTATGACAATAATCCCTAAACCTAGCGATTACCATTAAACACACACAAAACAAGTTGTCATAACCTATATGATCCTTATTTATCATGACTTTAACTTCAAACCCAATCTGTCGTATTTTACTGTTGAATTTTCAGCCCCCTCATACTTCATCCCATCTATCTGAACATACATCCCCTTATCCTTACTAAATCACTTCACCAAACCTATACACTACCCGACTCAATTCCTTAAATTTCAGAGCTCGACAGAATGTGCAATAACAATTTCCTTAACGGAGACGTAAATATGAAAAAATTCCGCTATCACACCTCCAATTACCCTCAGGTTAAACAGGTTAAAAAACACACCCAATAAAATCAACACTTGTTAATTTTAATGTTCAATACAATTATGTTCGATATAAGTTTTCCCATATACGCCCCTCAAACAATAAAAAGCATTTACCAAAAAACATTCAATATCACTTTAGCGCCAGACGTACGAAAATACCACTCCAATAGCACACGAGAATTACAGAGTTTCATATGCCTACAAGTTTAAACCCACTTTCACAAACCACACTAGCGTTTCATACTGAATATCCGCATGAAAACATTACTATAGAGCCCCAAATATTCACCAACTTAGTGATAGCTAAAATTACCATGAACACACTCTTTCAAATCAACCCGAAACACTCAATTCAAACGCATTTTCGTGAAGAAATTGAATGAATGAGCGGTAAATAACAGAGTATTAGATTACCCATCTTTCATTTCTCCGAAGATCCCATACAATCTGATCCTTCTTCAATCCAAACCACTATAGAAACCCACAACATTTGACTAAAATAATCCCAAAATGAGTTTGTAAACAAAAGACTACATCCAACTGAAATTAGCCCGCTTTTAATAGAGAAACATCGCTAATATACGCCTCAATTGGAAAATGATTATGCAACACACGCGCCGCCGCGCGTTCGCGATTAATACTAGAATATTTTGGTCGGGATTTAGGGGCCGCTCTGCGAGGGCGATGCCCTACGCAGAGCGGCACAGCCATGGTCTAGATGCCTATCAAAACCGAGGGGCCCTTTACTTACTCCGGATCACTCAAAAACTCTACAAAATGCCCATAAATGTGCAATTTCTGCCATTTTGGGTGGATTTACCCCGTAGACTTTTATTATAACCTTCAACATCTCCCTCTGTATGAAGCTGAAATACATTTGTGCACGAATTCCCACTTATTCGCGATTTTTCATCGAAAATAACATTTCACCATCCGTAGACTTTTGGCGAATGTTTCCTAAAATTTATGAAATGCGAACGTTTCCCACCTTGCAACCCTTCCATACTGTCCAAAAAAATTGTTCAAAACACTCTTCCCTGACGAGAAAACAGCCAAAATATTTGCAAAATATCATTTCAAAATATATTAAAAAATATTCATTAACAAATTTTTCATCGACATAATTCATAAGACGCTCTCGATTCCGCTTCTTTTGAGCCTAAAATCGTCTCTCTGGCTTGTTTCTAAGTGCCATTTTTTTATCAATTTAATTAGGTATGGAATTTTCGAAGGTTTCTTCTTTTTCCCCAAATATCGATTGGGCAATTTTCAAATTTTAACCATACAAACTTCTCATCGATTTCTAGATTGTATCAAAATTTCAGACGTCTTACTTCAATGCCAACGAAAATATGGCTCATTGAAATTTCACTCCTCTCGCGACCGAGAGTTTATAGGTCAATTATCAATGAAAATTTGAAAATCATAATTTATGTCATGTATCCCCCTCATTTTCTTCGAATGAAATACCAAATAACGCCCACCAAAACCTCAAGAAACCATTTTCAAGGACAATTGAAATAACGCAGAAAACGTTTACATGAAGAATTCCCAGAAAAACAACTGCCAGTCAAATTTTACCCCAAACGGGGAATTTTTTACCTGGAAAATGCTGGAAATTCGAACCTCTCATCGGGCACTGAAACATGAATAATTTAGAACGCCCACCAAAATCAGCACAAAAATTTATGTTGGAATGAGTGATATCTCCATTTGAGCAGTAAATTTCTTCAAAGTAGAACATTTCACGAGCGCAAACCAATTGCAGAATTTCCATAAGTATACTTCAATCATTCACCAAAATAGAACCCTCGACCAAGTCTGAGAGAGAATTTACAAATTATTCCAAATTATTACGAGTGATGACATTTTACTTCTCGTAAATAACACATATTAGGCCTGCGAACCATATCTCTCGAAAATTCCAGACATCTCGGGGACACACATACGCACGCGCATTCACCATACAACGCCGATCCCTTAACCACTGTGCCATGGCGAGCAACAACCTTCTTACATTCCCATTCACAATAACAATTGACCTCTGAAAAATACTGAGAGAAAATTTTCATTTCAAACGAACCTCGAATTTCATTTTTCAATCGCCAAAATTGATGAGAGAAAAATTCACTCATCGTACGCTCTTTAGTAATCGACAAATCCACCATGTACACTCTTTTTTTCAATGAAAATATAGGCATGATCACTAAACACTTCTTTTCCAAGGAGCACATTCCATACCGAAATCGAATGTTTATTTTTTTCAACATGCATACAGTACGAATTTCCAAATTCCAACGTAAAAATACGCTGATAAACTCACAACACTAATTATGCCTAAATATCGAGTGATTCTGGAGCCTCATTTACCTCATTTATTGAGTATTGAACGTTTTGTATCGCCATTGTGAACATTCCGACTAATATCATTAGCTGGCAACTGCAAACATTCTTATTCTTCATGAACGACCGACGCGACTCTGTTCATTTCGAAAACAGCGAGGAAATGCGAGCGATTTTCATTGTCACTCACTCGTAATGAGTGAGAGCCTCTTTCAATTCATGAATTTCGATTGCGTGCTGACACTTTAATTGCGCACAAGAGAAATTCTCACACCCAAAGATGGAAGCAAATGGCATCTATTCATCGCCCGAACGACGACAAAATTCACAACTGATAGTCAAATTACGTAAAAATGAGTTAAATTTACGTTATATATATATATAAATGACTCCCTGATGTTCTTACTCGTTAACACTGTGCTAAGAACGTGAGAAATTTCCTCAGAAAGATAGCCATTCAAAAATTTCGGTTTCAAAGTAACAACACTCTGACGTGACCGCACTCAGCTCGCACACTTAGCCTCTGTACGGGTCGACTGTGGACTTTGAAAATTTCGACATCGAAATTCAAATTCGGGTTTCCATCGTTGATGGAGGTGAAAAACACTTCGTATAGGTAAATCGTCAATTTCCAACACATTTCATCTCTATAAAATTTCTTGTGACTCGCCTCTAAAGTCCTCAAATAATTAAAAATTACCGCATCATCAAATGAGTGAAATATGAGCGACTAAAATTGAGCCTTTTTCGCTTGGCTCTCGAAACAAGAAATATTTCTAGCATTGCTAGAGACACTACCTTGCCCTCAAAAAATAGCTGCGTGCCCTCGAATGAGTGTAAAGTGAACAAAACTCAAATCACTCATACTTCATCAATAAACTCCCAGATCGAAATTGCTTAGAAAAAATTTCCATTGGTTTGCTCTTTCAAACTAGTTCGAGCGGAAAAAAGGCAGAAAAAAGGATTTTTATGCCCTAAAATGGAAATCGCGACGACTCCAGGAAACATAAATCGAGCGATTCGGGCGAAATCGCCAAAAACGGCTATTTCGTAAACTACCGGGAATTTCGCTCTGAAAATTATACCGAACACGTAAAATGATGCGCCTAACAAAACATGTTAAATGCCTTTTTCTGTACGGGCGACAGAACGTTTTTGGAAAGCGAAAAATCGAAAATCGCGCATTTTTTGATGAGCTGCTGTGGCCAAACGGTGGGGTTTTGAGCGTTGCCGATCCCGTGGATCGTAGGTATTATCAATGTGAACCTCTCATGAAATTTTGGCATTTACACGTGCGATGGATACGCGATAACAAACAGTCAAAAATTCAACCGAAAAAACGCCTCTTTTTTCACCCAAATTCAAAGACGCACAGAAAAAATTCTACTCAGAGAAATCCTCTCAAAAAGTATTTTTGAATGTACCGACATGTTTTCTGTGAGGTGTCGAAAAACCAGACCTCTCACTCTGAAACAGAGAGTTCAAAAGTGTTTGGCGCAGACCTCCTTTTTTTTGAGGTGTTTTTCGAGAGGCATTTTCTCGAAAAATTGAGAACCCAGATTTTTTGTGATTTTTTTCCCAAGAGATATTTGCAAACTATACATGATATCAAATTTCGAAAGCCTTTTCGCCGCTGGCCTGGCCAGAAAAAAATTGCAAAAATCGACAACTTTTTTGCATGCTTTTTTTGAGAGGCTCTAGCAAAAAATTTTTCTCTATGCCAAACATGTATAAGTTTTGGCTGAGGTGTACCGCTACTTTGGCTACCCAAAAATGAAATCCGCAGACCTCTAGCTATCACAGCGAAAATTAGATAAATATTAGAAAATGACGAAAAAAAAAACGTTTTTTTTCATTTAAAGCATTTTTATGGGCCCGATCGATCCGAGAGGCGAAACTTAAGGTTTTTTAGCGAGTGTCCACCTGGCCTCCAAATTTGAGCTCGCTGCGACCACGCGTTCTGGTACTTTACTCCTGTGTGAATCGGGATTCCGCCCATTGTTTCCGAGCACAAAACACAAGCACCCTCCCTTATAGTACTAGTTCTAGCATCTCTTCGAAATGCGTATTTTAGTTTTAGTGCTTTTTTCAAATCCGGAGGGCGCCGCAAGTAACCAGCACACCAACGCGCCCTCCTCCTCCCACACACAACACAACACACACCCACACACACACCAAAACACACACCGCCAAACCCCCAAACAACAAAAATCACCCACAACAACACATTACCAACACCACCAACAACAATCCACCCACGCCATTCAATCTTCACACTTGTAAAACCATCAACAAATAGCCCACAACGACATAGCACACGCGCACAACAAATTTAGTACAGCCCATGCGTTATTTTTACCAAACTTTTATGTTTTACTTTTAAACACCCCGGCACTACTTCATTTACCAACAAACAACTCACACCTAACCATCAACCATCACTCAACAGGTATAAAATAATTATACTAACTCTAGTATGACAATAATCCCTAAACCTATCGATTACAATTAAACACACACAAAACGAGTAGTCATAACCCATATGATCCTTATTTATCATGACTTTACCTTCAAACCCAATCTATCGTATATTACCATTGAATTTGCAGCCCCCTCATACTTCATCCCATCTATCTCAACATACATCCCCTTATTCTTACTAAATCACTTCACCAAACCTATACACTACCCGACTCAATTCCTTATATTTCAGAGCTCGACAGAATGTGCAATAACAATTTCCTTAACGGAGACGTAAATATGAAAAAATTCCGCTATCACACCTCCAATTACCCTCAGGTTAAACAGGGGAAAAATTACACCCAATACAAACAATACTCGTTTATTTAAATGTTAAACACAATTTTGTTTGATATAAGTTTTCCCATATACGCCCCTCAAACAATAAAAAGCATTTACCAAAAAACGTTCAATATCACTTTAGGGCCAGACGTACGAAAATAGTACTCCAATAGCACACGAGAAATACAAAGTTTCATATGCTTGCAAGCTTATACCCACCTTCAGAAACCACACAAGCGTTTCACACTGAATATCCGCATGAAAACTTTACAATAGAGCAACAAATATTCAGCAACTTAATGAGACTTCGAATTCCCATGAACACACTTTTTCAAATTCATTTGCGTGAATAAATGGAATAAATGAGACCTAAATGATGAAGTATTAGATTGACCATCTCTCATTTCTCCAAACATCCCATACCATCCGATCCTTCTTCAATATAAACCACTACAGAAACCCACAACATTTGAATAAAATAATCACAAAATAAATTTGCGAACAAAAGACCACATCCAACTGAAAATTAGCACGCTTTTAATAGAGAAACATCGCTATTATACGCCTCAATTGGAAAATGATTATGCAACACACGCGCCGTCGCGCGTTCGCGTTTAATACTAGAATATTTTGGTCGTGATTTAGGGGCCGCTCTGCGAGGGCGATGCCCTACGCAGAGCGGCACAGCCATGGTCTAGATGCCTATCAAAACCGAGGAGCCCTTTACTTACTCCGGATCAATCAAAAACTCTACAAAATGCCCATTAATGTGCAATTTCTGCCATTTTGGGCGGATTTATCCCGTAGACTTTTATTATAACCTTCAACATCTCCCTCTGTATGAAGCTGAAATACATTTGTGCATGAATTCCCACTTTTTGTGGTTTTTCATCGAAAATAACATTTTACCATCCGTAGACTTTTGGCGAATGTTTCCTAAAATTTATGAAATGCGTACGTTTCTCACCTTGCAACTCTTCCATACTGTCCAAAAAAATTGTTCAAAACACTCTTCCCTGACGAGAAAACAGCCAAAATATTTGCAAAATATCATTTCCAAATATATTAAAAAATATTCATTAACAAATTTTTCATCGACATAATTCATAAGATGCTCTCGATTCCGCTTCTTTTGAGCCTAAACTCGTCTCTCTGGCTTGTTTCTAAGTGCCATTTTTTTATCAATTTAATTAGGTATGGAATTTTCGAAGGTTTCTTCTTTTTCCCCAAATATCGATTGGACCATTTTCAAATTTCAACCATACAAACTTCTCATCGATTTCTAGATCGTATCAAAATTTCAGACGTCTAACTTCAATGCCAACGAAAATATGGCTCATTGAAATTTCACACCTCTCGCGACCGAGAGTTTATAGATCAATTATCAATGAAAATTTAAAAATCATAATTTATGTCATGAAACCACCTCATTCTCTTCGAATGAAATACCAAATAACGCCCACCAAAACCTCCAGAAACCATTTTCAAGGACAACTGAAATATCGCAGAAAACGTTTACATGAAGAATTCCCAGAAAAACAACTGCCAGTCAAATTTTACCCCAAACGGGGAATTTTTTACCTGGAAAATGCTGGAAATTCGAACCTCTCATCGGGCCCTGAAACATGAATAATTTAGAACGCCCACCAAAATCAGCGCAAAAATCCATGTTGGAATGAGTGATAACTCCATTTGAGCAGTAAATTTCTTCAAAGTAGAACATTTCACGAGCGCAAACCATTTGCAGAATTTCCATAAGTATATACTTCAATCATTCACCAAAATAGAACCCTCGACCAAGTCTGAGAGAGAATTTACAAATTATTCCAAATTATTATGAGTGATGACATTTTACTTTTCGTAAATAACACATATGAGGCCTGCGAACCATATCTCTCGAAAATTCCAGACATCTCGGGGACACACATACGCACGCGCATTCACCATACAACGCCGATCCCTTAACCACTGTGCCATGGCGAGCAACAACCTTCTTACATTCCCATTCACAATAACAATTGACCTCTGAAAAATACTGAGAGAAAATTTTCATTTCAAACGAACCGAGAATTTCATTTTTCAATCGCCAAAATTGATGAGAGAAAAATTCACTCATCGTACGCTCTTTAGTAATCGACAAATCCACCATGTACACTCTTTTTTTCAATGAAAATATAGGCATGATCACTAAACACTTCTTTTCCAAGGAGCACATTCCATACCGAAATCGAATGTTTATTTTCTTCAACATGCATACAGTACGAATTTCCAATTTCCAACGTAAAAATACGCTGATAAACTCACAACACTAATTATGCCTAAATATCGAGTGATTCTGGAGCCTCATTTACCTCATTTATTGAGTATTAAACGTTTTGTATCGCCATTGTGAACATTCCGACTAATATCATTAGCTGGCAACTGCAAACATTCTTATTCTTCATGAACGACCGACGCGACTCTGTTCATTTCGAAAACAGCGAGGAAATGCGAGCGATTTTCAATGTCACTCACTCGTAATGAGTGAGAGTCTCTTTCAATTCATGAATTTCGATTGCGTGCTGACACTTTAATAGCGAACAAGATAAATTCTTACACCCAAAGATGGAAGCAAATGGCATCTATTCATCGCCCGAACGTCGACAAAATTCACAACTGATAGTCAAATTACGTAAAAATGAGTTAAATTTACGTTATATATATATATATATAAACGACTCCCTGATGTTCTTACTCGTTAATACTGCGCTAAGAACGTGAGAAATTTCCTCGGAAAGATAGCCATTCGAAATTTCGGTTTCAAAGTAACAACACTCTGACGTGACCGCACTCAGCTCACACACTTTGCATCAGAACGGGCAGAAGCTGGACTTGTAAAATTTCGACACAAAATTCAATTTCGAGTTTCCATCGTTGATGGAGGTGAAAAACATTACGTATAGGTAAATCGTCAATTTCCAACACATTTCATCTCTATAAAATTTCTTGTGACTCGCCTCTAAAGTCCTCAAATAATTAAAAATTACCGCATCATCAAATGAGTGAAATATGAGCGACTAAAATTGAGCCTTTTTCGCTTGGCTCTCGAAACAAGAAATATTTCTAGCATTGCTAAAGACACTACCTTGCCCTCAAAAAATAGCTGCGTGCCCTCGAATGAGTGTAAAGTGAACAAAACTCAAATCACTCATACTTCATCAATAAACTCCCAGATCGAAATTGCTTAGAAAAAATTTCCATTGGTTTGCTCTTTCATACTAGTTCGAGTGGAAAAAAGGCAGAAAAAAGGATTTTTATGCCCTAAAATGGAGATCGCGACGACTCCGGGAAACATAAATCGAGCGATTCGGGCGAAATCGCCAAAAACGGCTATTTCGTAAACTACCGGGAATTTCGCTCTGAAAATTTCACTGAACACGTAAAATGATGCGAAAAACAAAACATGCTAACTGATTTTTTCTGTGCGGGCCATAGAATTCTTTTGAGAAGCGAAAAATCGAAAAACACTCATTTTTTGATGAGCTGCTGTGGCCAAACGGTGGCGTTTTGAGCTCTGCCAATCCTGTGAGTCGTAGGTATTTTTGATGCCAACCTCTCATGAAATTTCGAGACTTTCACGTGCGATGGGAACGCCATGAGAAGCAGTCGAAAAATCCGACCGAAAAAACGCCTTTTTTTACACCCCACTTTGAAGTCGAATAAAAAAAAATCCGACCGGTGAAACTTGCTGTACCAAGTTGCTCGTATGTACCAACATGTTTTCTGTAAGGTGTAAAAAAACCAGACCTCTCACTTTGATACAGAAAATTAGCGGATGTTTGGCGCAGATGCCTTTTTTTCCGAGGTCTTTTTTGAGAGGCATTTTCTCGAAAAATTAGGCACCCAGATTTTTTGTGATTTTTTTCACGAGAGATATTTGCAAGCTCTAACAGATATCAAATTTTGAAAGCCTTTCCGCCGCTGGCCTGGCCAGAAAAAAATAGCAAAAATTGACCATTTTTTTGCATGCTTTTTTTAAGAGGCTCTAGCGAAAAATTTTTCTCTATGCCAAACATACCAAGTTTTTGGCTGAGGTGTACCGCTACTCTGACTACCCAAAAATGAAACTCGCAGACCTCTAGCTATCACAGCGAAAATTAGATAAATATTAGAAAATGACGAAAAAAAAAACGTTTTTTTTCATTTAAAGCATTTTTATGGGCCCGATCGAGCCGAGAGGCGAAACTTAAGGTTTTTTAGCGACTCTCCATCTGCCCTCCAAATTTGAGCTCGCTGCGACCCCGCGTTCTGGTACTTTACTCCTGGCTGAATCGGATTTCCGCCCATTGTTTCCGAGCACTAAACACAAGCACCCTCCCTTATAGTACTAGTTCTAGCATCTCTTCGAAATGCGTATTTTAGTTTTAGTGCTTTTTTCAAATCCGGAGGGCGCCGCAAGTAACCAGCACACCATAGCGCCCTCCTCCTCCCACACACAACACAACACACACCCACACACACACCCAAACACACACCGCCAAACCCCCAAACAACAAAAAACACCCACAACAACACATCATCAACAACACCAACAACAAACCACCCACGCCATTCAATCTTCACACTTTTAAAACCATCAACAAATAGCCCACAACGACATACCACACGCGCACAACAAATTTAGTACAGCCCATGCGTTACTTGTCTCCAAACTTGTATGTTTTACTTTTAAACACCACAGCCACTACTTAATTTACCAACAAACAACTCACACCTAACCATCACCCATCACTCATTCTAAAATAATTAAACTAATTCCTTTAGTATGACAATAATCCCTAAACCTATCGATTATAATTAAACACACACAAAACAAGTATTCATAACCCATTTGATCCTTATTTATCATGACTTTACCTTCAAACCCAATCTATCGTATATTACCATTGAATTTGCAGCCCCCTCATACTTCATCCCATCTATCTTAACATACATCCCCTTATTCTTACTAAATCACTTCACAAAACCTATACACTACCCGACTCAATTCCTTATATTTCAGAGCTCGACAGAATGTGCAATAACAATTTCCTTAACGGAGACGTAAATATGAAAAAATTCCGCTATCACACCTCCAATTACCCTCAGGTTAAACAGGGGAAAAATTACACCCAATACAAACAATACTCGTTTATTTAAATGTTAAACACAATTTTGTTCGATATAAGTTTTCCCATATACGCCCCTCAAACAATAAAAAGCATTTACCAAAAAACATTCAATATCACTTTAGCGCCAGACGTACGAAAATAGCACTCCAATAGCACACGAGAATTACAGAGTTTCATATGCCTACAAGTTTAAACCCACTTTCACAAACCACACTAGCGTTTCATACTGAATATCCGCATGAAAACATTACTATAGAGCCCCAAATATTCACCAACTTAGTGATAGCTAAAATTACCATGAACACACTCTTTCAAATCAACCCGAAACACTCAATTCAAACTCATTTTCGTGAAGAAATTGAATGAATGAGAGGTAAATAACAGAGTATTGGATTACCCATCTTTCATTTCTCCGAAGATCCCATACAATCTGGTCCTTCTTACATCTAAACCACTATAGAAACCCACAACATTTGACTAAAATAATCCCAAAATGAGTTTGCAAACAAAAGACTACATCCAACTGAAATTAGCCCGCTTTTAATAGAGAAACATCGCTAATATACGCCTCAATTGGAAAATGATTATGCAACACACGCGCCGTCGCGCGTTCGCGATTAATACTAGAATATTTTGGTCGGGATTTAGGGGCCGCTCTGCGAGGGCGATGCCCTACGCAGAGCGGCACAGCCATGGTCTAGATGCCTATCAAAACCGAGGGGCTCTTTACTTAGTCCGGATCACTCAAAAACTCTACAAAATGCCCATAAATGTGCAATTTCTGCCATTTTGGGTGGATTTACCCCGTAGACTTTTATTATAACCTTCAACATCTCCCTCTGTATGAAGCTGAAATGCATTTGTGCACGAATTCCCACTTATTTGCGATTTTTCATCGAAAATAACATTTTACCATCCGTAGACTTTTGGCGAATGTTTCCTAAAATTTATGAAATGCGTAGGGTTCTCACTTTGCAACCCTTCCATACTGTCCAAAAAAATTGTTCAAAACACGCTTCCCTGACGAGAAAACAGCCAAAATATTTGCAAAAACTCATTTCCAAATATATTAAAAAATATTCATTAACAAATTTTTCATCGACATAATTCATAAGACGCTCTGGATTCCGCTTCTTTTGAGCCTAAAATCGTCTCTCTGGCTTGTTTCTAAGTGCCATTTTTTTATCAATTTAATTAGGTATGGAATTTTCGAAGGTTTCTTCTTTTTCCCCAAATATCGATTGGATCATTCTCAAATTGTAACCATACAAACTTCTCATTGATATCTAGATTGTATCAAAATTTCAGACTTCTTACTTGAATGCCAACGAAAATATGGCTCATTGAAATTCACTCCTCTCGCGACCGAGAGTTTATACATCAATTATCAATGAAAATTTGAAAATCATAATTTATGTCATGAAACCCCCTCATTCTCTTCGAATGAAATACCAAATAACGCCCACCAAAACCTCCAGAAGTCATTTTCATGGACAACTGAAATACCACCGAAAACGTTTACATGAAGAATTCCCAGAAAAACAACTGCCAGTCAAATTTTACCCCAAACAGGGAATTTTTTACCTGGAAAATGCTAAATGTTCGAACCTCTCCTCGGGCACTGAAACATGAATAATTTGGAACGCCCACCAAAATCAGCACAAAAATTTATGTTGGAATGAGTGATATCTCCATTTGAGCAGTAAATTTCTTCAAAGTAGAACATTTCACGAGCGCAAACCATATGCAGAATTTCCATAAGTATACTTCAATCATTCACCAAAATAGAACCCTCGACCAAGTCTGAGAGAGAATTTACAAATTATTCCAAATTATTATGAGTGATGACATTTTACTTTTCGTAAATAACACATATGAGACCTGCGAACCATATCTCTCGAAAATTCCAGACATCCCGGGGACACACATACGCACGCGCATTCACCATACAACGCCGATCCCTTAACCACTCTGCCACGGCGAGCAACAATCTTCTTACATTCCCATTCACAATAAAAATTGACCTCTGAAAAATACTGAGAGAAAATTTTCAATTCAAACGAACCTTGAATTTCATTTTTCAATCGCCAAAATTGATAAGAGAAAAATTCACTCATTGTACGCTCGTTAGTAATCGACAAATCCACCACGATGCACTTTTTCTTCAATGAGAATATAGGCATGATCACTAAACACTCCTTTTCCAAGGAGCACATTCCAAATCGAAATCGAATGTTTATTTTCTTCAACATGCATACAGTACGAATTACCGATTCCCAACGTAAAAATACGCTGATAAACTCACAACACTCATTTTGTGGAAATATCGAGTGATTCTGGAGCCTCATTAATCTCATTTATCGAGTATTATACGGTTTGTATCGTCTCTGTGACCATTTCAACAGAAATCAGTACCTGGCAACTGCAAACACTCGTATTCTTCATCAAAGACCGACTTGACTCTGTTCATTTCGAAAACAGCGAGGAAATGCGAGCGATTTTCAATATCACTCACTGGTATAAGTGAGAGCCTCTTTCAATTCATGAATTTCGATTCATGCTGACACTTTAATTGCGAACAAGAGAAATTCTCACACCCAAAGATGTAAGCAAATGGCATCTATTCATCGCCCGAACGTCGACAAAATTCACAACTGAGAGTCAAATTACGTAAAAATGAGTTAAATTTACGTTATATATATATATATAAATGACTCCCTGATGTTTTTACTCGTTAACACTGCGCTAAAAACGTGCGAAATTTCCTCGGAAAAATAGCTGTTCAATATTTCGGTTTCAAAAGTAACACCACTCTGACGTGACCGCGACCCGGTCAAACACTTAGACTCTGTACGGGTCGACAGTGGACTTGGAAAATTTCGACATCAAAATTAAAATTCGAGTTTCCATCGCTGATGGAGGTAAAAGACACTTTGTATAGGTAAATCGTCAATTTTCAACACATTTCATCTCTATAAAATTTCTTGTGGAACGCCTCTAAAGTCCTCAAATAATTAAAAATTACCGCATCATCAAATGAGTGAAATATGAGCGACTAAAATTGAAGCTTTTTCGCTCGACTCTCGAAACAAGAAATATTTCTAGCGACTCTAAAGACACTACCTTGCCCTCAAAAAATAGCCGCGGGCCCTCGAATGAGTGTAAAGTGAACAAAACTCAAATCACTCATACTCCATCAATAAGCTCTCAAATTGAAATTGCTTAGAAAAAATTTCCAATGGTTTGCGATTTCACACTATGTCGAGTGGGAAAAAAGCCGGAAAAAGGGTATTTTATGCCCTATAATGGAGATCGCGACGACTCCGGGAAACATAAATCGAGCGATTCGGGCGAAATCGCCAAAAACGGCTATTTCGTAAACTACTGCGAATTTCACTCTGAACATTTTACTGAACACGTAAAATGATGCGCCTAGCAAAACATGTCAAATGACTTTTTCTGTACGGGCGAAAGATTGTTTTTGAGCGGCGAAAAATCGAAAATCACTCATTTTTTGATGAGCTCCTGCGGCCAAACGGTGGCGTTTTGAGCGCTGCCAATCCTGTGAGTCGTAGGTAATAATGATGCCAACCTCTCATGAAAATTTGAGGCTTTCACCTGCAATGGATACGCCATGAGGAGCAGTCAAAAAATCGGACCGAAAAAACGCCCTTTTTACACCCATTTTCGAAGCCCTATAAAAAATTTTCTATGCCGAATTTCGACGCCAAATAATTATTTTCTATGAAGCGAATTGTTTCCAACGTTCTGACGAAAAATCAGACCTATTGTCCCTCAAAATAAAGAGAACGGACGTTTGGCGCGGAACACATGATTTTTTTGAGAGTTTTTGAGGCTCATTTTCTCGAAAAATTAGAAACCCAGATTTTTTGTGATTTTTTTAATGAAAGAACATTGCAATGTCTACAAGATATCAAAGTTTGAGCGCTTTTGAGCAGCGGGCCTGGCCAGAAAAAAATGCCAAAAATCAACAACTTTTTTGCATGCTTTTTTTGAGAGGCTCTAGCAAAAAATTTTTCTCTATGCCAAACATTCCAAGTTTTTGGCTGAGGTGTACCGCTACTCTGACTACAAGAACATGTAATCGGCATGGCTGTAGAGGCGCCCCAAAATTATTGATAAATAGAAAACAAAACGCTTTTTCAAACGGTTTTTTCTCATTTAAAGCATTTTTATGGGCCCGATCGAGCCAAGAGGCGAAACTTAAGGTTTTTTAGCGAGCCTCCATCCGGCCTTCAAATTTGAGCTTGCTGCGAGCACGCGTTCTGGTACTTTACTCTTGTCAGGTACCAAATTTTTCCCCGTTGTTTCCGAGCACAAAACACAAGCACCCTCCCTTATAGTACTAGTTCTAGCATCTCTTCGAAATGCGTATTTTAGTTTTAGTGCTTTTTTCAAATCCGGAGGGCGCCGCAAGTAACCAGCACACACACGCGCCCTCCGACTCCCCCCCACAACACAACACACACCCACACACACACACCCAAACACACCCCCCGAAACCCCCAAACAACAAAAAACACCCACAACAACACATCATCAACACCACCAACAACAAATCACACATTCCATCCAATCGCCACACTTTTAAAACCATCAACAAATAGCCCACAACGACATACCACACGCGCACAACAAATTTAGTACAGCCCATGCGTTACTTGTCTCCAAACTTGTATGTTTTACTTTTAAACACCACAGCCACTACTTAATTTACCAACAAACAACTCACACCTAACCATCAACCATCACTCAACAGGTCTAAAATAATTAAACTAATTCCTTTAGTATGACAATAATCCCTAAACCTATCGATTACAATTAAACACACACAAAACGAGTAGTCATAACCCATATGATCCTTATTTATCATGACTTTACCTTCAAACCCAATCTATCGTATATTACCATTGAATTTGCATTCCCATCCCATCTATCTTAACATACATCCCCTTATTCTTACTAAATCACTTCACCAAACCTATACACTACCGGACTCAATTCCTTATATTTCAGAGCTCGACAGAATGTGCAATAACAATTTCCTTAACGGAGACGTAAATATGAAAAAACTCCGCTATCACACCTCCAATTACCCTCAGGTTAAACAGGGGAAAAATTACACCCAAGACAAACAATACTCGTTTATTTAAATGTTAAACACAATTTTGTTCGATATAAGTTTTCCCATACACGCCCCTCAAACAATAAAAAGCATTTACCAAAAAACATTCAATATCACTTTAGCGCCAGACGTACGAAAATAGCACTCCAATAGCACACGAGAATTACAGAGTTTCATATGCCTACAAGTTTAAACCCACTTTCACAAACCACACTAGCGTTTCATACTGAATATCCGCATGAAAACATTACTATAGAGCCCCAAATATTCACCAACTTAATGATAGCTAAAATTACCATGAACACACTCTTTCAAATCAACCCGAAACACTCAATTCAAACTCATTTTCGTGAAGAAATTGAATGAATGAAAGGTAAATAACAGAGTATTAGATTACCCATCTTTCATTTCTCCGAAGATCCCATACAATCTGATCCTTCTTACATCTAAACCACTATAGAAACCCACAACATTTGACTAAAATAATCCCAAAATGAGTTTGCAAACAAAAGACTACATCCAACTGAAATTAGCCCGCTTTTAATAGAGAAACATCGCTATTATACGCCTCAATTAGAAAATGATTATGCAACACACGCGCCGTCGCGCGTTCGCGTTTAATACTAGAATATTTTGGTCGTGATTTAGGGGCCGCTCTGCGAGGGCGATGCCCTACGCAGAGCGGCACAGCCATGGTCTAGATGCCTATCAAAACCGAGGGGCCCTTTACTTACTCCGGATCACTCCAAAACTCTACAAAATGCCCATAAATGTGCAATTTCTGCCATTTTGGGTGGATTTACCCCGTAGACTTTTATTATAACCTTCAACATCTCCCTCTGTATGAAGCTGAAATACATTTGTGCATGAATTCCCACTTATTTGCGATTTTTCATCGAAAATAACATTTTACCATCCGTAGACTTTTGGCGAATGTTTCCTAAAATTTATGAAATGCGTAGGGTTCTCACCTTGAAACCCTTCCATACTGTCCAAAAAAATTGTTCAAACACACTTCCCTGACGAGAAAACAGCCAAAATATTTGCAAAATATCATTTCCAAATATATTAAAAAATATTCATTAAAAAATTTTTCATCGACATAATTCATAAGACGCTCTGGATTCCGCTTCTTTTGAGCCTAAAATCGTCTCTCTGGCTTGTTTCTAAGTGCCATTTTTTTATCAATTTAATTAGGTATGGAATTTTCGAAGGTTTCTTCTTTTTCCCCAAATATCGATTGGACCATTTTCAAATTTTAACCATACAAACAACTCATCGATTTCTAGATCGTATCAAATTTTCAGACGTCTAACTTCAATGCCAACGAAAATATGGCTCATTGAAATTTCACACCTCTCGCGACCGAGTATTTATAGATCAATCATAAATGAAAATTTAAAAATCATAATTTATGTCATGATACCCCCTCATTCTCTTCGAATGAAATACCAAATAACGCCCACCAAAACCTCCAGAAACCATTTTCAAGGACAACTGAAATATCGCAGAAAACGTTTACGTGAAGAATTTCCAGAAAAACAACTGCCAGTCAAATTTTACCCCAAACAGGGAATTTTTTACCTGGAAAATGCTGGAAATTCGAACCTCTCATCGGGCACTGAAACATGAATAATTTAGAACGCCCACCAAAATCAGCGCAAAAATCCATGTTGGAATGAGTGATATCTCCATTTGAGCAGTAAATTTCTTCAAAGTAGAACATTTCACGAGCGCAAACCATTTGCAGAATTTCCATAAGTATACTTCAATCATTCACCAAAATAGAACCCTCGACCAAGTCTGAGAGAGAATTTACAAATTATTCCAAATTATTACGAGTGATGACATTTTACTTCTCGTAAATAACACATATGAGGCCTGCGAACCATATCTCTCGAAAATTCCAGACATCTCGGGGACACACATACGCACGCGCATTCACCATACAACGCCGATCCCTTAACCACTGTGCCATGGCGAGCAACAACCTTCTTACATTCCCATTCACAATAACAATTGACCTCTGATAAAATACTGAGAGAAAAGTTTCATTTCAAACGAACCTCGAATTTCATTTTTCAATCGCCAAAATTGATGAGAGAAAAATTCACTCATCGTACGCTCTTTAGTAATCGACAAATCCACCATGTACACTCTTTTTTTCAATGAAAATATAGGCATGATCACTAAACACTTCTTTTCCAGAAGCACATTCCATACCGAAATCGAATGTTTATTTTCTTCAACATGCATACAGTACGAATTTCCAATTTCCAACGTAAAAATACGCTGATAAACTCACAACACTAATTATGCCTAAATATCGAGTGATTCTGGAGCCTCATTTACCTCATTTATTGAGTATTAAACGTTTTGTATCGCCGTTGTGAACATTCCGACTAATATCATTAGCTGGCAACTGCAAACATTCTTATTCTTCATGAACGACCGACGCGACTCTGTTCATTTCGAAAACAGCGAGGAAATGCGAGCGATTTTCAATGTCACTCACTCGTAATGATGAGAGCCTCTTTCAATTCATGAAATTCGATTGCGTGCTGACACTTTAATTGCGCACAAGAGAAATTCTCACACCCAAAGATAAAAGCAAATGGCATCTATTCATCGCCCGAACGTCGACAAAACTCACAACTGATAGTCAAATTACGTAAAAATGAGTTAAATTTACGTTATATACATATATATGTATGACTCCCTGATGTTCTTACTCGTTAACACTGTGCTAAGAACGTGAAAAATTTCCTCGGAAAGATAGCCATTCAAAAATTTCGGTTTCAAAGTAACAACACTCTGACGTGACCGCACTCAGCTCGCACACATAGCCTCTGTACGGGTCGACTGTGGACTTTGAAAATTTCAACATCAAAATTCAAATTCGGGTTTCCATCGTTGATGGAGGTGAAAAACACTTTGTATAGGTAAATCGTCAATTTCCAACACATTTCATCTCTATAAAATTTCTTGTGCCTCGCCTCTAAAGTCCTCAAATAATTAAAAATTACCGCATCATCAAATGAGTGAAATATGAGCGACTAAAATTGAGCCTTTTTCGCTTGGCTCTCGAAACAAGAAATATTTCTAGCATTGCTAAAGACACTACCTTGCCCTCAAAAAATAGCTGCGTGCCCTCGAATGAGTGTAAAGTGAACAAAACTCAAATCACTCATACTTCATCAATAAACTCCCAGATCGAAATTGCTTAGAAAATATTTCCATTGGTTTGCTCTTTCATACTAGTTCGAGTGGAAAAAAGGCAGAAAAAAGGATTTTTATGCCCTAAAATGGAGATCGCGACGACTCCGGGAAACATAAATCGAGCGATTCGGGCGAAATCGCCAAAAACGGCTATTTCGTAAACTACCGGGAATTTTGCTCTGAAAATTTCACTGAACACGTATAATGATGCGACAAGCAAAACATGCTAAATGATTTTTTCTGTGCGGGCAATAGAATTTTTTTGAGAAGCGAAAAATCGAAAATCACTCATTTTTTGATGAGCTGCTGTGGCCAAACGGTGGCGTTTTGAGCGCTGCCAGTCCTGTGAGTCGTAGGTATTTTTGATGCCAACCTCTCATGAAATTTTGAGACGTTCAAGTGCGATGGATACGCCATGGGGAGCAGTCAAAAAATTCGACAGAAAAAACGCCTTTTTTTTAGGCATACTTTAAAGTCGAATAAAATAAAATCTATTCGACGAATTCTTTCGAGCCAAACTTTTTGAATGTATTAACATGTTTTCTGTGATGTATAGAAAAACCAGACCTCTTACTGTGAAACAGGAAAACTGAGACTGTTTGGCGCAGATGCCTTTTTTTTCGAGGTCATATTTGAGAGGCATTTTCTCGCAAAATTGAGCACCCAGATTTTTTGTGATTTTTTTCTCGAGAGATATTTGCAGACTATACATGATATCAAATTTCGAAGGCTTTTCCGCCGCTGGCCTGGCCAGAAAAAAATCGCAAAAATCGACACTTTTTTGGCATGCTTTTTTTGAGAGGCTCTAGCAAAAAATTTTTCTCCATACGAAAACACTCAAGTTTTTGGCTGAGGTGTACCGCTACTTTGACTACCAGAATATGAATTCCCAGACCTCTGGCTATCATGACAAACATTACATAAATATTAGAAAATGACAAAAAAAAATCAGCTTTTTTCCATTTAAAGCATTTTTATGGGCCCGATCGAGCCGAGAGGCGAAACTTAAGGTTTTTTAACGAGCCTCCATCCGGCCTCCAAATTTGAGCTCGCTGCGACCCCCGCCTTCTGGTACTTGTCTCTTGTCAGGTACCAAATTTTTCCCCGTTGTTTCCGAGCACTAAACACAAGCACCCTCCCTTATAGTACTAGTTCTAGCATCTCTTCGAAATGCGTATTTTAGTTTTAGTGCTTTTTTCAAATCCGGAGGGCGCCGCGAGTAACCAGCACACCATAGCGCCCTCCGACTCCCCCCCACAACACAACACACACCCACACACACACACCCAAACACACCCCCCGAAACCCCCAAACAACAAAAAACACCCACAACAACACATCATCAACAACACCAACAACAAACCACCCATACCACTCACCCTCCTCACACTTATAAAACCATCAACAAATAGCCCACAACGACATACCACACGCGCAAAACAAATTTAGTACAGCCCATGCATTACTTGTCTCCAAACTTATATGTTTTACTATTAAACACCCCGGCACTACTTTATTTACCAACAAACAACTCACACCTAACCATCAACCATCACTCAACAGGTATAAAATACTTATACTAACTCCTCTAGTATGACAATAATCCCTAAACCTATCGATTACAATTAAACACACACAAAACGAGTAGTCATAACCCATATGATCCTTATTTATCATGACTTTACCTTCAAACCCAATCTATCGTATATTACCTTTGAATTTGCAGCCCCCTCATACTTAATCCCATCTATCTCAACATACATCCCCTTATTCTTACTAAATCACTTCACCGAACCTATACACTACCCGACTCAATTCCTTATATTTCAGAGCTCGACAGAATGTGCAATAACAATTTCCTTAACGGAGACGTAAATATGAAAAAATTCCGCTATCACACCTCCAATTACCCTCAGGTTAAACAGGGGAAAAATTACACCCAATACAAACAATACTCGTTTATTTAAATGTTAAACACAATTTTGTTCGATATAAGTTTTCCCATATACGACCCTCAAACAATAAAAAGCATTTACCAAAAAACACTCAATATCACTTTAGCGCCAGACGTACGAAAATAGCACTCCATTAGCACACGAGAATTACAGAGTTTCATATGCCTACAAGTTTAAACCCACTTTCACAAACCACACTAGCGTTTCATACTGAATATCCGCATGAAAACATTACTATAGAGCCCCAAATATTCACCAACTTAATGATAGCTAAAATTACCATGAACACACTCTTTCAAATCAACCCGAAACACTCAATTCAAACTCATTTTCGTGAATAAATGGAATGAATGAAGGGTAAATGGTAGTGTATTAGATTATCCATCTTCCTTTACTCAAGAGATCCCATACAATCCCATCCTCCTTCAAACTAAACCACTACAGAAACCCACAGCATTTAAATAAAATAATCACAAAATAAATTTGCAAAACAAAGGCCACTTCCAACTGAAAATTAGCCCGCTTTCAATAGAGAAACATCGCTATTATACGCCTCAATTGGAAAATGATTATGCAACACACGCGCTGTCGCGCGTTCAAGTTTAATGCTAAAATATTTTGGTGGTGATTTAGGGGCCGCTCTGCGAGGGCGATGCCCTACGCAGAGCGGCACAGCCATGGTCTTGATACCTATCAAAACCGAGAAGCCCTTTACTTACTCCGGATCACTCAAAAACTCTACAAAATGACCATTAATGTGCAATTTCTGCCATTTTGTGCGGATTTATACCGTAGACTTTTATCACACCCTTAAACATCTCCCTCTGCATGAAACTGAAACACATTTGTGCATGAATTCCCACATTTTTGTGATTTTTCATCGAAAATAACATTTTACCATCCGTAGACTTTTGGCGAATGTTTCCTAAAATTTATGAAATGCGTAGGGTTCTCACCTTGCAACCCTTCCATACTGTCCAAAAAAAATGTTCAGAACACACTTCCCTGACGAGAAAACAGCCAAAATATTTGCAAAATATCATTTCCAAATATATTAAAAAATATTCATTAAAAATTTTTTCATCGACATAATTCATAAGACGCTCTGGATTCCGCTTCTTTTGAGCCTAAAATCGTCTCTCTGGCTTGTTTCTAAGTGCCATTTTTTTATCAATTTAATTAGGTATGGAATTTTCGAAGGTTTCTTCTTTTTCCCCAAATATCGATCGGACCATTTTCAAATTTTAACCATACAAACTTCTCATCGATTTCTAGATCGTATCAAAATTTCAGACGTCTAACTTCAATGCCAACGAAAATATGGCTCATTGAAATTTCACACCTCTCGCGACCGAGTATTTATAGATCAATCATCAATGAAAATTTCAAAATCATAATTTATGTCATGAAACCCCCTCATTCTCTTCGAATGAAATACCAAATAACGGCCACCAAAACCTCCAGAAGCCATTTTCAAGGACAATTGAAATACCACAGAAAACGTTTACATGAAGAATTACCAGAAAAACAACTGCCAGTCAAATTTTACCCCAAACAGTGAATTTTCTACCTGGAAAATGCTCGAAGTTCGAACCTCTCGTCGGGCACTGAAACATGAATAATTTAGAACGCCCACCAAAATCAGGACAAACATTTACGTTCGGATGAGTGATTTCTCCATTTGAGCGATACATTTCTTCAAAGTCGAACATTTCACGACCGCAAACCATTTCACACGATTTCCATGAGTATACTTCAATCATTCACCAAAATAGAACCCTCAACCAAGTCTGAGAGAGAATTTACAAATTATTCCAAATAAATATGAGTGATGACATTTTACTTTTCGTAAATAACACATATGAGACCTGCGAACCATATCTCTCGAAAATTCCAGACATCTCGGGGACACACATACGCACGCGCATTCACCATACAACGCCGACCCCTTAACCACTGTGCCACGGCGAGCAACAATCTTCTTACATTCCCATTCACAATAAAAATTGACCTCTGAAAAATACTGAGAGAAAATTTTCATTTCAAATGAACCTCCAATTTCATTTTTCAATCGCCAAAATTGATGAGAGAAAAATTCACTCATCGTACGCTCTTTAGTAATCGACAAATCCACCATGTACACTCTTTTTTTCAATGAAAATATAGGCATGATCACTAAACACTTCTTTTCCAAGGAGCACATTCCATACCGAAATCGAATGTTTATTTTCTTCAACATGCATACAGTACGAATTTCCAATTTCCAACGTAAAAATACGCCGGTAAACTCACAACACTAATTTTGCCTAAATATCGAGTGATTCTGGAGCCTCATTCATCTCATGTATCGAGTATTATAAGTTTTTTATACTCAGTGTGAGCATTTCAACTGAAATCAGTACCTGGCAACTGCAAACACTCGTATTCTTCACAAACGACCGACTCGACTCTGTTCATTTCGAAAACAGCGAAGAAATGCGAGCGATTTTCAATGTCACTCACTCGTAATGAGTGAGAGCCTCTTTCAATTCATGAAGTTCGATTGCGTGCTGACACTTTAATTGCGAACAAGAGAATTTCTCACACCCAAAGGTGGAAGCAAATGGCATCTATTCATCGCCCGAACGTCGACAAAATTCACAACTGATAGTCAAATTACGTAAAAATGAGTTAAATTTACGTTATATATATATATAAATGACTCCCTGATGTTCTTACTCGTTAACACTGTGCTAAGAACGTGAAAAATTTCCTCGGAAAGATAGCCATTCGAAAATTTCGGTTTCAAAGTAACAACACTCTGACGTGACCGCACTCAGCTCGCACACTTAGCATCAGAACGGGCAGAAGCTGGACTTGTAAAATTTCGACACAAAATTCAAATTCGAGTTTCCATCGTTGATGGAGGTGAAAAACACTACGTATAGGTAAATCGTCAATTTCCAACACATTTCATCTCTATAAAATTTCCTGTGGAACGCCTCTAAAGTCCTCAAATAATTAAAAATTACCGCATCATCAAATGAGTAAAATATGAGCGACTAAAATTTTGCTTTTTCCGCTTGACTCTCTAAACAAGAAATATTTCTAGCAACTCTAGAGACACTACCTTGCCCTCAAAAAATAGCTGCGGGCCCTCGAATGAGTGTAAAGTGAACAAAACTCAAATCACTCATACTTCATCAATAAACTCCCAGATCGAAATTGCTTAGAAAAAATTTCCATTGGTTTGTTCTTTCAAACTAGTTCGAGTGGAAAAAATGCAAAAAAAAAGATTTTCATGCCCTATACTGGAGATCACGACGACTCCGGGAAACATAAATCGAGCGATTCGGGCGAAATCGCCAAAAACGGCTATTTCGTAAACTACCGGGAATTTCGCTCTGAAATTTTCACTGAACACGTAAAATGATGCGACAAGCAAAACATGCTAAATGACTTTTTCTGTGCGGGCAATAGAATTTTTTTGAGAAGCGAAAAATCGAAAATCACTCATTTTTTGATGAGCTGCTGTGGCCAAACGGTGGCGTTTTGAGCGCTGCCAGTCCTGTGAGTCGTAGGTATTTTTGATGCCAACCTCTCATGAAATTTTGAGACGTTCAAGTGCGATGGATACGCCATGGAGAGCAGTCAAAAAATTCGACAGAAAAAACGCCTTTTTTTTAGGCATACTTTAAAGTCGAATAAAATAGAATCTATTCGACGAATTCTTTCGAGCCAAACTTTTTGAATGTACCAACATGTTTTCTGTGATGTATGGAAAAACCAGACCTCTTACTGTGAAACAGGAAAACTGAGACTGTTTGGCGCAGATGCCATTTTTTTCGAGGTCTTTTTTGAGAGGCATTTTCTCAAAAAATTGAGAACCCAGATTTTTTGTGATTTTTTTCTCGACAGATATTTGCAAACTATACATGATATCAAATTTCGAAAGCTTTTCCGCCGCTGGCCTGGCCAGAAAAAAATCGCAAAAATCGACACTTTTTTAGCATGCTTTTTTTGAGAGGCTCTAGCAAAAAATTTTTCTCTATACGAAAACACTCAAGTTTTTGGCTGAGGTGTACCGCTACTTTGACTACCAGAATATGAATTCCCAGACCTCTGGCTATCATGACAAACATTACATAAATATTAGAAAATGACAAAAAAAAATCAGCTTTTTTCCATTTAAAGCATTTTTATGGGCCCGATCGATCCGAGAGGCGAAACTTAAGGTTTTTTAGCGAGCCTCCATCCGGCCTCCCAATTTGAGCTCGCTGCGACCACGCGTTCTGGTACTTTACTCTTGTCAGGTACCAAATTTTTCCCCGTTGTTTCCGAGCACTAAACACAAGCACCCTCCCTTATAGTACTAGTTCTAGCATCTCTTCGAAATGCGTATTTTAGTTTTAGTGCTTTTTTCAAATCCGGAGGGCGCCGCGAGTAACCAGACAACACGCGCCCTCCGACTCCCCCCCACACACAAACAACACACCCACACACACACCCCAACACACACCGCCAAACCCCCAAACAACAAAATCCCCCACAACAACACATCATCAACACCACCAACAACAATCCACCCACGCCATTCAATCTTCACACTTGTAAAACCATCAACAAATAGCCCACAACGACATAGCACACGCGCACAACAAATTTAGTACAGCCCGTACCTTACTTGTAACCAAACTTTTATGTTTTACTTTTAAACACCCCGGCACTACTTCATTTACCAACAAACAACTCACACCTAACCATCAACCATCACTCAACAGGTCTAAAATAATTATACTAATTCTTTTAGTATGACAATAATCCCTAAACCTAGCGATTACCATTAAACACACACAAAACGAGTTGTCGTAACCTATATGATCCTTATTTATCATGACTTTACCTTCAAACCCAATCTGTCGTATTTTACTGTCGAATTTTCAGCCCCCTCATACTTCATCCCATCCATCTTAACATACATCCCCTTATTCTTACTAAATCACTTCACCAAACCTATACACTACCCGACTCAATTCCTTACATTTCAGAGCTCGACAGAATGTGCAATAACAATTTCCTTAACGGAGACGTAAATATGAAAAAATTCCGCTATCACACCTCTAATTACCCTCAGGTTAAACAGGTTAAAAAACACACCCAATAAAATCAACACTTGTTAATTTTAATGTTCAATACAATTATGTTCGATATAAGTTTTCCCATATACGCCCCTCAAACAATAAAAAGCATTTACCAAAAAACATTCAATATCACTTTAGCGCCAGACGTACGAAAATACCACTCCAATAGCACACGAGAATTACAGTGTTTCATATGCCTACAAGTTTAAACCCACTTTCACAAACCACACTAGCGTTTCATACTGAATATCCGCATGAAAACATTACTATAGAGCCCCAAATATTCACCAACTTAATGATAGCTAAAATTACCATGAACACACTCTTTCAAATCAACCCGAAACACTCAATTCAAACTCATTTTCGTGAAGCAATTGAATGAATGAGAGGTAAATAACAGAGTATTAGATTACCCATCTTTCATTTCTCCGAAGATCCCATACAATCTGATCCTTCTTACATCGAAACCACTATAGAAACCCACAACATTTGACTAAAATAATCCCAAAATGAGTTTGCAAACAATAGACTACATCCAACTGAAATTAGCCCGCTTTTAATAGAGAAACATCGCTATTATACGCCTCAATTGGAAAATGATTATGCAACACACGCGCTGTCGCGCGTTCAAGTTTAATGCTAAAAAATTTTGGTGGTGATTTAGGGGCCGCTCTGCGAGGGCGATGCCCTACGCAGAGCGGCACAGCCATGGTCTTGATACCTATCAAAACTCAGAAGCCCTTTACTTACTCCGGATCACTCAAAAACTCTACAAAATGACCATTAATGTGCAATTTCTGCCATTTTGGGCGGATTTATACCGTAGACTTTTATCACACCCTTAAACATCTCCCTCTGCATGAAACTGAAACACATTTGTGCATGAATTCCCACATTTTTGTGATTTTTCATCGAAAATAACATTTTACCATCCGTAGACTTTTGGCGAATGTTTCCCAAAATTTATGAAATGCGAACGTTTTCCACCTTGCAGCCCTTCCATACTGTCCAAAAAAATTGTTCAAAACACTCTTCCCTGACGAGAAAACAGCCAAAATATTTGCAAAAACTCATTTCCAAATATATTAAAAAATATTCATTAACAAATTTTTCATCGACATAATTCATAAGACGCTCTCGATTCCGCTTCTTTTGAGCCTAAAATCGTCTCTCTGGCTTGTTTCTAAGTGCCATTTTTTTATGCATTTAATCAGGTATGGAATTTTCGAAGGTTTCTTCTTTTTCCCCAAATATCGATTGGACCATTTTCAAATTGTAACCATACAAACTTCTTATTGATATCTAGATTGTATCAAAATTTCAGACTTCTTACTTGAATGCCAACGAAAATATGGCTCATTGAAATTTCACTCCTCTCGCGACCGAGAGTTTATACATCAATTATCAATGAAAATTTGAAAATCATAATTTATGTCTAAACCCCCTCATTCTCTTTGAATGAAATACCAAATAACGCCCACCAAAACCTCCAGAAACCATTTTCAAGGACAATTGAAATAACGCAGAAAACGTTTACATGAAGAATTCCCAGAAAAACAACTGCCAGTCAAATTTTACCCCAAACGGGGAATTTTTTACCTGGAAAATGCTGGAAATGCGAACCTCTCATCGGGCACTGAAACATGAATAATTTAGAACGCCCACCAAAATCAGCGCAAAAATCCATGTTGGAATGAGTGATATCTCCATTTGAGCAGTAAATTTCTTCAAAGTAGAACATTTCACGAGCGCAAACCATTTGCAGAATTTCCATAAGTATACTTCAATCATTCACCAAAATAGAACCCTCGACCAAGTCTGAGAGAGAATTTACAAATTATTCCAAATTATTACGAGTGATGACATTTTACTTCTCGTAAATAAGACATATGAGGCCTGCGAACCATATCTCCCGAAAATTCCAGACATCTCGGGGACACACATACGCACGCGCATTCACCATACAACGCCGATCCCTTAACCACTGTGCCACGGCGAGCAACAATCTTCTTACGTTCCCATTCACAATAAAAATTGACCTCTGAAAAATACTGAGAGAATATTTTCATTTCAAACGAACCTCCAATTTCATTTTTCAGTCGCCAAAATTGATGAGAGAAAAATTCACTCATCGTACGCTCTTTAGTAATCGACAAATACACCATGATGCACTCTTTTTTCAATGAAAATATAGGCATGATCACTGAATACTCCATTTCCAAGGAGCTCATTCCATTTCGCAATCAAATATACATTATCTGCACGCGCATACAGTACGAATTTCCAATTTCCAACGTAAAAATACGCTGGTAAACTCACAACACTAATTTTGCCTAAATATCGAGTGATTCTGGAGCCTCATTTACCTCATTTATTGAGTATTAAACGTTTTGTATCGCCATTGTGAACATTCCGACTAATATCATTAGCTGGCAACTGCAAACATTCTTATTCTTCATGAACGACCGACGCGACTCTGTTCATTTCGAAAACAGCGAGAATGCGAGCGATTTTCAATGTCACTCACTCGTATAAGTGAGAGCCTCTTTAAATTCATGAATTTCGACTGCGTGCTGACACTTCAATTGTGAACAAGAGAAATTCTCACACCCAAAGATGGAAGCAAATGGCATCTATTCATCGCCCGAACGTCGACAAAACTCACAACTGATAGTCAAATTACGTAAAAATGAGTTAAATTTACGTTATATACATATATATGTATGACTCCCTGATGTTCTTACTCGTTAACACTGTGCTAAGAAGGTGAAAAATTTCCTCGGAAAGATAGCCATTCGAAAATTTCGGTTTCAAAGTAACAACACTCTGACGTGACCGCACTCAGCTCGCACACTTAGCATCAGAACGGGCAGAAGCTGGGCTTGTAAAATTTCGACACAAAATTCAAATTCGAGTTTCCATCGTTGATGGAGGTGAAAAACACTACGTATAGGTAAATCGTCAATTTCCAACACATTTCATCTCTATAAAATTTCCTGTGGAACGCCTCTAAAGTCCTCAAATAATTAAAAATTACCGCATCATCAAATGAGTAAAATATGAGCGACTAAAATTTTGCTTTTTCCGCTTGACTCTCTAAACAAGAAATATTTCTAGCAACTCTAGAGACACTACCTTGCCCTCAAAAAATAGCTGCGGGCCCTCGAATGAGTGTAAAGTGAACAAAACTCAAATCACTCATACTTCATCAATAAACTCCCAGATCGAAATTGCTTAGAAAAAATTTCCATTGGTTTGCTCTTTCAAACTAGTTCGAGCGGAAAAAAGGCAGAAAAAAGGATTTTTATGCCCTAAAATGGAGATCGCGACGACTCCAGGAAACATAAATCGAGCGATTCGGGCGAAATCGCCAAAAACGGCTATTTCGTAAACTACCGGGAATTTTGCTCTGAAAATTTCACTGAACATGTAAAATGATGCGACAAGCAAAACATGCCAAATGACTTTTTCTGTGCGGCCAATAGAATTTTTTTGAGAAGCGAAAAATCGAAAATCACTCATTTTTTGATGAGCTGCTGTGGCCAAACGGTGGCGTTTTTGAGCGCTGCCAGTCCTCTGAGTCGTAGGTATTTTTGATGCCAACCTCTCATGAAATTTTGAGACGTTCAAGTGCGATGGATACGCCATGGGGAGCAGTCAAAAAATTCGACAAAAAAAACGTCTTTTTTTAAGCATACTTCAAAGTCGATTAAAAAAAAATCTATCCGACGAATTTTTTTGAGCCAAACTTTTTGAATGTACCAACATGTTTTCTGTAATGTGTCGAAAAACCAGACCTCTTACTGTGAAACAGGAAAACTGAGACTGTTTGGCGCAGATGCCTTTTTTTTCGAGGTCATATTTGAGAGGCATTTTCTCAAAAAATTGAGAACCCAGATTTTTTGTGATTTTTTTCACGAGAGATATTCCCAACCTCTACCAGATATCAAATTTTGAAAGCCTTTCCGCCGCTGGCCTGGCCAGAAAAAAATCGCAAAAATCGACAATTTTTTGGCATGCTTTTTTTGAGAGGCTCTAGCAAAAAATTTTTCTCTATACGAAAAACCTCAAGTTTTTGGCTGAGGTGTACCGCTACTCTGGCTACCCAGAAATGAAATCCGCAGACCTCTAGCTATCACAGCGAAAATTAGATAAATATTAGAAAATGACGAAAAAAAAAACGTTTTTTTTCATTTAAAGCATTTTTATGGGCCCGATCGAGCCGAGAGGCGAAACTTAAGGTTTTTTAGCGACTCTCCATCTGCCCTCCAAATTTGAGCCCGCTGCGACCCCGCGTTCTGGTACTTTACTCCTGTGTGAATCGGGATTCCGCCCATTGTTTCCGAGCACTAAACACAAGCACCCTCCCTTATAGTACTAGTTCTAGCATCTCTTCGAAATGCGTATTTTAGTTTTAGTGCTTTTTTCAAATCCGGAGGGCGCCGCAAGTAACCAGCACACACACGCGCCCTCCGACTCCCCCCCACAACACAACACACCCCAACACACACACACACCCAAACACACCCCCCGAAACCCCCAAACAACAAAAAACACCCACAACAACACATCATCAACACCACCAACAACAAACCATACACCCCATACACTCTTCACACTTCTAAAACCATCAACAAATGACCCACAACAACATAGCACACGCGCACAACAACATACCACACGCGCACAACAAATTTAGTACAGCCCATGCGTTACTTGTCTCCAAACTTGTATGTTTTACTTTTAAACACCACAGCCACTACTTAATTTACCAACAAACAACTCACACCTAACCATCAACCATCACTCAACAGGTCTAAAATAATTAAACTAATTCTTTGAGTATGACAATAATCCCTAAACCTAGCGATTACCATTAAACACACACAAAACGAGTTGTCGTAACCTATATGATCCTTATTTATCATGACTTTACCTTCAAACCCAATCTGTCGTATTTTACTGTTGAATTTTCAGCCCCCTCATACTTCATCCCATCCATCTTAACATACATCCCCTTATTCTTACTAAATCACTTCACCAAACCTATACACTACCCGACTCAATTCCTTATATTTCAGAGCTCGACAGAATGTGCAATAACAATTTCTTAACGGAGACGTAAATATGATAAAATTCCGCTATCACACCTCCAATTATCCTCAAATTAAACAGGGTAAAAAACACACCCAATACAATCAACACTTCTTTACTTAAATGTTCAACACAATTATGTTCGATATAAGTTTTCCCATATACGCCCCCCAAACAATGAAAAGCATATACCAAAAAAACGTTCAATATCACTTTAGGGCCAGACGTACGAAAATAGCACTCCAATAGCACACGAGAATTACAGTGTTTCATATGCCTGCAAGTTTAAACCCACCTTCAGAAACCACACTAGCGTTTCACACTGAATATCCGAATGAAAACTTTACTATAGAACCCCAAATATTCACCAACTTGATGATAGTTCAAATTACAATGAACAAGCTCGTTCAAATCAACCAGAAAAACTCAGTTCAAATTAATTTTCGTGAATAAATAGAATGAATGAAGGGTAAATGGTAGAGTATTAGATTATCCATCTTCCTTTACTCAAGAGATCCCATACAATCCGATCCTCCTTCAAACTAAACCACTACAGAAACCCACAGCATTTAAATAAAATTATTACAAAATAAATTTGAAAACAAAAGACCACATCCAACTGAAAATTAGCCCGCTTTTAATAGAGAAACATCGCTTTTCTACGCCTCAATTGGAAATATGATTATGCAACACACGCGCAGTTGCTCGTGTGTTGCATAATCATATTTCCAGGTTGAGGCTAGTAGTTTTAGTTGTAATTTTTGGGCCGCTCTGGCGGTCCATGGCCCGCGGCAGAGCGGCACAGTCCTGGTCTTGATACCTATCAAAACCTAGAACTCTTCATTTACAGAAGTTCACTCATAACCTTCAAAAAATACCAAAAATATGTAATTTGTTCCCATTTTCGGTGTGTTTTCCCAGTAGACTTTTATCATAACCTTCAACATCTAACTCTGCATGAAACTGAAATACATTTGTGCATGAATTCCCACTTTTTTTGCGATTTTTCATCGAAAATAACAGTTTAACATCCCTAGACTTTTGGCGACCATTTCTAAAATTTCTGAAATGCCTACGTTATGCACATTGCAACCCTTCTATAGTGTCCAAAAAAATTCTTCAAAACACGCTTCCCTGACGAGAAATCAGCCAAAATGTTTGCAAAAACTCATTTCCAAATATATAAAAAAATATTCATTAACAAATTTTTCATCGACATCATTTATAAGACGCTTTCGATTCCGCTTCTTTTGAGCCTAAAATCGTCTCTCTGGCTTCTTTCTAAGTGCCATTTTTCAATCAATTTAATTAGGTATGGAATTTTCGAAGGTTTCTTCTTTTCCCCCAAATACCGATTGGACCATTCTCAAATTGTAACCATACAAACTTCTTATTGATTTCTAGATTGTATCAAAATTTCAGACTTCTACCCTCAACGCCAACAAAAATATGCCTCATTGAAATTTCACTCAATTTGAGACCGAGTTCATCCACGGATTATTATTGAAAATTAAAAATACTCAAAACATATCGTCACTTTTAGTTTCTCGAGATGAAAAAAACCTTATCTCTTACGTACATCATGAAGCAAGTTTCATGCGTATTTCAGCATCGAACTACCTGAAATGAGCGTTTTATCGAATTTCGAAATAAATTCATGTTTTGTAATTTGAAGCTTCAAGTGGCCAATTTTCCTCCAGAAAAACAGAATGAAATTGATCCTCTCATCGAACCCTATAGCCTGACTGAATTGTAACGCATTCAAAACACAACTTCATCATCCACGCTAGTATGAGTACTTATTCACGTTCAGGATCATATTTCCTCAAAATGAAGCAATTTGTGAGCGGAAACAATTTTCCCGTGTAACCCGACCTATTTCTCAATTACTGACCGACATGGAAGCCTGAACAAAGTCTGGGTGAGTATTTATAAATTTTTGAAAATATTCCAGTAATAATATTTTACTTTCCGTAAATAATGTTTTTACGACCCGCAAACACTCTCAGAAATTCAGTGCATATCGGAGACACATCCTCATCAAATATGAATCCTGAGTGAGCCTCTAAACGATGTCCACTCAATGACAAAATGAGTGCCTCATAGAACCTGCGGATGCGATTGAGAGGATTTTGAGCCAGTCAAACAATGAGTTCTAATATCTATTTCTGAACGAAAATTTACTGCACTGTTGGAAAGTTTTTGGTTCAAAAAATACGACAATTGCAATGTTCCATCATCGAAACTAATGCGAGAAATAATAACTCAAAGTACCGTGTTTCGCAATCGATCAGGTCCCAGCCAGATGCGCTAATTTTCTCCTTTGATGAAGCCATGACCACAAAGACCCAAATGTTCAATGAGCTTTTTTTATTCACGGAATGAAAAGTACAGTTTTTGACCTATGAGCACACCAAATTTCAGATTTCTAGCATCAAAAACTGCTGGTGAGCACACAACACAAATTGACACGAAAAGGCCTCAAAACGGGATATTGCTGTGCTTCTAAAATCTACCAACAAGGCGTTTTCAAAGTCTTATAACTGCAGATTTGATCAGGTTTTGACATTCTTTGCTAGTGATTAATCATCATCGTTATATAGAAAATCTTTAGGAAGAAGATGAAAACCCCAATTACTCGATAATTGCAAGAAACTTTGAGTCAAAAACGCACTTCCAGTAGATTCGCGACTTCGATCTTCCAATTTCACTGACAGCGCATTTTTGAGAATCCGTTACGACGAAATCTCGACAAGGGTGATTCTGTAAAATTATTCAGTAGGCTCACCAGTTAATGATAAACTGCAGAACTGATAATCTACTTCTCAAATATGATAGAAAAAAAATGACGTCGATTCGAAAACGCCAAGTTGAGCGAATATTCCATTCTCCGTTCGGTGGCGTGAAATCCGTCGATAAGGCAACTTTGAGTACCCAAAACACCTACTTTTTACTGTTTTCTTGATGATTTTTCTCTTTAGTGTTCATGACAAGCACACATTCTAATAGTGTTCAAAAATTGAAGTACATAACACCAAAACAGCCTGAGAAAATCGACTTTGAAAACGCAAGATTGATGAAATTTTACGACGATTCGCAGAACACGCGCGGGGCAACGAGAATATATACGATGATTTGGACTTTGAAAATTTCGATATGAAACCATTTATGGCTATTATTGACCGAAAAACGTTTGTTGAACAAAATAAACACTACCCTTGGGTAAATCGTCTATTTCCAACACATTTCATCTCTATGAAATTTTTTGTGGGACCACTCCAAAAGCCTTAAATAAATGCATCACTCAATATGAGTGATTTTGAGAGGTATAAATGTCATATTTTCGACTCGACCCGCGGATCAATAAATATTTCTAGCAACTCTAAAGACACTACCTTGCCCTCAAAAAATAGCTGCGTGCCCTCGAATATGTATAAAATCGAAAAAACTTTAAACACTCATCACTCATTATTAAGCTTTCGGATCGAAATTGCTTAGAAAAAATTTTCAATAGTTTGCGCTTTCACACTATTTCGAGTTTAGAAAAAGCAAAAAAATAGTTTTTTATGCCCTATATTGGAAATCGCGGTTACTCAGGGAAACATAAATCGAGCGAAAAATGGAAAAATCGCCAAAAACAGCTATCTCGTAAACTACTGCGAATTTTGTTCTGAAAATTTCACTGAATGCGTAAAATAATGCGACAAGCAAAACATGTTAAATGACTTTTGCTGTGCGGGCAATAGAATTTTTTTGAGAAGCGAAAAATCGATAATCACTCATTTTTTTGATGAGCTGCTGTGGCCGTACGGTGGCGTTTTGAGCGCTGCCGATCCTGTGAGTCAAAGGTACTAATTATGTCGACCTCTCATGAAAATTTGAGCTTTCCACGTGCGATGGATACGCCATGAGAAGCTGTCGAAAAATCCGACCGAAAAAACGCCTTTTTTTACACCCTACTTTGAAGTCTAATAAAAAAAAATCTATTTGACGAATTCTTTTGAGCCGAACTTTTTGAATGTACCAACATGTTTTCTGTGAGGTGTGAAAAAACCAGACCTCTTACTCTGATACAGAAAATTAGCGGATGTTTGGCGCAGATGCCTTTTTTTCCGACGTCTTATTTGAGAGGCATTTCCCGGAAAAATATGGCACCCAGATTTTTTGTGATTTTTTTCACGAGAGATATTTGCAACCTCTACAAGATATTAAATTTCGAAAGCATTTCCACCGCTCGCCTGACCAGAAAAAAATTCCAAAAATCGACAACTTTTTTGCATGCTTTTTTTGGGAGGCTCTAGCAAAAAATTTTTCTCTATACGAAAAACCTCAAGTTTTTGGCTGAGGTGTACCGCTTCTCGGACTACCGAAAGATGAAATCCGCAGACCTCTGGCTATCACAGGGAAACTTAGATAAATATTAGAAAAAGACAAAAAAAAATTATTCTTTTTTCATTTAAAGCATTTTTATGGGCCCGATCGATACGAAATTTGGAACTTAGGGGTTTCCCCCGATCCCCGACCTGGTCCCAAAATTTGAGCTCGCTGGGACCACGGCTTCTATGGGTTTCACCCGATAGAGCCCTGTGATTTGACTAGACCTTTCGCCAATAACCCTCTAGCCCTCTGATTAAGATTTTTCTTCTGACTTGATTTTCCTGCGGATTCCGATTTTAGTATTTTTTTCACTCTCCGAGGGCGCCGCAAGTAACCAGCACACACACGCGCCCTCCGACTCCCCCCCACAACACAACACACACCCACACACACACACCCAAACACACCCCCCGAAACCCCCAAACAACAAAAAACACCCACAACAACACATCATCAACACCACCAACAACAAAGCACACATTCCATCCAATCGCCACACTTTTAAAACCATCAACAAACCACCCAAAACAACATACCACACGCGCACAACAAATTTAGTACAGCCCATGCGTTACTTGTCTCCAAACTTCTATGTTTTACTTTTAAACACCCCGGCACTACTTTATTTACCAACAAACAACTCACACCTAACCATCAACCATCACTCAACAGGTCAAAAAAAATTTTACAACCTCCTCTTGTATGACAATAATCCCTAAACCTATAGATTTTACCATTAAACACACACAAAACGAGTTGTCATAACCTATCCAATCCTAATTTATCATATCCTCAATTTAAAAACCAATCTATCATACATTACTGTTGAATTTTCCGCTACCTCATACCTCATCCCATCTATCTTGACACACATCCCCTTATTCTTACTAAATCACTCCTCCAAACCTATACACTACCCGACTCAATTCCTTAAATTTTAAAGCTCGACAAAAAGTTGCACAACAATTTCATTAACGGAGACGTAAAAATGATAAAAATCTTCTATCACACCTCCAATTTCCCTCAGGTTAAACAGGTTAAAAAACACGCCCGAAACAATCAACACTTGTTTATTTAAATGTTCAACACAATTATACTCGATATGAGTTTTCCCATATACGCCCCTCAAACAATAAAAAGCATCTACCAAAAAATATTCAATATCACTTTAGCGCCAGACGTACGAAAATAGCACTCCAGAGCACAGGAAAATACAAAGTTTCATATGCTTGCAAGTTTATACCCACCTTCAGAAATCACACAAGCGTTTCACACTGAATATCCGCATGAAAACTTTACAATAGAGCCCCAAATATTCACCATCTTAATGATAGCTCTAATTACCATGAACACACTCTTTCAAATCAAGCCGAAAAACTAAATTCAAACTCATTTTCGTGAAGAAATTGAATGAATGAGAGGCAAATGATAGAGTATTAGATTACCCATCTTTCATTTCTCCGAAGATCCCATACAATCTGATCCTTCTTCAATCTAAACCGCTATAGAAACCCACAGCATTTAAATAAAATGATCACAAAATAAATTTCCAAACCAAAGGCCACTTCCAACTGAAAATTAGCCCGCTTTTAATAGAGAAACATCGCTATTATACGCCTCAATTGGAAAATGATTTGCAACACACGCGCCGTCGCGCGTTCGCGTTTAATACTAGAATATTTTGGTCGTGATTTAGGGGCCGCTCTGCGAGGGCGATGCCCTACGCAGAGCGGCACAGCCATGGTCTTGATGCCTATCAAAACCGAAGGGCCCTTTACTTACTCCGGATCACTCAAAAACTCTACAAAATGCCCATAAATGTGCAATTTCTGCCATTTTATGTGGATTTACCCCGTAGACTTTTATTATAACCTTCAACATCTCCCTCTGTATGAAGCTGAAATACATTTGTGCATGAATTCCCACTTATTTGCGATTTTTCATCGAAAATAACATTTTACCATCCGTAGACTTTTGGCGAATGTTTCCTAAAATTTATGAAATGCGTAGGGTTCTCACCTTGCAACCCTTCCATACTGTCCAAAAAAAATGTTCAAAACACACTTCCCTGACGAGAAAACAGCCAAAATATTTGCAAAATATCATTTCCAAATATATTAAAAAATATTCATTAAAAAATTTTTCATCGACATAATTCATAAGACGCTCTGGATTCCGCTTCTTTTGAGCCTAAAATCGTCTCTCTGGCTTGTTTCTAAGTGCCATTTTTTTATCAATTTAATTAGGTATGGAATTTTCGAAGGTTTCTTCTTTTTCCCTAAATATCGATTGGACCATTTTCAGATTGTAACCATACAAACTTCTTATTGATATCTAGATTGTATCAAAATTTCAGACGTCTTACTTCAATGCCAACGAAAATATGGCTCATTGAAATTTCACTCCTCTCGCGACCGATGTTTATAGATCAATTATAAATGAAAATTTAAAAATCATAATTTATGTCATGAAACCCCTCATTCTCTTCGAATGAAATACCAAATAACGCCCACCAAAACCTCCAGAAACCATTTTCAAGGACAACTGAAATATCGCAGAAAACGTTTACGTGAAGAATTTCCAGAAAAACAACTGCCAGTCAAATTTTACCCCAAACAGGGAATTTTTTACCTGGAAAATGCTGGATGTTCGAACCTCTTCTTGGGCACTGAAACATGAATAATTTAGAACGCCCACCAAAATCAGCACAAAAATTTACGTTGGAATGAGTGATATCTCCATTTGAGCAGTAAATTTCTTCAAAGTAGAACATTTCACGAGCGCAAACCATTTGCAGAATTTCCATAAGTATACTTCAATCATTCACCAAAATAGAACCCTCGACCAAGTCTGAGAGAGAATTTACAAATTTTCCTAATTATTATGAGTGATGACATTTGACTTTTCGTAAATAACACATATGAGACCTGCGAACCATATCTCTCGCAAATTCCAGATATCTCGGAGACACACATACGCACGCGCATTCACCATACAACGCCGATCCCTTAACCACTGTGCCACGGCGAGCAACAATCTTCTTACGTTCCCATTCACAATAAAAATTGACCTCTGAAAAATACTGAGAGAATATTTTCATTTCAAACGAACCTCCAATTTCATTTTTCAGTCGCCAAAATTGATGAGAGAAAAATTCACTCATCGTACGCTCTTTAGTAATCGACAAATACACCATGATGCACTCTTTTTTCAATGAAAATATAGGCATGATCACTGAATACTCCATTTCCAAGGAGCTCATTCCATTTCGCAATCAAATATACATTATCTGCAACACGCATACAGTACGGATTTCCAATTTCCGACGTAAAATTACGCTGGTAAACTCACAACACTAATTTTGCATAAATATCTACTGATTCTGAAGCCTCATTAATCTCATTTATCGAGTATTATACGGTTTGTATCGTCTCTGTGACCCTTTCAACAGAAATCAGTACCTGGCAACTGCAAACACTCGTATTCTTCATCAGAGACCGACTCGACTCTGTTCATTTCGAAAACAACGAAGAAATGCGAGCGATTTTCAATGTCACTCACTCGTAATGAGTGAGAGCCTCTTTCAATTCATGAAGTTCGATTGCGTGCTGACACTTTAATTGCGAACAAGAGAATTTCTCACACCCAAAGGTGGAAGCAAATGGCATCTATTCATCGCCCGAACGTCGACAAAATTCACAACTGAGAGTCAAATTACGTAAAAATGAGTTAAATTTACGTTATATATATATATAAATGACTCCCTGATGTTCTTACTCGTTAACACTGTGCTAAAAACGTGAGAAATTTCTTCGGAGAGATAGCCATTCAAAATTTTCGGTTTCAAAGTAACAACACTCTGACGTGACCGCCGCCAGCTCACACACTTTGCATCAGAACGGGCAGAAGCTGGACTTGAAAAATTTCGACACAAAATTCAAATTCGGGTTTCCATCGTTGATGGAGGTAAAAAACACTGTGTATAGGTAAATCGTCAATTTCCAACACATTTCATCTCTATAAAATTTCTTGTGGAACGCCTCTAAAGTCCTCAAATAATTAAAAACTCCCGCATCATCATATGAGTGAAATATGAGCGACTAAAATTGAGCCTTTTTCGCTTGGCTCTCGAAACAAGAAATATTTCTAGCATTGCTAAAGACACTACCTTGCCCTCAAAAAATAGCTGCGTGCCCTCGAATGAGTGTAAAGTGAACAAAACTCAAATCACTCATACTTCATCAATAAACTCCCAGATCGAAATTGCTTAGAAAATATTTCCATTGGTTTGCTCTTTCATACTAGTTCGAGTGGAAAAAAGGCAGAAAAAAGGATTTTTATGCCCTAAAATGGAGATCGCGACGACTCCGGGAAACATAAATCGAGCGATTCGGGCGAAATCGCCAAAAACGGCTATTTCGTAAACTACCGGGAATTTTGCTCTGAAAATTTCACTGAACACGTATAATGATGCGACAAGCAAAACATGCTAAATGACTTTTTCTGTGCGGGCAATAGAATTTTTTTGAGAAGCGAAAAATCGAAAATCACTCATTTTTTGATGAGCTGCTGTGGCCAAACGGTGGCGTTTTGAGCGCTGCCAGTCCTGTGAGTCGTAGGTATTTTTGATGCCAACCTCTCATGAAATTTTGAGACGTTCAAGTGCGATGGATACGCCATGGGGAGCAGTCAAAAAATTCGACAGAAAAAACGCCTTTTTTTTAGGCATACTTTAAAGTCGAATAAAATAAAATCTATTCGACGAATTCTTTCGAGCCAAACTTTTTGAATGTATTAACATGTTTTCTGTGATGTATAGAAAAACCAGACCTCTTACTGTGAAACAGGAAAACTGAGACTGTTTGGCGCAGATGCCTTTTTTTTCGAGGTCATATTTGAGAGGCATTTTCTCGCAAAATTGAGCACCCAGATTTTTTGTGATTTTTTTCTCGAGAGATATTTGCAGACTATACATGATATCAAATTTCGAAGGCTTTTCCGCCGCTGGCCTGGCCAGAAAAAAATCGCAAAAATCGACACTTTTTTGGCATGCTTTTTTTGAGAGGCTCTAGCAAAAAATTTTTCTCTATACGAAAACACTCAAGTTTTTGGCTGAGGTGTACCGCTACTTTGACTACCAGAATATGAATTCCCAGACCTCTGGCTATCATGACAAACATTACATAAATATTAGAAAATGACAAAAAAAAATCAGCTTTTTTCCATTTAAAGCATTTTTATGGGCCCGATCGAGCCGAGAGGCGAAACTTAAGGTTTTTTAACGAGCCTCCATCCGGCCTCCAAATTTGAGCTTGCTGCGAGCACGCGTTCTGGTACTTTACTCCTGTCAGGTACCAAATTTTTCCCCGTTGTTTCCGAGCACAAAACACAAGCACCCTCCCTTATAGTACTAGTTCTAGCATCTCTTCGAAATGCGTATTTTAGTTTTAGCGCTTTTGTCCAAAACGGAGGGCGCCGCGAGTAACCAGCACACACACGCGCCCTCCGACTCCCCCCCACAACACAACACACCCCAACACACACACACACCCAAACACACCCCCCGAAACCCCCAAACAACAAAAAACACCCACAACAACACATCATCAACAACACCAACAACAAATCACACATTCCATCCAATCGCCACACTTCTAAAACCATCAACAAATGACCCACAACAACATAGCACACGCGCACAACAACATACCACACGCGCACATCAAATTTAGTACAGCCCATGCGTTACTTGTCTCCAAACTTGTATGTTTTACTTTTAAACACCACAGCCACTACTTAATTTACCAACAAACAACACCCTAACCATCAACCATCACTCAACAGGTCAAAAATAATTTTACAACCTCCATCTTGTTTGGCAATAATCCCTAAACCTATCGATTACCATTAAACACACACAAAACGATTTGTCATAACCTATTTGATCCTTATTTATCATGACTTTACCTTCAAACCCAATCTGTCGTATTTTACTGTTGAATTTTCAGCCCCCTCACACTTCATCCCATCTATCTTAACATACATCCCCTTATTCTTACTAAATGACTTCACCAAACCTATACACTACCCGACTCAATTCCTGGTATTTCAGAGCTCGACAGAATGTGCAATAACAATTTCCTTAACTGAGACGTAAATATGATAAAATTCCGCTATCACACCTCCAATTACCCTCAAGTTAAACAGGGGAAAAATTACACCCAATACAAACAATACTTGTTTATTTAAATGGTAAACACAATTATGTTCGATATAAGTTTTCTCATATACGCCCCTCAAACAATAAAAAGCATTTACCATAAAACATTCGGTATAACTTTAGGGCCAGACGTACGAAAATCGCACTCCAATAGCACACGAGAATTACAAACTTTCATATGCTTACAAGTTTATACGCACTTTCAAAAACCACACTAGCGTTTTCATTCTGAATATCCGCATGAAAACATTACTATAGAGCCCCAAATATTCACCAACATTATGATAGTTCAAATTACCACGAGCAAATTCGTTCAAATCAACCAGAAAAACTCAATTCAAATTCTTGATTGTGAATAAAGGGATTGAATGAGGAGAAAATGATAGAGTCTTAGATTATCCATATTCCATTTTTCAAAAGATCCCAAACAATCCGATCCTCCTTCAATCTCAACGACTACAGAGACCCACAACATTTCCATAAAATTATTACAAAATAAATTTGCAAACAAAAGACCACATCCAACTGAAAATTAGCCCGCTTTTAATAGAAAAACATCGATTTTCTACGCCTCAATTGGAAATATGATTATGCAACACACGCGCAGTTGCGCGTGTGTTGCATAATCATATTTCCAGGTTGAGGCTAGTAGTTTTAGTTGTAATTTTTGGGCCGCTCTGGCGGGCCATGGCCCGCGGCAGAGCGGCACAGTCCTGGTCTTGATACCTATCATAACCTAGAAACTCTTCATTTACAGAAGTTCACTCATAACCTTCAAAAAATCCCAAAAATATGGAATTTCTTCCCATTTTCGGTGTGTTTACCCCGTAGACTTTTATCATAACCTTCAACATCTCCCTCTGCATGAAACTGAAATACATTTGTGCATGAAATCCCACGTTTTTGCGATTTATCATCGAAAATAACAGTTTACCATCCGTAGACTTTTGGCGACCATTTTCTAAAATTTCTGAAATGCGTACATTTCCCACCTCGCAACCCTTCCATACTGTCTAAAAAAATTGTTCAAAACACGCTTCAGTGACGAGAAAACAGCCAAAATATTTGCAAAAACTCATTTCCAAATATATTAAAAAATATTCATTAACAAATTTTTCATCAACATAATTTATAAGACGCTTTCGATTCCGCTTCTTTTGAGTCTAAAATCGTCTCTCTGGCTTGTTTCTAAGTGCCATTTTTTAATCAATTTAATTAGGTATGGAATTTTCGAAGGTTTCTTCTTTTTCCCCAAATACCGATTGGACCATTCTCAAATTGTAACCATACAAACTTCTTATTGATTTCTAGATTGTATCAAAATTTCAGACTTCTATCTTCAACGCCAACAAAAATATGCCTCATTGAAATTTCACTCAATTTGAGACCGAGTTCATCCACGGATTATTATTGAAAATTAAAAATTACTCAAAACATATCGTCACTTTTAGTTTCTCGAGATGAAAAAAACCTTATCTCTTACGTACATCATGAAGCAAGTTTCATGCGTATTTCAGCATCGAACTACCTGAAATGAGCGTTTTATCGAATTTCGAAATAAATTCATGTTTTTGTAATTTGAAGCTTCAAGTTTCCAATTTCCCTACAGAAAAACATAATGAAATTGATCCTCTCATCAAACACTATAGCCTGACTGAATTGTAACGCATTCAAAAACACAACTTCATCATCCACGCTAGTATGAGTACTTATTCACGTTCAGGATCATATTTCCTCAAAATGAAGCAATTTGTGAGCGGAAACAATTTTCCAGTGTAACCCGACCTATTTCTCAATTACTGACCGACATGGAAGCCTGAACAAAGTCTGAGTGAGTATTTACAAATTTTTGAAAATATTCAAGAAATAATATTTTAGTTTCCGTAAATAATGTTTTTACGACCCGCAAACACTCTCAAAAATTAAGTACATATCGGATACACATCCTCATCAAATATGAACCCTGAGTGAGCCTCTAAACGATGTCCACTCAATGACAATGAGTGGCTCAGAGAATCTGCGGATGCGATTGAGAGGATTTTGGTGCAGTCAAACGATGAGTTATAATATCTATTTCTAAACGAAAATTCAGTGCACTGTTGAAAAGTTCCTGGTCTGAAAAATCTAAAACTTGCAATGTTGTAACATTAAAACTAATACGAGAAATAATAACTCAAAGTACCGTGTTTCGCAATCGAATCGGTCCCAGCCAGATGCGCCAATTTTCTGCTGTAATTAAGCCATGATCACAAAGACCCGAATTTTCAATGAGCTTTTTTTACTCACGGAGTAAAAAGTAAAGTTCCTGACCTATGAGCAGACACAATTCCAGATTTCTAGCATCAAAAACTGCTGGTGGGCACACAACACAAATTTGCAAAAAGAGGCCTTAAAACGAGGTATCGCAGTGCTCATAAAATCTACCAACAAGGCGTTTTCAAAGTCTCACAACTGTAGATTTATCCAAATTTTTACATGTTTTTTCAGTTTTTATGTATAACTGTCGTATCAAAAATCTCCAGAGAGAAAATGAAAACCCCAATCACTCGATATATGCAAGAAAACTCGATTCAAAAACGCACTCCCAGCAGATTCGCTACTTCGAACGTTAAATTTCACTGAGAAGGCATGTTTGAGAGTCCATTACGACGTATTCTCGACAACGGTGGTTATGTGAAATAAATGAGTAGTCTCACCTGGTCATTGTTAAAATGCAGAAATTATAATCTACTCCTCATGTGTGATAAAAAAAAAATCACGTCGATTCAAAACGCAGAGTTGAGCAAATGGACCGTTCTCTGTTCGGCGTCGTAAAAACCCGACGATGAGGCAACTTTGAGTACCCAAAACACCTACTTCTCACTGTTTTCTTGATGATTTTTCTCTTTAGTGTTCATGACAAGCACACATTCTAACAGTGTTCAAAAATTGAAGTACATAACACCAAAACGGCCTGAGAAAATCGACTTTGAAAACGCAAGATTGATGAAATTTTACGACGATTCGCAGAACACGCGCGGGGCAACGAGAATATATACGATGATTTGGACTTTGAAAATTTCGATATGAAATCATTTATGGCTATTATTGACCGAAAAACGTTTGTGGTATAAAATAAACACTACCCATGGGTAAATCGTCTATTTCCAACACATTTCGTCTCTATGAAATTTTTGTGGGGACCACTCCATAAGCCTCAAATAAATGCATCACTCAATATGAGTGATTTTGAGAGGTATAAATGTCATATTTTCGACTCGACCCTCGTGGCAATAAATATTTCTAGCAACTCTATAGACACTACCTTTGCCCTCAAAAAATAGCTGCGTGTCCTAAAATATGTATAAAATCGAAAAAACTTTAAACACTCATCACTCATTATTGGGCTTTCGGATCGAAATTGCTTAGAAAAAATTTTCAATAGTTTGCGCTTTCACACTATTTCGAGTTTGAAAAAAGCCAAAAAGTAGTTTTTTATGCCCTATATTGGAAATCGCGGTTACTCAGGGAAACATAAATCGAGCGAAAAGTGGAAAAATCACCAAAAACACCTATCTCGTAAACTACTGGGAATTTTGTTCTGAAAATTTCACTGAATGCGTAAAATGATGCCACAAGCAAAACATGTTAAATGACTTTTTCTGTGCGGGCAATAGAATTGTTTTGAGCGGCGAAAAATCGAAAATCACTCATTTTTTGATGAGCTGCTGTGGCCAAACGGTAGCGTTTTGAGCGCTGCCAATCCTGTGAGTCGTAGGTATTTTTGATGCCAACCTCTCATGAAATTTTGAGACTTCCCCGTGCGATTGATACGCCATGAAAAGCTGTCGAAAAATCCGACCGAAAAAACGCCTTTTTTTTACACCCTACTTTGAAGTCTAATAAAAAAAAATCTATTTGACGAATTCTTTTGAGCCGAACTTTTTGAATGTACCAACATGTTTTCTGTGAGGTGTGAAAAAACCAGACCTCTTACTCTGATACAGAAAATTAGCGGATGTTTGGCGCAGATGCCTTTTTTTCCGACGTCTTATTTGAGAGGCATTTCCCGGAAAAATATGGCACCCAGATTTTTTGTGATTTTTTTCACGAGAGATATTTGCAACCTCTACAAGATATTAAATTTCGAAAGCATTTCCACCGCTCGCCTGACCAGAAAAAAATTCCAAAAATCGACAACTTTTTTGCATGCTTTTTTTGGGAGGCTCTAGCAAAAAATTTTTCTCTATACGAAAAACCTCAAGTTTTTGGCTGAGGTGTACCGCTTCTCGGACTACCGAAAGATGAAATCCGCAGACCTCTGGCTATCACAGGGAAACTTAGATAAATATTAGAAAAAGACAAAAAAAAATTATTCTTTTTTCATTTAAAGCATTTTTATGGGCCCGATCGATACGAAATTTGGAACTTAGGGGTTTCCCCCGATCCCCGACCTGGTCCCAAAATTTGAGCTCGCTGGGACCACGGCTTCTATGGGTTTCACCCGATAGAGCCCTGTGATTTGACTAGACCTTTCGCCAATAACCCTCTAGCCCTCTGATTAAGATTTTTCTTCTGACTTGATTTTCCTGCGGATTCCGATTTTAGTATTTTTTTCACTCTCCGAGGGCGCCGCAAGTAACCAGCACACCATAGCGCCCTCCGACTCCCCCCCACAACACAACACACACCCACACACACACACCCAAACACACCCCCCGAAACCCCCAAACAACAAAAAACACCCACAACAACACATCATCAACAACACCAACAACAAACCACCCATACCACTCACCCTCCTCACACTTATAAAACCATCAACAAATAGCCCACAACGACATACCACACGCGCAAAACAAATTTAGTACAGCCCATGCATTACTTGTCTCCAAACTTATATGTTTTACTATTAAACACCCCGGCACTACTTTATTTACCAACAAACAACTCACACCTAACCATCAACCATCACTCAACAGGTATAAAATACTTATACTAACTCCTCTAGTATGACAATAATCCCTAAACCTATCGATTACAATTAAACACACACAAAACGAGTAGTCATAACCCATATGATCCTTATTTATCATGACTTTACCTTCAAACCCAATCTATCGTATATTACCTTTGAATTTGCAGCCCCCTCATACTTAATCCCATCTATCTCAACATACATCCCCTTATTCTTACTAAATCACTTCACCGAACCTATACACTACCCGACTCAATTCCTTATATTTCAGAGCTCGACAGAATGTGCAATAACAATTTCCTTAACGGAGACGTAAATATGAAAAAATTCCGCTATCACACCTCCAATTACCCTCAGGTTAAACAGGGGAAAAATTACACCCAATACAAACAATACTCGTTTATTTAAATGTTAAACACAATTTTGTTCGATATAAGTTTTTCCCATATACGACCCTCAAACAATAAAAAGCATTTACCAAAAAACACTCAATATCACTTTAGCGCCAGACGTACGAAAATAGCACTCCATTAGCACACGAGAATTACAGAGTTTCATATGCCTACAAGTTTAAACCCACTTTCACAAACCACACTAGCGTTTCATACTGAATATCCGCATGAAAACATTACTATAGAGCCCCAAATATTCACCAACTTAATGATAGCTAAAATTACCATGAACACACTCTTTCAAATCAACCCGAAACACTCAATTCAAACTCATTTTCGTGAATAAATGGAATGAATGAAGGGTAAATGGTAGTGTATTAGATTATCCATCTTCCTTTACTCAAGAGATCCCATACAATCCCATCCTCCTTCAAACTAAACCACTACAGAAACCCACAGCATTTAAATAAAATAATCACAAAATAAATTTGCAAAACAAAGGCCACTTCCAACTGAAAATTAGCCCGCTTTCAATAGAGAAACATCGCTATTATACGCCTCAATTGGAAAATGATTATGCAACACACGCGCTGTCGCGCGTTCAAGTTTAATGCTAAAATATTTTGGTGGTGATTTAGGGGCCGCTCTGCGAGGGCGATGCCCTACGCAGAGCGGCACAGCCATGGTCTTGATACCTATCAAAACCGAGAAGCCCTTTACT